>CM073571.1:24104176-25304176 GCA_037074715.1 Magnolia kwangsiensis | reverse complement strand
GGATGATATACGATGTATTAAATTTCTTCAAATAACAACAATGGTTGGCATGACATCTCCTATAATCGTTTCCTGACATGAAACTATCGAACTTCTTGTACCACTACTTCGGGACCTACTTCAGGCCATGTAGACTCTTCTTCAGTCTGCACACCTTGTTATCCTTTCCTGGTGCCACGTATCCTGTCGGGTGATGCATATATATCTATTTTTAAATGTCTCCATGAGAAAAGGTTGTCTTAATATCTAGCTACTCTAGATGTAAGTCCTCTGTAGCCACTACACTCAAAACCATGCGAATTGTAGACATTTTCACTACAAGTGAAAATATTTTAGTAAAATCGATATATGTCTTTTGTTGAAACCCTTTCACAACCAATCTGGCCTTGTACCGTTTCAAACAATCGTGATCCTCCTTCGGTAGGTGAACCCACTTGTTATGAAGAGCTTTCTGACCCTTAGGTAGAGTGACTAGCTCCCATGTATGATTGAACTCATGAGAGTTCATCTCCTCATCCATGGCCTGCTCCAACTTAACTCGTGTATCTGACTGTAACGCCTCTTCAAAACACTTTGGCTCACCATTATCTGTCAACATTAGATAATGTAAGGAGGGTAAGTATCGGACTGTGGGTCTCCTCTCCCGAGTAGACCTCCTCACAATCGGTGTCTGTGGCTCTACCTCATAATACTCCTGTGCATAATCATCTTGTGGCGCTGTAACACCTGTGTCTGGTATTTCTTTAAGCTCTACAAATTCTTTCTCTTTGGCCTTATTTTCCTGCACATTATCCTTATGCATCACTTTTTCATTGAAGACTACGTCCTTGCTTCTGACGATTTTTCTATTTTCTGCATCCCAAAACCTATATCCAAAATCATCCTGCCCGTAGCCTATAAATGTGCACCTCCTAGACTTTGCATCCAGCTTGTTTCCATACTCTGCATCGACGTGAACGTATGAAGTGCAACCAAACACTATGAGATGTGCAAGGTTCACTTCTTTTTCAGTCCATGTTTTTTCTGGTAGCCCACCATCTAATAGTGTTGAGGGACTTCTATTGATGAGATATGCAGCAGCATTCACAGCATCTGCCTAAAACGTCTTGGGCAACCCTACATGTAACCTCATGCTCCTGGCGCGCTCAAGGATGGTCCTGTTAATACGCTCAACCACACCATTCTACTGTGGTGTCCCTGAAATTATTTTTTAATGTTTGATTCCATTTGTTGCACAATACTCTTCAAACCTCTTATAACAGTACTCTCCCCCGTTATTAGATCTGAGACATTTTACTGTTTTACTTATCTCATTTTCTACAATAACTTTTTACTTCTTAAATACATCAAATACATCAAATTTGTGCTTTAAGAAATAAACCCATAGTTTTCGATTAGTATCATTAATAAAAGAAACAAAATAACGTGAGCCACTAAGAGATAATACATGTGTCGATCCCCACACATCAGTGTGTACAAGCTCCAACAGATGTGTCTTTGGAGCGCGTCCTGTCTTCTTGAAGCTTACCCTCTTTTGCTTGTCATACACGCTATCCTTGCAGAATTTAAAGTCAATAGACTTCAGCCCCGGTAGCTTCCCTTTAGACAATAGCACTTTCATCCCTTTATCACTCATATGTCTCAACCTCTAATATCATAACTGCTCATTCACTCCAATTGATGCGACTGAGAGTGAACTATACGATCCTAAAGTTATGTACAAAGTACCTTCCTTTTTACCTCGAGATATCACTAATGCACCTTTTTTATCTTTCAGGAATCATTGGTGAATGTCATCACATAACCAGTATCGACCAACTGTCCCACTGAGATCAGATTCCTTCTCAAACTCGGTATATGTCTGACATCCTTAAATTTCAATGTCGTTCTGTCTTTTTAATTTATATGAATGTCTCCATTTTCAACAATACTGCACAGCTCATCATCACCCAGGTAGACTGTCCCAAAGTCACCTGATACCTAGTTACACAGAACTTTCTTACACGAAGTGGCATGAAACGAATCACCCGAGTCTATAACCCAAGACTCATTCCTCGCATCAAGGGACAAGATCAACGCCTCTGTGTCACTCTCCTCAGATAGATTCAATGAATCCTTCCCGCCTTGAGAGCTTCCTTTTTATTTCTCGAGCGCCCTGCAATCACGTTTCATGTGCCTCTTCTTGCCGTAATATCAACACCCCTCTTTGTCTTTCGTTCTCTTGGACTTCTTCCTCGACTTAGAATACCCGTGTTTATTGTCTCTTTTGTTTAGCGATATTCCTCTTCCTTCAACATTTAGAGCATTCTCTGAATCCCCTGAAACTCTTGATGCCTTTCTTCTAAATTCTTCGCTGAGAATTAGACCATTCATATCATCAAATTTTAGCTTTGTCAACCCTGAAGAATTGCTCATAGCAATCACTAAACCATCTCAACTGCCTAGCAAACTGGATAAAATCAATAATAACCTGTCCTCATCCTAAAAAACAATGCCAACAGATTCCAATTGGTTCGTGACTGAATTGAACTCATATAGATGTTCAACCACGCTTCCACCATCTGACATCTTCATGTTGAATAGCTGTTTTATAAGATGAAACTTGTTGGACGCTGAGGGTTTTTCATACTTGGTGGCTAGGGATTCTATTAATTCTTTTGTAGTTTTCATCGTGGATATATTGAAGGCGACGCTCTTAGACAAAAAGAGTCGGATCGTTCCTAAAGCCTTCTGATCCAATAAAAATCATTCATTATCTGTCATCTTTTTTAGTTTCTTCTCTTTTCCTCCTGTAGTAATATAGAGGTCCTTCTGATACAGATAATCCTCCATCTGCATCTTCCAGAAAGCAAAGTTTAAACCATCAAAATTTTCAATTCTAGTTTTCCCTTCTTCCGCCATCGTTCCAAATAGAACTAAACTAATAGCTTTGATACCAGTTGTTGCGCAGCACGCCAACAACGCAGTGAACCGAGATCCAATATACAATCTCACCCACAACGATAAACAATAAGAAATATAAACTAGAAATAGAATCAAAGCATTCAAACAAACCACGAGATAAAAATATATGTGGAAAAACTTCAAACCAAGGTAAAAAATCACAGATTCAAACTTTCATTATTAAAAAAACCCTTTGTCCACACCTGAGAATTATTTCCCAATATCCCAATATACCCTTGAAAAGCTCTAGGGACACTTATATATAGTTTAGGCAACTTCTCTTTCGCACCATTGCGAAAGTCGACTCAAAAAATCGCAATCTGCATCAAATCTCAAAACGAATCTGCGTAACCACGACCAGTCGAGCAGACTGCATGACTGGTCGAGCGGACCTCACGACCAGTCAAGCATGGACCACGACCGGTCGAGCACCTCAAAACCAAAAATCTAATGCTCTCTGGACTTTTAGTCGAGCCAGTCCACAACCGGTCGAGAAAGGGCCACGACCGGTCATGTGGCCCCCAGATGTGACTCCACATCTCAACATATAGGCCTCAATTTCTCTAAAACCTTCAACTTAATTACTAAGCTTGTTAATGTTCACATTATTTTCATTTTTGCAATGGTACGAGGTTGACTTATCAAATAATTGATGTTAAAATTACCTTCTTAAATAGGTTTTTCAAACAATTCGTCTTCACGGAGCAGCTGCCTAATTTTGTCGATCCACACTGCCACACTCATGTCTATAAATTAACCAAGACTTTATACGGTCTCAAAGAGGCTCGACGAGCCTGATTTTATATATATATATATATATATATATATATATATATATATATATATATATATATATATATATATATATATATATATATATATATATATATATATATATATAACTACTTGCCCATCATCCCTGGGCTTTCTTTTCTAGCGTGGTTGATAGTCATTCTTTGTTCATCACTGTTCTCATGATATTATTATTCTTATACTATATGTGGATAGTATTATAGGCACCAATTGTAGTTCGGGATTTCTTAACTGGTTTATTTCTTCTCTAAATTCACAATTTGCAAGGAAAGATCTCTACATCTTACGTTACTTTCTTAGCATTGAAGAGACTCGGCTCTATAATGATCTATATATAATTATCTTATCCAAGTATGCCCATGATCTTATTAACTGTTATCAAATGTGTAGCTGTAAGATCATTTCTACACCAATGGGCCTTCAACAATATACTTTATTGGATCTTTTTTTTTTTTTTTTGGTTTTACGGAAGTATAAATGGTGCACTCTTATACATTAAGCTCAACATATCTTATAGTGTCAACATTGTTCATTAAAGTATGCGAAGGCCTGCTATAGGAGAGGAGATTGGCAAGCTGGTACGCGTATCTTATATCACCTAAATGGCATTTTGGATTATGGTGCCCATGGCCATTCACATAGTTCCTAGGAACTCAATTAATTTTTTTTTAATGTTGACTAGGTGGGGTGTCTAAAAATCAACCGATCTACTACAATTTTTTCCATCTTTCTTGACTTCAATTGTATTTTATGGAGTCCCAAAAAGCAACATACAATATCTCAATCTAGTGCCGTGGTTGAAAATAGATCAATAACTTTTATTGCCACTGAAATTACTCAAGTCGCTTTGATTATCTGAGATGTTGGTAGTTTTTTATCAGCTTCCTATTATATTTTATAATAATATTAGTTCTTTGCACATGATGGTGAACCCTGCATTTTGTACTCTGTGAAGAATATCATTTCATGTTGGAGACTTTAGTAACCTGGAATATCCCTTCCTAAAATTATATGTGCATATGTTCACAATACCTAACACGTGAGTCAATCCTCATGCTTTATTTAAGACTTGGCCTTTGGTTTGCTACTTACCTAAGTGATAAAGATAAACCCCTTTCAAAGATTTTGGCTAGGCAAATTGGATGGGATTGGATGGTATTAGAGTGGATTGCATGGATTTCAAGGTAATGATAGCTGCGTAAGTGGATTAGTGCAAGATCTATGGGATTACTATATCCCGGGATTTCTATATCCGGTCTGTTTGGCACGCCCGGCCAATCTCAAGATTAAACCTTCCAATCCCTTTCAATCCCTCGAACCAAACACGTCCCAGGAAATTTTGAAGGGATTAGGGTGGATTTAATGGGATTTAAAGGTAATGATGGTGATGCCAATGGATTGTCTTAAGATCTATGGGATTGCTATATCCCGGGATCAAGATCCCTTGTCTGTTTAGCACGCATGGCCAATCCCGGGATCTATCTTCCAATCCCTTCCAATTCCATCCCATCTGCCCAACCAAAAAGGCCCTGAATCTCACTCTCCCAGGATAACAATCATCCAATGGTCCTATGGCTGTAATGTTATGTTTCTTTTTTCTCTTTTTGCATTTTTCTCGTGTCAATATAAATTTTTCTATAAAAACTTAGGAGTCATTTCGCACTATGGATTTGGGGGGATTTCAAATCCCCTGAGTTGTTTGGCACCATAAGGTAAATGAGGGTTTCAATTATAGGGGTTTCAAAATCCCCTCAATAGAGGGTTTGAAATCTAAGGTGAGACCTTAGATTACGTCTAAAATTATTCACATAGTTGCATGTGTAACACATGCATGTATCACTAGACTTGGACACATGGCCCACTAATGATATGCTGAAATAATTAGACTATCAATTGCATCACTATAATTACTTTAATATGCTGATCAGCACCGTCCAAACATTATCCATGTAAATCAACAATTAAAAATCATTGGTTAGTCACTTGGACGTGATCTTGTGCTTGTAGCCCATCCAACACTTTGAATTTCATCATTTTTTTGACAAAGTATATATTTCAGCGGGCTTATTACAACCATTGTGTCAAAAATTACATAAGTTCTCTAATTAGAGATATTAAAGTTGATTTAGTAATTAAATTCATACCCTTACAAATATACAATGAATGGTTACTTTTAGATTAAAGTTGATTCTCAATCTAAGGCGCCAAACACAACAACAGGATTTCAAATGCAGGGGTTTCAAATCCAGGGTTCCAAGTCCAGGGGGTTTCAAATATGTCCATGCTCCCAAAACAGGCCCTTAATAACTCCTCTTGTCAGGTTAAGGGAGAATTCTAAAAAATCTCCATCTTTATAGATTTTAGGGTTGACCCCGACCATGTTATGGACGGATGTCTTAAATCTGTCTGTTGGTCTATCAATGATATCGATAGGGTTTTAAATGATATCGAGGTTGTCATCGAGAGTAGATCGATGACATCGATAATTCACAGAATTTTCACCACTGGTCGCTGGACAGTTTTTGGATCCTGTCGATATCATCGAGAGACCTTCAGATGATATCGACGCTGTTATCGAGAGACCTTTGATATCATCGAAGAGTTCCGCAAATGCGATTGCGGAAATGCTGATTTTACAGAATTTGTTTCCTATTTGGATTCTACCTCTTTCTATTCTTATATAAAGGGGTGTATCCGGGATCGGGGGTGTGAGATGGTATGTCAGGGCTTTCTAAAGAGATTTCAAGGGTTCCTAAAAGGATTTTAGGGTTTCTAAAGGTTGTAGCAAGGGTGAGATTCAAGGTTGTTCGAATCGGGTAAGTCCTCTCTCTTTGTAATTTCTATTTTCATAATGGAGATATGTCGCTTTGTATAGTAGTTTTTTTTCGCAAGGGTTTTTCACGTTAAATCTATGTTCTCTTGTGTGTGCTTGGTGTCATTGGATTGCTATCCTAGATCTAGATCTGTATGATTCCGCAGAGCAAAATCCCCAACAAGTGGTATCGAGCTATTGTTGGGATATAGATCTGAATCTGTGGGATTAGTAATAATGGCGAGCACCAGGTACGAGATTGAGAAGTACTCAGGGAAAAATAATTTTGAGTTATGGAAATTAAAATGATGAGTTCCTTAATCAAGCAAGGCAAAGATGGTGCTCTTGAGGAGCGAAAGTCTACTATGACTGATGATGATTGGAATACTCTTAATAAGAAGGCTCTATCATTGATCCGTTTATGTCTCACGGATGAGGTTCTTTACAACGTCATGTAACATCCCGAATTTTTCACTGTTTCGAATTTTTAAAAATTCTTAAATTTTTTTTTTATTAATTAATCTATAATATCACTTAATGACCGTCAGCACTCAATGTTAATATATACAGGAGTGAAACCAGTAAAGAACCGGTAACGTCCCGTCCAACCAACACAGTGTCCTGGAACATCCACGTATGATTTGTAGCAGGACCATTCGTTTAGACTACTCGTGGTGAGGTAGCACAAGTTAATTAACTTAGGATTAGCCCATTATAGTAGACCAGACATGTTATGATAGGACCTAGTGCGGGCCGCTAAGCCATATGACTGTTTGTACTTAGCAACAGCCCATGCGGGCCACATAGCAACGCAGGAAGGTCAGAAAATTATAAAACTTTAAGGAACACTAGATCTCACTGGGCTTGAGGTCCATCGCGGACCTCAGACCCAGTGGACACCCAGAATTGGAATCTGGCACTTGCCAAATGCACCCTACCAATGCCAGAATTGGAATTTGGCACTTACAAATGAAACCGAGACTCTGGGCTTTTCAGCCGTCGGATTTCTTCCAAATTTACAGCGAAGGTCTAATGTATTTTCCTACACCCGTCCACAAAATCTGGAACCCGATCATAGCACGGTAACTGTTGATCGCAAATCGAACCCGTACGATCAAACCAAATATCCGATCGTCCCCAAATTTTGCATGGCTCTTCATCGGGCCATGGTCCACCTATCCTATAAGTTTCATGGCCAGGGGACCACCAGAACCTCTCCAATCACTAAAATAGACCCCGCAGGGCCATTTAAAGATCAGAATCGTATGATCAAACTCCATATTCGTTCATCCATTTGCTCCCAAACTTTGCATGACCCCTCATCAGGCCATGGAGCACCTGTCCTATAAATTTTATGAACAGGGACCCATCAGAGCAACTTTGTTACTCTTTTAGCCTAAAACCGACGGTTTAGAGTAAGCACGACCAAATCTCCACTTTTACTAGTTATAAATAGGCCACACCATGAATATAGTTAATCCAAACCCTAATTATCGCCCACGAGAAATCTCACTACCTAATTCATTCTAGAAATGCCCCGAATTTCTGAACAAGCTTTAGACCGCTCGTTGGCGGGCCACTAGTTCCAAAACTATAGAAGAATGTCCGTCTCTCTGGGCTCGACGTCCATCGCGAAAGTCAAACCTGGGTGCTATCTAGAACCGCTCAACTTGAGCTAAAGGACGAGTGCATGAGAAGTGCAAATACCCTAAAAGAATGAACTGAAACTTAAGTGAATTGGGTCATCAACTCTTATGCTAAGTTGAGGATTTCGGACCGTCGGTTTAAGACCAAACTTCACACGTGGAGTAAGGATATTTCTCTGCCCATATCCGTATAGCCGCGGCCCCAATCGACTATCGGTGACCGTTGAACAGACTTCTCATCATATCCGTTGATCGGCGCATCCAAATGGCGGGCCGATCGTATCCATACGTAGATCATCATTAGGGCTAACTATCCTACAGTGTGCATCGATGTGTACACCCCATAGTGGGCCCTAGGGGCTAGAAAAATCCTCTCATAGGGTTAGTTTGGTAAAAACCCAACACTTGGGGCCATTGGCACCAAATCTGGCACTATATAAGGGTTTCCTTTGGGCACCCCCTCCCCATACGAATTTTACCCTAGAGAAGAGAAAGAGAAAAGAGAAAAAAGGGAGAAAGAAGAAAAGAAGAAGAGAGGAAGGGAGAGTGAAGGTGGGTCATAGATCAAAGTGGGGCCAAGGGAGTCCGATGCTTACAACTCCTCACCTCTTCCTCAACGAATCCTCCACCACGACCGTCCATTCACTTCCGTTTATTGTATAGGTAAATTTCTCACCCTTTTTTCTTGAAACCCTTGTGTGTGTGAGGATTTGCGTGAAGTTCTAACATGTAAATGGTTGTTTTAGGGATTCCGTCCGATCTACCCCGAAATCCACATCCCCTAGGTCGTTTCCAAGCCTCCAACGAATCCTAAGGTGCAGACTATTGCTCTTAGGTGGCCTAGCACCAATTTTAGTATGTGTTTAATGATTTTGGTTGCTTGGATGCTATGTTAGGAGAATTTCGAGAAACCCTAGGATTTGCATGTTTGTTAGAATGGTATGTTTGGCTCTCATATGATGTTATTTTTGCCCCTCACATGACTTTGTGTATGAACAATTGCATGCTCATGCCTTATTTGATTTTCTCATATGATGTGCCTTATAACATGTATGATTCATTAATTTTTGTGTATTTCGGTTCTAAGGGGGTTAGGAAGTGCTTAACTTCCTTATCCACCCGCACAACATACACACACCTTGTTCATGATATGGTTAGCTTTACATTTAGTAGAAATTTAGAATTTTATGTTAAAAAGTATGAGAACATGATGTTGTTTATGTTAGATGATGCATTGATAGTCGGCATGTTCTGAATCACCTCCCAAGCCCTTGGGTTGGTCAGTAATTCGAGGAGAGCGAAGGCGGCCCCATTGGTAGGACCGCCTTGAGGCTAAACCCATGGATTTGAGCGAGTGCGTATGGGCGACAGTAGTTAGACTACATGGGTTGCTTGCAGCCGATGCCGTTTCGCCACGTACTGGCCCGGACTCATGCGGTCTAGTCTATGAGCTGATCAACCCTGTTTGTTAACCCTGTATGCTCACATATGTATGAAACCTGAACCAACCTACAACCATTGCAGCCCATTAATAACTCACTTGAAATTGGTCTATAGCCTCGTGAGCCGGGCATGGTGGAATGAGACACTGTGTCCGAGTTGTCGGCCTACGCTGGGGTGTCGCGCCTCCACGTAGTGACGCGAGCGACCCCTTTCTCTTGGCACTCCTCATGTGCTTGAAGTCGGGGATGAGGAACCCGACGGGATCACGGACCGCGAGGTCTTGGCCTCACGCATTGGGGGGTCTTGGCCTCGCAACCAGTTTAGGGCATTGATATGTCAGGTGCATCAGATTCTCAAACCTACTGGATGAATGAACTTAACTAATAACTCAGCTAACATAATCGCATTGCATCGCATTAGTTAGGGTGGCGACTAGGAAGTCTAGGTCGCAATGAGGGAGTGCTGACATACGCGATTGTTAGATGGAGTCGCTCGAGGGAGTATTGTGGCGAGGGCATGCATCATATCATTCTGCATACATGCATTTTAAATAAGAGTTGCTAGGTATTGTTGATTATCTGTTTTTCATTAAATTCATATTATAATTGATGCCTGTTAAAACTTAAGATTAATAACTTAAGATTAATAGCACCCACTGAGTTGATCACTCACTCCTACTCTAGGACGGTGTTTTAAAACACCAACCAGACCCTCTCATAGCTGCAGGTGATGCGGAGCAGGGGGAGCATGGTGATGTTACTCTCGACGAGGTGGAGCTGTCATACTTTCAGTTGATGGACGACTCCCCATCAGCTTAATCAGGTGGGATTTGGACCGCTGAGTTGCGGACTCTACTTTATTCTTTGGGGTCATAGTATTCTTTTGTTTGTTTTTGTTGGGCAACGCCTTGGGCGACCCCTTTATATTCCTTTGGACTTGTACATATATATATCTCTTTCACTTCAGTAGACTAGTTGTGGTTGCATTTCATGCTCCAAGTAATTTCAAGCTGCGCGTTTAAACTTGATTAATCTTAAAAACCATAAAATTGATGATAAGTGACACTCGGGAACTCATGAGTCGAGCGTATGCACGACCCCCGATTTTCGAGGCGTTACACATCATGAGGAAGAAAACTGCGACTAAGTTATAGGCGAAGTTAGAGGATGTCTATGTAAAAAAATCTTCTGAAAATCGCTTACACTTGAAGCGGCAGTGGTATAACTTTAAGATGACAGAGGGTGGAGATCCGGAGGCTCACATCAGCAACTTTAATAAATTAGTTTGTAAATTGTTGAATATGGAGGAAGTAATGAAAGGTGAAGAACAAGCATGTATGTTGTTGAATTCTCTTCCGGTGTCATATGAGTTATTCAAGGACACTATGTGCAGCATGAAAACCCTGAGTGTCGACACCGTTATCTCAGCCCTTCAAGGGAAGGCTATGAGACAGCTAAATAACGACATGGGGACATCTTCTGATGCACTATTTACAGTGGATAGGAATTTTAGACAAAGTACAGGTTCTTCAGGTTCTAAATCCACTTGGGGCTGAGACGAACTAGCCTCCATTAGCCTATCAAGGCGTGATTCAAGCGCTTCTACTAATTTCCTCATACCAGTAATATAGTCTTTGTAACTCGGAGATAACTCCTCTTGGATTGTTTCTGATGGATATTCACAAGTGGCTGATTCATGGGGGTTATTACCGTGATGTTTTACTGACTCAACTTTTAAATATTTCTGTTTTCACTAATCAAAATCATACGGGTCATCTGTCGGGAGTTGATACGCGTCATCATTCCAATAATCACGTACTGTTTTCTTAACTCATGGAACACAATTATTCTCTCACAGATAATCACTGAAAGACTTCTTAATCGGTGGAGCATCACATTCCGATTGGTTCTCAAAGGTATTTTCAGAAAAATTTTGAGGCATAGGATGTTTTTCATAAGCTATTTCAACATACGGATGTGCCCACTCATTCAAATACGTGGTGAAACCTTAACTCTGAATCTAATCCTAAAGAAAATAAACGAAAAATTCTGATAGCAATACATAAAGTAAGAGGAGAAGTTAGAAGGATGTTACCACATTAGAAGTTCCTATGTTAAGATCCTTCAAAAGAAAACAAAAGAAATTAGTTTCTAAAAGATAAAATCTAATATAAAGAATAGAGAAAATAAAGAAATTATGACAAAGTTACAAATTAAGAAGATCTAACAAAATCCTACAAAGCAGGAAAGTAAGTTAGTTTCTAAAAATCAATTAAAACGAAAATCCTAAAACTAAAGTTAGTAAAAATCATAATCTTAATCTAATTCTAAAACTAATTAATTTCAGAAAATCGTAGCCATCAGTCCTCGGCAACGGCGCCAAAAACTTGTTCACTCCCCAAGTGCAGGGTTGTGATGCAGTAATAAACTCGGCAAGACCGAGGTCGAATCCCAAGGGACTGAAACTTGTACGAAATTTGAAAATAGGTAGAAATAGAACTAGCCTAAGATGAAATCAAAATTAAATAAAATTTAAGGAATAATTGTGAAATAATAATATAAAACTTAAGAAAGAGGAGGGAAACTAGGGATTCAGAGGATCCACTTGTAGAGATCAGAGAGATCTTATACTTGTATCAAGAATTCAACTGAACTTAGAGTCCATCTTCGTCTAGTTGAAGAGTGTAATCATGAGAATTAAACCAAACTTCCTTTGATATAGTTTTCAAGAGATGAAAGGTATATGAATTAGAATGGATTTCATCACCAAAACATGCTCAAGAGACAAAGTAAACAACAGAATTAAACTAATTACTAACCAATCAACAATGTATGAAGGTTAGGAAGGGTACCGTCATCCGACCATGCCCATGAGACGATGATGAACAACAGGGCTTCCCGACGTCATAAACATAAAAAGGAAAAGGAAGTACTCAAAGTTGTTACAGACCCATTGTAATTTCAGTCACAACAGACCATTAAAGACTAAAAACATTCCCTTAATTAAACTAAAATCAATATCAACTCAGTCTAATCAAAAGGAACAAACAAAGAATCTCCCATCATGCTACAAGTTTCACCTCTTAGCCCTAGCTAAGAGGTTTAGCCCATCATGGATGAACTATATCTCTCTAAAATAATGAAAACACAGGAAAAAGAAAAGGAAAAAAACTATTCTAACTCTCTCTCTCTCTACGTTCCAGCCTAAGCCGAGGTCCCCCTCTCTCTTTATTGTCTTTCTTTTTATAGGCTAGGAGGTCGATTTGCAGGCTTCCTTTCTGCAGCTGGAGTCGGTCTAGCTTTTACGCAGCAAGAGTAGTAGAAAAAATAATCCTACGGAAGTTCTTTACGCAGACAGGCCTCGCACGCATCTCATCTTAGGGTTTTCCTAGTTCATCTTCCCTCCTTTCCTTTAAAAATAAACGTTTTTAGATGATCTTTAAGATGGATGGTCTGGATCAGCCATCCGATCAACTATGGTGGCCCACCTAGATTGACCGCAGGATCTGCTGCGGAGCAGAGCTCGCGCAGACAGTTGTTGTGACATTGGTGGGGCCCACTTTACTGCTGTTTTATGAAATCCACGCCGTCCACTGCTTTCCTCTCAAAAAATCGTTCAGATATGGATGGTTTTGGATTCAAAAAGTGGTATCTCTTCGTCGTTTGTTTAGTGTCATCCAACCTGCGTCGAAGCCTTCATATTTATGCAACATCCAAGAAAATCAAGAAACAACTCAGGGTACGGTCGATTTGACCCCCTAAAGTCAATGAACGGTGTGGATCATCCGAATGCATGATGATGGTGGCCCACTGATGTATCCCAATGGACGCAAATTCGTCCGCTAGCCTTTTCGCGAAAGGAATCGGGTCAGCGCCCGTGTTGACCGGGCAGTCTGTCCAGTGCGGCGCGGTCACGTGTACCCCATGTACATGCGGGGTCCACTGTGATGTTCGTGAGAAATTTGATCCATCCATCCTCTTTGGCACTTTAATTAACACATTGAGACAAAAGTTGAAGCATATCTAGATATCAGGCGGGCCCCAATTCACAGATCTATGGGCTGATTTGTCTGTTAGGCCACTTTGACCAGGATCCAACAGCTGAAATTCGACGTGTACGGTTAATTTATAGTTTTCATGCCATGTATGTAGTTTCAAGCCAAACGAATGGTGGGAACCCCATGATCTTACATTCTGGACGATTTTTGGGCCACTTGAGCTTTAGTTTTCAAATTTTCTCGGATGTCCGGCATGTAAATTCGTCGTTCTTGGTCCCCTGGGGTCCGTCCCTTGCCTTTGGTGTCATTAGAGCATTAAATCCATGCTTTAAGCACCCTTTTTTCAGTATATACTCGAAATACACTCTGCATCACAAACACGATTAAATCGGGCAATTAAATGGTATCATGCTTGTAAATTCATGCAATAATTGGGTTTGATATGCAATATTTGACCCTCAACAGAAGGAAGGACATGTGAAAAAGGATTGTGAAAATCCTAAATCGAAGAGGGATGATTCTGAGGCTTCATGTAGGGAGGCCAATGCTGTCATGTCAGATGGATGTGATGGTGATGTTTTATTTGTGTCTTCACCTAGACAGTCATACGATGATCGTAAGGACGAGTGAATGATAGACACAGGGGCATCTTTTCACATGACTCCTAATCGGAGTTGGTTTACCAGCTACAGGGAGTGCGATGGTAGACAAGTATTTGTGGGCAATGACATTGCCTGTAATGTTGTGGCTGTTGGTTCGGTGCGTATCAGGATGTTTGATGGGGTGGAGCGTACCTTGACAGATGTGAGGCACGTTCCTAATTTGAAGCAGAATCTAATTTCTCTTGGTGTGCTTGAGGCAAGAGGATGCAAGTACACAGGTATTGATGATGCTCTTAAAGTATATAAGGGGTTACGGGTAATCATGAAAGCGCAACGACTCGGTAACTTGTACAGGTTGATCGAGAGCACTTTAAAAGGTGAAGCTGCAGTGAATGTAGCGGATTCCACCTTTGCACATGTGTGGCATGTTGGACATGGCTACTGAGACCCGCGGACAGGGGATACAGAGCAGGTGGATACAAAGCAGGTGGAGCAGCCACCTGTGAGAAGAATCACACAGCATGATTGCAGGATATTGGCGAGGTACATGGACGACTCCAATGTCGCAGGGGATTCATCTTCTATTCAGATGGCTTTAGGTAAGCCTAGTGCTAAGAAGTGAAAGGTGACTATGGACGATATGATGGATTCGTTGTACCAGACCGACATATGGGAGTGGGTGGAGCTTCTAAAGAGCGGTTGGATGCAGGTGGATCTTCAGGAGAATATAACATAGATACAGGTCGAGGTTGGTAGTGAAGGATTATGCTCAGAGAGAATGGATCAACTTCTCAGAGATATTCGCACCGACGGTGTAGCAGGTGTCTATTAGATCCGTGATTGACGCTGGTTGGCTAATGTGATCTTGAGCTGAAAAGATGGATGTGGAGTCTGCACTTCTGCAAGGGAAAGTGAAGAGCAGATATACATGAAACAACAAGAGCAGTTCGAAGTTAAAGGGGCTAAGAAAAGACTTTGCGGGAGCTCGTGGTTCGACCTATCGTCTAGGTAGTGGTTTGATTCCTTCATAGATGAAGGATCGGGGGCCTGCAAAGATGGTTCTTGGCATTGAGACTGAAGGAGGAGTAGGCTTTGGTAATCACCGGAGGAATGCTTTATGTGTAGATATTGATTAAGGATGTGATGAGCCAGGTAAAGCTGGAAAGCGTTCCCTACGCGTCTCTCCTCAAGTTTTTCTCAGGACATGTCCCAAAGCAAATGAAGAAAAGCAGGATATCTCATGAGCCTTATTCGAATGCGGTTGATAGTGTATGTCATGGTCTGGATTAAACCGGTTATTTCACAGGCTATCAATGTTGTGAGCAAGTACTCCGGCAAGCAATATTGGGTAGCAGTGAGATGGTAAGAAGACTACGTCTTTTCTTTGGAAAGACATGAGCAAAAGTGGTTGGGCATATGAATTTTGATTCGGCAAACGTGCTCACCTAGATCGTTCCTGCAGAGAAGTTCAAGTTCTGTGTAACTTCTCTGAGCTTGGCAATGGCATAAAAGAAAGATGAAGTGTACAAGAGAAACTATGATGTGATGTAGAGATAAGAGAAGAGGTCAAGAAGCTACATGGATGAAAATTGAAAACATGGGGGAGATTGTTATGGACGGATGTCTTAAATCTGTCTATTGGTTTGTCGATGATATCAATAGGGTTTTAGATAATATCGAGGCTGTCATCGAGAGTGGCTCGATGACATCGATAATTCACGGAATTTTCACCACTGGTCACAAGACAGTTTTTGGATCCTGTTGATATCATCGAGAGACCTTCAGATGATATCGACGCTGTTATCGAGAGACCTTCGATATCATCGAAAAATTCCGTAGATGCGATTGTGGAAATGCTGATTTTGCGGATTTTGTTTCCTATTTGAATTCTACCTCTTTCTATTCTTATATAAATGGGTGTTTTCGGGATTGGGGGTGTAAGATGGTATGTCAAGGCTTTTTAAAGGGGTTCCAAGGGTTTCTAAAAGGATTTTAGAGTTTCTAAAAGGTGTAGCAAGAGTAAGATTCGAGGTTATTCGAATCAGGTAAGTCCTCTCTCATTGTAATTTATATTTTCATAGTGGATATCTGTCGCTTTGTGCCATGATTTTTTCCCGCAAGAATTTTTCACATTAAATTTGTGTTCTGTTGTACGTGCTTAGTGTCATTGGATTGCTATCCTAGATCTATATCTGTGTGATTCCGCAGGATAAAATCCCCAACAGAGTAGACCAATTACAACCCACTGTTAACTCCATCCACGATCCTTGCCATGCATCCAATTGGTACAACCCTTCTAAAGTATTTTATGCAGCGGGCATTTGATTTTTATGCATCTGTCATTGCATCCATCCCTGACCGGTATGGGACAAAAAAAATGCAGAATGTTAGATATACACACGACGGTGGGGCCTACCTCTTGAAAGGTTCCAATCATTCATACGACAGCACTACCAGTCCTCGCAACGTGATTGATTTTTCTTGAAAAAGGAAAAAGAAAAAAAAAAAAAAACTGACTTATTTTAATATACATCGTAATATGTTCACCCACGTATTCCATTCCCATCCTTCCCTTTCCACATGAAAGGATAACTAGTCAATGCCCAAGGCTGCGTTTGGATATAAAACTGAATCGAATTGCAAATCATATCCCTCTTTAGGGACTGTTTGCAATCCAATTCAACAGAGCATCCAAACACAGCACTAAGCAGCGCACGAGGCCCGGTCTCCAGGTGCTCCGTCATCCTCGTTGCTAACGTAAGCCGCCAGGTTCATGTACCCATCCAGCTCCTTCCTCTCCCGCCACCTGGCCCGGCATATCACACAGCTGGCAGCCCTCCGCCCCCTGCTTCTCTTCCACTTCATAAAGCACTCGTCGTGCAGCGAGTTCCTGCACACCGCGCAAGCCACCAGTCTCTCTTCCTTCCTCATCTGCTCCATGCAAACGGGACACGTGGAATCATCCGGTAACTCTATCGGGTGCGTTAGCCCGAAGGATCCCCTAGACTCTGAGAATAGCTGGTGGAATCTCTCACGTGCGCGGGGCCCGGCGAGCGTATCAAGGGATACAGGCGTGCGGAGTAGGCGGCTGAGCTGGCACGGACGGAGGGTCCTCCTCCGCAGACACGTGTCGTCGAGGGAGAGACCGAGGACACGTAGGAGGACGAAGAGTATGTGCTTGCACGGGGTTGTACGGTCAGGGCACGTGCAAGAAGGGGCGACGGAGAGGGTGACGGTGTAGACGTTGCCGGTTGCGCCGAGGACGAAGAAATCGGCGTCTGATCGGTGGAGGAGACGTAAGTGATGACGGAGGGCTCGGATTATCCGGTCCGCGAAGGGTTGGGTAGGGTTGAACCGGGCGGGAGACGGCTGATCGGGTGGACGCGAACTGGAGGCAGCAGGCTCCATGATCAAAGGTCAGGGGGTCCGGTCCGGCCCCAGCATGCGATTCGATACCGAGACAATTGCTTTTTGTAGGGGGGAGAGTGGGAAAGAGGAGTTTTGGGTTTGTACGGATACGTTGAGTGGTGTACAGGCCTACGTGAGGGATGGCCGAGGGCAGAGGGAAATACTCTGGGTTGGGTTTGGAACTGTTGGATGCCGTCCAGGAAATGGTAAGATGATGAATTCAGTCTGTACAGCTGGGGCCATGGTTTGTCGATACGATCCTTTGGATAATGGATTCCGTCATAGTACAACCTTTCCGCTCATCAGGTGGGCCACACTATTTGTTGAAATCAATGGACAAGGACTTAAGGCTTAAAAGTAGAAGTGTGGCCTACCTGTGGAACGGCAATGATGGCCCACTGAGGGCAGATAGAAGGCCGATCTTCATGGTGGGTCCCATCGATTTCATGGTAATGATGCCTTTCATTCGGCCTGTTGTCGCGAATTGGCCGCTGCTGCAAGTTCTGTGTAGATCTCCCCGATTGAAAGAACTGCTTTTAATATATATATATATATATATATAAAACTTCCGCCACAGGGGTTTCACGAGGTGCTGCTTCACATGAACGGTTCAGATTTTGGATCCACATCATACATGATGGGTTTTCAAAAAAGTTCGTATGTAGTTCGTACGAACCGGTTCGTAGGTGAGCGTTCCGAGATATATATATATATATATATAGAGAAACGAAAGAAAGGTCTTGGCCGCTCTGATACTCTGTAGTGGAGTCGATGATACACGGGTAATTATGAATTACTTAAAATTTGCACATGGAAATATAAAAAAATAAATTTACATGCACCATGAACTATAAGGGTGGTGAACATTTACTGGACACTTAGTAATGAAAATATCTATTGAGGTCAAAATCTAGATCACCCTCACTCAATGCCACAAACTTTTGACAAACCCTGATATTTTATAAATGGGTGAGCAAATGAGACTCTGGCTCAGTCAAGGAACCCTCTGATGCGTAAGTCAGGCTATAAATTTTAAGTCTAAGTCGAATGTAGAGAGAGGATGTGAGATATTGCGTACCTGTAGCAATGGAGTCTCTTGGTATTTATACCAGGGGGTTGAACGATGCGTGTTCGCAATCTCGGCACGATTTACTCAATAAGCAAGATATTGCGATCGTGAAGATATTATCTGTAATCTTTGAGTCTTGTGGCGTATCATGTCTTAAGGGTACGTATCCTTAAGTGAGATTTTCGGTCACGTCCACATTTAGGTTGTTTCTAAGCTCGGCATACGGGATATCCTCACTAGGGCCCGACTTCTGCCTCGGCATGTGGAGTATCCACACCCGAGCTAGGTCTTAGCCTCAAGACCTAGCCTCAGCCTTGACATACGGAATATCTGCACCCGGACTCGGCCTTAGATTGTTCAGACCTGAGTCCGAGTACTAGCAGTCGGAGTTTGTCAGTAAATCATTGAAGTTGGGGTTTGCTGAATGGAGCTGAGGATCAGAGCTTGGCTCAGCCATCCTTCTTCGGATGAGGACGAAGGTTCAGATCGACCATTCAAGATTGTAATTCTTAGTCGTGATTCATTAGTGGAGAACTTGTTTCAACTAGCCTACGGTCGTTACTTATAGTGGGTCAGCTCATTCTTGCCGTGGTATCCTCCTCCCGAGGCTGGTTCGGGTAGCTCGGGCCGACCCCGATTATCCCTACTTAGATTTCCCCGTAACAATATCCAACCCCTCGTGTTTCAATAAACAAGTGTCCATAAATAATAAGATGGGATTATTCAATCTCCTGAGTCACCCGCTTTATTTAGCGAGATGTGAGAATGCGTGACTCATGTTCAATTTCTAAGTGCACACGTATCAAGTTTCACACACGACTAACTATGATAGAACTCTCCTTCCAAATAATATGGGTGCAGAGATGCACTGGATAATACCATTGGCCATCTTTTGATTTGGGTCGTGTGGCTACGCTTGTGAGTGGCATAACAACGTGTCGCATGTGCATGACACCCCACATACGGATGCAAAAAGGTAGCCTTTTTCTGTTTTGGTAAGCAAAACGTGGCCATAGCCAATAGGGATGTATACAAACTGAGGTAGCTGCGTTAGCAAGCTTGACTCGACTTGAAAAAGCTTGCTTCGACTTGGTTCGAAATTGAGTTCAAGCAGAGCTGAGTTGATTTTTTGAGCTCGAAAAAATTTCAAACCGAATTCGAGCTTGGCCGAGCTCAACTCGACTCAAATCGAACCCCAACTCGAATCGAACACGGATCGAACCAATTCGGTCACTCAGTTATTTTGATATTGATGTTGCTTACCAAGTGTTCGATGAAATGACTCAACAAAGTGTCGGCTAGTGTAAGAAAAGTATTTATATGAAGGAAATACTCTTGTTTTCTTCATTTTGACCTTACCGCTAGGTGTTTGATGAAATACATGTAAAATCTCCGACGTTGATGTTGTTTTAAATTCAGTGATAATTTGAATGTGCATCCATGCGTTTATAAAAAAGCTCGAACTTGCTCGAGCTGCTGACGGAACTGAGCTCTACCAGTTAGGCTTGAGGACCGAGCTGAGTCAAGCTTGGCACGAGCAAGACTCGACTCGTGTACACTCCAGTGGCCGATCAGCAGACACGCATCAGGCAAGTCCACTCGTTAGGTGGACCACACTGTTAAATCATCTATATCGTAACAGCTCATTTTGTCATTTTGATTAATGCTCCATTCGAGATGGGCCGCACGATTTGGTTGGTACAGATGGGCAGGCCACTGTTTTCACCGTTGATTAAATCACAACAAACCGTCTGCCGCTCACGGGCACGCTTGTTGGAGGACCCAAATTGTTAAAAAACGGTGGACCCACACTGATCTAATGATAAGAGCCAAACTCAAATAGTCCATGTTGAATGGGTGAAATCAGATGGTTAAGATCACCCGACCAGCATGAGTTGTGGCTACCCGGCACTGTAGCTGGCATGATCTAGACTGTCTGAATCTACGTACATGCATGCCACTTAACAACAAAGGGAGACCACTCATCACAAAGTACCTTGGCTAATTCCCAACCTCCGTACAGGTGCCAACGTTGCACATATGCCCGAGATTTCAACCGTTCATCGAGTTGTTTGCATTTGGCAGCACTAGAGAACTCGCCCTGCAAAAGCAGGTTAATCTGAATTGGAACAAAGAAGATTAAATATTAAATAAAATCTAAACAACCACAGGGAGCCTATGATTTTTTAGGTGAAAAACCCTAACGGACAAAGATTACAATATAGAGCAACGATTAATTTACTATTAACAACAAAAAAATTAAAAAATTTTAAAAAATCATAGCTTTCTTTCATTGGAGGCTCTCACAACATTAAAATACAACATAAATTTGTAACTCCTTTAATCTTAACATGATTAACTCTAAAAGTCACATTTTATAGAGAAAAATGTCAAAAATTCACTAACACTTTAACCCTGTTAGCTGTGAAACATGAGTAACGTGTGTTCATAAAAGTGAATAAACCTATAATAATTTAGGTATCACAATTGAACGATAGTTCAAAAGGCAGGTTAGTACGGCTATCAAGTAATCTACACACTTACGTTGAATGTGGGCAACTGGTCATTTCTTTACATCCACATGAGGCCATATGATTAATGAGTGAAGCATGAAACTTGAGGAGCCTATGGGATAAATGGCCCCAAAAGCCCACGAATATGGTACTACTCTCATTAGGACTTAGCTAGAGATGGACAATTCTATTGGGGGTCTAGAAGGCCACAAATTGGAAACTATGCCAAATATATGTATTTATGTAAGAAAAAAGTAAGGTCACTCAACTTGAATTTGACTCGTCATCATTGGGAGAATGTTCATAATGCAATAAGAATACTGGATAATTAATTTTTAGGATACCCTTAAATATTATCTCGTTACACTGGTGCACTTGATGTGCAAAAACTCGAACCGTCGCTATATGCCTAACTTGAAAATTGAACCAAATTCGTTGCAGAGATTTAAGGTGAGAAAGAGAAAGTTAAAAGATTGAATCGAATATTTAAAATTCATAATTAGAGAAGGTTATTATATAAACTTCAAAGATTATCTCAAATACACTGCACCATGTCCATGGCTTAGACCGGCGCGCTTATGTATAATTCATGGCATAAATTAGTGCTGATGACATAGCTCTCTAAACAACAAAATTCACATGCCCCTTGAAATTAGTCTTGGCCCTATGTAAAATCTTTATCTCATAAATTTAAATTTTTTTTATTGCTTATTAGATGTGGGATTAAACTCACACAATTATAAGATAAAATAGCTTCGTTTCTTCTTTGAAAATTTTGTACATTTTTTTTTTAAATTTTAAATTTTAAATTTTAAATTATTTATTTATTTATTTATTTTGAAACACAAAAAATACATCATTTTATCCGTGCAGTCCACCCATTTTGAAAGACCATTTTAAAGTATAAGTTAAAAAAAAGGGTAAATCGGAGGCTCACATAGACCACGCCAAAAAAAGCAACTCTTGTATTTGAAAACTATTGTGGACCCACCGTGGTGTTTATTTACCATCTAACCGGATAGGAGCTTGATCCACAACTTATGTGGTCTCCGTCAAATTTTGGAAGGTAAGCTTTCAATTCATATTTCTCCATGTGGTGTGGTCCATTTGAACCTTGAATCTGTTTCCTTACCGAGCTCATGCCCTAAGATATTAAGATGATCATTCAAGATGGATGATGGACAGCATCCGCGAAACATATACACCAGGATATCCTCCGAACGCGTGCTTGCGTAGAGTAGGATTCGACAAACCTCACAGTGCAGACTTTCAATGCGCTTGATGCGAAGGCATTAAGAAATGGTACACGTGGATTATATATATATATATACACTATGCGCTGTGAGGTAGACCTGTGTGGGTCTCACCGTGATGCTTGTTGGCCATCAACACCGTGCATTTGATGGCTCCCCTTTAAATTATGGGATTTCCTAAAAATCAACCGTATACGGAACTCAGGTGGGCCATACCATCTATAATCATATAAAACACCGTTAAGACATATAAAAGCACTTAGTGAGGCCCACATGAGTTTTGAATGCTGCTGAAACTTGGTCTGAACTTCATACAAGTGGGACACATAATGGATGAGCTAGATTTGCAAAACAAATCTTTTGTGGGCTCCAAAAATGATTATGAATGTTTTAATGATGCACGCCCCTCTCCACTTCTGTATGCGGTGTGGCCAAAAAGCTATGGATTGACTTGATTTTTGAGACTTAGGTCCACGATGGAATGGTGCATCTGACTGATGGGATAGACGATCGAAACGCATCATGGTAGGGCCCACACAGTTCGACCGCATGGGACGTAGCCGTGAGCTCGATCGCACAGTTCTTTTCCCTATATATACATACGTATATATATATATTTATTTTGCCACGTATGCAATTTCCCACTAATTTATAGCTGCCTGCGTATTCTCTGTCACTCCCTGCCAGAGTATCGAAACTATTTCTATTCTCGTATTATCGTATAAGATAGACGATTCATCTCCCTCCCTCGCCCTCTCTCGAAAATGCTCGATTCGTGGCGAAATCCTTCCCAACACTCCAAAAACGTAACTCTCTTACTCTCAAGGAAGCGTAATCTCTCTTTCTACTTCCATTTGAATCAATATCTCACAGAATTTAAATTCCATTGTTTTTTTTTTTTTTTTTTAAATAAAAAAATTATGCCTCTCTCTCCTTACGATATACCAGCAGCAACAACAGAAGAATCAAGAGCCATGGTTTGCAGTGAGCATAAAGCCCCAGAACATGATACCAGGTCTCATCATCGGTTTCCTTCTTGGGTTTTTGATAGATTTATCAGCACCCCACAAACGCAACACAAGAAACAATTCTTTTTCCAATTTGAAGAGGCAGCAACAGCTAATTTCAGACGGCTGTGATGAAGAGCTCAAAATGGTATCTGTATTTGTCCTCAAACCCTTCATAAACTTTAGAAATTTCAAGTTGGGTTCTCTTCTTTTGTTAGTTCTTGCTAAATGACTGTTCATGGGGGCCCACCTTTTGGCAATCCAGGTGTTTGTATGGTGGCCGCATAATGGATGGTAAGAAACCCAACCCAAATATCTCCCCAATTGGATGATTCTGACTGCTCGATTGGGCCGCCTGAATCTGTGCCCTTTGCTTTTATTGTCCATTTGCAAGATGCCAGTAGGAGGGCGAGGACCATCAGATAGGAAGATTTTGGGGCATGAACCATCCATGATGTCTCACCAGGTGAACAGACTAGATTATGTAAATGTGGGTCCCATCTCTTCAATTACCTGGCAAAAAAGAAGAGGCACTATTACTTTTGATCGAGCATCATACAGTTCCTCAACATTTGGATTTTGGTGTAGCAAAATGGCAGAACTTAGGCTCAAATGAAAATGCAGCTCATTAAGTACCTTTGTTCTTTTGTTGCTTTTCCTAATTTAGTTTGGTAAACTTGGATTGTTGAGTGACAGGTGGGTTTCTCTTGATTTTGATGATTGTCCAAGAAATCTATCTTTTAGACAATAGATTTATGAGAATGGATTATATGTAATTCTTGGGTCAGTTGTCATAACGATTGTGGTTGTGGTGGGTTTAGAGGAACTATTCAATTCCCTGGCCGAATTTAGGGGTTTTCATTTGGGCCCACATTCCTTTTTGGTGGACCACATTTTGGTGATCCATACCATTCATCCGTGGCCGCATCTTCGGTGGAAGGTGCTGGAAAAAAACTAATCTTCATACCACTCTAGTCATTTAATCATTGGCCTTCAAATCAAGGTATTCCATAACGGTAATGGTGACTGTAACGGCCATCACCATTACCTTTATGATATGGGCTGTAATGGCCGTTACGGCTGGTCTCTCTCTCTCTCTCTCTCTCTCTCTCTATTGAACAAAAAGCTGAAAAACCTATATTTGCCTCGTCATGGACCGTTACAACCTTTACGAGAGGCATAATGGGCTGTTACATGGGTTGTAACGGCCTTTGCATTTTTTATTTTTATTTTTTAAAAATCCCCGTAATAGCTATTATGGCATTTATAACCCGTAATGTGTAACGGTTGCCACTTCTACCTTTACGTAATGGTCTTTTTAGCCCCGTAACGGCCATTATGGCCAATGTCGTCGAATCGCATATGTTATCACGTCCACATGCGATCGCATATTTTTATTTTTTTCAAAAAATTATATATGTTTAAAAAAAATGTAAAAAAATTATTAGAAACTAAGGGGAACTTTTCTAAATTAATAGATAACTAATTTTACATAGTTAAAATACATTTGAGAGAGAAAAAATCAATTAAACAATGAATTAAACATCAAGTCATCGACATTCGATAATATAGTTAACAAGAAGTAACAACAAAATCAACAAGTTATTTATTTATTATTGTAGAAAATCAACAAGCTATCTTCCTTGAAACTTAAAAGTGCTTGAATCTTGATCTTGCAGCTTCCAAGAGAGAGGTGATGTAGGAGAGAAGAGAGCACTTGTAATTTCAAAATGTAAGAGTAGACGAGAGTAAGAGAGTTTTGGAGTGAGAATATTCTAAATGAAGGAGATTTGGAAGCCTTTTTATAGGCAAAATGTTGTTTTATTGTAAAAAAAAAATAAAAATTTAATGTGCCATGGAGAATATGCGATGGCATATGTTGTATGCGATCGCATACATTGTATATGTGATCACTTATTTTCGCATATGCCACATGCGATCGCATATGTGCCATGATTGCATATGCCATTTGCATATGGATATGCGCATATGTGATTGCATATGCGCGGTTGCACATGACAACATTGGTTACGGCACACCTCACTTCAAATGGATGGTTGAATACTGAAGACATAAGAGGACATGGTGCATCAAGGAGCAAAGAACATGTATATAGGTGCCTTGGTGACTCTAACCTTGAACCAAAACAACCCTTAATCTCTAAATGATCCTAACCTTTATAGGTAAGCCTTGTTTGATGATCCATAGCTTTATAAGCCAAAATTGGAACATAATAAGTTAGGCTAAAAGAGGTACAAAATTGATGCAAACCAAACTGACCAAAACAACTGACTTTTAAGGGTTGTCGATCGAACCTCTGATCGATTGACGACGTAGTCGATCGATCGATGGACATGCCTGATTGATCGACCATAGCTGAAATTGTCTAGCAAGTTTCTGTCTAGAAATCATTTCAGTCGATCGATCGATCGATCAATAGACCAGTTCGATCAATCGAAGGAGCCTTAAATTGTCTAGCAAGCTTTTGGATATATGCTGGAATTATAGTGATCGATCGATGCTTTGCTTGCTCGATCGGACCGGCCATTTTTTGACCGTCGGAACTTGGTTCCTTTATAAAGGGCATACAAACTTTGGGCACTTTGAGGGGTTTTTGGTGCAATAGAAGGTTATGTGATCCCACATTGATATTTCACATCATAGACCTCAAATTGCATGAGTTTCAAGCAGGGTGTTCGAAAATGAGGTCCTAACGGCCACCTCCTCTTTTTTGTGCCCGTTACGGCTGTTATGGGCCTAAAGAAAATAGAAAAAAATGAAAAGAAAAAAGAAAAAAGAAAAAAAAACATAAAATTTTCTTTCTTTCTTTTCTTCTTCTTCTTCTCGGGTTACGGCTGCGGCCCTGGTGCGTCTCCCTCTCTCGTTTTCTTCTCTCTCTCTTTTTCCCTTTCTTTCCCTCTCGTTTTCTCCTTCTCTCTCATTTTCCCTTTCTTTCCCTTTCATTTTTTCTTTTTCCCTCTCATTTCTCTCCCTCTCTCTTGGTCTCAAAAAAAATGAACGGGCGGCGTGGCTATAAAATAGTCACGCACCTTTTTTTTAAAAAAATGGTCTGCAGCGCACACCGCTTAGTGCACTTGCACTGTTTTAGTGCATGCGGCCCACCTTGATTTATGTATTGTATTATATATCCATGCCACCCATTAGTTTTTCCTAATCATTTCAAGGCATGGTCCCTAAAATGAAGCAGATCCAGATCTCAAGTGGACCGCACAGTACGATTGAATGCCCATCATTAAATACTTATTATGGCCCACCGTAATGTTTATTTACCATTGAAACTACTGATAAGGTTGCATGGACCTGGATCAAGGAAAACACAAGTCGCAGCTTAAAAATAAAAAATAAAAAAATAATAATTATAATAATAAAAGTTTTAATTGTTGGAATTCAATCTCTACTGTGTGGTCCACCAAAGATTTGGATTTGCCTCATTTTTTGGACCATGCCCTAAAATGATTTGGCAAAAAGGATGGATAGCATGGATATACAACAAATGCATCAAGGATTCAAGGTGGGTCCTATGTTTAGGGCATCATTCACTAGCGGTCCACCTAAGGTTTAAATTTGCCTGTTTTTTGGATCAAGCTTAAAATGAGCTAGTAAAATAGATTGACGGCATGGATATACAAATACATTAAGGTGGACCCCAATTTCAAGGCCTCGCCCACTAGTGGTCCACCTTAGATATGGATCTACCTCATTTTTGGACCATTCCTTAAAATGATTTGATAAAACGAATGGATGTCATTGATATACAACACATACATCGTGGTGGGCCCTATGTACATGGCCGTAAAAATTGTCCATGAGGCATACATTAACTCAAAATTAATAAATTAAATTATGGCACTATTGTTGCCATGTCACAATTCCAAAATTAAATTATTTAAATGACTTTCACCATTAATTTGCAAACACTTGTTTTTCTAAAATAGGATCATTTGATATTTTTCATTCTTCACTGTTCAATAAATATCCACCAATCCATTAGTGAGATAAGTGCCAATAGATTGCATGAATTTAACGTTGATTCTGGGCATCAAATGGTCCACTATATTAGCTCTAAATCGACAACACTATTTACTTAAATATAATTTCAAATTTTTTCTTAGATTTATTGGGAAAAATTATATTAATTTGTTAGATATATGAATTATATAATTGGACATAAAAGCCCCTAGATTGTATGTTGAAATAAAATGTACACAAGTCACAAGGTATGTAATATACCAATACCTACAAATATGAGATATTTTAGTATTAGATTCATCCTAATTAATTCGTATTGATATTATATAGTTAGATAATTAAATATAAAAGATCTGTAGCCAATACTAGGTTGTCAAGTTCATAAATTCATCAGGCAGTCCGATACAACTTGTCACCAAAGAGTGGACCGTTACACCACCATAAACACGTTCCAAATTATAAGTGAATGCGTATTTGGAATATTTTGGAATATTTCAGATTTAATGGATATTTTTTCATAATTTTTTGACAAAAAAATTGCACCGTTACAGGGCCTGTATCGGCCAATACGGGGTGTATTTGTAGAGGTAACGGTGGGCACCGTTACGCCCACTGATACCGATACGGAATACCTTGGTTTCAAATCATCTTCATGAACTTTAACACTCTAATGAGGATTCCAACTTCCAATGAGAAGATAAACTTGAACTCCATTATTTTCTAGAGATTAGACTCAATCTTATTGGCATATCTTTTGCCTAAATCATTTAGAAGACCCTTCTAGTTGAATCCCCTAGGATTTAAACTATCCCATTAGTTGTCGGAGATTCTATCACCCTTCCATCACCTTGGTCACCTCAAATGAAGCATCACATGTAAGTTGTTTGTTTGTGGAACTGATGCGGGACAATTAACCGCTTACTCTAAAAGCTCGAACTGTTAGAGTATGACGAATTAATCCCTTTATCTCATAGCCCAGGCTCCACATCGCATGGGTCCTAACCTTGGCCGAACCCCCCTCAAGGGCCCCAAATCACATGAGTACCACCTCACACGGGCCGCCCACCCCGAGCGTGTTCCCACATCCCCAAGGCTATCCCACTCAAGTCCAGTGTGAAATGCGCATTAATCACCCCCGGCGAGGAGTCTTGAACACGAGACCTCCCTCGTGGGCCCCAAATCACATGGGTCACCCACCTTGAGTGTGTCCCCGCATCATACGGGCCACCCCACTCGATCCTATTGTAAAAATGCCCCTACATTAGGAATTGAACCATCGGCATCAATGGACGTGGGAGTAATTGAAGAGCGGATTCAAGCGTGGGAGAGTTTTGAAGAAGTAACTCGAGCACCACATGTCAGCGGGACTCAATCCGACAAGTGTCATGTATGAGTCCATATTTTATTTCCTTGTGTAGGATTAATGGTAAGAGTTTGTGACCCAAACTCAAATAGTTTATTGTGTAAGGCTGAATTCACCGGACGCGGCCGCATACGTGTTAGTCTTCGTGGGAGCCTCTAGCGGGAGTAAACACAAGTCCTTGAACTAGGACCAAGGTTGTTGGTTAGTCGATAAAAAACCAACTAAGTCTTAGAGGGAGCCTCTGGCGGCAGTGTACGTTAGGTTCTTGTATAGGACTTAGGTTCTTATGTAGGGTTGTAAAGGTTAGAGGTGAACCGGTTGAAAACCTCTGATAGTGAATATCAGTATACTCAAGGAGAGTGCGTTCGCCAGGAGTGGAGTGGGGAAATCGAATCACTATACATGCTTGTGTTTGGGACTGTCAATTGATCATATTTCTAATTATGCTTATGTGATTATTTAGTTAAATTATATGTATGCATGATTAGATGAATGCTAGGATTGGAATAGTTAGTATATCCTACACACATGCACACTATCGATTGTAGACTAGTTGCGTATTGATTCATGCTTTGTAGTTTATGTGATTGGACCCAATTTGGCTTGGAAGGCTTAGCGTTAAATTGTCTTACTTAGTTTAAATTTGCATATTAATTAATTTTGAAGTAATAATTGGCATAATTCCCCCCCCCCCCCCCCCCCCCCCCCCCGGACATAGCTTTCATTCTGCACGCATAGCCCATGGGCCCACCATACTTAATTTCACTTTCTAAGATCCACCCTGTGCCAGGACAAAAAGAATAAGTCAATGGGGCTCGGACAAGCCCAAGTGATCTGGAAGAAGGATAGGATGCTATTCCACAAGAAAGTTGCCATCAAACATTGAAGAAAAAGGTGGCCAATTGACTTAGAATTAGCCATATTGACTATAGAGATCTTTAAATTATTTGGCGCGGGTTGGGTGATGCCAAGTACTATTCAAGATCTCTTTTTGGTTTGGCAGGGAGCTCTAAAGGGAAAAAGGAGAAAGTCCCTTTGGAGTTTTGTCTCTGCTTGCGAGTCTTTGGTTGATATGGAAGGGATATAATGACATGACGTTCTGTAACAAAATTGATTTGTTCGAGATGGCATTTGAAAAGGCTAGAAATAGGATTGTAGGTTGGGCTTTGGGACTCAAGGTCTTAGTGTGTGTAATTGGAGTCTATCGATGTATGCAAGGGGAATGGTGCAGATGTTCTTTCTGCCATATCTCTCATCATCTACTCCTTTTGTTTGGCCTTGTTTTTCTTCTTCTTTAAGCTTTTTAACTGTTGCCATTAAAAAAAAGAGGAAGAAGAAGAAGAGAAGGTGGCAAAATTCTCGATTTTATCTATTTTTGGTTGTTTTCTTTCCTGTAATTTGATTTGATAATGTTGTGTTGAGGAAAACTGAAGCCTGGAGCACCTTAAACTTGCTTGATTATGATGATCATGTGAAAAAAAAAGAACATGAAAGAAAAGAAAAGAAAAAGGAACTTATTGCTATTTTTCACAAAAAAGTTGTCTGATTTCCCAATGGTGTTCTGAATTGTAGGTTTTGGTTGTTAGACAAGACCTGAAGATGGGAGCTGGGAAAATTGCATCTCAATGTGCTCGTAAGATGCATTCTCTTATGTTGATCAATGCCTTTTTTGACATTTCATGCTATTTCATGTGCTTTTAGTTCATTTCTTTCAGATGTGTGGTGGTTTTGGCTCTTTATTGAATCACACCCAGCTGAACTAATCATAAACTATTCATACATTTAAGTGCTGGCTCTAAATCTTACTCCTCAATAGAGCATTTCTTGAAGTTGTAACTTGCAATTTTCATTAGTTGCTAGTTGCTACTAACTTTCAGGCCTGGCTAGACATACATTTCTTTTATCAGTGCTGGGACCTCGTACATGTTGATTATTATCTCATTTCTTACTTCTTGAAAGGTATCTAATTCCTTTTAATTTATTTAAATCATCCGAAATGACAGATGCAGCCACAGGCATGTATTCGGAATTGATACAAAGGTAATCTGCCCCAATTGTTTAATATGATCTCTGTTTTGAGTTCTAGCATCTCTTTGGATTCTAATTCGTTTGTCATGTATAGATAATCCTTTTGATCTTTCGTGCAGAAGACAGCATATATGCATGTTTCATTTGTAAATATCTAAACTTGTGATTGTCTGCATGATTTGGCTTTCCGTCCTTAATCTATAGTGTGCTTTCTTGGATTTTTGGGTTTTAGTTCTACAGTGGAGGCCTAGGTGGCGGTTGTGGACATTAAACACCTTGGAAGTGAAACTGATTTATGTGGAATCCTACTCATCCTCGTTGTAGGAAAAAGAAAAAAAAAAAAGAGAATTGGCATGGAATACGTTTTCCTTTTCCAAGAAATCATGGAAATCATTGTTACCCAAAAAAGGTGTTAAATCGATTTATGAGGCTGCAAAAGGAAGCAAGCCTACTTCACCTTCTTGCTTTGGTTTGTTTTCCAAGATTTTCCATGGAAAATAATCTTCAAAAAGAAAAAAGGAATAAAAGATTTTCCATGGAAAATCACACTCCATGATAAACAACAGAATTTCTGTCCAAATCCAGTTTTCCATTTCCAAATGAATCCTTGTTCATTTTCCATATCCTTGTTTTAGTTTTCCTCTACCCGAACACAACCATAGTCTCTTTTGAGCTTGTTTTAAATCTTAAGTTGTGGCAAGGCAACATTGAGAGTATTTTCTTAGAACAGTTTGAAGATAGCTTTATCCGCTAGTTGATGTAATATTTCTACACACAGTAATGCTTGATCACTGCAATAGGTGTCGAAAACTGGTTTTGATAATTTCTTAAGAGAAGGAGACTATAGAAGGATATGTGAAATATTTTGAAAGGTAGCAATCTGGTAAATCAATTCAATAAGGGCCTGTTGGTTTTCCCATTACCATAGTAATGTAGAGGAAATGAACAATGATTACAAATTACTTTACATGTCTCCGGACAACAGTTGTATTTGATCACAATGATGACAATTTTACATTATTTGATTTCTCCATGATAAAATCGTACTGACGACAATTTTACATTCTTACAATGTCAAATCATCATCAAAATAAATTGATGTTACTGTTTGGATGGAGGTTTAAACAATAATGATATGGAAAAGTGCAATGATTATAAATTACTTGTTTACTGAATGCATCTACATTTGGCTGATCATTCCTGTGTTTGGTTTGGCAGTGGAAAAGCAGATGATGACACAATTACTATACAATGCTAGGGAAATGGGCAAAACAAACAAATCCTAAGGACCTGTTTAGATCATGGACTACAACAGTAATGTGGTGTAAAACTCACATTATTGTATCTTACCTTTGATTGGATATTGCCAACTATCAAATCATGGTACTCCTTCGAAATCACTGCAAGACATGGATTGGCGGAGGTGTTGATGTCGTGGGCCCAACCATTATATATTATATCCACACCATCCATCCATCTCGCGTGATCATTTTATGGAATAAAACAAAAAATGAGGCAGATCCAAAGCGAAAATGGACCACACCACAACTAGCAGTGGGGATTGAATGCCTACCATTGAAAACTTCTTGGGGTCCACAAAAATGTTCGATCAAGCTAATTTTTGTTATTTCCCTTCATCCAGGTTTGTTTGACCTTATGAACAAGTTGGATGGCAAATAAACATCCTGGTGGGTCCTAGGAAGGTTTCAACGTTGGGCGTAGTTGTCCCCAGTGCTTTTTGTAGTGTGGTTCACTTGAGCTTTGGATCTTTCTCATTTTTGGGGACATGCCCTGAACTGATATTGCAAAATGGATGGATGGTGTGGATATAACACATATTGATGAAATTACATCCAAGTGTATCTAACTAGGGAAAGTACTTTACATGTCGGACGTGGTGCTGCGAGAGGCGTATTGTGTACGACCGTTATCCTGTTTTACTTCCGACTACCATAGTAATGATAATCATTACTCATTTACCATACATTACAACACATTACTGCTGTAATTGGTAATCCAAACAGGCCTAAAGTAATTTCCTTCTAAGGAACCATTTTATTGCTCAAGCATGATTACAAATAGGAACTAAGACAAGAATAAAGCAAAAAATAAAAATAAAAATAAATCTAAATAATGAAACCTAAATGCTCAATGCACAATGAGGCTATTGAAAATTCACTAATTGGCATTGGTCAACGTGTTCCGTATCGATTATGATATGACTGTAAAGGCTGATTTATATAGCTAACATCCATTTTGCCAGACCTTTTGCAATAGTGTTATTCTTAATATGGAAGTAGGACGACAAGTACAATTGGTTATCGAAGACCAATCTCAGGTAGTGGATTTCAGTAGCTGGCATATAGGCAGACACTTTCATATGTTGTTTTGATCAGAACGAATGGTGGAAGATCCTTTAAAATTCAGTAATGGAATTTTAGTCCAAAATACTTGCTAGTCTTGGGATAGCATTCATAATTCAAAATGGTTGCCTCATTTTTTAGGTGATTATGGGGGGATTGATGTGTCCCAACTATATTTTGGACTGTGATCTTGGATTGTGGGAATCCGGATTACATGTTACCCTCTATTTTGGAAATCCACTAATATATGCACTACAATCCACAATACAAAGTATGGCTATTTAAAGCTGAAAAAGTGTAGTTTGATGGGAAATGAGAGCTTATTTAGGGCATGTTTGGAGGTTTCCAGAAAGAAAATGAAATTGGATGTGGCCTGGCCCCTGCACATTTTGCGGAATTGGAGTCACTTGGTGCCCCTTATGAAGTGTGGATGCCAGGATGCACTAAACACTCCCATACTGCAGAGTACGCCCATAAATGACCATGCGATGCTACCAATCGGATGCATTTCATTTTATTCAGGGCCGTGAACAGCTCCATCCTCATATGGTGGGCGCTTCAGACGGGGCCTTAACCTCTAATGAAACTACTCGTTTTGTTGAAGATATTTTCTTTCCCTAGATCAGTTATGCTTGACATGAATTACTTTTTCTCAGTCAAAGTGGTTTTTCAGTGTGCACGTTATCAACATTTATAAACAAAAAACCCATATTGTCATTCAAAATTTCTCGTTGGGGTTGTTTGAACGATTGAAGTCATTTTGGTCTTTTATTTTTGAGAATCATTGCTTATTTAAGTTGTTTCATCCTTAATTGAGATAATGATCAGAGAAGAACGGCCCATCATAATTTGTTATTGTGTATCTGTGGCAGCCAGCGATCCCTATTGAGACAATGGGAGCAATGTGGCCAGCCTAAAATAGTTGTTACATGCAAGAATCAACAAGAAATGTAGGTATCTCATCTTTTTAGCATGGATTGTTGGTCATATCTTTTCTCATAAAGATGCAAAAGGTTAGCAATCATACTGGTTGGTTCTCTCTGACTACCTCGTCAACATTCATAGGAACAAGTTACGGGAAGCAGCAAATAGCATTGGCCTTCCTACTTTTGTTGTTGCGGATGCAGGGCGTACACAGGTATCCCTTTGTCTTTTTAATAGTATATTATTTGCTTCAATTGTGATGGGGTTTTCTTTGTAATATCTTATCTGGACCTGCTTATGATGAAGCGTGTGCTATAAGTGAAGAGGAACTATAATGTCTTCAAGCCTCCGGTCCATTTGAGTGGGCCTCATGATTCTATGATCCACATTATTGGTAGATGGCCTAACCATGGATTATGCCCCAAAATTCTTCTGGATTGGAAGATCCTAGGCTTCCAATCTTTTACTTCCCCCCCCCCCCCCCCCCCCCCCCCCCCCCCCCCAAGGCTTATTTCTGTATAGTTTTCTCAACTGTCTATTTGGAGACCATTGATAGAAGGGCTAGGATCTTCCAATATGGGGGACTTTACATACCCCCACTGTGGGGCCTATCTAATCAATGGTCTGGCTCAGTGAACCATGGGCCTTGCTTAGATGCTCTGGGTGCATCAGGATGCCATATGCATAGGGACCCTATAATTCCTCATGAATGAGTGTATTGGGAAAAAAAAATGCTGAAACCAGTGGGATCAACTGTGATCGATAAAAAAAATCGGGTTTTACAAACAAAAAAACAACAACAACATCATCATCATCATCTTCATTTAAGCTTATCCCAAATACTTGGGTTGGTTACATGAATCCTTTTGCCGCCATTCCACTCTATCAAGGGCCTTAACTTCTCATTTCTTACTACCTCTTCCCATGCCCTAAAATTTGGAATATGTATTGCAAACACTTATATATAGATATATAGGTATTGTAATACAGACACATATGAATAATCATGCAATATATATTGGATCTGCATATTACTTGAAAAAGTATTTAGGTAGATTTTGTTTTCATAAATGGTAAATGTAGGTTGGCAGGTCTTTCAAGCAAGCAAGATCTGGCAAATGCACCAACCTGGCCGGCATGCGACATGTGAGCCATGCATGAAACATGCCTCTCTGTGCTGATAACCTGGTAAAAAAATAGGCAATCCACTCAATGGGTGGGAGTGTAGGGCATGAATGTTTAATCTGCATTGTTGGCAAGTTCTTTCAACTGTCCACAGTTCCATACATCTTGTGGCCGACCTAATGCACTTGCCTGATTCCTGCACCACGTAATCTTCATATTATGACCCCACATTATGCGTGTCTCAGATGTAACATGTGTGCCAGGTTAGCACCATACATGTTCAGCTTTTAAAGGTGCATGTTGAGAGGGTGCCTGGGGGGCTAATGTAATTGCATATTCTCCTGTAAAAGTAGGTCTATTTTATTGCAAAATAAAAGAAAATTGTATATAGAAATACAATTATATAAATAATAACTGAAAACAAGAAATAAAAGATAAAATATTATTTTGTCCTAATACATTCATTGCATGGCATGGCACACTATCTGATATGGCACTTCCCAAAAGCTAAGATATCCTTATTGCTTATTACATAGATGCATAAGCTTATTTGGGCATTTTCTTATACCAAGCAAATTGTTTGAAATCATGGTTGTTTGTATCTTCCATAGGTTATGGCTGGGTCGAAGACAGTTCTTGCCATTGGACCAGGTATGGCCTTTCTTGTTGATACTTATCTGTATATATCATACCGTTGTATGTTGTTTCATACCAATACATTTTCTATTGACGTTGAATTTCATTTGAGTTCGAAGCCTTCCCTATGGAGCAAAACATGCTTAGATGCATATTATGGATGCATTCAACTTCTCCAAGGGGGTGTATTCAAGGGGTCTATTAGACACCAGTGATAAGATCTTTATCTTGGAACTAGAACTTTCTATCCCAAGAGTGGAACTACTAGCCTTACATGAAAGGGGAATCGATTAACGATAATTCTCTGATATTTATGTACAAGTATGCAATGAATATTTGTCTATTCACCGAGCCACTAAAGAACCGCGAAGCTACTTTTTTTTTTTTTTTGTTAAAAAAAATTGGCCACAGATGGGTGTTCATGCTTCCCAAGACGGACAAGAGTCATTAAATCCAAATCACAAGTGGGGAAGAAAAGCTTCTTACTTCCCAAGATGGACAGGATTCATTAAATCCAAATCATAAGTGGGGAAGAAAAGCAGCAAAACCTTTTTTTTTTTTTTTTTTGGTTTTGAAGGGTAAAAAGCAAGAAAACTAAAGGTGAACATTCTTAAAAGCAAGATATTGGGCGTTGGTATCTCTGAGGTGGAGGTGGAAAAGCTGGTGGAGGTGTTTAGTTGTCGTACTGGGTCATTTCTTTCTTCATATCTAGGCATTCTTTTATGTGTTGAAAGGCCCGCGAAGCATTTGTGGGACAAAGTTATTGAAAGAGTAGAGGAAATTATCAGGGTAGAAAAACTGGCGTCTCGCTTTGGGAGGAAGATTGACGTTAAGATAGCAGCTTTGTTGAATTTTCCACTTTATTATTTCCCGTTTAGGTGTCCAAAGGTTGTCTTGGATAGGCTGGAGAGTCTAAGGTGTAACTTTTTGTGGCAGAAGAGAAACAAAAGTTCCATATTTTAAAGTGGGTTGAGGCGTGTAAGCTTTATAGGAAGGGGGGAGTGGGTATAAGGAAGCTGGGAGTCATGAACTCAACACTGTTAGGCAAATGTAATGCAGGGGCATTTTCACACCGGGCTAGAGTGGGGTTGCTTGTAGGATGCAGGGGCACACTTGGGGTGGGTGGCCCGTGTGAGGCGGCTAGCTCATGTTGAGGCGGGCCCCATTGTGTGAAGCGGAACCCATGTGAAGTGGGGCCCATAAGGGGGGTTCGGCTATGGTCCTAACCCATGCGATGTGGGGTCTATGCTATGAGATAAAGGGATTAATTCACCATACTCTATCAGTTCGAGCTTTTAGAGGAAGTGGTTAATTGTCCGGCATCAAAGCGGTATCAGAGCTAGATGTCTCGTGTTCAAAACTCATCACTGGGGGTGATTAGTGTAGAAGCATTTTCACACTAGACTCAAGTGAGGTTGCTTGTGGGATGCAGGGACACACTCGGGGTGGACAACCTGTATGAGGTGGGTGGCTCGTGTGAGGTGGGCCCCATCCGTGTGAAGTGGGTGGCTTGTGTGAAGCGGAACCCATGTGAAGTGGGGCCCAAGAGGGGGTTCGGCTGAGGTCCTAACCCATACGATGTGGGGCCTGGGCTATGAGATAAATGGATTAATTCGCCATGCTCTATCAGTTCAAGCTTTTAGAGCACGTGGTTAATCGTCTTGCATCAAAATGGTTATAGAGATTTGATACTAAGGGTTGTTTATGAAGAAAGGTGATAATGAGGAAACAAACATCATATCAAGGAGGGGTGGTGGTGGACAATAGATTCTTCCCTATATAGGGCTTTGATGGTTTGGAAGGCGGTTATTAGGATAGGCTCTACGTTTAATGAGGGGGATTGGATTCTTGTTAGGAGTGGGAAGAGGTTTCTCTTTTGGGAGGATGTCTAGATGGGAGAGGGCGTTGTGTGATTACTTCCCAAGGCTAGCAAGGTTATCCCCAGAAGCAAACATTCCCATTGACAGATGCTTTTCAGTTTCAGGAAATAGGTGGTGGGGTCTCCTATTGTCGGAGGTATTTGTTGGAGGGAGAAGCATATGATCTCATTCGACTTTTGGAGCAGCTTCACAATATCTATCGATCTTTGGGAGATACAATGCGTTGGTGTGGAATAAAGAAAAGTCCAATTGGTTCTCAATTATTTTATTTTATTTTTTATTTTTTACTTTTTACAGTTCTTGGGCTATCATATGGAGAGTAAAAAGGTCACACTGCTTTCATATTGCACTACATACCTGTGAGACCCGACTCGGAACGAGTTGAAACCTATGTCATTGCGACCGCATCATCACCGCGGTTCCAACGCCGCGTCTTGTGCGTCCATCCGATATGTAGATCAAAAGTTGTGTACATTTCATTATATGACCATTGATCATGTGGCCCACTTAGGTGGAATGCATGTGTGGACCACCACCTCCCTTGGCACAAGTTCCAAGGTACACTACCCACACACTACACAAATATCCATAACTAACACCACTAACCAAAAACACCACCAAGAGACCTACTAAGCATAGCACTTTGTTATTGTCACTATAGGCCATTATGGTTTCTCTAACCAAGGAGAGAGAGGCCATGATTGCTTCCCTACAACTCTCTCTCTCCCTTCTCTCTCTCTCATTTTCTCTCCTTCTTTCTCCCTTGCAAAAAAATTCAGCACCTCTCCCCTCTATTTCAGCCCCTTCTCCTCCTTTTTCTTCTCAATTCCTCCATTGAAAACTCATCCCAACCATTGATCCATGTTGCTTGGAGCCTCTAGATGATGGTGATGTAAATTTCAAGGTTGATCTAGGTGGGTGCTTCTTCTTCTTTCCTTTCTCCCTTCCCTTTTGCTACATGCATGGAAGCATGTAGGACCCACCAATCCATGGTGGAGGTCCTACATGGCTCCTAGGATGAAGGCCATGGGCCTAGATCCTATTCATTCCCTTCCATGGTGGGCCATTCTTCATGGACCCACCATGATGCATTCTCCTTTATTCTTGCATCTCATAGGCCATCTAGGCCTTTGCATGCATGAAGAGAGGGTGTCCCTACCCTCCAGCAAATTATCTTGATACATAATAGCTTGCATGTAAGTATATACATGGTGGATGGTGTAGATTGTGGAGTAGAAGGTCCATTAGTGGTGGGACCTTCCACCAATGGCCGATTGCTTCTTCCTTCTCCCTCTCTCTCTCTTTTTTTTTTTTTCTTTCTTCTGTGTATTATGATGATGTGTGGCCCACCAAGGAGAGGTCAGCAACATCTCAGACCCTTAGCTAGATGGGAAGTCCAAGCTCACTTTGACTAGATGTCCAAGCCCACCATGCATGCATGGTTTGGGTGACCTCTAAAATGACATTTTCATGGAGGTCTGAGTGAGCTCATGGATCTGAAATTTTGTTAACCCATCAAAGTGGACCCCACATGTTGAATCAGGGCCATAAACCCTTTGATTAATTTATATGAGCTGAAATATCGACAGCATATGTTGCTGTCCAGATTGCAGGCCTAGTTGGAACATGACTTTTGAGCTAATGTTTGGATCTGTTTACATGTCCTTTTCTCCTAAATTTTCTTGAGGATTTTGCAGTGCATGGACCCCACTTTGATGTGGAATGGGGCCCACACCTTTTCCCTCATGATTGAGACTCATGGGATAGGCCAAAGTGGGCTAACTGTCCAGAAATTTCTGGACAGTTCAGCAACACTATAAGTTGGAAATGAGCATTTTTACCTGAGTTTCTGGAATAAGTGGACCACCCCAGTGGACTTCACTTGTTATCCAGATGTAGGAACACCTTTTTCCCAATTTTTCAAGGGTTTGGGTGGGTCCAGGCTCACCCCATGTGGTCCCAAACATATGGACAATCACATTTCCAACAATATTTTTTTTAGCAGTAGATTTCTTCAGGAATATTTATCTGTATACAAATTGCAGGGGTTAAATAAAATATTTTTACTTTCCCAAAAATTAGTGTCCTACCCATGATAGAGCCTACCTACACAATTTCAGGGCCAAGGGATCCTATTTGGGCATCCAAAAGGGTGGGCCAACATACTGGACTGCCAGAAATTTCTACTGTTCAGTCCAGCAGCATAGTCCCAAAAGAATAAAATTCTAAAAATACTTTCTAAGAAGTTGGGCCACATTTATGGGTCCAAACTCGTTGTAGGCTTGATGAGGGACCTTGGGTCCAAATTTCAGGAATTTTGGAGGCCCAGAACCCACCTATTGGACGGCCCAAATTCAGGACAATTACATTCCGGCAATAGTTCACCCTGGACAGATTATATTCTTAAAATTTATTAAAATACTTTTGAGTGTCTAAAAAATTGTAAAAATTTACAGAGATGTGTTAAACTCATGTTAGGACCTACCTGCAAAATTTTGGAGCCATTAGACACCTGTACACATCATGGTGGTGGCTGGACCGGCCCACTATTATATGGTGTCTAGATCAGTCCGAGATTCAGGACAGATTGTATTATTTGAATTAATTAAAATAGTTTTAGATGTCCAAAAATTATAAAATTTTATGGGGGTGTGGTATACCCATGGAAGGACCACCCTATAAATTTTTAGGGCCATCGGGCCTCTGTACCGACCGTGGTGTGGCCTGCAATTTGGACCAGTTTTGGGTCAAATACCCAGGCACACCCTTACCTTGGGTTGCTGGGCCTGCATTCTAATGGCATGGCCCACTTGAAGTAAGTGTTGTATATCTCACTTTTATCTGGTGGGGCCCACTATGATATATGTGGATCACCATGGGTCAGTAACCTATCTAAATTAAATAAATTTCTGGACTCCAGCAGGCCTAGGAAATGGGTGGGCTGGAATTCTAGCAAGGGGCCCAAAATTTACTACATGGTTGATTGTTTAGGAACTATTGTGGCACACCAGATTTGAGAGAGTGTTGCACACACTCCTTGCTTTCCTTCCTTAGATATTTTGGGCTTAATGAGTGCCCCCTTGAGGCTCACCTTGGTGGTGGTTTTGTGGGCTAGCCTTAACTAGAATTTTTAATAGTTTTATAGGCTCAATGGGCTGGAAACTTCTTTCTTGAGCCCAAGATTATGCAAGGGCTGACCTTATTGATTTATGGGCCCAATGGGCCGTCTACAAGCTGATAACGTGTATTTATTAGCCTTGATGCCCTCATAAAATGCTTAATTGTGGGCTGACTTGCAAGACCCACATAAATGTATATTGTGGAGGGCCTTGTTAAGTCTTTGAGCTGATGTGGCAAGGTCCACACTGTCAGTATAGACCTTTCCCATGTGTATTCTTAGGCTAATGGGCTGCCCTCAAGTCCACTATAATGTATGAATTGGATGGCTTTTATTTTGGGCCATTTCTTTAGGGCCCATTATGTGATATAGTATATGCATGTTTGTATTAACAAGTAGGCCTTGTGGACTCAATTCTTTTGGATAGGCCCATTGATCTTAGGCCTGTACTCTCTTATCTATTGTGATGGGCTTAGGGGTAAATATACACAAGAAGTCGGGCCATTGGCTGCCCTCTAAACTGACCCTGTACTTGGTCCAAAAGTGAGGCCCAACTCACTTGTGTTAAATGTGAAACTTGCCATGTAAATGAATTACTGGGCTGCCCATGAAGCCCACCACAATATGTGGAATTATGGCCTTTGTGGTTAGGCCCAAACCTTACTTGAGGGCCCACTATATGGCCTATGAGTTGGGCTTGGTGTATGGCCTATTAGGTTATGCATTGCTTGGGCTTTAGACCTTACATTATACGAGTAGTGGCGGGCTATCTGTTGGAAACCAGTTGAGGTTGGATGTCCTCCTGGGTGATCCTAGGGTAGGCCCATGGGTTCCTCTATGGATGGTTAAAGGCCCACCATAGACCCTTGACTGTTTATTTGAGGATAAATATGGATGCACATGGAGCCTACCTCAACACATGTTTGGTCCAGGTTGTCTAAGCCTTGGATTGCCCGATCATGGAGGCACTCTCTGCCTTGGGTTGCTGCTGGACTCCCAGTCCATTAGCAGGCTCACTTGACCTTTTCATGATGTATGCACACCCTCCATCTGGTGGGGCCCCCTATGAGTATTGTTGGCATTCATGAGATTATTTGACTAATTTCTGGACCTTAGCAGGCCCAGGAAGTCAAACGGGCCAAAAGTTTATCAAAGGGCCTTAAATTAAAATTGTATGGTTAAAACTTTGTTTGGCTGTGGGGCCCACCATATTGAGAACTTGTGTACGTGTTACATGCTTATGTTTTCTTATAATCTTTGGACTTAATCAATGCATTCTTTTGGGTCACCTTTAGTGATCACATGAGTACCCCATCTTAAATCAGATTTTTGGGGCATCCCATTGGCCCAGAGTGGGTTGGAACGTCCTAGCTTGACCCAACCATATATTGGGCCGACTTTCACCATTTTGATGGACTTGTGGGCTAAGATAAGGATAGTATTGGGCCCTTGGTTGCCTACTTAATTTGTTAGTTATTGGGCTGATGTAGTTGGGCCCATTTCCTCCAAACTTAAACTTATTTTCGGGCCGTATATTGTGTACGCGGGTTGCCCACCAAGTCTAACTTAATGCATGGATTATATGGCTATTGGAAATTGAGCATTGGGCCTTGATTTCCCTCTTGGGGCCCATGTTGTTAAAGGTGGTATTATATCCTTTTCTCATGGCCTATTATGAGAAATATATATGTATGTAGTTACCTGTGTTTTTATCTAAATGTAGGCCTTGGGCCTTCTATCCATATAGTTCATGGTTGATATGCCTTTTTGGGGAATGGCGGTTGAATATCCCCATTATGGACCCCTTTAGGCCCGGTTGTATCTAAATGTGATTAGATACTCATCTTAAACTCTTGTTAGACTCACTTCTGTATTACTTAGACACGTAGTTTGTATGCTTAGTCTCGTGGGCTACCCTAGGTAAATGGGCCCCCACTAGAGGTTGGATTCCTTAAGGATATTGTCTAAGTACCTAGTCTTGGTCCCTTCTTGGATAGGAGGAGTGTACTACTTTGTATATCGCTGCATAATGCGTCTAGACCCATCTTCATGGCCCATGTACATCATTGTATGCTTGGTTGACACTATGTGTGTGTGGTCATATTGTGTCATTGGGCATTGCATGATACTTTTCCCGAGGGACGTAGTATCCCCTCTTGAGCACGTTGGATGCTTGGGATTGATGCATGGTTGATTGTGTGATTCATGCATCTGGCATTGCATAGCATATGAGCATTATCGCCCTTACTTCATCAGGGTTGTAGCCTCCACAGATACATCGTGGATGACCATGTTTGGATACCGGAAATGTTACTTGAGCATACCGGGTGTATAGGATGCCCATGGGTGAAATTTTCAAAACTTCCATAGTACCAAGGATCTGCTCCAGCGCCGTGACCAAGTGGTATATATGAGCGCACGAGGGCCTTATACCGTTAGGCTGTGACTCCCACTGTCGTGTAGTCGGTTGGATAGGGGTGTGGCCTTACTCGCCTGATGTAAGAGGGCATTGCTAGGCTGAGTCTGACCAGCTCGTGAATGGGTCCGCTACCTTCAGGCCTTGCTGGTGATTGGTTGTCCACAGGCGGGTAGTGAGGTCTCTTACGCTCGTTTGACTGTGCGGGGTCTGTAGAGCGGCAGTCATCCAGTAGTGTAATGGACTCCGGTGATTTCCTTATGATGGAAATGTAATTGATATGTGGATTGGATATGAGCACTGACATTACTTCGCATTATTGCATTTGCATCGGCTGCGTAAGCCTCATAATGCACCACCTTGGCAAGGCGCCCAGTACTTATTGCATTACATCACGCATTGCACTATATTGCCTTGGTATGGCTTCCTACATTATCATACTGCCTTGATATAGCTTCTTATGTTCATGATAGCCTTGATAAGGCTAGTAGTATTGATATTGATCATGACCCCCTTCTGTATTCTCTATCTTCTTCTGAGCACCATTGTCACACACTTTCACCACCCTCTAAGCTTTCTGTAAGCTTATGAACGATTGATGTGTGCAGGAGATCGTAAGTTGGTGTCTTAGCAGTGGAGCTTGGATAGGTGTGCGTTCTGAGGATCCAGTGTTGCAGATTCTCTTCCTTCTTTCTTCTGTTATCTTATGTATGTCCTTTTGGACCTGATGTAAGCTTGTAAAAGTTCAAATTCATAGTGGATTTTGTGATGTGTGCCTTTGTTATTCTCAGATTTACTTGCTGTGATATTGGGTATGTTCGTATTGGAGATGATTACATTGTTATGAAAATCCTCCTTGTAGGATCTCAGGATCGGAACCTGTCTCAGGAGCCGAGAATGGGGTACTACGGAGGCTGTTGCGGACAGAATCGGTCATCGGGTTCCTTTTGAGGTTCGGTTACCGAGTCTGGGGCGTGACAATACCCCCTTAAGGTAGCAGCTCTTGCGTGGCTAGTGGGAATAAGGTGCTCACAGTTGATAATCTTTGGAAGACGAAGATGGTGATCCTCAGTATTTGTGTGATGCATATGTAGAATGCGGAGTCGGTTGATCATCTCTTTATCCACCATCCCTTTGCTAGAGTAATGTGGGAGAGGTTCTTGGTGATGTTTGAGGTGTTGTGGGTGTTGCTAGGATCCATTGAGAGCCCCATTCTGTCCTAGCATGGGGGTGGTGTCGGGAAGGAAGGTAGGATGATCTGGAGACTTTGCCTGTTTGCAGACATTTGGGCCTTCTGGGGAGTAAGGAGTAATTGGTGCTTTTGTAATCGTAGGGGCTGGTTTTGGAGGTTTTTAGAAGGGCAAAATTGGATGTAATGGGTTGGGCCTCTAATGTACAGGCTCTTGCCAATTTTCCCCTCTCATCTTTATCTTGGTTACCTTGTAATTTGCCTAAGATTTTTCTTTGGCTTTCTCCTTTTCTTTTATAATAAAATCATTGCTTTTCAAAAAAAAAGAAAAAGAAAAAAAAAAAAGAAAAGAAAAAAAAGGAAAACAGAAGCCTACACAACAAGTATTATTGTTGCTTTCTGCTCAAAACTGAGACCATACTGTGTATGCGACAATTTCAATTGCCGCTCAAAACTGAGACTGTATTGTGTATGCTACAGAATACTCACCAAACACGATTTGGTGGTATTCTCATTTGTAACCTTAAATGTAAATATGAGCCTTCTTTTGGTGCTGTTGCAAGCAACGTTCTTTTCATGCAAGATGTTGAGGTTCTCTTCCCAACTCGAATCAGACAGCAGTTCAAATCTAAGTTTCTAATACTTTGAAAGCCGAAACCCTGTAGATGAGTGCTAGAAACAAGAAATTAGTGCCTCAAACATATCAAGTATGTGCAAACAAAAAGTGCAAAAAGGTGAATGAGAGAAGTACCTAAGAAGAATGATAAGAATGGCAACTGCAACTACAAGTCACTGTTAAAACTCATTAATCTACTTGGATAAACCAAACAAACGGCTTGGGTCCAACTAGTAGTTTTGAACTATCATAATTATGAAACTGTATTAAGGAGTGATTTGCTGCTATCCTTTATTTTTAGAGGGATTTTGCTAGCCCTACAAGTGCATGTAGCCCAGCTAATCTACACCAGCAGACTTGCCAATATGGCATGTGTAGGTATACCTCCAAGCTGCCCATCAGTGGTCGTCACCTTCTTGATGCCTTGGCCAAAAATCAGGCTGATCCAATGATCAGGTGGGCCGCAGTCCATGGAACAAATTGTCGGTCACTGAACTGTCTATTTATTTGCCAGGGTATCTATCCAATGGGACCCACCTGATGGATGGCTAGGATCAGACATGTGGATGGACTGGTGCAATACACACGTGGGGTTACCAAAAATCATTTACTAGATGGTTGCCTTGAGCTTTTAAAAAGTTCTCTTGAAGAATAATCTTCCACTACATGTTTGCATGCAGGTAGAAAGGCATCCGTGGATTCGGTGACAGGGAAACTGCGCCTTCTATGATGGTGAATCTGCTAACGTGGGTTAGTTAGACTTAACCGCTCTGGACAATATTTAGTAATAGTTTTTTTTTTTTTTTTTAATTAATTTTTTTTTATTTTTTTATGGGGCATCTAATAACAAAATTCTCATTTGAGAATTTTATTTTATTTCTCCCACCTTATTCTGGTTGATATTTTCTTTTCTTTGTATTGTTTTTTTTTTTTCCTATAAAAATCATTTTGTGGATAATTTGTGTGAACTTCATGAAAAATCTGACACTCAAAAGGGGCAACACAAGGACTGCTTGATAGATAGATTGCCCCAGCCTTGCCATCAACGGAGATAGTACTCTTGCAGCAAATCTAATGCAATTGACCTTTGAATCCCATCTCTGATACGCATAAGTGCATAAGATAGCAGCTGGTCAACCCAAGAAATGAATCATAATCTATATGGCAATAGGAGAACAGAAATAAGGATATCACAATATATCCAACCTACATTGCATTTTTGCAGTCTAAGATCGTCTGTTCCATTTTTTATTTTATTTACTTATTTCGAGTAGTTTTACTTGGTCTGAATATAGAACAACAATCTTGCATTTGTTGGCAACTCTTCAAAAAGGTGCCGAACGGGGCTCCCTAATTTTAGTTCTATCAAGGGATTCTTTTAAGGCAGGGGAAATGCACTGACAATCCCATGATCTTTTGATTATGTCAGCACTCTCCTTGAGCTCAGCAAGACTATGAAGTTGGTTTCTCCTTTCAGCATTCATTTCCATCCCTTCCATCGAAACAACAAGCTCCACTCCCTGAAAAGAACAATTTATAAATCATTGCTGACAATAGAAATCAATGAATTTATGGTTGAAAATTCGGACAATTTTTGGTTGCATCTGTGGATTGGAATGTAATACAGCTCAACTTTTAGTTCAGATAAAGAAGACCTTGGCTCTTACACTTTCAATGGAACTTTCCTTAAATCTTTTTAATAAAAGACCGATACTTACTAATTAGGGCTTTAGGGCTTGTTTGGTTGCTGGGGAATTTTATTCCCCCCATGTTTATGTTTCCTGGGGAAACCTGAGAGAAAAGGGTAAATTTTCCAGAAGGTTCATCTTTGTTATATTAGAAAAGTGCAAATCATTGATCTAGGTGATCCGTCATGTGGTGCCCACCCATATTTCCCCCTTGCCTCTTGGAAAGTCACTTTGATCATATCATCCCAACCATCTAATTAATTATTGGGAAATGGATAATTCATATTATTATGTTAAAAAGGGTCTAATCATTGTACATCATGTGGGGCCCACCATTGAGTGCCCATCCCTCCCAAAAGCACTTTGATGTAATGATCTTAGTCATCAAATCAAGGATGGGAAATGAGTGGTCCATATTTATAATATTAGAAAAGGTCTAATCAGTTATTTAGACCACCTATAATGTGGGGCCCACGGCCCACCTTTTGAGCTTGGGGAAGAGTAGAGGAGACTGGAGAGAATTGCTTTAGAGTGGTGTGCGAAAGGTGTGGAGAGAAGGGCGTAAAGAGAAGGATGGGGTGTTAATTTGTTTTACAAGTTTTTGTAGCTTTTCCCAAGAAAATAGGGCCCTTGGGAAATTAAAGAACCAGGAAGCTGAACACGTTTTCTTGGGAAAAGCTGGGAATTTTGTTTCTGGAAAAAAAAAAAAAAGAAAAAAAGAAAAAAGAAGAAGAAAGAAACCAAATGGGCCCTAAGATTTGCTGTAGAACTCTAATTTTCTGGTAATTTCCATTCAAAACTTCAGTATGTCTATATTACTAAGAAACTTTTTCTGCCGAATTTGGGACTAATTTAGCTTTTTCATTATTATTAAGAATTGTAATTTGATTTATTTAGGACCCATGGCTGAAAATTTAAAGAATACCTTAGTGGAAATATTCGGAGCTTCGTCTGCCTCCTTTTGTACCATGTCCACTGCTGCTTCCTGCTTTGGAACAAAGAAAGAAGAAAACAAGAGAAAGAGGCAAGAAAAAGAAAAAGAAATATTAAGTCTAATGAACTTGATGTATCTGATAAGTTGTCTTTTTTGTTCCTCTGTCATTGATATTCTCCCAGAGAATCTAATGATTCTTGAGGGTTTGCTAAAATTAGTTGTAGATACATCGAAGTACCGTGCACTAGATGATTTGAGTTGCCAGTCATTATATATCATATCAGTACTATGTCTTCTATATATGGAGTAGTGGGGGACATTTTCACCTTGCAATTAATTTTTCCGAGGGCTGAACACATCTACTATTTAGAGGATATGGAAAAATGTTATCTAGAAAGCTAAGGGTATTTTGGGAAATGAAAATGTGGCCGCTGTCAGCTTTTGAGGTTAGGATTTTACTCACAAAAAACCACTTAATGCCTTGGATTTCATTCCCACAAAGTACTATGTCGGCTGTTGTACTTTCCTTCCCAAAGAACCACACTAGCACAAGGTTACTTGCTGGGTTACTTGTGCTGATTGAGGGCTATGTGGGTGAACTTGCATATGATCCATTCCATCCATCAAGTACGCTGGGTCATGCTCACCATGCAATCCTGAAACCATGATGATCCAGAACTCAGGTGCGCCCACCACAGGAAACAGTGGTGATGGAATGCCCACCATTAGTTTTTTCGTAGGGCCCACTGTGGTGGTTATATGCCATCGAATCCATTCATCTGATGTGCCTCATCAGGATGAAATAATTACCCAAAAATCAGAGCATCCAAAAACTCAGGTGGGCTGTACCACGTGATTTAGAGGTTTTGGGTATAATTTTATGGGGTGGCCTACCTGAGTGTTGAATCAGCCTGATTTTGGGATCAAGTCAAAACATGAGTTCGCAAACCTGATTGATGCGGTAGATTTCATGCATGCCAACTCATTACCCCACCCTAGAGAACCCAACCCTGGTAGGAAAGTGTTTTGCTCTCCAAAAGTGTCTCTGCAATTTCTTTTCGTCCTTCCTCTCTCCACATGTGTTGCACATGTCATATCCCTAGCGATCTTAAAAAAGAGGAAAAAGCAGAAATTGTTGGGTACATGGAATAGTATTTAATTTAATTTTATTTTTTTCTTCTTTTCATGGAAAAGCAGTCTTATATTCCATGATTTAATGGGGACACATGAAAACCGGTGTGCATAAATAATACCCGTATTCTGTTTTGTAATGACTGCTATCGAGTGAGTAATGGGAGTTAATCTACCAAATAATGGATCTTATTATTTATCTAGTGTTTTTTTGTTACAGAGATGAATGTAGACTGACCGTTCCCTTTGTGATGGCTGTCATAACAGGTGTTATAATGAGTTTTTAGACCCTGCTAGCGGATGACTGGCAGTTGGATCCATGTGTTCATATATTATCACGGGGTGCTTCAAGAATTGAAAGAAATTGAAATTCACAATTATTCACTCATGAGAAGTAAGCAAGCAGTTTGATGACGATGATGATGATGAGGATACGAACAGCAGCTAAGGCCCATTCGGATGCATATTGTACAATGTTATTTGATTAAGAGCATTCTGCCTGATTGTGTTTTGATTTTTCAGATAGTTTTGGCGATCCCCAAGTCAGCATTGGAACCGACACTATACAGATTGGAATCCTTGACAACAGATGTTTTCGCTAGCAGCTACACCATCCAAGCTATGTGGGGGCCCACTGTTATTTGTACAACATCCACTCCGTCCACCAGGTGCATCCCTCGACCATTGGGCCAGAAGTCAGCCCAAACCACAACTCCAGTAGGCCATACCAAAGGGAATAATGGGGGATAGGGACGCTATTGAAAACATTCAGGATGCTGCTCACCTTTGAGTGTGTATATACCAACTCGTCTGGATGAAGGAACACGCCAAAAATCATCCTCATCCAATACTCAAGTGGGCTACGACTCATGGATTTATTGGTTTTGGGCATGTTTCTTGCCTACCCAAGTTTTGGATTGCACTGATTTTTTTGCTGTTTGGTGATGGTTAGAGAGGATGCCACACACCACACAGTGGGCCCCATAGAGCTTGGCACCTGTTGTAGAGAACTCTGGTCCACACGATCTATGTTTAGACCAACCGAAATGGATTCGGTTACAACATTGGTGGGCTATCCTCGTATCCAATTTTCAATAAATATGCACTGAACGGTAGAAGATAAAAAAAAGGAGAGAGAGAGAGAGAGAGAGAGAGAGAGAGAGAGAGAGAGAGAGAGAGGCCTACCCAGATGCCGCACATGAGTCCATGTGGAGCACATGCATAGGATTGAAGCCCTTCATCAGGCTGAGTGCTGCTGCTGAAACGTGCAGGCCCAAAACTTCAGCTGGTCTCTTCGACTAGTTGCACCCAATGCGGGAAACGGACAGAAATGGCAACTGACAGTCCGTATTCAACGCACATCTGTGACCTACTTGATGAACAGACCTCCCTGATTTTTGGGCCAAGGGCAGATCAACGATCGAGCGCTCTTGCATGCGCAGTGCATGTGTGGGCACCTGGGTTTTGTAGCAGCAGGTCGGCACTTGCAAGTAGAAGCATTCGTTGAGTTTTAAGTTGCGGAGAAACTTACTCTTGCATTGTTCAGTTGCCCTTCGGTCAAGGTCTTGGGTTCCATTTCAATGGAGCAACAGAGTCGATCCATGGCAAGAAATGCCGAACAAATCTGGCTGGTAGAGGCGGCTTCGATGACCTTTTATAGCCCGAGGCAGGAACTGGGTTTGCTAATGGTTACGAGGGTTTCTGTAGCTTCAGATCAGGATTAGGTGTGGCCCACGGATCTCTCTTGGCGACTTGACTTTGAAGAGAAGGTAGTAGTCAAACAGGCCCAACCCCTTCTTCACTGATATCCCGTGCTTCTTGTTGAGTCTCATGAGTTCGTGAGAACTTTGAATGTATGGCGGGAAGCAACGTTTCTGAATCACCATCCAATTTAATTTCCTTTGAAGGGGACCCAAGTCATTGTTTTATTAACGTGCGCTCTGCATGAATGGCTCTCCAATAGTCAAACTGCCCTTCATGCTCGGGCAGATTCTGGTGGGCCACACCATGGCCCACAAGTAGAGTTGACATTTAGAAGGCTAATGTTTCACATCTGATGAGAAGCAATGGGAGTTTTCGACGGTTAGGGTCGTCGAAGTAGTGAGGTTGAGGCTCCACAGGCTATCCATGAATAGCTGACCTACGGGAACAAAAATTCGGTATCTCACACGCACATCACAGTGTATGGATTAAGATCCAAAAGCCACAGTGAATTCAATATTCTTACTATTGATATTCGTTTTTGAATGCGGACCATCCAAAAGAAAAAATTCAATGGTTTCCATTTAATTTGGAAACAGATGGTAGGGATCTTTCTTGTGGCGTGATTGTTGGATCGTGGCCCATCTATGTTACCGCCTGGAGGATGGACGGTTACAATCATCATGAGATCTTAGAATTTGGGTCCCGAAGAGGGCAAGGCAGAGGTAGACCCTTAACTCGATCCAAGCCTGCGTTGTGTTTGGATGGACGAGATGAATTCAGGATAATCAGGTTAACAATCAATAATGATGAATTGACCAGATCCAATGGTTCTTCCCTCAACTTGCAATTACATCACTTTCAAGTCCAACTTGAAAGTATGGATAGCTTTTATTTTTTATTTTATTTTTTATTATTTTTTAATTTTTTAACACACGCACACACACTCTCACACACTCACGCCATAGTCGTATTTCACCACTTATGGATATTCGAACGCTTGACCGGGTGTTGAAACTCCTTAAGAGTCTACCACTAGTGCAGAGTAAGGATAGCTTATTTCTACTTTTTTTAGACTGGAGATAATTGCAATTCAATTAAATTGTGCATCCAAACACACTAAATGCGGGATTGGATTGGAGGACGATCTGAACGGGCAATCTAGTAGTCTCCAACCAAATTGCCAACCGTCCACACAACTGGTAAACATTCATGAACTGAAAGATCAGGCCGATCCACAACTCAGGTGGGCCGCAGTAATAAAACCGGGGAACAACAACGTCCAACCTTTGAAACCTTCTTGGAGCTGACCATGATGTTTATATACCATCCAAACCGTTTATAGAATTATTACCACTCAGATAAACTGCAGGAACAAATATCGTCCTGATACAGAACTTCTGTCACTGCCATTCGTTCAATCCCCACTGTTTCGTGTGGTATGACCTACACGAGTTTTTGATCTTTCTGATTTTTAAAATCCTTTCCCCTTGTGCTATTTCAAAAAAGATGGACGAAGTAGATTCTTCGGACATCTCTGTGGGCTCCACACAGCCCCGGGCAGAGACATATCTGTGCCCGGGCCCCACAGGCAATACCGTCCGAAAACTCGGGGCGCGGTTTGGGTGGATCCCTGACTGTGGGGCTCACCGTAATGCATGTGACTTACATCCACACCGTACATTCATTTTTACAACTCATTTTAAGACATTCGAAAAATGAAGCTGATCCAAATCTTAACTAGACCTTAGCACAGGAAACAGTCTTGTTTGAATCCCCACCCTTAAAAATTCCACCTATCCTGTTGGTAAGGGCAAGAAGATGTCCATGAAGAGACCACACAAATATCAGCTTGATCTAAAACTTTTGAGGATCATGAAAAGTTTTAAATGGTCGATTACCACTGTTCCCTGTATTATGGTTCACCTGAGATTTATACCTGCTTCTTCATTTTGGTATAATGCCCTCAAATGAGTTTTCAAAACGGATGGACGGAGAGGATACATGGAATACATCACGGTGGGCCTCACGGTCAGGATCCCACCACCGCGTCCGACAACCCGAGGATAATACTGTTTATCCTCGGGTCAAGGGCCTTATAGTTCCTCCACCCGAAAATGAAAAACCTTCCCTAAACCCTTCTCATTTACACACATCTACTCGTCAGATGGCGTCTCGATTTCAAACCCTCTCAAAACTCAGTCTCTCTCTCCTCAAATCCGCCATGAGAAAACCTAACAAACCCATCTCTCCAACCCTCCTTCCTCGCCCATTCCCCACCTTTTCAAGGCAATTCTCTCTTCCTTAAATACTTCTCCTATTTTCTTCAATCAGCGCAGCTCACCTTTTTTTTTTTTGGTTGGATTGAGGATTGCAGGCTGCCGTCTGAGATAGCTTGTCTTCAATCCCTCCTTCCGTTCCACAGCGCGGTGTCGGCAGCCTGCCTCACGTCGTGCTTGGCCATCGATTCGAGGAGCTCCTGATCGTTGTCTCAGGGTATGCTCTGCCGTGCAAATCCAGGAGTCTGATATCATGTTTTTAGTTTGTATGAGTAAGCAACTTTTTCTCTGATTTTTAAAAATTTCTTTTCTTTTTCCTTTCTTCTTCTGCTACCGTCTTCTGTTACATTAGTTTATTGCCGAATCTGTTCGACTGTATCGCATGATGATCATGCTTGAAGAACAAAATGGCCATTTTTGGTATTTACCATCACTTGCATGGGTGGGGTCCATTATATTGTTTATCCAGGCCACTCATCTGGTGGCCTCCTTATAGACAGGCCATGTTCCCCGATATCTACTCAATCACAGATCCTTGCCTTCCCATTGTTGGCCTGCAAATGAACAGTGGTAATGGTCTAATATTTAGTGGGTAGGTTATCTAATGGTTAGGATCATATGAAGCGGGATGCTTTGGTGGTATCTATCGTCCATGATACGGCTCACCCAGTGAACGGTTTTGATCCCCAAAAGGTGTTCCCCACTGTCTGTCAGGCGGGGTGGATTGTTGGACAAATTCATGCTGTATTTAATTTTTTTGTTTTTTTTTTTTTTTGCCGGGGGGGGGGGGGGGGGGGGGATATAAATGGGAGATGGGAAGTACCTCCCTCCCATATCACACGGCACATGTGCATTGCTATCTGAGCCATCCCATGATCCATTGCATGGGCTCCATCATGTATTGCCTGCTGGCTCACAGTTGCCTGGTCAATGAGCTTTTACATACTGAATGCAATTCTATGCTGATATTTTGTATTTTAGTCTCACTTAGAACACCACTGATTATACAGGATGGTCCAGTTGATGTTGATTTTTGGTCTGTGGCATGCTAATGGTTGGACCTACGCAAGTCACAGCCCGAGTTTGTCTGCCTCTGCCTCATTTAGGGGCCATGCGGTTACCCAAAATGTTCCATTTGTATAGCCTTGTCTGGATAATGGTGCTGTCTGTGGTATTTTCACCGCCATGTTTGGATATTTTTTTTAAAGATAACCATTATATTTGTATAGTGGTCTTAATTTCTTTGGCTTAAAATTTTTTTAACTAGTAAGGGCTGACACGGCCCCGATACCAATATGCGATGCCGTATCGTATCATTTTTCTGCCAGGCTGATGCACCGATCGATACTAACATTTAGAACCATGAGAGAGAGAGAGAGAGAGAGAGAGAGAGAGAGAGAGAGAGAGAGAGAGAGAGAGAGAGAGAGAGAGAGAGAGAGAGAGAGAGAGAGTTGCCATCGGGTTTTAATTACTTGTAAGGGTTTGGTTCATTTGTAGGTTAGATTCTTATAGTGTTAAACTCATCAAGTAAATCTTCACATTTTTAAATGTGGCATTGTACATTTTTTGTTGTTGTTCCGTTATTGAATTATTATTATTGTGTCAAAGCTAGCTCAAATGATGGTTGACGGTTTCCACTAATGGGTGGCTAATATCGTGTTTATTTTTATTTTTCGAATGGCAGCTAATAGAGAACATCCCTTCTATTTTTTTCTTTAAATAGGTAAAGGTATGTTTAAAGGCACCAAATGTACATGATATCATGATACATTCACAATATTATGTACCAATGATTAAACCTAGTGGGTTGGTCATCTTCTCAAGGAGAAGAATTTGGGACTATATCTTAAGTTGTTTCTTGGTCTAATGGGCTGTTTGGATGGTGGGAATTAGTCATGAGAAAGTTACGAATCTTGGAAGTAGTCAACTTGGATTTATCATCCTTGTAGTTGACAGATCTATTATCTGGTTGACATCATGTACTATGACTTATAAACCTAGAATTTGTAATTTGTTGTCTGGTTTATAGATTTAAAAAGAAAGGAATACTAAATAAAACCCCAAAACTACCAAGGAAAGTGGTACTTGTGATAAGTGAATTAACAGTGGTTGGATGATGTTTGTACGATGATGGGATGGTTGGTAGAGATTGAAGGTTCATTGTGAGTGGTTCAAGAGAGAGAGGGGTGTCAATCCTTGTATTGTGCAACACCACCTTTCTAGGAGGAGTGTCAATCCCTACTTTTGGGTACTAGGGTTGTAAGTGGGCTCATCACTCTTGATATTTTGCAATCCTCACAAGCAACATACATTAGAATTAGAGCAAATCCCTGGTTTGGTGAATCCAAGATTGACGAATGCAAGGATCCGAACGTCCCCTAATGGAAGTATCAGTGATGTGTGTAATATATGGGTTATGGGATACGAGACATGAAAATTAGGTTCTGTGAACCAATGTGAGTAAGATTTTTTGTTCGAGGAGATGCAGGATCTCATGGGTAACTTCAATGGTCCCTTGTTTTTGGTAGAAGATTTGTTAACAAGCCATTTGAGGAGTTGAATAACATCATATATGAACTTTCAATAATACACTTCTTTGTGATTGTGTGCTATACGGGCCAAAGTTTAGAACTCATAACCAATTGGAGGAGAGACAATAAAGTCTTGTCCATGGATCCTTACTAGACCTGTCATAGATCATTTGTCGATCCTTACAACATTTACACTTTGAATTAGTGTGGATTTTTGATGGGGACATCAGAGGACGCACTCGGGTGTACCAGAGACGGAGACGACCACCCACATCAATGCGACTTTCTTTGTGGATGAGAGAGGAGTTCCAGATGGGGCCCGTCAGACCATTTGAAAACCCCACATGCTTTGAGCGTGCATCAGGAAGACCCCACTTTGGGATGATGCATGTGGGCTGCTTAGGAGATTATTTTAGTCATAAGATTTCTATTTCGTGTCGATTCGACCGTTGGATCTTGTCGATCAGGCCATTGGGCCACCAGATCTTTAAAGATCTGGGCCTCTTGGACTCTGATCTTACTTTCTTTATGTTTTTTGTTATTTTTAGGAGTTATTTGATGGTTGAGATTAATAATATTTGCTTTAGTTTTCTTATTTTGGATGATGGGTCACTTTATTCAAGTGAGTGGCATAATTGTAATTATGCTGGATTTTAATTCCTAATTTTTTATTATAAAACCACAAGGGGAGCGGAGTTCCAACCCTAGTGGCGTTATTGAGAAGAAAAAAAGAAGAAGAGTGAAGCTCTCTTGTGTGAAGGAATTTTTCTCTTTATTTTTTAGGATTTTCTTATTAAAAAAAACCTTCAATTCTAATTAAATTGTGGAAGGGTAGAAGCTTGTTTGGTGGTGGATTCCAAAGTACATCCTTATTCTTCCTCTTCTTCGAAAGGTATTCTCTTCTTCTATTGTCTTCCTCTTTTTCCTTCCATTACAACCTTTTAAACCCTATATCTTCAATATCTTATTTTTCCCAATTTCTAAAAGCCCTAATTCCAAAATCTTCAATTCCCATGAACCTAATTCTCCATATTTCAGATTTTTCCATTCCTAACCCTAATCATAAAACCCACTAGTCATTCCGTTGAGTGTGAAACGTGCCTACGCTAGATTGGAAGTCCCTACTTCCAATTGGGCCACTTTTGAAATATTTTATATTTTCGTACACCGTATATATGAAAACCTAGGATCTTCATGTTATAAATTTAAAATTTTGAATTTATTATGAGGATATGTTTGATTTTACATGTTGATTGTTGAAATTAATGTGTAATTGATCTCTTATCGTGCATCCTAGGATAGTTTTCATCATCCTGCATCACTTTCTCACCTGTTTGGATTAAAAAAAATAAACGTAAATTGAGGAAACATTGTTTCCATGTTTGTGAATTTCTTGGGAAGGTGTGGTTGAAAGGTTGTTTGTTTTTATATCCTTATTCCATTGTTTGTGCAGTGTGGTTCAAAGGTTGGAAAAGACTAAAAAGATTTTTCGGGTAAAGGACTAGTGTTTTTTTTTTTTTTTCCCTCACTTGGTGAGCTGAGAAGAAGTTCGCAAACCAGAGGGGGGTTGGGGGTTGGGGGTTGGGGATAAGAAGTTTGAAGGCTATGAATGAAGCCTTGTTGGGAAGAGGAGGATGGCTTATGGAAAGCATCATCATTGAAAAATACTACTTGGATTCTTATCCCTAACCAGAGGGGGGTTGGAGATAAGAAGCCTGAAGGCTATGAATGAAGAGGATGGCTTATGGAAGAGCATCATCATTGAAAAATATAGGGCGGCTAAGGAGGGTGGGTGGTTTCCACGATACTTGGCTTATTACAAGGCTTCTGGCTTATGTAAATTGGTGCTAAAGATGATGAGTAGGTTCAGAAGGGAAATCTCCTTCAGGCTTGGGAATGAATCTCAGTTGAGGTTCTGGCTAGATAGATGGTGTGGGATGTGCTTAAAGAGAGGGTTCTCCAAACACTTTAGCATAGCGATGGAGGAGGACGTGTGAATCTTGAGCGTCATATCACCCATTGGAGAAATTTTGGTGTGGTCCCTCTTTTACGAAGAGATCTTAATGAGGAGATTGAGGAATTCTCTAACCTTATGAGCCTTATCTATCAAGTGGATGTGGACCTATCTGTCATGGATGGATGAGTTTTGAGAATTTGGATAAGTTGGGTGAATTCTCAGTTTACATCATTCTACTGGTAATTGCATCTGATCCATCTCTTAGGATGCACGATCCTTTATCCCTCATTCGGAATTAAAAAGCCCCCCCCTAGCTTTTGCTTAGATAGTAGGAGAAATAAGGTGCTCACTATAGACAACCTAAAGAAAAGAAGATTGAACATCACGAATCATGTGCCTGAAGGAAGCGGAATTTGCACTTGTTCGTCCATTGCACCTTTGCTCAAAGCATGAGGTGGAATCTTTTCAGTCTTTTTGAGGTAGAGTGGCTTATGCTAGATTCTGTGTGAAGATGTGGCAAGGCGAGGGCATTGGTAGTAAGAAGAGGACAACATTATGGAGAATCTCCTTGCTGACAATGTTGTGGACTGTTTGGCTCGAGTGGAACAGTTAGTCTTCCGGGACAAGTTGCAACATCAAGATTTGGTCTTCCTTGAAGTGAAAAGATCAACTCTTGAATGGGCATGGTCGTCAAATTCTACTGGGGACATAGATGGGGATGCTTTGCATGGAACTTTGGGAATTTCCTTATGAATGTTTTCAGATTGATTTTTATTTTCTCTGTAAATAGCTCTCTCTCTCTCTAAATAAATCTCAGAGCCCTTGATAAACAAAATCTTGGAAACATCATATCAATTTCCCTAGATTTCCCTTTCATTTCCTGGAAAATGCCCCTTTTTCATTTCCTTGCCCATGCCTAAGAAATGTAATTTCCAAGAAATCGGGAAGAGGAGAGGAAACAACCCCACTCTATGGTGTGCCTCACATGGTAGCCCCATGCAATGTTTGAAATATCGGTATCGCATTACATATCGCACTCTTGGGATGCAGATATGTATCGATTATCTCACAAGATATATCGTTTGTATCGGGTAATTTATTGCACTTTTTGGTAAACATGGGGAAAAAATTGGGAGAATGGTTGAATTTTTTTAATGAAACTTTAGGGATTGTTAAAAAAAAAAACCTTAATTCACACTTTTAAATCATAACATCTCAAAAAAGAAGTGCACATAATAGGTTTCCTTTGTATAGGATCCTAAGCTATGTGCTGTCTGATTGAACTAATACAACTATATTCAAATTGAATGCATGACATTTAGAGGATATGTGATGATCATTTCATCAAACACTCCCAAATATTTTGAAATTAGTCTCAATCAACAGCTGGTTGAAGAGAAAATTTTGAGAAATAATAATAATTTAATATTTTTAATTGATATTTACTTTTTGAAATTTGACAAGGACTTGACAAATTAGTAGATCAGCCCTCATACATGCTTGATTTCATGTTTGGAGTGCAACATTGTAAGCAATTTTGGAGAAATCGGGGAAATTTCAAAAATATCTCAAATTTTTCCAAATCGGACCACCTACACTCAAATTATGAAATTAGAGTGTATGTGATGATCATTTCATCAAATACTCCTAAATACTTTGAAATTAGTCTCCATTGACAGCTAGTTGAAGGAAAATTTCAAAAAAAAAAAAAAAACATGGAGAACATGAAGAACCAATGGATATGAAAATCAAAGCTCCAACTACATGATTTTTCATGCAAAACATGAAGAACCAATGGATTTGTAGCCATTTGACACTGATTTAACATAATTTCAACAACAACAAAAAAAAGAGAAAAAATTGAAAATGCTCACCGGATTGAACATGTGGGATATATCAGCATTAACTGTGCGTTTCGTATCGCACAAGTGGGATACAAGATATATCGTGGGATATATTGGCCCATGTCGTCGATATTTAAAACATTGGCCCCACCTGCCATCGACCATCTTCAAGTGCCTCACATGTGCAATAGTCTATCTTCAAGGTCACCACATGTAAAGCCTGTGCCGCCATCCATATTAAAGCAACCATATATGTGCCAATGTGCCATGCGTGCAACATGTACCACCATCCATCTTTAAGTGTCCCGCGAGTCAATGTGTCACAAGCCTACTTTGCCATGTGCACAACATGTGCCTCTAGCTTCAAGCGATCCCCATGTACCGCCATTCATCTTCAAGCTCTCCATACCAAATGTGCCACGTGTGATGTGGAACATGTGCCACCAACCATCTTCAAGTGCCCTACTTGTGCCACCATCCATTGTCTGGGACTTCACATGTGGCACAATTGTCAACGTGCCACATGTGCAACATGGGCCACTGTCTGTCTTCTAGCAACCAATGTGCTAGTGTTGAATATGTGACAATGCGACATGTTCCACAATCCATCTTCAATGCCAAACATGTGCCACCTTGCATCTTCAAGTAAAATTTTCATGATATATATATATATATATATATATATATATATATATATATATATATATATATATATATATATATATATATATATATTGTTGAAGAAACAATAGAGGGAAATAGCTTTTCCTTTCCCACAGTTTACTAGAAACACCATTGGCTCATGCATGAATCCAAATAGGTTCTCGGCCATTCAGTATGGGGTTGAAACTCATGTGCTAGCCAAGTATTCCTTTTAAACTTGAGGCCTGGAGGAGGGAGTTGCTTATAGGGAGTAAAAAAGTGTTTGGCAACCTAAATGGTAGGAAAGTTGAGGCTTAGATTGAGATGGCAATCTTTTTATTTTTTATTTTTTGGTGAAAAGTCACTGATTATATTGATAGAAAAAAGAAAAACAAAACAGAGGATAGAAGGCTGAACCGCCGAGGGAGCGATTCAGTCTACTACACACCCAAGAACAGCAAATTACAATCCTTTAAAATGTCAACATTGATCGCCCACTCAACTACTAGAAACCTAGCTCTAGAAGCGACGGAATGCGACGAATTTGAGGTTCCCTTGAAGTATCTACCATTTCTTTCTTCCCACACTGCCCACCAAACAGCAAGAAGACTCATTCTCCAAAGCTTAGTGGAATTGCCTTTCATTCCCCTGTAGAGTGGAATCTTGAACTCATGGAATTGCCTTTCATTCCCCTGTAGAGTCTGAGGCTTATGCAAGCATCACTTTGGCTGTTCCTGCATGAAGAAACTTTTTGGAGGCAGGGTTTGAGGGTCATTTGGCTAATGGAAGGAGACACCACACTGCTTTCTTTCACTGCATGACTGCAGTTAGCAGTAGAAGAAGATTGCCATCTTCATATGTTATCAACTATGTATGCGCGTGTGTGCACATATATGCAATAGATTTCTTTTTGGTTTCTTTTCAAAAAGGCGGCTGTGGAAATCCACCGTCATGATTATGCTTTTCCTCAGAGAATGAGTAGATAGATTGCATCTCGAAAACCCAAGCCATGGGCATTTCCACGATATTGCGAGACACCTTTATTTTTGTTGGTCATCAACCTTTCAACATTTCTATGGAAATCAACTTGGAAAACAAAAAGCCTGTATTGACCAGTGACTTTTCAACTTTTCTACTGCTTTCCATGTTGACCGATTTCCAGGGGTTCCATATCCACATTTAGGATTCTTCCTACCCAAACACCTCTTAAATATCATGTGATCATATTGTACTAAGTTGCATATAAGGTGTGCATTATTATCCAGAGCCAAATGTTCTGTCCTACTTCCTAGGCATGAGTTCTTTTTTATTTTTATTTATTTTTAAATTTTCTTGAAAGGCAAGCAGAATTTTATTACCAACCAAGAGCAACTTGCCCTGCCTCAATCTGGCACCAATATGTGAGAAGACTATCTGAACTTCTGTCTACGCAGAATTTCGTTAGACATATGGCACTTGGCCATGTCTGTTTGTCCATGGAAAATGTCTCCGCTTTTCATGTCCACCTCCCCACAACTCATCTGGTTCCGTGCCACCCACTGACTCCATTACCCAATCTCTCACCGCTTGAACACTCGAGACTTGATGTGAATCTCATCATGTGTTGAAATGTAGAGCGCTGATTGTCCTGGATCTTTGAAGACTCTTTGGGACTATCCATCCAAATGAGCCACACACAAGTTGGTCGGCTGATCAAGTTTGGGTACAGTCATCTGATGCAATGGCTTGAATCTTGGCATGACCTTAGGTTTTTGAAGACATACAAGTCACTAATCCCCCTGTTGAGATTCCTGATCAACGTAATCTCCCCTCAAGGACTATGAGGTAATTCCTGATATAGAATTAATGAACAACACAATTTCAAAAAATAGTGGATGATATGATTCCCAACAGGTGATATAACTGTCAGAGTGTGGAAGATCAGCAATATTTAAGTATGCACTGCTAGAACGAAAGGTTGCAGGATGAGCAACTAAACTTTTGATCTTTTTCTTTTCAATGTTTATTTATTTATTTTCTATTTTTTGACAATTTGTTTGATGAATACATATCCATGGCCTTTATTGATAGAAGCAACAGGGAGTGAGAGTGTTCGCATGAGCGATTGAAATAAGAAATGAAGGTATTTTATTATCCAAAAAAGGTGACCTGGATCGTGGGTTACTTTTATACGTTGTACGTGAATGGGTACACGGTACCAGCTTCCTCCATTTTGGTACTCTACTCTAGTGTTAGGATTATGCGGGTCGCTCCAATGCAGGCCCTAAGTGTATGCAATATCATTTTGTAATGAATGAATTTTGCACTTGATATATAAATGTTATTATTATAGACCCCACATGCATATTATTATATTATATGCATGGTAATGAATTAATCAAAATGTAAACATCAACATTGTAAATATGCATTTGCACTAAACCTTAATTAATAGTAAGAGTGTAGGAGCATAATTTCAGGATGCTAAAAATTAAGCAAATGATCCATTATTTGAATCACATGACTTGGACCAACAAGCGTAGGCGTGTTGGTGATTTCGGTGACATTGATAATGGAGTGCCTAAGAATTGCTTCATTCTAATGTAAGCGATACCTGGTAGAAGGTTGGTGAAACAGCAAATGAGATCCCTATGTTCGATCATATTGGTGATAATGTTGAAAGCTTCTCTAGCATGTGCCACTTGTTTAGAGAAATAGAATAATCATTCAATCACCTATATCTTGTTTGTAGAATGCCTAGGGATATGGAACTTCTTCAAACGCTTTTTAATTTGTTGGGTTCTCCAAAAAAGTTGCCTTGGTGATAAGGTTGGTGAAACAGCAAATGAGATCCTTACGTTGGATCATATTGGTGATAATGTTGAAAGCTTCTCTAGCATGTGCCACTTGTGTAGAGAAATAGAATAATCATTCAATCACCTATATCCTGTTTATAGAATGCCTTGGGATGTGGAACTTCTTCAAACGCTTTTTAATTTGTTGGGTTCTCCAAAAAAGTGGCCTTGGTTGTAGGTGGGTGGATGAAATGGTTGGTAAAAGAAAAGGTAGTTCTTGGTCTAGTTCATGTACATCTCAAACATTGTTCTTGCCCACAATGTCAATCTTGGGCTGTGTGTCATTGGCTGTTGAGGATGCATTCATCACAATTTATTTGACGAGAAACCGTACAGAAACTTCTGCAAATCTATTGAACCTTGCTATAGAATCTAGTATTGGTGATCTAGCAGCTCTAGAATTTATAGTTGGTTCCTTGGTATCTAAAGGGGATATTTCTACAAGCACGGTGTGTTTATTGGATTGTCATAATTTCAGGTGCTGCTTCCATCAATATGATTCACTCACTTTACTATGGAAGTTATGCATTTGTGTTCTTTTGGCATTCTTTGACATGCCTAGTTAGACACGTAGACTAAGAACTACGAGTGCTGATTTCTGAACACTTAAGGGCCTGTTTTCTTCACCAATTACCATGGCAATGTAAAGAAAATGTGCAATAATTACAAATTGCTTTACCTGCTTTCTGACTACATCTGCATTTGACCACTGATTGCTTTGGTAAATTGTAATGATGCATTTTTACATTACCTGAAAAAAAAAAAAAAGGCGTCAACATTGGAATAACACATCAGTCCCCCAGTGGATATTATATACTTTTTCCACTAGCACTAAAATTCGTGGATTGATATGTATTTCATGTGGACTAGAAAGCGGTACCACTTGGTGGCTACTCTTAGGCTGGTTCTATTACCTGGTTTTCACTCTGTAGAATTTGAGATTACTAAAAATTTTGTTATATCTCCTGAATTCGTAAGATGTGCTATGGGATTTCACAGCATTTAGTTGTGATGATGATGACGATATTAAGCTTTCATGTCAGTAATTTGCTTTAGGATTTTTGTTGTTGTTTTTTTTTTTAAAAAAATAAATAAAAAAAAAAATCTTGCATAAGCTTTCCTCTCATTGATTTGATTTTAGAAATTAGATTTCATCCCATGACTAAATGCTGATTATTTTTTTATTTATTGTTTAGAACTAGGTCTTTGCGTTCCGCGATGAATGCTTGAAGTCCGCAGCGAACTGGATGGAGTTCATTCTAAGGCTCGAAATTTTGCTGAAGTTATGTTAATCTGAGATTCTTATAGGAGAATAATGTATCCTAAGAGTTTTGAGTTTGGGTTTGGGTTTCCATTGCCTGCTTGTGCTCTGTACTGCCAGAAGGTATTTCTAATGCATTTCTAGTTGCAAGGCAGAGCATTGAAAAGGTAAACTCTTTTGAGTTTAATATTGTTCCCATTCACACTTCTATGCTGATTTCTAACTTCATTGTTGAAACTCCTTGGCTATTTTCAAGTAAAACTTGTTTGCGAACTTGAATTGCAGCTTCGTTGGGGAAGCACTTCATTACACTCCACTTAAACCCACTTCCAGACGGTTTAAGAAAATATGGGATGATCTGGTTGTGTTATTTTCCCCTTGGAACTGCTACTCTTTATAGTTATGTATCTGTTTCTCTTTATCATGACTTGCATGATTACAGTGTGTTTCATATATACATTGCAAAAATGTGTTTGGTGAAAGCAATCAGTGGCAGCACTGGCATGAAGGGTCTCAGCCATTGAACACTCATCAGGTGGGGCCCCACCACGAACATGTCCTGACCTGGAGATTAGGCTGGTCTTGCTATCAGCTGGGCTGCATTCATAGGTGGAACACAAGGCAGTTTGTCATTTTTTTTCTGTCCGTTTTCTCATCCATGTGTGGCCCACCCGACGGATGGAATGACCTGATTTTTCCGCCAGGGCTTGTTTCCAGTGGAACCCACTTATGAACTGCTTGGGCTGTAGCATATGTGATCTTTGTGAATCTCAAGTCAAACCAAACCCAACAATGTTTCACTTGCTTCGGAGCGTTCACATTTTGTAGCTTGTGTATACATCTGGTCATCAGGTGTAGATTTCCACGATTTATTCTTTGATCTGTTATAGTTTGTTTTGGTTCGTCTCAGTTCCCTGATTTTTCGCCTGTCAGGTCATATTGGGATTTTGCCAGGAAAAAGAACTCTTCTTTCGAGTGTGAGGAAAGATGGATATTAGTTTTTCTTTTCTTCTTCATTTTCTGTTTTTATTTTTATTTTTTATTTTATTTTTTATTTTCCTTCTGAGAAACAAAAGAGCAATACAAAATGCTTTATAGAGGATTGGCTTATATGTCTTTTTCTGTAGTATAGGAGGCGTGATTTTCTTTGTTTGCTGAGGGTTCATTTGCTAACAGTTCCAGGATTTCTTTTGTCAGGGACAACTTAACCTGCTGGTGCCACATTTGCTCTCTGCTGTTGTTTTGTTGCGACATGGAGGAAGATCATCTGGTGTGGCACCCGCAGGCCCCAGCATCTACCATAAGGTGTGGAAATATCAGCTGATTTGCACCACACCCCAGTGTTCTCCTGACAAAAGGAGCACTCAGGAATTGAGCCTAGGGTTCTGAACAGAGGCTTATGCCTCACTTAGAAAAACCTGCTGAAATTCTAGAAATTAAAACAACCATGGATTACATGGGCTCGGCACCCCTCCACGTATGTATTTGCAGAGTTTCCTAACACATGTATTTGCATGTCATTTCTTTACGAAACTCTGCAAAAACAGGAAGCATGAACTTTGCGCAGGACCATGGAAGTCCAAGCTTTCTGCTGGAGTTTCCCAGGAAAAAAAAGCCCCTACTGGTTACAGGAAAGTTGGGATTTTCAAATGTTTGGTGTCTAAACATAGCCTAAACTTAATGTGCGTAAGTTGCATCATAAAATCCGTGAAAACCGAAAATGTATGAGGTCATGTTTGCCTCAAACCTACTTGTATCGAAGTATCAAAGCATGAAATTGATTTTCTTCAGCTGCTGCTGCTTCTTTCGGGCAAGCATTCCTTTGTTATCTGAACTGAAGCATTCCTTTGGGTTTGGGCCAGGTCCTATATTACCTATACCTGAGCGGCTAACTAGGTCAGGATCTTGTCAGGTTCCCTTTGGCCCAGGACTGGGTCATGAAGACCCAAACTCGGATCCAATCAGGTTACCCATGGGGTCTTTGGACCTAGGTTTTGAGTTGAGTTTGGGACAAGTAAGAGCAATTAATGTGGTTGGGCCAGCAAGATGCATGAATTTGATCATGTACACGATCATTCCACTTTAACGTGCACACTGTGTGTGAATGGAATCTCTTATATATGAATTGAGAGTAAATGGCTTACTCAGTTGTGCTTGGATAGGAGTAAATGAAAATGCATTTGAAATCAAAATATTGTGTTTGGATTGGAGTAAATGAGAGGAATTGGAATGAATTTGAATTTTTTATTATATTCAGAGGAATATATGTGATATTCAAGATCAACTTTAATATCCTAAATTGGTGTACTGTGATATTTAACACAATGGTGGCCCCCTAAAGCTTCTGGCACGCTTGAGTTTTAAATCTTTGCGAGTTTTTAGCCCCATAATAGACATACAAGATCTCATTGGCATGAAGTCTTCTGTCCACATTATCGAATAGTATAGACAAAACAATATGATATTGGAATTATGCCTTTGAGACATTGGCATGTGCAATTGGTAGGTTTTATACGAGCCATGTCTACAATTCCTGAGCCCTGTTATCAAGCGTCATGCCATTCCTGAGTATAAGCGGACACCAGATTGCTTGGTGTGCCTAGATGGTGTGTTATATCTCTATCGACCATCCATTCCTGAGTATAAGCGGACACCAGTTCCATGGACCCCACCATGATCTATGTGTTATATCTATATCGACCATCCATTCTTCCGTATCATTTTAGGTCGATCCAAAAATGAAGTAGGCCACACCACAAAAATCAGTGGAACAATGACAGGCACCTCTTGGGGCCAGCGTGCAAATATTAGCTTCATGCAAAACTTCCGTGGCCTCATGTTGTGAGGAAGATTTGAACTTTTTTCTATCTAATTTTTGAGTTCATGGTTTAAAACAATCTCCCAACATAAATGAACGATGTAGATATAATAAATATATCATGGTGGGGTTCACGGTACTTTGCTACGTTAACACCCCATCGAGGTTGGTGGCACAATCAGCCTATGGTATAAGGGCCCGTTTGGACGGGCGGATTAAGATGGAGTCAGTGGTAGTAGGTTGGCTTGCACAGAAAACGATGTGATTTATTGCGCAACAGTGGATTGTCTCCTATCCAGTTGGATTAGCCAATACAGCACGTAAATCCCGTGCGCGTTTGGACGGTTCAGCAAATCCAACCATCCCAGATGCGGTGGATGTTTGGCCGGGCATGCAATCCCATGCAATCCAACTACAAGAGTGTTTGGACGGTCTACAAAAAATAACTGAGCGGTCACAGTCACCATACAAGGGTGCATTGGACGGGATTGGATATCTCACTTGGCACAAGATGTGTGTGTCTCATCCAAGCCGTTCAGATGCATACCGTCCATACCAGTGTCCTGGCACACCGTCCATATATATACTGTCTAATCAGATGGTCAGTGTAGAAACTCATAAATGTGTGGTCCACTTGAACTTTGCCTATCTACAAAATGGATGTGAAGGCACAAGATGTCTGTGTCTCATCCAAGCCGTTCAAATGCATACCATCCAAACCAATGTCCTGGCACGCCATCCATAAATATATTGTCCAATCATGTGGTCAGTACAGAAATTGATTCATGTGTGGTTGGCCGCTCAACCTTTGCCTATTTACAAAATGGCAATGAAATTTTCTAAATAATCATTGTCTCCAGAAGACGCAAGCGATATCTGAAGTTGTAACATTACTGGTGGGGGCCACCGTATAAATGCTGGAGTGTTTAAGCCGTATCTCACTGTGCAAAGTGATTTCAACATATTCCTCAGGGATTGTCCATGTCAAATATGGGCCGCACATTCACGGATGTGTTCCATCCATTCCGTTCATTTCAACTGGATAAAATCAAAACATCTGCCTCAAAATTAAAACTACAGATGTCCACAGATATCAATACCACAAAGGATTTCCAAAAACCTACTCGTAGCCTATAGTATACGAAACCATCACATGGTTATAGTCCAGAAAAACATTAAACATAAGTCAAAGAAATAATCAAAGTTAGAACAATAATATTTAAAATTTAATTATAATAAGTAATGCAAAAAAGAGAACTAGCAGCCCCACAAAAATCGCAATGACTTTCTCGCTATTTGATCGATCAAGATCATTAGTCGATGTCGCCCTCTCCAGCACCTCCTATCTCGTCTGGGTCGACTGATGGGTAAACCCAGTCGTGGCGTGCTGGATCTCGATCTCAGCAGATGCAGCGGCAACCTGTAAACACGGAGATGTTGACGGTGGTCTGGATGGCTCACATGCCTTGTGGAAAAAAGGATCCCAGCATTCTACGGCTTCCTTCCAGTTCCGAAATGTGCGGTGCCTGCCACCACTATATCCCTCAACTTCTACACGTGCCTCATCCCAAGTGTTATATATTCCAGGGCATCGTCCGATAAGGATAACGTAAAACTTTTCTTTACCCATCTGCAATGGCATGCATAGATCAAATAGTCGATATATGAAAGAATGAACATTCGTAATTTTAATAAGCAATACTAATCATATTTTCTGAATAACAAAGTCATATGTACGTACCCTTTCTGCATTATATGAACTGACTAATCCAATCTGAGTTAATGTGCGTAATGCAAGCATGTGGTAGATATACCGAATGACTTCCATAATATATACTTAGTTATTAAAATAGCAGTCGTATTGGTATACATTAGGCATACCATTCCATCATATAAAAATTCAAAATAGTAAAAGGAAAATAAAAAAGATCAGTATACGAAAACAAACATGACAGACGATATAAGTTATTACATTCCCATAATAAAAATAAACAAAACAAACTCATTAACCACACCCTGTCATATAGAACTAACACCTCCATCACCGAAATGCGAACGAAGTTTTCCTTTAACCACTCCACTCGACGCTCGGGTCGAAGACTAATGAAGAACGACGCCAACAATTTATCCTTACTCAGCATCTCACCAACATCGATAAATTCTTTGGTAGTCAGGCCTTTTACCTCCTCGAGCACATCAAGTACTGTCTTAGTACGATTAACCTGTTTGCCGAGCCCAAATTTCATCATTGACTCGGCAATGGTATTCAATGAGGCCCCTACTACATCACATGGACGAGGCTATCCCTCCGAGAGTACCATCGGAATCAGGAGTGCGAGTGGGAGTGTCACGGGACCCGTGATGTCCCGTTGCAGGACTGTCTGATGGTAATGGAATGGTCCCTGTGGAGTCTGTGACGTAATCCTCTGATAGATCTATTGTATCATCCTTATCGTCATCAACAGAATTCCATGTTTTATTAAGGTCTTGCTGCAGACGAGAAGAAGATGCCGACGTGGCCATACTCCTGCTACCTTGTACGAAGCAGCCCGTGGCTTGTCGGATCCGCATATCATTGTGAGGTCATCCATCCTGTCGATTCGTTTACCGCGAAGTCTAGCGGCATTTGGGTGAGACTGCCAGAGGAATAAGACAGGTGTAATAATGGGTAAATATTACATAGATATGCGTGATAGAAAATTCAAAAGCTGAAAAACATACCCCGAGATATTGCTCCTAGACTTCATCAGGAGCTGTCACAACCATCCTCTCCGAGTCCCAACCGAAGCCACTCGCTGCCAGCATGTCCTTCACTGCAGTATACTCTCGCTTGTAATATCTCACCCGATTGGATACGTTTTGTCATGTGACAAATACCCCAGTGTGCTTTGTTACTTCGTCGGCTGCAGTCTGGTACGCCTCACGCTTGAATCCGTTATCAGCCTTACGGCCTAGTGCGACATGTTCGAGGAAAGTTTCGAACAGTATTTGGTCCATAGCACTTGTCCATTTGATCTTTGATGCTCTAGATGAAGGCTCCGCGAGAGATTTTATGATTTTCGCACGTGGTGAACATCGGGTGGCTACCGACGGCGTTTTTACCGGTGACTGGGTCGGGATATGATGTTTCCTTGAAAGAGTCTGTCATTTCACCTGAGTATGAAGTAGGTATGATTTTTTTACAAATTGCAACTATAATCATTAAAACAAAAAATATTAAGATAGGCTTATATAACATAAATTCACATGTCCTTATAACAATCCAACAAACCACCAAGTATGTAATTCGGTGACCATAATTCACTAGTTTCCGGCGCTAAATAAACTTTAAATAGCGCATCACCAACTTGTGAATGAAAATTAAATAGAAATTATCATCATCTACTCCTACTATTTTGTTGAGCATCTGCCCACATTCTCGCTGCAATGTCATCACGGATTCGTTTCTTGATAGCTCCTGTGGTGTTGGGATACCCTCCACATCAACATCAGATATAGCAGCGAAATCACTGTCATGTGGAGACTCATTTTGGCCACGTATATAATTGTGTAGGACACAGCAGGCTATCACAATCTCGACTTGTGTTTGAAATTCGTACTGCATAGTGCTCTTCAAGATGGGAAATCTGCCTTTCAATAAACCGAAACAACGCTCGATTGCATTGCGCAATTGTGCATGTCGGTAATTAAATAGCTCTTTCATGTTCACAGGAGCTCTCCCAGTTCGATATTCTTGTAAGTGATTCCGAACGCCCCGGCATGGAGCCATAAATCCAGGTGAATGAGCGTATCCAGCGTCGAAAATATAATATTTTCCTATACATTCGAATCAAGGTTATATTAAGTGAAAAACTGGATACAGTCATAATTAACAATTAGATAGACACTTTCATAACAGATATACAGTACCGTTTGACACAAGTAGGGGATCATCGGATCGGGTGAATGCATTGTGTAGCACTCTCGCATCCGAAGCAGAACCCCCCCAACCGGCCAACACATATGTAAATTTCATATCAAAAGTACACGCTGCCAAAACATTTTGAGAGAGCACCCCTTTGCGATTGCGAAAGCTCGCATGGTCAACAGCCAACACATGCGCTGGAATGTGTGTACCATCAATTGCACCGACGCAATCCTAAACGCAAAGAATCAACAACCATGAAGCGACCGTACATTGGAAGGAAATAAAAATACTAACTTAGAAAACACACCTATAACAAATATACATGAAAGTAAGCAGACCAATTTGAATTTGTTTGAATCTCTGACGACGTCTCTAAGCTGGCCGGTTTAACTAAATCAAGGTACATTGAAATAATCGCCTGCAACACACGGTGAAAGTGCCGACTGACTGTCTCACCCGATCGGATAAATCTGTGACTTATAACCCGGTTACGAACATTGTGTCCCAATGTATGCAGGAAAATAACTAATTGTTCTTCAAGACTAACATTGCGCGTATCACGGAGTCGTGTCTCCTCACGTAGAAGCACACAGTTCAAAAAAGGATTCTCGATTCATCCTAAGCTGATCTACACAATCTCTGTCGCTAGCTCGAATAATAAAATTGATGAACCTTGCTCGCTCATCATCTCCATGACGTGCCAGTTGCTTGAACATGTACGTACGACAATATTCCTCAACAGCCCGCACACAAGCTGCCACCGCTTGAAAGACAATTGTACTATCTGGCGATTCCTCATTTGACGAATCCATCGTCAACAGATAACCTACACTCTCACACGTGTATTTCTCATAAATATACATGGCAAACAGCAGTGGGTTCAAATCTAAATTACAAGACGGTCGGTATATATGTATATGACTACTTAGACCTCCATGGTCGGCATCTAACGGTGTCTATAATGCTTACCTGTGAGTCCAAACAGGCCCTTAGAGCAACCATCAATATGTGTTTAATCCATGCCATCCATGTATTTGACAATTCATTAGGGCCTAACTCCAAAATTAACTAAAATAATTTGGAAACGTCTCTTGCCCAACAATTTTATTTTAATAATGTAAACTTCTAATAATCCATGCTTCTAAGATTAGTTGTAAGAATAATAAAATTGGAAGAACAGGTGGTCTCAAGTTGTTTGTGGGTGAACATAATTAATGATCCATCCAGATAAAATTTCAATCATCATGTGCATCTGACAGACAACCTTCCATTAGGTTTGCACCACCTTGAGGAACACATTTTGTGGCCTCAAGTGCGGTAAAGTTTGGGATTTTCAAAAGATAGGAGTGTATAGTCGTACAAATCAAGTTTTCAAACCTTTTAAGATCAATTCATAATTACGTATATATTAAAATAATGGTCTTAACAAAGACCGTGAATCTCCACTGTTTCCTTGGATGGATCACTTGTGTTTGGATCCACCTCAATTTAGGTCATAAAATGATCTCAAAAAACGTATGCACGGGGTGAATTTCTCACAAACATTACGGTGGCCCCACCAGGCATCCGACAGATATGGAAATGATAGAAGAGCACTACCTGCAACTGAGGGTTATAGAGGATTATTGCAAATCCAAGTACTGTGGTACCCACTATTATTTGTGTCTTATATCCACTCCGTCCATTGGTTTCACCATATTTTTTTAGGCAAAGAAAGTAGGGACTTCCAAAACTCAAGTGGTCCACACCACACGAAACAGAGTATATTGAATAGTAACCTGTTGAAACCTGCTAGTTGGCCACAAGAGTTTTGCATCAGGATGATATTATTTTTCGTGTCTCATTCAGTTGGAATTAACCTTATGAACAGATTGGATGGATATAAACATTAAGGTGGGCCTCAGCGAGATTTCAACAATGGGCGTTTCCATCAATATCTGTTTCCTCTGGCCCATCCAGTGGGTTTAGATGAACATGCAAATAATTGAATCATGGGCCCTGATTGCACACAATGAAAAGATGTCTCCTCTGCAAACAGACCCTAAATATGCTTTATTAGTTACCCATATAGGAACACGAAGAAGACATGATAAATGAGAGCCATCAATTATACAGAATGCAAACAGCAACATACCGTATCCGTTTTACGTGGTTTCGCTGCAGACGAGAGAATGTTATCAAATTATATGACTTCTTGGAGTGTTTTTCCTGCATGATCAGATGTAAAATTGTCCCATATTTTTTACATAGTCATTACATTATTGCATTTTCACCAAAACTTGCTGGAAGGCTGAAATATAAATTCAGTTTCTGAAAAAAAAAATCTATCTAATACAGACATCATACTACATTATAACATTTGCCAGGGGTATGCATATTGGTGTTCCTAGTATAAAAAACCAGACATTCATAAAGAACAGCCCACAGGCAATAACCAAACTCATATTCAATAACCAATCTGTTGGTAAGATGAAATACATCATAAAGTAGAAATCTAGATATTCATGAAGAACAATCCAAACCCAGATCAAAGGCAAATATAGAATTGTCTCCTTCATCTGATTCAGATCCTAAATCAGGTCAATCAAGAGTTGTTGACCCTTGAACTCGATCCAGATCTTAAATCTGGACATTTGGATGGTCCAAATCTGCAACTTGGATGCTTAGATAGGCTTGATCTATAGCTTGAGCCCTTAGATGGGTATGATTTTGGTCCAATATGCAATCTGAAGCCTTACATGGGTATGCTTACACAGTCTGCCATGAAGTAATTTGATTGGATGATCAAATGGCCTGACATCATTTGCCAACTGTATGCATATTGGTGAAGAAAATGCTTTAACCTATAGGCAAAAGTACGCAGTTCCATCCTCTATGGATAAATGGAATTTACTCAAATGTAATGAAGAATAGCCTAGCTCATTTTAAAGTGTGAGGGTGATATTCAATTTTAATTTGGATAGTAGAATACCTTCGAAAAGGTTTCTGAAGGCAGTCCACCTATGTGCAACTGTTCCAGTGGTACTTAACCCAATTTGCAAAGATCAACCACACCATGCTGAATTGATGAAAGCACCAGCCCCATGTAGCTGACGCAAAAGAGGAATGAATAAAGAGATCGTCCTCATTTCTTTGCATGCACGACATCCACTGATGATTATTTTCTGTTCGTTGACTATCCAAATGTGACAACTCTAGGCAGTGCCTTCACATCCAAAAACCAAGCTCATGATGCCCAACTAAACATCATTCTCTATAGGAAGAAGTTGTAGTGCCTGCGAATCTTCAAAATGGTAATATCGGATGTATACGTGCCTCATTCAAACTGCAATTCTAATTCTGGAGCCAAGGGCATCCCTTTAAATAAATAAATAAATCTAGTGCCAAAGGTCCAGCCTACTTAACAGCCACAAGGGGTTCTAACAGTTAATTCTGTCTTTCCAATCAGATGGTCAAATTTCTTAATATTAAAAAGAAATGAAAAACTAAAGGAGAGGCAAAGCAGCACCAATCACAAGTAACCATCTTCTCACCCCTTACTAAGCAACTGAATTTGCAACCTCATTCGCCTCTCTTGTAATTTCTTGAAAGGATATATTTAAGAAAGAAGAAAAGGAATGAATGTCCCTCATAATAAAAGAAAGACGACAAAGTTGTGTATCTGTCATGGAAGCTTGATGACACTATGAGATTCGCCTTTCACAAGAAAAGAGCCCAAGATAGAAGTAAAATTTGTAAGATCTCTGCAATGGCACCCTAGATTCCACCTTGTTAGAGTCGAGAATATAAGTAGTCCCAAGAAGACCATCTCATATTCTGAGTGACCATCACAACTCCTTTACAATGGGAGTGAGGCAACAAGCATGCACACCCAGCTGGGTGCCCACATAACGATCACAGACTCAACAGTCTTAAGTTTCCTGTGCATGGATGTACCTGACTTTCAATCAAAACATATCTTAATATGGGAAAATACTAGAGTTTATAGTTTTGCCACCTTCATGCATATTGAGGCAGGCCCACTATATAACAAAAGGTTCATGACTCACATTCAATAACCAAACTTTTGGTAAGATTAAATACTAGATGATATAGGCAATACTGATTCAAAGACAGTCAGAGAACCCAAACATTGGGTAAGATGAGATTGTTAGGGCATCTAAGAAGCAGAAAATCTTGACCAATCTTTACACATCAGTACAGAACATGCAGAAGAACAGATATTGAGTCAAAACAGAATGACAAAATATATGAAAGATGGCATGAGAGCAGATGTTGAATCAAAATAGATGATCAAAGAAATTATTAGAGTATATCACTTGCCACCTCCATGCATATTGAATCAAAACCCATAAAACATAAAGCTCATTCATATTGAATAGCCCAAACTTTGGATAAGATGACATTGCATAGAATATAAATACTAGATAATCATGGAGTTCAGTCCATGCCAAATTCAAAGATAGTCAGAAAACCCAAACATCAGGTAAGATGAGAGTGCAGAGAAAAAGAAAATAGAAAATCATGAGGACTGTGTGTCCCAATGCAATTTCAGGGAATATACAAGAGTATAAGAGCTGCCACCTTGATGCATTATGAGGGAAAACAGTATGACAACATATTCTAAGATGACATGAGTATCGAAACTTGAAATGTGAAGTTGAAATTGCACAGAATCCAACAAACAGAAACCATATACCCACATCTATTTGGAAGAATACAACAAAATGAGAGGGAGTAACCATACCAGAGATCGATTTCAACTCCAATGGATGAGATCAGTGTACTTCAAGACAATGAAACCATGCTGCGACTAACCAAGAGATTTCAATAGATACCTTTCAGCATTAGGTTTTTAATGTTAGTAAATTTGGAGAATGAAGATAGCGCATTTTCAATGAAGATTAATATACCTAGTTTACCTAAGATTTCATAAATGACATCTAAGTGTAACCAGTACTAGTATATCCATCTGAAATCACTGGTAACAAGAATAGAAGACAGAATTTGAAGACCAATGGATAGACACATGAGATCTACCAAATAACTCTCCAAGGAAGTAAAGAGAAATATGCGTTAAATTGGATAGCATGATTCAATAATGAAAAAACAAAGGTCCCTCCCACATACTAACTGGTATAGGTTGAAGTCATTTTGGACCCAGCAAGTAAATTGGTTTGGTTACACGTCTAGGCAGCTGGCCATCAAAAAAGCAAAAAGGGAAAAGAAATAACAAAGAAAAAACGGAAACAACCTCTCTAACATCCACCATTATTTATAAGTGGTGGATACCTCATTTTGACTGCAAATAGTAACCATCATCCAGACTAACAAACATGCAACAAGAAGAAAGAGGAGCACTTGCAGACTAATGAATCTACATATGCCATGTTTTTGAAATAAGGCCTGATTGAAGTTAACAGAAATTATTAAGACCAGTACACAGAAAACTCAAATGGCCAAAATCCACAAATTTATTGAGATTAAGCAAAACCCCCAATTTTCTGAATTTTGCTGGAATGTAAGAACAAAATCGGAAAAACCTCAAATATGCGAAACACTAATGTGAAATATCAGAAAACACAACTGACCATTGGCTATAGAAAGATTAAAGCATATGGAGTAGAAAAGAGACAGTATATATGATGTGTGATACAGAGATCCAACATGCACACCTATTTGATTCAATTCCGGAAGCCATGGCATCTTCTCAGACAGCACAGATGCATCTCGGAGGGATTAAGCTCAGGGATAATAGGGATTGCATCACAGGCATGAAAAACCCCCATTTACCCTCGCAGAAACTACGGAAATATAACAATACAGAACATGCAGGACCAATCGACAGCCACAGCACGACGTTTTCATGCTCGGGGCGAGGAAGAAGACATACCTCAGATTTCTTCCCATCCGTCAGGTCGCGATGGTCTCTTCCGGTAGATGAAAATGACCGTAGTATGACCTGAAAGAACCGAACTTATAGGAGGATTTCAGAAGAAAACCCTCCTCCCACCATGTCTCCCGCCAGCAAGTGATGGCCTGCAATCCCATCCGCGGTCCGTATGATGGACTGCGTCTCAATCCAGGGATAGGCTCGAGAAAATATCGCCTGCAGAGAGAAATACAGGGACGGATTCGCAAATCCCTCGCCTCATCACCTCAATCCAGCGCCATACCCTATCCACCTGACAGAATCCGCCGCCCAAACAGGCTATCTTACATTGACTGTTGGATTTGACTATCCAATCCCATCCACTCCCTCTTAATAGAGGCGAATCCGCCCGTCCAAACGAGCCCTAAGTGCATTGGCGAGAATGCTAAATATGCAAGCAAAAGGTTGCAACGGTTGCGAGTGGATAGGGTCAGTCGGCCGTGGTACACACAGGTTCGGGCCCAACTTAATTTATGTGTTGTATATCTGCACCGTTCATCTATCTTTTCAGCTCATTTTAAGGGATGGATCCAAAAACGAAAACATCCAAATCTCAGGTGGACCACACCACAGAAAAGAGACGTGATTGAATGCCCACAGTTAAAACCTTTCTGTGGGTCAGAATAATTTTGGATTAAGCTGATCCTGTGATTTTCGTTTATTCCAGGTCTGTGGGACCTTATAAACCGATTGGATGGCAAATAAACATCATGATGGGCTTTAGGAAGTTTTTAATGGTTGGCCTCCAATCACCACCTCTTCTTCTTCTTCTTCTTCTTTTTTTTTGGTATGATCCACGATCCATGCCCTAATATGATAAAACGGACAGACGGTGTGGATATACAACGCATACATTAAGGTGGGCCCACAGCCATGCATATGCCAGTGTCGGGAAGTTCCACCCTGTCCACCGGTATGTTTGTGGGAAATCCATCCTGTCCATCAGTTTTTTCAGATCATATTACATGTGGCCGTAAATGTGGGAGATCCAAAACTAGAGTAGGCCGCCAGGCAGGCAACAATAAAAATTGTATGCCCACCGTTGAAACATTTGTAAGGCTACATAGTTTTTGTATCAGGATAATATTTTTGTTTTTTCAGTTCATCCAAGTAGGAATGACCTTACGAACGGAATGGATGACATATAAACATCACGGTGGACCAAGGGAGGTTTCAACGGTAGGCATTTCACTACGACTTTGTCTTTGTCATGCAGCCAACTTGTGTTTTGTTTCTACTTTCATTTTGGGGCCACGTCGTAACATGTCCTGAAAAAACGGACGGATGAGGTGGATTTCTCACAAAATCAGGGTGGCCCATCTAATCGGAGGCGGATTGCGTTCTACCCCGGCGTGGACGGTAATCCGTCCGGGAAGGGCTCTGTGGGGTCCACCGTGATGTAAGTGTTTTATCCACGCCGTTCATCGTTTTTCTCATATCATTTTAAGAAATAGGCTAAAAAATAGGCAGGTACGAGGTTTAAGTGGACCACAAAGTGGGGATTGAACCTCCACCATTAAAAACTTCTTAGGAGCTAGAGAAGTTTCGGATCAAGCTGATATTTGTTTTTCACTTCATCCACGTGTACGAGACCTTATGAATAGGTTGGATGGTAAAAAAAACATCACGTTGGCACTTAGAAAGGTTTCAACGGTGGGTGTCATTATCACTGCAGCTTCCTTTGGTGTGGTCGACTGGAGTTGTGTACATGGTTTAATTTTAGGATTATACTTTAAAATGATCTGATAAAAGCGATGAACGGCTTAGATCACTGTGAGACCCACAGAAATCCGTCCGGGCGGGGTTGGCTAATCTTGCTTAAAACGCAAGTAAGAGCTTCTAACGGTCGAGTTTCCCTCCATTCTTGCTCCACGTGTCACGCGGTAAAGGGAGAGAAGGTTTTCGATAGTCTCTCTGTGGATCCACTTTCCTTTTCCTTCCTCGCATTTGAACTCTTCCCATCCGAGCCATCCCTAAACAGCAACGTCTCTCTCTCCGTGTTCTCTGCAACACGCCCCTTCTCTACCTTCTCTCTCAGTGTTCTCTAACCTTCTCTCTCCCTCTCTCTCATCTAAGGACGCTAGGGCTCCTCGAGCGGGAACGCGCTTGGAGAACCTCAGTGAAGGCTCACTTGCCAAAACTGGCATTCTCGACATTTCCAGCATTTTCACAAAACAAGAAAATCGGGCGAATCCCTGAATACCCTACCAACGTTTCCCAATCCTTGGCTTCAGATCTCGATTGCTGGCTTCTGGATTAGAGCATGTGAGTAGAGATGGGGTCTGGAAAACTGGCGGCATCTCCGTTGTTGATGTTTGTGGCTCCATCTCAGGATGCCGTAATCGATGTCTTGGTTTCAGATTCGTTTCTTCGATCTGCTGTGTCTCAGTGTTTCTAAGGTTTTGATTTTCACTTTTTTTTTTTGGATTTAAAAGTGATAGCTTCAATTGAACTCTCTTTTTGAATTTCGAGTTTTTTTTTTTTTTTTGGGGTGTTGGGAAATGCAATTGAACTAAATAGATGTTGATAGTAGGTGCAAATTTTGGATGTTTATGAGAGAAGTGAGAGACTGTATGATTCCCTGCCTTATGTGTTTTATCTCCTGGAGTATTAGTTCAGAGCTGTGGGCCCGACATTTTGATGATTTTAAAATTTTGGTTTTATTGTTTGGGGAAACGGATTGGCTACTCCCCCTGCCATCAGCCAGTGGCTGGTGGTCGGTGCTCTGTGGGCGCCACAATGATGTATATGTTTCATTCATGTCGTCCATCTATTTTTCTTGATCATTTTAGGGTATGAAACCAAAAATGAGGTATATCCCAATCTCAAGTGGACCACATTACAGGAAACAGTGTTGAATTAACGTCTCCCATTAAAAACTTTTTGGGGCTCATAAAAGTTTTGGATCAAGCTGATCTTTGTTTTTTCCCTTCATTTAGGTCTGTATGACCCAATCAACAGATTGGATGTCAAATAAACAGTGCAATGGGCCTTAGGAGGATTTTAATGGTGGATATCCAATCACTATTGTTTTCCTGTGGTGTGGTCCACCTGAGATTTATATCCCTCTCATTTTTGGCATCAAGCCCTAAAATGATCTTTAAAAATGGATGAACGGCATGAATGAAACAAATACATCATGGTGGGGCCCACAGAGCACCGACCACTAGCCACCGGGCTAGTGGCAGGGGGAGTAGCCAATCCATTTTCGTCCCTATCATGGTGAAAAGTTCCTCAAAAATAAAATAAAATAAAATAGAATAAAACAAAAAAATCCGAGAGTGGAAGATCCTAGCATTCAATCTTTCGAGTATGAATGTTTGCCATACTATTTTCTTGATTGTCCATTTAATGGCCACAATTCAAAGGCTTAACATTGTCCCATTTGGGCAATTTTTGTGGCCCCATCCATGGTGATTGACAGTGTGTATAACTGAGCCATGGGTCTCACTTGTATGGGGGCATTACCCATTAGCGGAAATGCATATGGGTATTCCCGTGCCTGACCCAAAGCTTGCTGACAGTCCTACGCCAGATGGATGGTTTAGATCTTTACATGTGCCACATTGGCACATGAGGAAGTGGGTAGATGGGTTGGTATAATGTCTTTGGAGTTTGCAAATCCCATTTTACCATTCTCTTGCTTTCTTGGTTATGGTGGATAGTTTACTTTCATCATAAGCTGACTGCTATTTATTTGTGGATTCTCTTTACAGGTGTGCACAGCTAAGATGAACTTGGGTGATGAGGTTGACTTGGAAGACTGTTTCTCGGTCGAATAAAATTAGTGCTGCAGAGGTATGTGGATCTTACATTTCTTTGCCCCATTTGAATCAGAAATTTGTTTTGTCACAGTTATTCACGGTATCGTTTCCATTTAAAGTTTGATGCCATCTGAATATTCTGAACAATAAGAGTAGGCTAACTTTACATATTAGTGATCTGCAGTGATTGGTTGTCCAATGTTCTGTGTGGTGTGGATCGTTACTCGTTAGGATGTTGATGATTGATCATCTGATTGCCAATATTCTGTCAATAACTTGCATTTTAAGGATCTAAATGCCATTGTTTTATCAATAGCTTGTATTTTAAGGTGGTGATATGCGGTGTTCTAGCTTAATTACTGGCAATTCCATTCAGGCCAGCATTTCAAACAGGCAGCCCCATCTTCCAGGGATCCATACTGTCCCATCTGGTGGACCCCACTTCTGATGGCTGATTAACAAAAGATCTCCTCTGTCAACAATCCTAGTAGTCCAATTGGACATTTTCTGTTGCTTGTGGATCACTGGCTGTATTTTTTTTTAACACTCATTTTCAGGCCAATGGTAGATTTTGTGATTGCTCGATGTGTCTTCCTAGCTCAAATCTTGAATTGAGTGGATGACACTGTCCCATTGGTGGCCACCAAATGGATGGCAGAAATGTCGGTGGTCAAGGAATCAATTTGATACAAACTGTTAATATGGAGGGCTATTTTTCAATGATCCAAACAATGCATATAGCTAGGCCCATACCCAGCTATCTAAATCATTAATTTGGATGGTTAATTTTCAGTGATCCATACCATTCACATGATTGAGACTATTGTTAGTGATAGAAATTGTTTGTATGATTCATCCCAAATTTCAGTGATCCATACCGTTCATATGAATGGGCTCAATTTTGATTCATACCACTCATATGATTTGGCTCGTATTAGTTATTCTAAATTGTTAATATGTCTAGCCAGTCTCTTGTTATCAGAGCCGTTCATATGATTGGGCCAATTATATGCCTAGACCTATGTTTAGCGATCCATACCATTCACATGATTGGGACTATTTTTAGTGATCCAAAGTGTTTGCATGATTTGGTGCAATTTTTAGCAATCCATATCGTTCATATGAATGAACTCATTTTGATCCATACCACTCATATGACTTGGCGTGTGTCAGTTATTTTAAATTGCTAATATCTGACCAATCTTCTATTATCAAAGCCGTTCATATAATTGGGCCAGTTATATGTGAAATTGTTTGGATTCGGCTCAATTTCCAATGATCCATACCATTCATATGAATGAGTTCATTTTGATCCATACCACTCATATGACTTGACTCGTATTAGTTATTCTCAATTGTTAATATGCCTGGCCAATCTCTTGTTATCAGAGCTGTTCATATGATTGGGCCAATTATATGCCTAGTTAGTTATCTATACCATTCACCTGATTGGGACTATTTTTATTGATCCAAATTGGTTGTATGATTCGACCCAATTTTTGGTGATCCATACCATTCATATGAATGAGCTTATTTTGATATATACCACTCATATGACTCGGCCCATATTAGATGTTCTAAATTGTTAATATGTCCAGCTTGTCTCTTGTTATTAGAGCCATTCATATGATTGGGCCAGTTATATGCCCATGCCCATGTTTAGTGATCCAAGTCATTATTATGGTTGGGCCAATTTTCAGTGATTCAACCTATACACATGGTTGAGCCTATTTTTAGTGATCCAAATATTGAATGGGTCCATATTAATTATCCAAACCATTGATATGACTAGGCCTATACTAAGTGATTCAATTCGTAATGTGGAGGGCTAGTTTTCAGTGATCCATACCATTCATATGATTTGAGGACTTTCTAGTGATCCTAGGCTGTTCATATGAATAAGCTCATTTTAATTATCAAAACATTCATATGACTGTCCTCTCATTTTAATTATCAAAACATTCATATGACTAGGTTTGTATTAAGTGATCAAAATCGTTAAATATGGTTGGGCGAGTCTTCCATCATCTGGAGCCATATGTAAATTGGGCCAATTATACGCTCAACCTATTCCCATTGTTAGGCCTATTTTTAGCAATTCATGCTGTTGAATTGAATTGACCCATTTTCTGAATTATAAAATGTTTTGTTTGGATGAGCTCATTGTCAATGGTCTGAACCATTTATATGATTAGGCCCATACTTAGTGATAATGTGAAGAGCTAGTTTTTGGTTATCCATACCACCATTCATATGGTTGGGGGACTATATCTAGTGATCCTAATTATTAGTGTGACCAAGCCCATTTTCTATGATCAAACTGCAAATATGACTATGCTCTTTTTAATGATCCAAATACTCTTATTACTAGGTCCGTACTAATTGATTCAAATCTTAAATATGGTTGGGCTAGTCTTCCATTCTTTAAGCTATTCATATGATTGTGCAAATCATCTACGACGAACACATGTATTTAACGATCCAAGGTGTGAATATAGTTGGGTGAATTTGTAGTAATCCAACCTAACCACATAGATTGGCCTATTTTTATTGATCCATGCTATGTAGATGAATTGGCCTGTTTTCTGCATTTGAATCTATTATGTTTGGGTGAGCTCATCTTGAATTATCCAAACAATTGATGTTATTAGGCTAGTAATCAGTGATGCAAATTGTTAATATGGACGCCTATTTTTTAGTGTTGCAAACAATTCATATGACTAGTCTCATACTCAATGATCCAAATCAGTAATTTAGAGGGCTAGTCTTCAATTATTCATACCATTTATATGATTGGGACTATTTTTAAGTTATCCAAATAGTTTGAATGATTCAACCCATTTTTTAATGGATCAACTGTTCATATAAATGAGCTGTTTTAATGATCCAAACTGTTCTTATGACTGGGGCCATAATAATTGTTCCAAATTGTTCACATGTTTGGCCAATCTTCGCTTATCAGAGTTGTTTATACGATCAAGTCAATCATATGTCCAGACTTGTGTTTAGCTAGGTCATTATTATGGTTGGGCCAATTTCGAGCTCGGTTTCCGACATTTCTATACTTGTTTTTATTTTCAGGAGTAACATGTCTTGGAAGAATTTGCTAACTATTTTTAATAGAAATTGTAATACTAACATCTAATTTGGTTGTTAAATGGCCACTCATAGGGAGCAATGTTGGTTAGATGTCCACATTGATGGGCAATAATGATTAAATGTCCAATTGTGAGCTCGGTTTCTGAGTTTTGGGGCGTGAAAGTTTTTATATTTGTTTTTCTTTTCAGGAGTAACATATTGCGGAAGAATCTACTAACGCTATTTAATAGAAATTCTAATATTAACATCTAGTTTGGTTGTTAAATAGCCACTCCTAGGGAGCAATGTTGGTTAGATGTCCACATTGATGGGCAATGATGGTTAAATGTCCACATTGTGAGCCCGGTTTTTGAGTTTGGGGCGTGACAATTTTTATACTTATTTTTGTTTTTAGGAGTAACATGTCGCGACAGAACCTACTAACATTATTTAATAAAAATTCTATTACTAACATGTATTTTGATTATTAAATGGCCACTCCTAGGGAGCAATGTTGTAAGATGTTTACATTGATGGACAATGATGGTTAAATATCCATATCATGAGCCCGATTTTCGATTTTGGGGTGTGACAGATTTTATACTTGCTTTTATTTTTAGGAGTAACTTGTCGCGAAAGAATCTACTAACACTATTTAACAGAAATTCTAATACTAACATCTAGTTTGGTTGTTAAATGGTCACTCATAGGGAGCAATGTTGGTTAGATGTCATATTGGTAGGCAATGATGGTTAAATGTCCACATTGTGAGCCCAGTTTCCAAGTTTTGAGCGTGACAGTTTTTATAATTGTTTTTGTTTTCAGGAGTAACATATTGCGGAAGAATCTACTAACCCTATTTAATAGAAATTCTAATACTAAAATCTAGTTTGGTTGTTAAATGACCACTCCTAGTGAGCAATTTGGTTAGATGTGCACATTAATGGGCAATGATGGTTAAATGTCCACATTTTGAGCCCGGCTTTTGAGTTTGGGGTGTGATAGTTTTTATAATTGCATTTGTTTTCAGGAGTAACATGTCACGAAAGAATTTACTAACGCTATTTAATAGAAATTATAATACTAACATCTAGTTTGGTTGTTAAATGGCCACTCTTAGGGAGCAATTTGGTTAGATGTTCACATTGATGGGCAATGAAGGTTAAATGTCCACATTCTGAGCCCGGTTTTCGAGTTTGGGCGTGACAGTTTTTATAATTGCTTTTGTTTTCAGGAGTAACATGTTGCGGAAGAATTTACTAACGCTATTTAATAGAAATTCTAATACTAACATCTAGTTTGGTTGTTAAATGGCTACTCCTAGGGAGTTATGATGGTTAGATGTCCGCATTGATGGGCAATGATGGTTAAATGTCCACATTGTGAGCGTGGTTTCTGATTTTGGGACATGATAGTTTTTATACTTTTATTTTCGCGAAAGAATCAACTAATGCTATTTAACAGAAATTCTAATACTAATATCTAGTTTGGTTGTTAAATGGTCACTCATAGGAAGCAATGTTAGTTAGATGTCACATTGGTAGACAATAATGGTTAAATGTCCACATTATGAGACCGGTTTTAGAGTTTGGAGCGTGACAATTTTTATAATTATTTTTATTTTCAGGAGTAATATATCGTGGAAGAATCTACTAACCCTATTTAATAGAAATTCTAATACTAGCATCTAATTTGGTTGTTAAACGATCACTCCTAGGGAGCGATTTGGTTAAATGTTTACATTGATGGGTAATGATGGTTAAATGTCCACATTCTGAGCCCAGTTTCTGAATTTGGGGCGTGAAAGTTTTTATAATTACATTTGTTTTCAGGAGTAACATGTCACGGAAGAATTTACTAACGCTATTTAATAGAAATTCTAATACTAACATTTACTTTGGTTGTTAAATGGTCACTCCTAGGAAGCAATTTGGTTAGATGTCCACATTGATGGGCAATGAAGGTTAAATGTCCACATTCTTAGCCCGGTTTCTGAGTTTGGGGCATGACAATTTTTATAATTGCATTTGTTTTCAGGAGTAATATGTCACAGAAGAATTTACTAACGCTATTTAATAGAAATTTTAATACTAACATCTAGTTTGGTGGTTAAATGGCCACTCCTAGGAAGCAATTTGGTTAGATGTCCACATTGATGGGCAATGAGGGTTAAATGTCCACATTCTGAGCCTGATTTTCGAGTCTGGGACGTGACAATTTTTATAATTGCTTTTGTTTTCAGGTATAACATGTCACGGAAGAATTTACTGACGCTATGTAATAGAAATTCTGATACTAACATCTAGTTTGGTTGTTAATGGCTACTCCTACGGAGTAATGATGGTTAGATGTCCACATTGATGGACAATGATGGTTAGATGTCCACATTGTGAGCGCGGTTTTCGATTTTAGGACGTGATAGTTTTTGTACTTTTATTTTCAGGAGTAACATGTCGTGAAAGAATCTACTAACGCTATTTAATAGAAATTTTAATACTAACATCTAGTTTAGTTGTTAAATGGCCACTCCTAGGGAGCAATATTAGTTAAATGTCTCTATTGTGAGCTTAGTTTTTGAGTTTGGGGCGTGACAATTTTTATAACTGTTTTTGTTTTAATGAGTAACATATCGCGGAAGAATCTACTAACGTTATTTAATAGAAATTTTAATACTAACATCTAATTTGGTTGTTAAATAGCCAATCCTAGGGAGTAATATTGGTCAGATGTCTACATTGATGAACAATGATGGTTAAATGTCTACATTGATGAACAATGATGGTTAAATGTCTACATTGTGAGCCCGGTTTTTGATTTTGGGGCAAGACAATTTTTATAATTATTTTCGTTTTCAAGAGTAAGGTATCGCAGAAGAATCTACTAACGCTCTTTAATATAAATTCTAATACTAATATTTAGTTTGGTTGTTAAATGGCTACTCCTAGGGAGCAGTGTTGGTTAGATGTCCATAATGATGGGCAATGATGGTTAAATGTCCACATTGTGAGCCCAGTTTTCGAGTTTGGTCCGTGATAGTTTTTATACTTTTGTTTTCAAGAGTACCATGTCGCGGAAGAATCTACTAACGCTATTTAATAGAAATTCTCATACTTACATCTATTTTGATTGTTACATGGTCACTCTTAGGGAGCGATGTTGGTTAGATGTCCACATTAATTGACATTGATGGTTAAATGTCCACATTGTGAGCTCGGTTTCTGAGTTTGGGCGTGACAGTTTTTATACTTATTTTTAGTTTCAGGAGTAACATATCGTGTAAGAATTTACTAACGCTATTCAATATAAATTTTAATTTCTAATCCTAACATCTAGTTTGGTTGTTAAATAACCACTCTAAGGGAGCAATGTTGGTTAGATGTCAACATTGATGGATAATGATGGTTAAATGTCCACCTTGTGAACCCGATTTCTAAGTTTGAGGCGCGATAGTTTTTATACTTGCTTTTATTTTCAGGAGTAACATGTCGCGGAAGAATCTATTAACATTATTTAATAGAAATTCTAATACCAACATCTAGTTTGGTTATTAAATGGTCACTTTTAGGGAGCAATGTTGGTTAGATGTCCACATTGATGGGCAATAATGGTTAAATGTCCACATTGTAAGTCAGGTTTTACAAGTTTGGGACGTAACACTTTTGTATTTATTTTTTTTTTCACGAGTAACATGTCGTGGAAGAATCTACTAACGTTATTTAACAGAAATTCTAATACTAATATCTAGTTTGATTGTTAAATAGTCACTTGTAGGGAGCAATGTTGGTTATAGGTTGACATTGATGAGCAATGATGGTTAAATGTCCACATTGTGAGCCCGATTTTTGAATTTTAGGCATGACAATTTTTATACTTGCTTTTGTTTTCAGGAGTAACATGTCGGGGAAGAATACTAACATTATTTAATAAAAATTCTAATACTAACATCTAATTTGGTTGTTAAATGGCTACTCCTAGGGAGCAATGATGGTTAAATGTCCACATTGTGAGTCGGGTTTTACGAGTTTGGGATGTGACACTTTTAATACTTGTTTTTTTTTCCAAGAGTAACATGTCGTGGAAGAATCTACTAACGTTATTTAACAGAAATTCTAATACTAACATCTAATTTGGTTGTTAAATAGTCACTCGTAGGGAGCAATATTGGTTAGATGTCGACATTGATGAGCAATGATGGTTAAATGTTCACATTGTGAGCCCGATTTCTGAATTTTGGGCGTGACAGTTTTTATACTTGCTTTTGTTTTCAGGAGTAACATGTCGGGGAAGAATTTACTAACACTATTTAATAAAAATTCTAATACTAGCATCTAATTTGGTTGTTAAATAGCTACTCCTAGGGAGCAATATTGGTTAAATGTCCACATTGTGAGCCTGGTTTTTGAGTTCGCGGTTTGACAGTTTTTATACTTGCTTTTGTTTTCAGGATAAACATGTTGCGGAAGAGTCTACTAACGCTATTTAATAGAAATTCTAATTCTAAGATCTAGTTTCCTTGTTAAATGACCACTCGTAGAGAGTAATGTTGGTTAGATGTCCACATTGATGGGCAATTATGGTTAAATGTTCACATTGTGATCTCCGTTTACGACTTTGGAGCGTGATAATTTTTATTTTCATTTTCATTTTCTGGTGTAACATGTCGCGGAAAAATTTACTAACGTTATTTAATAGAAATTGTAATACTAACATTTAGTTTGGTTGTTAAATGGCCACTGCTAAGGAGCAATGTTGGTTAAATGTTTACATTGATGTCCACATTGTGATCCTCGTTTTCGAATTTGGGGCGTGACATTTTTTATACTCGCTTTTATTTTCAGGAGTTCCATGTCGCGAAAAATTCTACTAACGCTATTTAATAAAAATTCTAATGCTAACATTTACTTTGGTTGTTAAATGGCCACTCTTAGGGAGAAGTGTTGGTTAAATGTTCACATTTATGGGCCATAATGGTTAAATGTTCATATTATGAGCCCGGTTTTTGAGTTTTAGGCGTGACAGTTTTTATATTTGCATTTTTTTTCAGGTGTAACATGTCGCGGAAGAATTTATTAACGTTATTTAATAAAAATTCTATTACTAGCATCTAGTTTGATTATTAAATGGCTACTCCTAGGGAGCAATGATGGTTAGATGTCCACATTGATAGGAATGATAGTTAAAATGTCCATATTGTGAACCCGATTTCCAAGTTTGGAGCCTGACAGTTTTTATGCTTTTGTTTTCAGGAGTAAAAAATCACGGAAGAATCTACTAACATCTAATTTGGTCGTTAAATGGCTACTCCTACGGAGCAATGATGGTTAAATGTCCACATTGTGAGCCGGGTTTTACGAGTTTGAGTCGTGACACTTTTTATACTTGTTTTTTTTTCTAGGAGTAACATGTCGTGAAAGAATCTACTAACGTTATTTAACAGAAATTCTAATACTAACATCTAGTTCGGTTGTTAAATAGTTACTCGTAAGGAGTAATGTTGGTTAGATGTCGAGATTGATGAGTAATGATGGTTAAATGTCCATATTGTGAGCCCGATTTCTGAATTTTGGGCGTGACAATTTTTATACTTGCTTTTGTTTTCGGGAGTAACATGTCGAGGAAGAATTTACTAACGCTATTTAATAAAAATTCTAATACTAGCATCTAATTTGGTTGTGAAATGTCTACTCCTAGGGAGCAATGTTGGTTAAATGTTCACATTGTGAGCCCGGTTTTCGAGTTCGCGGTGTGACAGTTTTATACTTGCTTTTGTTTTCAGGATTAACATGTTGCGGAAGAGTCTACTAACACTATTTAATAGAAATTCTAATACTAAGATCTAGTTTCCACGTTAAATGACCACTCGTATGGAACAATGTTGGTTGTCTACATTGATGGGCAATGATAGTTAAATGTTCACATTGTGATCTCGGTTTACGAGTTTGGAGCGTGACAGTTTTTATTTTTGTTTTCATTTTCTAGTGTAACATATCGTGGAAAAATTTACTAACGTTATTTAATTAAAATTGTAATACTAACATTTAGTTTGGTTGTTAAATGGCCACTGCTAGGGTGCAACGTTGGTTAAATGTTCACATTTATGGGCCATAATGGTTAAGTCCATATTGTGAGTCCGATTTCTGAGTTTGAGGCGTGACTGTTTTTATATTTGTTTTTATTTTCAAGAGCAACATGTCGTGGAAGAATCTACTAACGCTATTTAATAAAAATTCTAATACTAACATCTATTTTGATTGTTAAATGGCTACTCCTAGGGAGCAATGATGGTTAGATGTCCACATTGATAGACAATGATAGTTAAAATGTCCATATTGTGAACCCGATTTTCGAGTTTGTGGCCTGACAGTTTTTATGCTTGTTTTTATTTTTAGGAGTAAAAAATCACGGAAGAATCTACTAACATCTAATTTGGTTGTTAAATGGATACTCCTAGGGAGCAATGATGGTTAAATGTTCACATTGTGAGCCGGGTTTTACGAGTTTGGGACGTGACACTTTTTAAACTTATTTTTTTTCCCAAGAGTAACATGTCGTGGAAGAATCTACTAATGTTATTTTACAGAAATTCTAATACTAACATCTAGTTTGATTGTAAAATAGTTACTCGTAGGGAGCAATGTTGGTTAGATGTCGACATTGATGAGCAATGATGGTTAAATGTCCACATTGTGAGCCCGATTTCTAAATTTCGGGCTTGACAGTTTTTATACTTGCTTTTGTTTTTAGGAGTAACATGTCGGGGAAGAATTTACTAACACTATTTAATAAAAATTCTAATACTAGCATTTAATTTGATTGTTAAATGGCTACTCCTAGGGAGTAATATTGGTTAAATGTCCACATTGTGAGCCTGGTTTTCGAGTTCGCGGTGTGACAATTTTTATACTTGCTTTTGTTTTCAGGATTAACATGTTGCGGAAGAGTACTAACGTTATTTAATAGAAATTCTAATACTAAGATATAGTTTCCTTGTTAAATGACCACTCATAGGGAGCAACGTTGGCTAGATGTCCACATTGATGGACAATGATGGTTAAATGTCCACATTATGAGCTCGGTTTACAAGTTTGGGGTGTAACAGTTTTTATTTTTGTTTTCATTTTCAGGAGTAACATGTCGCGAAAAAATTTACTGACGTTATTTAATAGAAATTGTAATACTAACATTTAGTTTGTTTGTTAAATGGCCACTGTTAGGGAGCAATGTTGGTTAGATGTTCACATTGATGTCCACATTGTGATCCTCGTTTTCGAATCTGGGGCGTGACATTTTTTATACTCGCTTTTATTTTCAGGAGTTACATGTCGCGGAAAATTCTACTTACGCTATTTAATAAAAATTCTAATGCTAACATCTACTATGGTTGTTAAATGGCCACTCCTAGGGAGCAATGTTGGTTAAATGTTCACATTTATGGGCCATAATGGTTAAATGTCCAAATTATGAGCCCGGTTTTCGAGTTTGATGCGTGACTGTTTTTATACTTATTTTTGTTTTCAAGAGCAACATGTCGCGGAAGAATTTACTAATGCTATTTAATAAAAATTCTAATACTAACATATAGTTTGATTTTTAAATGGATACTCATAGGGGGGCAATGATAGTTAAATGTCTACATTGATAGGCAATGATAGTTAAAATGTTCATATTGTGAATCCGATTTTCGAGTTTGGGGTATGCTTTTATTTTCAGGAGTAAAAAATCAGGGAAGAATCTATTAACATCTAATTTGGTTGTTAAATGGCTACTCCTACGGAGCAATGATGGTTAAATGTCCACATTGTGAGCCGGGTTTTACGAGTTTGGGACGTGACACTTTTTATATATATATTTTTTTTCAAGAGTAACATGTCGTGGAAGAATCTACTAACGTTATTTAACAGAAATTCTAATACTAACATATAGTTTGGTTGTTAAATAGTCACTCGTAGGGAGCAATGTTGGTTAGATGTCGAGATTGATGAACAATGATGGTTAAATGTCCACATTGTGAGCTCGATTTTTAAATTTTAGGCGTAACAGTTTTTATACTTGCTTTTGTTTTCAAGAGTAACATGTCGGGGAAGAATTTACTAACGCTATTTAATAAAAATTCTAATACTAGCATCTAATTTGGTTGTGAAATGTCTACTCTTAGGGAGCAATGTTGGTTAAATGTTTACATTGTGAGCCCGGTTTTTGAGTTCGCGGTGTGACAGTTTTTATAGTTACTTTTATTTTCAGGATTAGCATGTTGCAGAAGAGTCTACTAACGCTGTTTAATGAAAATTCTAATACTAAGATCTAGTTTCCTTGTTAAATGACCACTCGTAGGGAGCAATGTTGGTTAGATGTCCATATTGATGGGCAATGATGGTTAAATGTTCACATTATGAGCTCGGTTTTCGAGTTCGGGGCGTAACAGTTTTTATGTTTGTTTTTATTTTCAGGTGTAACATGTCGCGAAAAAATTTACTAACGTTATTTAATAGAAATTGTAATACTAACATCTAGTTTGATTGTTAAATGGTCACTATTAGGGAGCAATGTTGGTTAGATATTCACATTGATGTCCACATTATGATCCTAGTTTTCGAATTTGGGGCGTGACATTTTTTATACTCGCTTTTATTTTCTAGAGTTACATGTCGCGAAAAATTCTACTAACGCTATTTAATAAAAATTCTAATGCTAACATCTACTTTGGTTGTAAATGACTACTCCTAGGGAGCAATGTTGGTTAAATGTCCACATTTATGGGTCATAATGGTTAAATGTCCATATTATGAGCCCAGTTTCTGAGTTTGAAGTATGACAGTTTTTATTCTGGTTTTTGTTTTCAAAAGCAGCATGTTGCGGATGAATCTACTAATACTATTTAATAAAAATTATAATACTAACATCTAGTTTGATTGTTAAATGGCTACTCTTAGGGAGCAATGATGGTTAAATGTCCACATTGATAGTTAAAATGTCCATATTGTGAACCCAGTTTCTGAGTTTGGGGCCTGACAATTTTTATGCTTTTGTTTTTAAGAGTAAAAAATTACTAAAGAATCTACTAACATCTAATTTGGTTGTTAAATGGCTACTCCTACGGAGTAATGATGGTTAAATGTCCACATTGTGAGCCGAGTTTTATGAGTTTGGGACGTGACACTTTTTATACTAATTTTTTTTTTCTTTTTTCAGGAGTAACATGTCATTAAAGAATCTACTAACGTTATTTAACAGAAATTCTAATACTAACATCTAGTTTGGTTGTTAAATAGTCACTTGTAGGGAGCAATGTTGGTTAGATGTCGACATTGATAAGCAATGATGGTTAAATGTCCACATTGTGAGCCCGATTTCTAAATTTTGGGCGTGACAGTTTTTATACTTGCTTTTGTTTTCAGGAGTAACATGTCGGGGAAGAATTTACTAATGCTATTTAATAAAAATTCTAATGCTAGCGTTTAATTTGGTTGTTAAATTCGACTCCTAGGGAGCAATGTTGGTTAAATGTCCACATTGTGAGCCCGGTTTTCGAGTTCTCGGTGTGACAGTTTTTATACTTGCTTTTGTTTTCAGGATTAACATGTTGCGGAAGAGACTACTAACGTTATTTAATAGAAATTCTAATAATAAGATCTAGTTTCCTTGTTAAATGACCACTCGTAGGGAACAATGTTGGTTAGATGTCCACATTGATGAGCAATGATGGTTAAATGTCCACATTGTGATCTCGGTTTGTGAGTTTTGAGCGTGATAGTTTTCATTTTCTAGTGTAACATGTCACAGAAAAATTTACTAACGTTATTTAATAGAAATTGTAATACTAACATTTAGTTTGGTGGTTAAATGACCACTGCTAGGGTGCAATGTTGGTTAAATGTCTACATTCATAGGCCATAATGGTTAAAGTCTATATTTTGAGCCCAGTTTCCGAGTTTGAGGCGTGACGGTTTTTATACTTATTTTTGTTTTCACGAGCAACATGTCGCGGAAGAATATACTCACGCTATTTAATAAAAATTCTAATACTAACATCTATTTTGATTGTTAAATGGCTACTCCTAGGGAGCAATGATGGTTAGATGTCTACATTGATAGACAATGATAGTTAAAATGTCCATATTGTGAACCCGGTTTTCGAGTTTGGTGCCTGATAGTTTTTACGCCTGTTTTTGTTTTTAGGAGTAAAAATTCACGGAAGAATCTACTAACATCTGATTTGGTTGTTAAATGACTACTCATAGAGAGTAATGATGGTTAAATGTTCACATTGTGTGCCGGGTTTTACGAGTTTGGGACGTGACACTTTTTATACTTGTTTTTTTTCAGGAGTAACATGTCGTGGAAGAATCTACTAATATTATTTAACAAAAATTCTAATACTAACATCTAGTTTGGTTGTTAAATAGTCACTCGTAGGGAGTAATGTTGGTTAGATGTCAACATTGATGAGCAATGATGGTTAAATGTCCACATTGTGAACCCGATTTATGAATTTTGGGCGTGACAGTTTTTATACTTGCTTTTGTTTTTAGGAGTAACATGTCGGGGAAGAATTTACTAACACTGTTTAATAAAAATTATAATACTAGCATTTAATTTGGTTGTTAAATGGCTACTCTTAGGGAGCAATATTGGTTAGATGTCCACATTGATAGACAATGATAGTTAAAATGTCCATATTGTGAACTCGATTTTCGAGTTAGGTGCCTGAGAGTTTTTATGCTTATTTTTGTTTTTAAGAGAAAAATCAGGGAAGAATATACTAACATTTAATTTGGTTGTTAAATGGCTACTCCTAGGGAGTAATGATGGTTAAATGGCCACATTGTGAGCCACGTTTTACGAGTTTGGGACGTGACACTTTTTATACTTGTTTTTTTTTTTTCTAGGAGTAATATGTCGTGGAAGAATCTACTAATGTTATTTAACAGAAATTCTAATACTAACATGTAGTTTGGATGTTAAATAGTCACTCGTAGGGAGCAATGTTGGTTAGATGTCGACATTGATGAGCAATGATGATTAAATGTCTACATTGTGAGCCTGATTTCTGAATTTTGGGTATGATAGTTTTTATACTTGCTTTTGTTTTTATGAGTAACATGTCGGAGAAGAATTTACTAACACTATTTAATAAAAAATTTAATACTAGCATTTAATTTGGTTGTTAAATGGCTACTCCTATGGAGCAATATTGGTTAAATGTCCACATTGTGAGCCCAGTTTTTGAGTTCGCGGTGTAACAGTTTTTATACTTGCTTTTATTTTCAGGATTAACATGTTGCGGAAGAGTTTACTAACGCTATTTAATAGAAATTCTAATTCTAAGATTTAGTTTTCTTTTTAAATGACCACTCGTAGGGAACAACGTTGGTTAGATGTCCACATTGATGGACAATGATGGTTAAATATCTACATTATGAGCTCAGTTTACGAGTTAGGGGCGTAGCAGTTTTTATTTTTATTTTCATTTTTAGGTGTAAGATGTCGCGAAAAAATTTACTGACGTTATTTAATAGAAATTGTAATACTAACATCTAGTTTGGTTGTTAAATGGCCACTGCTAGGGAGCAATGTTGGTTAGATGTTCACATTGATGTTCACATTGTGATCCTGGTTTTCAAATTTGGGGCATGACATTTTTATACTCGCTTTTATTTTCAGGAGTTACATAGCGCGAAAAATTCTACTAACACTATTTGATAAAAATTCTAATGCTAACATTTACTTTGGTTGTTAAATGACCACTCCTAGGGAGAAATGTTGGTTAAATATCCATATTTATGGGCCATAATGGTTAAATGTTCATATTATGAGCCCGATTTCCGAGTTTGAGGCATGCCAGTTTTTATACTTATTTTTGTTTTCAAAAGCAACATGTTGCGGAAGAATCTACTTACACTATTTAATAAAAATTCTAATACTAACATTTAGGTTGATTTTTAAATGGCTACTCCTAGGGAGCAATGATGGTTAGATGTCCACATTGATAGGCAATGATAGTTAAAATGTTCATATTGTGAACTCAATTTTCGAGTTTGGGGCTTAACAGTCTTTATGTTTTTGTTTTCAGGAGTAAAAAATAATGGAAGAATCTACTAACATCTAATTTAGTTGTTAAATGGCTATTCCTATTGAGCAATGATGGTTAAATGTCCACATTGTTGTGAACCCAGTTTTTGAGTTTGGGGCTTGACAGTCTTTATGCTTTTGTTTTCAGGAGTAAAAAATCACGGAAGAATCTACTAACATCAAATTTGGTTGTTAAATGGCTACTCCTAGGGAGCAATGATGGTTAAATGTCCACATTATGAGCTGGGTTTTACGAGTTTGGGACGTGACACTTTTTATATATATTTTTTTCATGAGTAACATATCGTGGAAGAATATACTAACGTTATTTAATAGAAATTCTAATACAAATTTTTAGTTTGATTGTTAAATAGTCACTCATAGGAGGCAATGTTGGTTAGATGTCGAGATTGATGAGCAATGATGGTTAAATGTCCACATTGTGAGCCCGATTTTTAAATTTTAGGCGTGACAGTTTTTATAATTGCTTTTGTTTTCAGGAGTAACGTGTCGGGGAAGAATTTAGTAACACTATTTAATAAAAATTCTAATACTAGCATCTACTTTGGTTATTAAATGGCAACTCCTTGGGAGCAATATTGGTTAAATGTCCACATGTGAGCTTAGTTTTCGAGTTCGCGGTGTAACAGTTTTTATACTTTTGTTTTCAGGATTAACATGTTGCGGAAGAGTCTACTAACGCTATTTAATAGAAATTCTAATACTAAGATCTAGTTTCCTTGTTAAATGACCACTCGTAGGGTGCAATGTTGGTTAGATGTCCACATTGATGGGCAATTATGGTTAAATGTTTACATTGTGATCTCGGTTTACGACTTTGGAGCGTGATAATTTTTATTTTCATTTTTATTTTCTGGTGTAACATGTCGCGAAAAAATTTGCTAACGTTATTTAATAGAAATTGTAATACTAACATTTAGTTTGGTTGTTAAATGGCCAATGCTAAGGTGCAATGTTGGTTAAATGTCCTCATTTATGGGCCATAATGGTTAAAGTCAATACTGTGAGCCCGGTTTCAGAGTTTGAGGTGTCACAGTTTTTATACTTGTTTTTGTTTTCAAGAGCAACATGTCGCGGAAGAATCTACTAATGCTATTTAATAAAAATTCTAATACTAACATTTATTTTGATTGTTAAATGGCTACTCCTAGGGAGCAATGATGGTTAGATGTCCACATTGATAGACAATGATACTTAAAATGTTCATATTGTGAACCCGGTTTTCGAGTTTGGTGTCTAACAGTTTTTATGCATGTTTTTATTTTTATGAGTAAAAAATCACGGAAGAATTTACTAACATCTAATTTGGTTGTTAAATGGCTACTCCTACGGAGCAATGATGGTTAAATGTCCACATTGTGAGCCGGGTTTTACGAGTTTGGGACGTGACACTTTTTATAGTTATTTTTTTTTTCTACAAGTAACATGTCGTGGAAGAATCTAATAATGTTATTTAACAGAAATTCTAATACTAACATCTAGTTTGGTATTTAAATAGTCACTCGTAGGGAGCAATGTTGGTTAGATGTCGATATTGATGAGCAATGATGCTTAAATGTCTACATTGTGAACCCGATTTTTGAATTTTGGGCGTGACACTTTTTATATTTGTTTTTGTTTTTAGGAGTAACATGTCGAGGAAGAATTTACTAACACTATTTAATAAAAATTCTAATATTAGCATCTAATTCGGTTGTTAAATGGCTATTCCTAGGGAGCAATATTGGTTAAATGTCCACATTGTGAACTCGATTTTTTATTTCGCGGTGTGACAGTTTTTATACTTGCTTTTGTTTTCAGGATTAACATTTTGCGGAAGAGTCTACTAATGCTATTTAATAGAAATTCTAATACTAAGATCTAGTTTCCTTGTTAAATGACCACTCGTAGGGAACAATGTTGGTTAGATGTCCACATTGATGAGCAATGATGCTTAAATGTCCACATTGTGATTTCGGTTTAAGAGTTTGGAGCGTGACAGTTTTTATTTTTATTTTCATTTTTTGGGGTAACATGTCGCGAAAAAAATTTACTAACGTTCTTTAATATAAATTGTAATACTAACATTTAGTTTGGTTGTTAAATGGCCACTGCTAGGCTGCAACGTTGGTTAAATGTCTACATTTATGGGCGATAATGGTTAAAGTCTATATTGTGTGCCCGGTTTACGAATTTGATGCGTGACCGTTTTTATACTTGTTTTTGTTTTCAAGAGAAACTTGTCGCGGAAGAATTTACTAACGTTATTTAATAAAAATTCTAATACTAACATCTATTTTGATTGTTAAATGGCTACTCCTAGGGAGCAATGATGGTTAGATGTCCCCATTGATAGACAATGATAGTTAAAATGTCCATATTGTGAACCCGGTTTTCGAGTTTGGGGCCTGACAGTTTTTATGCTTGTTTTTATTTTTAGGAGTAAGATATCACGGAAGAATCTACTAACATCTTATTTGGTTGTTAAATGGCTACTCCTAGGGAGCAATGATGGTTAAATGTCCACATTATGAGCCGGGTTTTATGAGTTTGGGTCGTGACACTTTTTATACTTGTTTTTTTTTCCAGGAGTAACATGTCGTGGAAGAATCTTCTAATGTTATTTAAGAGAAATTCTAATACTAACGTCTAGTTTGGTTGTTAAATAGTCACTCGTAGAGAGCAATGTTGGTTAGATGTCGACATTGATGAGCAATGATGGTTAAATGTCCACATTGTGAGCCCGATTTCTGAATTTTGGGTGTGATAGTTTTTATACTTGCTTTGGTTTTCAGGAGTAACATGTCGGGGAAGAATTTACTAACTCTATTTAATAAAAATTCTAATGCTAGCATCTAATTTGGTTGTTAAATGTCTACTTGTAGGAAGCAATGTTGGTTAAATGTTCACATTGTGAGCCCGGTTTTTGAGTTTGCGGTGTGACAATTTTTATACTTTTGTTTTCAGGATTAACATGTTGGGGAAGAGTCTACTAACACTATTTAATAGAAATTCTAATACTAAGATCTTTTTTCCTTGTTAAATGACCACTCGTAGGGAACAATGTTGGTTAGATGTCCACATTGATGAGCAATGATGGTTAAATGTCCACATTGTGATCTCGGTTTACGAGTTTGGAGCTTGACTGTTTTTATTTTTGTTTTCATTTTCTGGCGTAACATGTCGCGGAAAAATTTACTAACGTTATATAATAGAAATTGTAATATTAAAATTTAGTTTGGTTGTTAAATGACCACTACTAGGGTGCAATGTTGGTTAAATGTCCACATTTATGGGCCATAATGGTTAAAGTCCATGTTGTGAGTCCGGTTATCGAGTTTGAGGCGTGACAGTTTTTATACTTGTTTTTGTTTTCAAGAGCAATATGTTGCGGAAGAATCTACTAACGCTATTTAATAAAAATTCTAATACTAACATTTATTTTGATTGTTAAATGGCTACTCCTAGGGAGCAATGATGGTTATATGTCCACATTGATAGACAATGATAGTTAAAATGTCCATATATGCTTGTTTTTGTTTTTAGGAGTAAAAAATTATGGAAGAATCTACTAACATCAAATTTGGTTGTTAAATAGCTACTCCTAGGAAGCAATGATGGTTAAATGTTCATATTGTCAGTCAGATTTTACGAGTTTGGGACGTGACACTTTTTATACAGGTTTTTTTTCTCGGAGTAACATGTCGTGGAATAATTTACTAATGTTATTTAACAAAAATTCTAATACTAACATCTAGGTTGGTTGTTAAATAGTCACTCGTAGGGTGCAGTGTTGGTTAGATGTCGACATTGATGAGCAATGATAGTTAAATTGCCACATTGTGAGCCCGTTTTCTGAATTTTGGGCGTGATAGTTTTTATACTTTTATTTTCAGGAGTCACATGCCGGGGAAGAATTTACTAACACTATTTAATAAAAATTCTAATACTAGTATCTAATTTGGTTGTTAAATGACTATTCCTAGGGAGCAATATTGGTTAAATGTCCACATTGTGAACTCGATTTTTGATTTCGCGGTGTGACAGTTTTTATACTTATTTTTGTTTTCAGGATTAACATGTTGTAGAAGAGTATACTAACGCTATTTAATAGAAATTCTAATACTTAGATTTAGTTTCGTTGTTAAATGACCACTCGTAGGGAGCAATGTTGGTTAGATGTCTACATTGATGGGCAATGATGGTTAAATGTTCACTTTATGAGCTCGGTTTACGAGTTTGAGGTGTAACAGTTTTTATTTTTGTTTTCATTTTCAAGTGTAACATGTCGAGAAAAAATTTACTAACGTTATTTAATAGAAATTGTAATACTAACATCTAGTTTGGTTGTTAAATGTCTACTGCTAGGCAGCAATGTTGGTTAGATGTTCACATTGATGTCCACATTGTGATCCTGGTTTTCGAATTTGGGGCGTGACATTTTTTATATTCACTTTTATTTTCAGGAGTTACATGTCATAGAAAATTCTACTAACGATATTTAATAAAAATTCTAATGTTAACATCTACTTTGATTGTTAAATGGCCACTCATAGGGAGCAATGTTGGTTAAATGTCCACATTTATGGGCCATAATGGTTAAATGTCCATATTATGAGCTCAGTTTCCGAGTTTGAGGCGTGACAGTTTTTATACTTGTTTTTGTTTTCAAAAGCAACATGTCGTGGAAGAATCTACTAATGCTATTTAATAAAAATTCTAATACTAATATCTAGTTTGATTATTAAATGGCTGCTCCTAGGGAGCAATGATGGTTAGATGTCCACATTGATAGACAATGATAGTTAAAATGTCCATATTGTGAACCCGATTTCCGAGTTTGGGGCCTTACGGTTTTTATGCTTTTGTTTTCAGGTATAAAAATTCATAGAAGAATCTACTAACATCTAATTTGGTTGTTAAATGGCTACTCCTACGGAGCAATGATGGTTAAATGTCCACATTGTGAGCCGAGTTTTACGAGTTTGGTACGTGACACTTTTTATACTTATTTTTTTTTCTTTTTCCAGGAGTAACATGTCATTGAAGAATCTACTAATGTTATTTCACAGAAATTCTAGTACTAACATCTAGTTTGGTTGTTAAATAGTCACTCGTAGGGAGCAATGTTGGTTAGATGTCGACATTGATAAGCAATGATGGTTAAATGCCCACATTGTGAGCCCGATTTCTGAATTTTGGGCGTGACAGTTTTTATACTTGCTTTTGTTTTCAGGAGTAACATGTCGGGGAAGAATTTACTAACGCTATTTAATAAAAATTCTATTTCTAACATCTAATTTGGTTGTTAAATGTCTATTCCTAGGGAGCAATGTGGGTTAAATTTCTACATTGTGAGCCCGGTTTTCGAGTTCGCGGTGTGACAGTTTTTATACTTGCTTTTGTTTTCAGGATTAACATGTTGCGGAAGAGTCTAGTAACGCTATTTAATAGAAATTCTAATACTAAGATATAGTTTCCTTGTTAAATGATCACTCGTAGGGAACAATGTTGGTTAGATGTTCACATTGATGAGCAATGATGGTTAAATGTTCACATTGTTATCTCGGTTTACAAGTTTGGAGCATGACGGTTTTTATTTTTGTTTTCATTTTCTAGTGTAACATGTCGCAAAAAAATTTACTAACGTTATTTAATAGAAATTGTAATACTAACATTTAGTTTGGTTGTTAAATGGCTACTGCTAGGGTGTAATGTTGGTTAAATGTCCACATTTATGGCCATAATGGTTAAAGTCCATATTGTGAGACTAGTTTCCGAGTTTGAGGTGTGACAGTTTTTATACTTATTTTTGTTTTCAAGAGCAACATGTCACGGAATAATCTACTGACTCTATTTAAAAAAAAATTCTAATACTAACATCTATTTTGATTGTTAAATGGCTACTCTTAGTGAGCAATAATGGTTAGATGTCCACATTGATAAACAATGACAGTTAAAATGTCCATATTGTGAACCTGGTTTCCGAGTTTGGGGCCTGACAGTTTTTCTGTTTGTTTTTGTTTTTAAGAGTAAAAAATCACGGAAGAATCTACTAACATCTAATTTGGTTGTTAAATGGCTACTCTTAGGGAGCAATGATGGTTATAAATGTCCACATTGTGAGCCGAGTTTTACGAGTTTGGGACGTGACACTTTTTATACTTGTTTTTTTCCCAGGAGTAACATGTCGTGGAAAAATTTACTAATGTTAATTAATAGAAATTATAATACTAACATCTAGTTTGGTTGTTATATAGTCACTCGTAGGGAGCAATGTTGGTTAGATGTCGACATTAATAAGCAATGATGGTTAAATGTCCACATTGTTAGCCTGATTTCTAAATTTTGGGCGTGACAGTTTTTATACTTTTGTTTTCAAGAGTAACATGTCGGGAAAGAATTTACTAACACTATTTAATAAAAATTCTAATACTAGCATCTAATTTGGTTGTTAAATGGCTACTCCTAGAGAGCAATATTGGTTAAATGTCCACATTGTGATCCGGTTTTTCGAGTTCGCGGTGTGACAGTTTTTATACTTGCTTTTGTTTTCAGGATTAACATGTTGCGGAAGAGTCTACTAACGCTATTTAATAGAAATTCAAATACTAAGATCTAGTTTCCTTATTAAATAACCACTCGTAAGAAGCAATGTTGGTTAGATGTCCACTTTGATGGACAATGATGGTTAAATGTCCACATTATGCGCTCGGTTTACGAGTTTGGGCCATAACAATTTTTATTTTTGCTTTCATTTTCAGTGTGTAAAATGTCGCGGAAAAATTTACTGACGTTATTTAATAGAAATTGTAATACTAATATATATTTTCGTTGTTAAATGGCCACTGCTAGGAAACAATGTTGGTTAGATGTTCACATTGATGTCTACATTGTGATCCGAGTTTTTGAATTTAGGGCGTAACATTATTTATACGCGCTTTTATTTTCAAGAGTTGCATGTCGCGAAAAATTCTACTAACGCTATTTAATAAAAATTCTAATGCTAACATCTACTTTGGTTGTTAAATGACCACTCTTAGGGAGCAATGTTGGTTAAATGTTCACATTTATTGGCCATAAAGGTTAAATGTCCATATTATGAGCCCACTTTTCGAGTTTGAGGCGTGACAGTTTTTATACTTGTTTTTGTTTTTAAAAGCAACATGTCGCGGAAGAATCTACTAATGCTATTTAATAAAAACTTTAATACTAACATCTAGTTTGATTGTTAAATGGCTACTCCTAGGGAGCAATGATGATTAGTTGTCCACATTCATAGGCAATGATAGTTAAAATGTCCATATTATGAACCCGGTTTTCGAGTTTGGGGCATGAAAGTTTTTTTACTTTTATTTTCAGGGGTAAAAAATCATGGAGGAATCTACTAACATCTAATTTGGTTGTTAAATGGCTACTCCTATGAAGCAATGATGGTTAAATGTCCACATTGTGAGCCGGGTTTTACGAGTTTGGGATGTGACACTTTTTATACTTATTTTTTTTCTTCAGGAGTAACATGTCGTGAAAGAATCTACTAACATTATTTAACAGAAATTCTAATACTAACATCTAGTTTGGTTGTTAAATAGTCACTTGTAGGGAGCAATGTTGGTTAGATGTCGACATTGTTGAGCAATGATGGTTAAATGTCCACATTGTGAGCCCGATTTCTGAATTTTAGGAGTGACAGTTTTTATACTTGCTTTTGTTTTCAGGAGTAACATGTCGGGGAAGAATTTACTAACGCTATTTAATAAAAATTCTATTACTAGCATTTAATTTGGTTGTTAAATGTCTACTCTTAGAGAGCAATGTTGGTTAAATGTCCACATTGTGAGCCCGATTTTCGAGTTCGCGGTGTGACAGTTTTTATACTTGCTTTTGTTTTCAGGATTAACATGTTGAGGAAGAGTCTACTAACGCTATTTAATAGAAATTCTAATACTAAGATCTAGTTTCCTTATTAAATGACCACTCATAGGGAACAATGTTGGTTAGATGTCCACATTGATGAGCAATGATGGTTAAATGTTTACATTGTGAGCCCGATTTTCGAGTTCGCGGTGTGACAGTTTTTATACTTGCTTTTGTTTTCAGGATTAACATGTTGTGGAATAGTCTACTAACGCTATTTAATAGAAATTCTAATACTAAGATCTAGTTTCCTTATTAAATGACCACTCTTAGGGAACAATGTTGGTTAGATGTCCACATTGATGAGCAATGATGGTTAAATGTTCACATTGTGAGCCCGATTTTCGAGTTCGCGGTGTGACAGTTTTTATACTTGCTTTTGTTTTCAGGATTAACATGTTGCGGAATAGTCTACTAACGCTATTTAATAGAAATTCTAATACTAAGATCTAGTTTCCTTCTTAAATGACCACTCGTAGGGAACAATGTTGGTTAGATGTCCACATTGATGAGCAATGATGGTTAAATGTCCACATTGTGAGCTCGGTTTACGAGTTTGGGGCGTAACAATTTTTAGTTTTATTTTCATTTTCTGGTATAAAATATCGTGAAAAAATTTACTAACGTTATTTGATAGAAATTGTAATACTAACATTTAGCTTGGTTGTTAAATGGCCACTGCTAGGGTGCAATGTTGGTTAAATGTCCACATTTTATGGTCCATAATGGTTAAAGTCCATATCGTGAGCCCGATTTTCAAGTTTAAGGCGTGACAGTTTTTATATTTATTTTTGTTTTCATGAGCAACATGTCGCGGAAGAATCTACTGACGCTATTTAATAAAAGTTCTAATACTAACATCTATTTTGATTGTTAAATGGCTACTCCTAGGGAGCAATGATGGTTAGATGTCCACATTGATAGTTAATGATAATTAAAATGTCCACATTGTGAACCCGTTTTTTGAGTTTGGGGCCTGACAGTTTTTATGCTTCTTTTTTGTTTTTAGGTGTAAAAAATCACGGAAGAATCTACTAACATCTAATTTGGTTCTTAAATGGCTACTCGTAGGGAGCAATGATGGTTAAATGTCCACATTGTGAGCTGAGTTTTACGAGTTTGGGACGTGACACTTTTTATACTTATTTTTTTTTTACAAGAGTAACATGTCGTGGAAGAATCTATTAATGTTATTTAACAGAAATTTTAATACTAACATCGAGTTTGGTTATTAGATGTTGACATTAATGGGCAATGATGGTTAAAAGTCCACATTGTGATCCAGATTTCTGAATTATGGGCGTGATAGTTTTTATACTTGCTTTTGTTTTCATGAGTAATATATCGGGAAAGAATTTACTAACACTATTTAATAAAAATTCTAATACTAGCATTTAATTTGGTTGTTAAATGGCTACTCCTAGGGAGCAATATTAGTTAAATGTCCACATTGTGAGTCCGGTTTTCGAGTTCGCGGTGTGACTGTTTTTATACTTGCTTTTGTTTTCAGGATTAACATGTTGCAGAAGAGTCTACTAACGCTATTTAATAGAAATTCTAATACTAAGATCTAGTTTCTTTGTTAAATGACCACTCGTAGGGAGCAATGTTGGTTAGATGTCCACATCGATGGGCAATGATGGTTAAATGTTTATATTATGAGTTCGGTTTATGAGTTTGGGGCGTAATAATTTTTATTTTTATTTTCATTTTCAAGTGTAACATGTCGCGAAATAATTTACTGATGTTATTTAGTAAAAATTGTAATACTAACATCTAGTTTGGTCGTTAAATGGCCACTGTTAGGGAGTAATGTTAGTTAGATGTTCACATTGATGTCCACATTATGGTTCTGGTTTTCGAATTTGGGGCATGACAATTTTTATACTCGCTTTTATTTTTATGAGTTACATGTCGCGAAAAATTTTACTAACGCTATTTAATAAAAATTTTAATGCTAACATTTACTTTGATTGTTAAATGACCACTCTTAGGGAGCAATGTTGGTTAAATGTCCACATTTATGGGCCATAATGGTTAAATGTCCATATTATGAGCCCGGTTTTCGAGTTTGAGGCATGACGGTTATTATACTTGTTTTTATTTTCAAAAGCAACATGTCACGGATGAGTCTACTAACGCTATTTAATAAAAATTCTAATGCTAACATCTAGTTTGATTGTTAAATGGCTACTCCTAGGGAGCAATGATGGTTAGATGTCCACATTGATAGGCAATGATAACTAAAATGTCCATATTGCGAACCTGGTTTCCGAGTATGGGGCCTGACAGTTTTTATGCTTTTGTTTTCAGGAGTAAAAAATCACGGAAGAATCTGCTAACATCTAATTTGGTTGTTAAATGGCTACTCCTACGGAGCAATGATGGTTAAATGTCCACATTGTGAGCGGGGTTTTACGAGTTTGGGACGTGACACTTTTATATTTGTTTTTTTTTCCAGGAGTAACATGTCGTGGAAGAATCTACTAACGTTATTTAACAGAAATTCTAATACTAACGTCGAGTTTGGTTGTTAAATAGTCACTCGTAGGGAGCAATGTTGGTTAGATGTCGACATTGATGAGCAATGATGGTAAAATGTCTACATTGTGAGCTCGATTTCTAAATTTTGGGCGTGACAGTTTTTATACTTGCTTTTGTTTTTAGGAGTAACATGTCGGGGAAGAATTTATTAACGCTATTTAATAAAAATTCTAATACTAGTATCTAATTTGGTTGTTAAATGTCTACTTGTGGGGAGCAATGTTGGTTAAATGTCTACATTGTGAGCTCGGTTTTTGAGTTCGCGGTGTGACAGTTTTTTTACTTTTGTTTTCAGGATTAACATGTTGCGGAAGAGTTTACTAACGCTATTTAATAGAAATTCTGATACTAAGATTTAGTTTCCTTGTTAAATGACCACTCGTAGGGAACAATGTTGGTTAGATGTCCACATTAATGAGCAAAGACGGTTAAATGTCCACATTGTGATCTCGGTTTATGAGTTTGGAGCGTGACAGCTTTTATTTTTGTTTTCATTTTCTGGTGGAACATGTCGCGAAAAAATTTACTAACGTTATTTTATAGAAATTGTAATACTAATATTTAGTTTGGTTGTTAAATGGCCACTGCTAAGGGGCAATGTTGGTTAAATGGCCACATTTATGGGCCATAATGGTTAAGGTCCATATTGTGAGCCCGGTTTCCGAGTTTGAGGCGTGACAGTTTTTATACTTGCTTTTATTTTCAAGAGCAACATGTCGCGGAAGAATCTACTAACGCTATTTAATAAAAATTCTAATACTAACATCTATTTTGATTGTTAAAAGGCTACTCATAAGGAGCAATGATGGTAAGATGTCTACATTGATAGACAATGATAGTAAAAATGTCCATATTGTGAACCCGATTTTCGAGTTTGGGGCCTGACAGTTTTTATGCTTTTGTTTTCAGGAGTAAAAAATCACGGAAGAATCTATTAACATCTAATTTGGTTGTTAAATGGCTACTCCCATGGAGCAATGATGGTTAAATGTCCACATTGTGAGCCGAGTTTTACGAGTTTGGGACGTGACACTTTTTATATTTGTTTTTTTTTTCTCACAGGAGTAACATGTCGTGGAAGAATCTACTAACATTATTTAAGAGAAATTCTAATACTAACATTTAGTTTGGTTGTTAAATAGTCACTCGTAGGGAACAATGTTGGTTAGATGTCGACATTGATGAGCAATGATAGTTAAATGTTCACATTCTGAGCCTGATTTCTGAATTTTGTGCGTGACAGTTTTTATACTTGCTTTTGTTTTCAGGAATAACATGTCGGGTAAGAATTTACTAACGCTATTTAATAAAAATTCTAATACTAGCATGTAATTTGGTTGTGGAATGTCTCCTCCTAGGGAGCAATGTTGGTTAAATGTCCACATTGTAACCCTGGTTTTCGAGTTCGCGGTGTGACAGTTTTTATACTTGCTTTTGTTTTCAGGATTAACATGTTGCGGAAGAGTCTACTAACGCTATTTAATAGAAATTCTAATACTAAGATCTAGTTTCCTTGTTAAATTACCACTCGTAGGGAATAATGTTTGTTAGATGTCCACATTTATGAGCAATGATGGTTAAATGTCCACATTGTGATCTCGGTTTACGAGTTTGGAGCGTGACAGTTTTTATTTTTGTTTTCATTTTCTAGTGTAACATGTCGTGGAAAAATTTACGAACGTTATTTAATAGAAATTGTAATACTAACATTTAGTTTGGTTGTTAAATGGCCACTGCTAGGGTGCAATGTTGGTTAAATGTCCACATTTATAAGCCATAATGGTTAAAGTCCATATTGTGAGCCTGGTTTCCGAGTTTAAGGCGTGACAGTTTTTATACTTAATTTTTGTTTTCAAGAGCAACATATCGCGGAAGAATCTACTAACGCTATTTAATAAAGATTCTAATATTAACATCTATTTTGATTTTTAAATGGCTACTCCTAGGGAGCAATGATGGTTAGATGTCCACATTGATAAACAATGATAGTTAAAATGTCCATATTGTGAACTCAGTTTCCGAGTTTGGGGCCTGACAATTTTTATGCTTGTTTTTATTTTTAGGAGTAAAAAATCACGGAAGAATCTACTAACGTCTAATTTGGTTGTTGAACGGCTACTCCTAGGGAGCAATGATGGTTAAATGTCCACATTGTCAGCCGGGTTTTACGAGTTTGGGACGTGACACTTTTTATACTTATTTTTTTTTCGCGAGTAACATGTCGTGGAAGAATCTACTAATATTATTTAACATAAATTCTAATACTAACATCTAGTTTGGTTGTTAAATAGTCACTCGTAGGGAGCAATGTTGGTTAGATGTCGACATTGATGAGCAATGATGGTTAAATGTCCATATTGTGAGCCCGATTTCTTAATTTTGGGCGTGACAGTTTTTATACTTGCTTTTGTTTTTAGGAGTAACATGTCGGGGAAGAATTTACTAACACTATTTAATAAAAATTCTAATACTAGCATCTAATTTGTTTGTTAAATGGCTACTCCTAGGGAGCAATATTGGTTAAATGTCCACATTGTGAGTCCGGTTTTCGAGTTCGCGGTGTGACAATTTTTATACTTGCTTTTGTTTTCATGATTAACATGTTGCGGAAGAGTCTACTAACGCTTTTTAATAGGAATTCTAATACTAAGATTTTGTTTCCTTGTTAAATGACCACTCGTAGGGAGCAATGTTGGTTAGATGTCCACATTGATTGGCAATGATGGTTAAATGTCCACATTATGAGCTCGGTTTACGAGTTTGGGGCATAACAGTTTTTATTTTTGTTTTCATTTTCAGGTGTAACTTGTCGCGAAAAAATTTATTAACGTTATTTAATAGAAATTGTAATACTAATATTTAGTTTGGTTGTTAAATGGCCACTACTAGGGAGCAATGTTGGTTAGATGTTCACATTTGTGTCCACATTGGGATCTTGGTTTTCGAATTTGGGGCGTGACATTTTTTATACTCGCTTTTATTTTCAGGAGTTACATGTTGCGGAAAATTCTACTAACGCTATTTAATAAAAATTCTAATGGTAACATCTACTTTGGTTGTTAAATGGCCACTCCTAGGGAACAATGTTGGTTAAATGTCCACATTTATGGGCCATAATGGTTAAATGTCCATATTATGAGCTCGGTTTTCGAGTTTGAGGCGTGAAAGTTTTTATACTTGTTTTTGTTTTCAAAAGCAATATGTCGGGGAAGAATCTACTAACGCTATTTAATAAAAATTCTAATAATAACATCTAGTTTGATTGTTAAATGGCTACTCCTAGGGAACAATGATGGTTAGATGTCCACATTGATAGACAATGATTGTTAAAATGTCAATATTGTGAACCCGGTTTCCGAGTTTGGGGCCTAACGGTTTTTATGCTTTTGTTTTCAAGAGTAAAAAATCACGGAAGAATCTACTAACATCTAATTTGGTTGTTAAATGGCTACTCCTACGGAGCAATGATGGTTAAATGTCTACATTGTGAGCCGGGTTTTACGAGTTTGGGACATGACACTTTTTATATATTTTTTTTTCCCCAGGGGTAACATGTCGTGGAAGAATGTACTAACGTTATTTAACAGAAATTCTAATACCAACATCTAGTTTGGTTTTTAAATAGTCAATCGTAGGGAGCAATGTTGGTTAGATGTCGACATTAATGAGCAATGATGGTTAAATGTCCACATTGTGAGCCCGATTTTTGAATTTTGGGTGTGGCAGTTTTTATACTTTTGTTTTCAGGAGTAACATGTTGGGGAAGAATTTACTAACGCTATTTAAAAATATTCTAATACTAGCATCTAATTTGGTTGTTAAATGGCTACTCCTAGGGAGTAATGTTGGTTAAATGTTCACATTGTGAGCCCGGTTTTCGAGTTCGTGGTGTGACAGTTTTTATACTTGCTTTTGTTTTTAGGATTAGCATGTTGAGGAAGAGTCTACTAATGCTATTTAATAAAAATTCTAATACTAAGATCTGTTTCCTTGTTAAATGTCCACTCGTAGGGAGCAATGTTGGTTAGATGTCCACATTGATGAGCAATGATGATAAAATGTCCACCTTGTGAGCTCGGTTTACGAGTTTGGGGCATGACCGTTTGTGGGCAATGATGGTTAAATGTTCACATAGTATTAGGGAGCAATATTGGTTAAATGTCTACATTGTGAGCCCGGTTTTCGAGTTCGCGGTGTGATAGTTTTTATACTTGCTTTTGTTTTCAGGATTAACATGTTGCGAAAGAGTCTACAAATGCTATTTAATAGAAATTCTAATACTAAGATCTAGTTTTCTTATTAAATGACTACTCGTAGGGAGCAATGTTGGTTAGATGTCCACATTGATGGACAATGATGGTTAAATGTCCGCATTGTGAGCTCGGTTTACGAGTTTGGGGCGTGACAGTTTTTATTTTTGTTTTCATTTTCAGGTGTAACATGTTGCGAAAAAATTTACTAACGTTATTTAATAGAAATTGTAATAATAACATCTAGTTTGGTTGTTAAATGGCTACTGCTAGGGAGCAATGTTGGTTAGATGTTCACATTGATGTCTACATTGTAATCCCGATTTTCGAATTTGAGGCGTGACATTTCTTATACTCGCTTTTATTTTCAGGACTTACATGTTGCGGAAAATTCTACTAACGCTTTTTAATAAAAATTTTAATGCTAACATATACTTTGGTTGTTAAATGGCCACTCTTAGGGAGCATTGTTGGTTAAATGTCCACATTTATGTGCCATAATGGTTAAATGTCCATATTGTGGCTCGGTTTCTGAGTTTGAGGCGTGACAATTTTTATACTTGTTTTTGTTTTCAAGAGTAACATGTTGCGGAAGAATCTACTAACGCTATTTAATAAAAATTCTAATACTAACATCTAGTTTGATTGTTAAATGGCTACTTCTAGGGAGCAATGATGGTTAGATGTCCACATTGATAGGTAATGATAGTTAAAATGTCCATATTGTGAACCCGGTTTCTGAGTTTGGGGCCTGACAATTTTTATGCTTGTTTCTGTTTTCAGGAGTAAAAAATCACGGAAGAATTTACTAACATTATTTAATAATTATTCTAATACTAACATATAGTTCGATTGTTAAATGACCAATCTTAGGGAGTAATGTTGGTTAGATATCCACATTGATGGGCTATGATGGTTAAAATGTCCACATTGTGAGCTCGATTTTCGAGTTTGGGGTGTGGACCGATATATTCGGACTGATTTTCATTGATCCAAACCATTTATCTAAATGCACCCTATTCTATCTTCCAAGGCATTCATATGATTTGGGTAGTTTTCATTGATCCTATTAAAGTGATATTTGAAGGCTGATCTGACCCTGTTTTGTTACTAGTCCACTTTGTAGTGATCCGTCGTCTTATTGAAATATTTGGGTTGATTTTCAATGATCTAAACCGATCATTATATATATTCGGGCTGATTTTCATTGATCCAAATCATTTGTAGCATTGAGCCCTATTCGATCTTTCAAACCATTCATATATGATTTGGCCTATTTCTACTGATCCAAAGCCGTCATATGCTTTAGGGCATTTCGTTGATTCAATCCAAGTTATATTTAAAGGGTAATGTTTAGTAATTCAATGGATGAAATATTTGGGTTGATTTTAATTGGTTTAAACTAATTGTATACCTATTTTGGCTGACTTACATTGATCCAAACCATTCGTTTGATTGAGGCCTATTTGATCTTCCAGGACAGTCATATGATTTGACCTATTTTTATTGATCAAAATACTTCATATGTTTCGGGCCATTTTGTTGATCCAATCTATGTCATATTCGAAAGCTGATGGTTTAGTAATCCAATTGATGATAAATTTGGGTTGATTTTCTACTAACTATACTAATCTTATATATTTTGGCTGATTTTCATTGATGCAAACCATTCGTCTGATTGAGCCCTATTCCATCTTCCAAGGCATTCATATGATTTGGGTAGTTTTCATTGATCCTAGCGAAGTGATATTTGAAGGCTAATTTTACCCTGCTTTGTTACCAGTCCACTTTGTAGTGATCCATTGTATTATTGATATATTTGGGTTCATTTTCAATGATCTGGACCCATCATTATGTATATTTGGGTTGATTTTCATTGATCCAAACCATTCATATGATTGAGACCTATTCGATTTTCCAAATCATTCATATATGATTAGGCCTATTTCTACTGGTCCAAACCCTTCATATGCTTCGGGCAATTTCGTTGATTCAATCCAAGTAATATTCGAAGGGAATGTTTAGTAATCCAATTGACGATATATTTGTGTTGATTTTAATTGGTTTAAACTAATCATATATCTATTTGGGTTGACTTTAATTGATCCAAGCCATTCGTTTGATTGAGGCTTATTCGATCTTCCGCGACATTCATATGATTTAGCCTATTTTTATTGATCCAAACACTTCATATGTTTTAGGCCATTTCGTTGATCCAATCCATGTCATATTTGAAGGTTGATGGTTTAATACTCCAATTGATGATAAATTTTGGTTGATTTTATATGATCTAAACTAATCTTATATGTTTGGGCTGATTTTCATTGATCCAAACCATTCGTATGAGTAAGCCCTATTCGATCTTCCAAGGCATTCATATTATTTGGGTAGTTTTCATCGATCCTATCGATGTGATATTTGAAGGCTGATCTAGCCTTGCTTTGTAACCAGTCCACTTTGTAGTGATCCATCGTGTTATTGATATATTTGGGTTGATTTTCAATGATTTAAACCAATCATTATATATATATTTGGGCTGATTTTCATTGATCCAAACCATTCATATAATTGAGCCCTATTCGATCTTCCAAACCATTCATATATGATTTGGCCTATTTCTACTGATCCAAACCCTTCATATGCTTCGGTCCATTTCGTTGATTCAATCCATGTTATATTCAAAGGGTAATGTTTAGTAATCCAATTGATAATATATTTGGGTTGATTTTAATTGGTTGAAACTAATCATATATCTATCTGGGCTAACTTTCATTGATCTAAACCTTTTGTTTGATCGAGGCTTCTTTGATCTTCCACGGCATTTATATGATTTGGCCTACTTTTATTGATCAAAACACTTCATATATTTCGGGCCATTTCGTTGACCCAATCTATGTCATATTCAAAGGCTGTTGATTTAGTCATCTAATTGATGTTACATTTTGGTTGATTTTCTACGATCTAAACTAATCTTATATATTTGGGTGGATTTTCATTGATCCAAACTATGTCTGATTGAGCCCTATTGGATCTTCCAATGCATTCATATGATTTGGGTAGTATTCATCGATCGTAGCGAAGTGCTATTTGAAGGCTAATCTGACCCTGCTTTGCTACCAATCCACTTTGTAGTAATCTATCGTATTTTTGATATATTTGGGTTGATTTTCAATGATCTAAACCTATTATTATATATATTTGGGCTGATTTTCATTGATCCAAACCATTCGTAACATTGAGCCCTATTCGATCTTCCAAACCATTCATATATGATTTGGCCTCTTTCTACTGATCCAAACCCTTCAAATGCTTCGGGCCATTTAGTTGATTCAATCCAAGTTATATTTGAAGGGTAATGTTTAGTAGTCCAATGGATGGTATATTTGGGTTGATTTTAATTGGTTTAAACTAATCATATACCTATTTGGGTTGACTTTTATTGATCTAAACCATTTGATTGATTGAGGCCTATTTGATCTTCCACGACATTCATAAGATTTGGCCTATTTTTATTGATCAAAACACTTGATATGTTTCGGTCCATTTTGTTGATCTAATCCATGTCATATTCGAAAGCTGATGGTTTAGTAATCTAATTGATGATAAATTTGGGTTGATTTTTAACTAAGTAATCTAATTTTATATATTTGGGCTGATTTTCATTGATCCAAACCATTCGTCTGATTAAGCCTTATTCGATCTTCCAAGGCATTCATATTATTTGGGTAGTTTTAATCGATCTTAGCGAAGTGATATTTGGAGGCTTATTAGACCCTGTTTTGTTACCAGTCCACTTTGCAGTGATCCATTGTATTATTGATATATTTGGGTTTATTTTCAATCATCTAAACCAATCATTATATATATTTGGGCTGATTTTCATTGATCCAAACCATTCGTATGATTGTGCCATATTCGATCTTCCAAACCATTCATATATGTTTTGGCCTATTTCAACTGATCCAAACCCTTCGTATGCTTCAGGCCATTTCGTTGATTCAATCCAAGTTATATTTGAAGGGTAATGTTTAGTAATCCAATATATGGTATATTTAGTTTGATTTTAATTAGTTTAAACTAACTATATACCTATTTGGGTTGACTTTCATTGATCCAAACCATTTGTTTGATTGAGGCCTATTCGATCTTCCACGACATTCATATGATTTGGCCTATATGTATTGATCAAATTACTTCATGTGTTTTAGGACATTTTGTTGATCCAATCGATGTCATATTCGAAGACTGATGGTTTAGTAATCCAATAGATGATAAATTTGGGTTGATTTTCAATGATCTAAACTAATCAGATATATTTGGGCTAATTTTCATTGATACAAACCATTCGTCAGAGTGAGCCCTATTCGTTCTTACAAAGCATTCATATGATTTGGGTAGTTTTAACCGATCCTAGCGTAGTGATATTTGAAGGCTGATCTGACCATGCTTTGTTACCAGTCTACTTTGTCGTGATCCATCGTCTTATTGATATATTTGGGTTGATTTTCAATGATCAAAACCAATCCTTATATATATATATATATATATATATATATATATATATGGGCTAATTTTCATTTATCCAATCCGTTCGTCAGAGTGAGCTCTATTCGTTCTTACAAGGCATTCATATGATTTGGGTAGTTTTAACCGATCCTAGCGTAGTGATATTTGAAGGCTGATCTGACCATGCTTTGTTACCAGTGCACTTTGTAGTGATCTATCGTATTATGGATATATTTGGGTTGATTTTCAATGATCAAAACTAATCCTTATATATATATATATATATATATATATATATATATATATATATATTTGGGCTGATTTTCATTTATCCAAACCATTCGTATGATTGAGCCCTATTCGATCTTCCAAGCAATTCATATATGATTTGGCCTTTTTCTACTGATCCAAACCCTTCATATGCTTCGGGTCATTTCATTGATTCAATCCAATTTATATTCGAAGGGTAACGTGTAGTAATCCAATTGATGACATATTTGCATTGATTTTAATTGGTTTAAAGTAATCGTATATCTATATGGGCTGACTTTCATTGATCCAAACCATTCGTTTGATTGAGGCCTATTCGATCTTCCACAACATTCATATGATTTTCCCTATTTTTATTGATCAAAACACTTCATATGTTTCGGGCCATTTCGTTGATCCAATCCATGTCATATTTGAAGGTTGATGGTTTAGTAATCCAATTGATGATAAATTTCGGTTGGTTTTCTACGAAATCTTATATATTTGGGCTGATTTTCATTGATCCAAACCATTCATTTGACTGAGCCCTATTCGATCTTCCAAGGCACTCATATGATTTTGGTCATTTTCATCGATCCTAGCAAAGTGATATTTGAAGGCTGATCTGACCGTGCTTTGTTACCAGTCCACTTTGTAGTTATCCATCGTATTATTGATATATTTTAGTTGATTTTCAATGATCTAAACCAATCTTTATATATATTTGGGCTGATTTTCATTGATATAAACCCTTCATATAATTGAGCCCTATTCGATCTTCCAAACCATTCATATATGATTTGGCCTATTTCTACTAATCCAAATCCTTCATATGCTATGGGCCATTTCTTTGATTTAATCCAAGTTATATTTGAAGGGTAATGTTTAGTAATCCAATTGATGATATATTTGGGCTGACTTTCATTGATCCAATTGGACCTTTCGTTTGATTGAGGTCTATTCGATCTTCTACGACATTCATATGATTTGTCCTATTTATATTGATCAAAATACTTTGTATGTTTCGGTCCATTTCGTTGATACAATCTATGTCATATTCGAAGGCCGATGGTTTAGTAATCCAAATGATGATAAATTTGGGTTGATTTTCTACGATCTAAACTAATCTTATATATTTTAGCTCTATTTGATCTTCCAAATCATTCATATATGATTTGGCCTATTTCTACTGATCCAAATCCTTCATATGCTTCGGGCCATTTCTTTGATTGAATCCATGTTATATTCGAAGGTTACTGGTTTGGTAATCCAATTGATGATATACTTGGGTTGATTTTCAATTATCTAAACCAAGCAATATATATATATATATATATATATATATATATATATATGGGCTTTTCATTAATCCAAACCATTCATATATGATTTGGCCTATTTCTATTGATCAAAACCCTTCATATGCTTCAGGCCATTTCATTGATTTAATCCAAGTTATATTCAAAGGCTAATGTTTAGTAATCCAATTGATGATATATTTGGGTTGCTTTTAATTGGTTTAAATTAATTATATATCTATTTGGGCTGATTTTCATTGATCCAAATTATTCGTTTGATTGGGCCCTATTCGATCTTCCACAACATTAATATGATTTGGCCTATTTTTTATTCATCTTAACACTTCATTTGTTTCGGGCCATTTCTTTGATTTAATCCATGTTATATTCGAAGGCTGATGGTTTAGTAATCCAATTGATGATATATTTGGGTTGATATTCAATCATTTAAACTAATCATATATGTTTGTGATGATTTTCATTGATCTAATCCATTCGTTTGATTGAGCCGTATTCGATATTCCAAGGCATTCATATGATTTGGCCTTTGTTTAGTCATCCAAACCCTTCATATGCTTCGGGCCATTTCATTGATTCAATCCATGTTATATTCGAAGGCTGATGGCTTAGTAATCCCATTGATGATATATTTGGGTTGATTTTCAATAATATAAACTAATCTTATATATTTGGGATGATTTTCATTGATCCAAACCATTCGTCTAATTGAGCACTATTCGATCTTCCATGGCATTCATATGATGTGGGCTATGTTTACTGATCCAAACCCTTCATTTGCTTCATGTCATTTCGTTGATTCAAGCCAAGTTATATTTGTAGCCTATTGTTTAATAATCCAATTGATGATATATTTGGGTCGATTTTCATTGATTTAAACTAATCATATATCTATTTAGGCTGATTTTCATTGATTCGAATCATATGTTTGATTGAGCCCTATCTTCCATGACATTAATATGATTTGGCCTATTTTTAGTGATACAAACACTTCATATGTTTTGGGCCATTTCGTTTATTCACTCCATGTTATATTTGAAGGCTAATGGTTTACTAATCCAGTTGTTGATATATTTGGGCTGATTTTCAATGATATAAACTAATATATATATATATATATATATATATATATATATATATATATATATATATATATATATATGGTATGATTTTCATTGATCCAAACCATTCGTATGATTGAACCCTATTCGATCTTCTAATCCATTCATATGATTTGGCCTATTTCTACTGATCAAAACCCTTCATATGCTTCGGGCCATTTCATTGATTGAATCGATATTATATTCGAAGGCTGCTGGTTTGGTAATTCAATTGATGATATACTTGGGTTGATTTTCAATTATATTTGGGTTGCTTTTCGTTGATCCAAATTATTCGTCTGATTGAGCCCTATTCGATCTTCCAAGGCATTCATATGATTTGATCTATGTTTACTGATTCAAACCCTTCACATACTTTGTGTCATTTTGTTGATTCAAGTCAAGTTACATTCGAAAGCTAATGTTTAGTAATCCAATTGATGATATATTTGGGTTGATTTTAATTGGTTTAAACTAATCATATATCTATTTGGGCTGATTTTCATTGATCCAAACCATTCGTTTGATTGAATCCTATTCGATCTTCCAGGGCATTAATATGAGTTGACCTATTTTTTATTGTTCCTAACAATTCATTTGTTTCGGGCCATTTCGTTGATTCAATCTATGTTATATTCGAAGGCTAATGGTTTAGTAATCCAATTGATGATAAATTTGGGTTGATTTTCTACGATCTAAACTAATCATATATATATTTGGGCTGATTTTTATTGATCCAAACCATTCGTCTGATTGAGCCCTATTCGATCTTCCAAGGCATTGCTATGATTTGGGTAGTTTTCATCGATCCTAGAGAAGTGATATTAGAGAAGTGATATTTGAAGGCTGATCTGACCCTGCTTTGTTACTAGTCCACTTTATAGTTATCCATCGTATTATTGATCTATTTGGGTTGATTTTCAATGATCTAAACCAATTATTATATATAATTGGGCTGATTTTCATTGATCCAAACCATTCATATGATTGAGCCCTATTCGATCTTCCAAACCATTCATGTGATTGAACTGGTTGATGATTTAAGAAGGCTTAATCACTTGTGAAAAAAAAGAAGAAAAAAGAACATCCATACTGGCGTGGTTCCAACATTGATCACCTATGAATCTAACAATTAGGGGTTACTTCTTCCAGTAATTGGTTTTACTTAAGGTGTTCATGATGCTTAAAAGCTGCATATTACTGAAACTGAATAACCAACTTAAATGTTTTCTCTGGCCTTAGATAAGAAACTAAAATATCTGATTACAAATGTTAAACCATGCTTCATGTGATTAAAAGTTGCATTCTTAAATGATTTCTTTAGCCATTTTCATATATTCATGCTTGTATGCTTTACAGTTTTGAATGTTTTTGGTAAATTAAGGCATGGCCTTGAATCCCCTCCACTACTTGTTTATTTCAGTTGACAAAACCAATGAGCAACTCATTCCGATGAAAACATTCAAAAAACAAGCTTCCTAGCTGCTCCATCTCCTTGTCCACCTCCCACCCTTGAATTCTAATCAGCCTTGTGGAAATAATCATCGACTTAGATACGCTTTTTTTCGATGCACAAGGACACACACACTTGACTAGTTGTATGCCCAAGTTGCCGACATGTGAAGCCCACTATGGTGTATGTATGACATCCTACCTGTCCAGCAAGGTTGTGGCACCATGAAAATGCGATGCCATATGCAAGGTCGTCCTACCATGAAAATGGGATGCCATATGCAAGGTCGTCCCACCATGAAAATGGTTTGCTCCACATGAACATGCATGTTCGTCCCACCATGAAAATGTAGTTGTTTATGGTTTTCTACAGTGTGCTCTACTTGACTGTCGGTTGACCTATTTTTTGGGCATCCCCTTTTAATGGTGGGACAATGTTCTAGATTCGCGAGATGTCATATGAACACCATAGTTGTCCCCACAACTACTAATAATAATAAAAAAATGCAGATCCATGAAGTTTGCATTTACATATATGAATGATTGCTATTGCACATAGATTATTAATGGGTTGTGCCAGGTGATCCACTTGACCCGACATGAAAGCCACAACAAAATAAAGAAGAAAAGTATGGATAAGTACATTTTCTAGACCTGAATTCGACCTGATTTCTCAACGGATCCAATTTATTGGACCTAAATTCATTAAAATTAGGTTGTGTTGTTGGTCAGATTCATCGGGCACCCCTAGCTTCAGGTCTAATCGACAGCCCTACTGACCCTAACGCAACCCATGTGATAAATGGGTCGGATTTGGGTTAAAGAGCCAGTATTGACCCATTAAATTAATGGGCTGGCTGCTTTTGGTTCAACTTCCACCTGATCTAAACTGTCATATATGACTCTAGCAATCAAGGGTTTCTCTATCTTGTAATTGATTTCTCTTGAGGTGTTCAATGATATGCTTAAAAACTGCATTACTTGATCTGAATGACCAGCTTAAATGTGTATTCGCCGTCCTTTGATAAGTAACTCAAGCATTGGGTCCTTACTCTTACTCTTGTGGTGGACTCTTAGGAGTTTCAACACCTGGTTGAGGGTTCCAGTACCCATAGGTGGTGAAATCCCACCATGGCGTGAGTGTGTGGTGGTGGGTGTGCGTGTGTAAATTTTTTTTTTAAAAGTAACTCAAGCATCTGATTACAGATGTTAGTCGCTAGCTTCACATCATTGAAATGGCTGTTATTGCTATTTGATTACAAAGCTAATAGTTGTTTTTGTCATTTTCATATGTACATGCTTGTATGCTCTACAGTATTAATATCATTGGTAAATTAAGGCATGGGCTTGACCCGACTCGAAACCTGAAACAAAATAAAGGAGAAAAGTATGGATAAATCCATTGTCTAGAGACCCCTGACCTGATTTCTCAACAGGCCCGGTTTATTGGACCCGAATGCATTAAAATTAGGTGGAGTTCGTGGGTCAAATTCATTGGGTACCCCTGGCTTCGAGTACCATTGAGAGCTCTACCGACCGTAACAGGACCTATGTTATAAACAAGTAAGATTTGGGTCAAAGGGCCAGGATTGACCCATTGAATTAATGGGCCAGTTGCTTATGATTTCGAGTTTGACCTAATCTAGACCAGACCCAAATTTTTAATGGGTTGGGTCTAGGTACAAAACTCCAATTGGATTCTTATATGAGTCAGGTACGAGGTGTCCCTCGAGTCGTCCCGGTCCAAACCAAATTTTTTGTGGATATATATCATGGCAGGCAGCGGGGTTGGACCCAGCGATAACCATATGAAGTAATTTGTATAAGAAAACAACATTTTCATTGGTTTTCTTACATCCTTTCTTGTTTGTACATTGATAAAGAGGCCCACATCATGTATGCTAACACTAGCCATCATGAGCCATCTTGTACAAGTTTTAGAGGATGGGGTATGGGCAGTCTAGCTCATCCTGAGCTTAGCTAGGCCCATGCCAAACTGTTTAGTAAGATCAGATAAACCATCCTGAGCTTAGCTAGGCCCATGCCAAACTTTTTAGCAAGATCAGATAAACCAGTCGGTCTTCGTTCTTGGTTCTGGTCTCAATAAAAAACTTTTACCCATTTATCAATTGGGATTCAAAATTAGGCCCAATTTCACAATCCTCTATATTTATAGGCCTGGTCAAAGCCCGTATAGCTTTGGACCTGAGACCGAAAGAGCGAGTTTGGCATGTTTCTACTCATGTTTGTAGGTATGTAGCAGAGCATGTTTTGGTGTAGTAAGGAACTAAGTAGGGTTGTTCAAGGGTCGGGTTCAAGTTTGCTCCTATAGTATCCGTACTCAAGCTAACTGGGTTTGGATCTTGCCCGGTTTGGCTCCTTCAGGCTTGGGTTAGATAGTACACATATGTGCCACTTTGACATTTTGCATGGTGATAAATTGTACTGTTAAAACTAAGTGGACCCAACCCAAACCAAGGTCCCCAGTCCATGTGTCCATCGCATGGACCTAATAGACCCCAACCAAAGTCAACTAGACCTGATGCTTATCCAGGTCCAAAAGGTGAGACCTGAACTGAAATCAAATTCTCAACGGGTCCAGAGAAGGGGACCTAAACCCGTTAATGATTTAGGAAGGCTGAGGTGTTCGATGATGCTTAAAAGCTGCATAATGTGCAATTGACTGGGAACAAGGTTCACTTCAAGTGGGAGGTCCATTACGTGGTATTTTCTTTGATTCTTTGGATTTTCAGGTTGCAAATGGTATTGCACTACAAGAGCTTTATCCAAACAAGTGGAAGATGCCAACTTCCAAATAGCTAGGTATTTTATTTATTTATTTATTTTGGCTTTCTAAGCTTCTAGAAGCAGGCTAATTTTGGTCCTTGATGTTTTCATAGAATTAGACAGTCATGATCTATCCATGCTAGTTGGCAGGGTCTTGGTCTTGATTCTCAAATTTTACTCTCACCCATTTGCTGCAATTGTTGTTGCTGTGAATGGCTAGATCTTTATTTGGTTTTTGGCTGCTGCAGATTTGCTGAGTTTTGAGAGTTAATACATGAGAAGATCAGTGTATGCTCCCGAAGTATCATCTTTCTTTTCTAGGGCAACTTTCATATTTTAAGTTCTTCAGTTTCAGGGCATAACTTTCTGTATAGGCCTTATCCAAGAAAATCCTTCCAAATAAGTAGCGATTGACATGCTTTAGGGAAGTTCATGGAGCCAACAACTTGTGGGACATGATGATTTAATGATGTTATGTATAAGGGTATCCCTGTTCTGGAGTAGCTCTTTGCAGATCATTCAACAAAGTATTATGATTTTGAGAAAATTTCCGTGCCATGCATGTCTACTTTGTTTCTTTCTTGGTTTCAGACAAATTGATTGTCAAGATCTACTCTTTTCTTTTTCTTTTTTTTTACTAAGGTTCTAGAGAAGTAGGTGGTCACAATCTATCAGATGCTGGATTGGTGGATTGTTTGTCTAGATTCTCAGCTTTCATTCTCCTTCCATTTTCTGCAATTATTGTGATTAGTTGGATGTTTATTTGGGTCTCTTGCAAATACAGATATGCTGAATTTTTAGGAGTTCGGAATTGAGAAATCTGGTGTTGGCTCATCATTCTCATATTCATGTAGGATATCCCTGTGCTGGAGTTGCTTTTTGTGGATCATTCAACGAAGTATTATGGTTTAAGAAAAGTACAGTGCCATGTATGTCTACTTTCTTCCTTTCTTGGTTTCAGAGAAATAGATGGTCAAGATCTACTCTTTTTTTTTTTTTTTTTTCTGTTTTTCATTTTCTAAGGTTCTAGAGAAGTAGGTGGTGGTCATAATCAATCAAATGCTAGATTGATGGATTGTTTGTATAGATTTTCAACTTTCATTCTCCTTCCATTTGCTTCAATTGTTGTGATTAGCTTGATATTTGTTTGGGTCTCTTTCTGATACAGACATGCTGAGCTTTTAGGAGTTTAGAATTGAGAAATCCGGTGTTGGCTCTTGAAGTATCATTCTCATATTCATGTAACAAGGTATTCCTGTATTGGAGTTGCTCTGTGGATCATTCAACAAACTACTGTAGTTTAAGAAAATTACTATGCCATGCATGTTTACTTTGTTTCATTCTTCATTTCAAAGAAATAGATGGCCAAGATCTACTCTCTTGTTTTCTAAGGTTCCAGAGAAGTAGGTGGTCAAAATCTATCAAATGCTAGATCAACAGATTGTTTGTCTGGATTCTAACTTTCGTTCTCCTTCCATTTTCTGCAATTATTGTGATTAGGTGTATGCTTATTTGGGTCTCTTACTGATAAAAACTTACTGAATTTTTCTTTGGAACTGTGAAATCTGGGGTTGGCTCTTGCAGTATCATTCTCCTCATGTTTTTTGTGTATCTTTTGGTTCTTTAGTTTCGGAGGTATCTAGACAAATCATATCTTTTTTTCTTTTTTCTTTTTTCCTTCTTTTTAATGCTTTGAATATTTTGGGAGTACTTATAGGAGGGGGTTTCTTTTTCCATCCTCTTGCTTTATTTGTTTTGATCTCATATGGATTTTCATTGAAAGAAGAAATGTGAGAGTTTTAATGGGTTCATTTATAATTGTTGGTTGCGAGAGATTTTGATCAACTAGCTTCTACATGTATGTTGGTTGTCTTTATTTATTGGTAACAATGTGATATATAGTCTCGAAGGGGTTCCCTACAAATGTGATTTGTGTATGATTGTGTGATGCTTCTATTGAGTTTTCTTGGTGAGTTTTATCTGCTGGCTTAGGGCCTGCGCGCATATAATTACAACAGAAAGAAAGAAAATTGAAAAGTGACAGTTTATCCCTTCTTTTGAGATTTTCCAAAATTTGTTTCTATTCATTGAATTCCGTGCAGAAATTGTAATGTAAAGGGCTTCAATCCACCAAATTATTCCTGATTTGTATTTGATTAGTCCTATTTGGTCGACTTTCAACATGTCAAGTTGATGTTGCCATACAGAACTTTCTTTCCAATGAATGACCTTTTTTTTTTTTTTCTGAAGGATTACAACAAATGGCCTGTTATACCATCAAATAAAACATCCATAACAAAAAGAAATAGATATTTGGGATCCCCCATTTTATTTTTTAGATTTTCATTGATAGTTACTTTATAAAAATGGCATGATAGGCAGTTGATACCATACCCGCATTATCCAATAGCCATCCAGTTGGCCGATCCATTGACCCATACAATTTGGTAACTCGTTTGCTTTATCCATCAATGAGCGCAAATTTGTATCCTTTAATTTTGTGTTGTGGTTATCTCCATGTTTTTGTTCTATTGCTAGTTGTAAAAGCTTCATCCCAGCCTAATGCGAACCAGTGTTTGAAATATCAGTATCGTGTTACGTATCGCATCCTTACGATACAGATACATATCAGTTATCGCACGGGATGTATCGTTTGTATAAGGTAATTTATTGCACTTTTTGGGAAACCTAGGGAAACAATGGGGAAATGGTTGAATTTTTCAATGAAACTTTAGTGATTGTTTATAAAAAAAAAAAGGCCTTAATACACACTTTTAAATCATAACATCTAAAAAAAGAAGTGCATATAACAGGTTTCCTTTGTATAGGGTCCTAAGCTATGCGCTATCTGATTAAAGTAATGCAACTACATTCAAATTGAATGCATAATATTTAGAGTGTTTGTGATGATCATTTCATCAAACACTCATAAATGCTTTGAAATTAGTCTTAATTGACAACTTGTTGAAGGGAAATTTAGAAAAAAAAAATATTTTATTAAAAATGATTTTTATTTTTTGAAAATTGATAAGGACTTAACAAATCAATAGATCAGTCATCATACATGCTTGATTTCACATTTGGAGTGCGACATTGCAAGCAATTTGGAAGAAATTGTGAAAATTTTGAATTTTCCCCAAATCAGACCACCTACACTCAAAATATGAAATTAGAGTGTATGTAATGATCATTTCATCAAATACTCCTAAATACTTCGAAGTTAGTCTCAACTGACAGCTGGTTGAAGAAAAATTTTGAAAAAACACATGGAGAACATGAAGAACCAATGGATGTCAAAATCAAAACTCTACCGGCCTGATTTTTCATGCAAAACATGAAGAACCAATGGATGTCAAAATCAAAATGCTACCTCCCTGATTTTTCATGCAAAACATGAAGAACCAATGGATTTATAACCATTTGACACTGATTTAACATAATTTCAAAAATAAAAATAAAAATGGGGATCAAAAATTGAAAATGCTCTCCGGATTGAACATGAGGGATATATCGGCACTACCTGTGTATTTCATATCGCACAGGTGGATATAAGATATATATCATGACATATATCGGCCGATATCATCGATATTTAAAATATTGATGCCAACTTCCATACTATATAGGGGATAGTTTCTTAGGGACCTCCTGCCAGAGTTGGTCTTTCTAAATCTTTCATCATTTAGACTTGATTTCTTAATGGTATTCAAAAAATTTTGCTCGAGCAATTGCTAATTTTTGTTCTTTCATGGAGTCGGGTGGAGTAGACCACTGCAATCGTGTTAGCTTTTTCTTTCATGGTTCAATGTAATCTTTGACTTTTAATTTCCTTTATTCTGACATCCCTCAAATCAGTTTGTTCATCTTGGATGGTTTGATATAAACTTGTAGAGTTCAATAGGAGCTTCAAATTGAGAAGGTTGGTGTCACTTTCCTCAAGAGTGAAATAGTTTTTAATTTTTATGTTTATTTTTTTATATTTCATGCCAAGTTATATATGTCGAATTTTTTTCCTTTACACTAAACTGGGTCTTCTCAAAAATGTGTTTCCTTTTCAAGACTGTGGATCCACATTTCTAAGAATGACCATTGGGAGGTCACCCTTGCAGGCATTTGAGTTGGTTCCTTGAACATTTCTAAGATTGGCTTTTGGGAGGTCATCTTTTACTAGCATCTGAGTTGGTTCCTAAAACTTTTTAAGGAAGATTTGATAGTTTTTTATATGGGTGTTGTTTTGGCTAATTGATTTTTTTAGGTTGTCATTTGTCGTTGATGTTTAGTAAGAATATGGTAAGGATTTCACTGAAGCAATTACCATTAATGGGGGCAATTTTGGAACTCCCATTTTTTTTTCTAGAGAAACAGATGACCGCCATATGTGGTTTTGCAACCCAACTTTATGTTTTCTTATTCTTTTCTTGGTATCTCTAAGATGCTATTATCTTCTTTGTGGCCTGATTATTTTATTTGGGCTTATGTAGGGTTGCATAGTTCTGTGGGAGTTTTGTGCTCTCTTTTTCAAATTGCACTATCCTTCTCTCTCTCTCTCTCTCTCTCTCTCTCTCTCTCTCTCTCTCTCTCTCTCTCTCTCTGTTTATTTATTTATTTATTTATAAAGGTACACACACAAACTATGGTAGGTTAATATAAAAGATTGTCTTATAGATATGCTTCTGTTGTACATCTATCTTTTTGTGCAAATTAGGTATGTTGAACTTCTCAAGGGTGAGATGACTCTGATCTTTGCTCATGATGCTTTGGTACATGGATGCGAGATCCAGGCTGTCCATAAGATGGGTCCAACTGTGAAGATTGCCTTGGCCAAATATGTTGGCAACATTTCATGAAAGAAATGGACCTGATAGACCCCAACCAAAGTCCAACAGTTTTGTATGTTGGATCTCAAGGCTGCAAAACTGTTCCAACTCATCAATGAGTGCAATATTTTGGCATCATAGTTTATTGCTTGCTAAGGGGGGGTTCCATTACTGAGTTTCTATTCTTTGATGGTGGTATATAAGGCTAGATTTTCTTGGAACCTGTTGCGTGACTGGCTTTTTAGGTTGGCTATGGATCTGTCCATCATGTGGTAAGTTCACTGTACATACAAAAGAGCACCCAAAAAAACACTGAGATGTAGAATTGCACCTAATCCTGTTGCACATGAAAGTGGTATTGAGGTTCCTTTTTGTAGAGGGGGTTGAGATGGGGCGACGTGGCTGATCAATGATCCCAATTGCCTATTTTTTAAACATGTTTGAGAGTTTAGGCTTTGAATTTGGGTTGACTTTGAATAACTGGAACCATCTATACGATGTTTCTCACCTTATATGGTAGATAGATGACAACTAAAATCTTCACACAGGATTGATACATTAAATCGAAGAGATTTTTGGGTCATCCCACATTAGGGATGTTAATGGGTTCCCGGACTCGTGGGTTCAGATACTTGTTGTCCCTGGCACATTTTTAATGGGTCTCGGTCCCATAGATAAATTTGAACAGGTCATGACATATCTCCTTTCCTTTTCTTTAAAAATTTAGGCACTGTCATTAACAAAAAGAGCTGGGCTTTTGGCATGGCTTTATCATTGTGCGGGTATTCTAAGCTTGTCTGGATGGATATATGAGCAAACTGAAGAATATGTCAATGGTCAGCTGAAAAATAAACATTGCGGTGCTTTCATCCGAGGGAATGATGGCAACTTAGGTTCATTTTTGCTACTAAACATGATTTTTACTTTTGATTGATGAGGGATGGAGACCAAGGATTGATAACTCCCCCAAGTTGCATGCGACTCATCCCAAGTCTTGATTGGAAAAAGGACCAAATGATTTAGTTGGAGTTGATGAGTCAAAGCACAATGATGAGCGCATCTATTTTCTTTGTTGATGCAGTTCTCTATATCAGTCCATGCCAAGTAACCAACGTATGCTCTTGGTATTGCATAACTCTCTTCTCTCTCTCTCTCTCTCTCTCTCTCTCTCTCTATCTCTCTCTCTCTCTTTTCCCCAGTGTGGCGCAATCAAAGAACATGAAGATGAGGAGGTATGGAATAATCCATGAAGATAAGGAAACCATTTCCTTTTGAACTTTGCTTACGAGCATTAGGCAATGAAGAGGCCAAATTGGCTTGTCGGTTTTGAGTTCCAACTTGAACAGGTTGGGCTTAGGCCTGTAACTTTGACCAACTGATAAGCCTAGGCTAGATTTAGCCTAGCTCGGTCTGGCCTACGGGTCGATTGACCTAACCTGCTTTTGAGGTGGGTGCAGACCAAGCTAATTGAGTGGCAGGTCGGGTTTAGGCTAGACAAATGGCCGTTTAAGAATACGAGTCAAACTTGGCTTAAACCCTACTGGTCCACATAGGTTAATGGGTTGGGCTAGATGACCTGGATTAACCAACCCAAAACTCAAAATAAAATAAAGAAAAGTATGGATTTTTTTAATGGGTCTAGATTCGAACCCAACCTGATTTTTTAATGGGTCCAATTTATTGAACCTAAGCTTTGTTTAAATGAGGTTGGGTTCATTGGGTACCTTTGAGTACCCATTGATAGCACTACCCTTGCCTTCGGATATTTTTGAAGACATAAACCAAGACTGATTGAATTTGGGTACCCATTAGGTACCCACCAGGCCTTTGGATCGAGGTTTTTAGTTGGGTTCAAGGAAATAAGAGCATGTATATGGTTCAGCCCACCCGGTGGATGGATTAGATTGTGCACACACGTCCCACTTTGACATAGGGTCTCTTCATCATTTAATATATTATACTATTAAAACTAAGTCGACCCAACCTAGACCGACCTGACTAGTAACCGGGTCCATGACCCATGACTCAAGTAGACCCAATTTTTAATTGGGTTCAAAAGGTGGACCTAAACCTGACCTGATTTATTAGAAATCTATTAGGAATTGTTTCAAGATCTGAATTAATATATTTTTGGAAGTTAATCAAAAGATTAGATTGCCAAGCCCACTATTGCTGAAAATATCATTTGAGAGAGGATTTAATCATGCTTGTTGAGAGAGAATTTTGCAAATCCCACAAATGTATCTATTTAAAACATGTGTTCGACATCCATATCAGTATGGCCTTCCATGATGTCGCGTGACATCCACTCATCTCAGTTTCTCCAGATCATGTTAGGCTGCAATCCCAAAAATGAGGTGGATCCAAACATCAAGTGGGCCACATCATAAGAAATCATGGGGATTAGGCTGTCGGGGCCACAAATGTTTTGGATCAGGTTGATATTTGTGCCTACCCATTAGCATGGAAGGAAACTAGGAATCACCTTGAACAAGTTGGATGGCGTACGAATATATCACGGTGGGCCCAATAACATTTAAATTATGGGCATTCAGTCACCTCTATTTCTTGTGGTGTGGCCCACATGAGTTTTTTATTTTCCTCACTTTTGAGATTACATCCTAAACCATGAGCTGGATAAATTGATGGAAAAAAAAAAAATGCATGCAACAGACAGAAATTTGTGCCGCATGGGCTACACGGAACCTGTGTCCGTGAGAAATACATGTGGTTGGCGAGCTGGTATTTATTGTTGGTAGGGCTGTCATTGGGTACCCGGACCTATGAGACTTGAGTGACTAACCCGATTTAAATGAGACGGTCCAATTTCCACACCCATTCCAAAAACTGGGATGGGCGCAAGTCCTATTCTTTATGCCCGTTTATAAAATGGGTATAATCGTGTTCTTGTACATCTATCCTTTTGTGCAAATTAGGTAATGTTTATTTGCTATCCAACCTGTTGATTAGGTCATATAGACTTGGATGAAGGGAAAACACAAGTAATAGCTTGATGCAGAACTTTTATGGCCCACATGAAAATTTTTATTGGTGGCCGTTCAATCACAAAAATCAACTTCTCTATTAGAACATACTTATATGTTGTTATTTATGAATGGCTAAGAGATCTCACATGCACTCGATGGGATAGAAGTCTCTCTATTTGGGGGTGTCAAGGAAGCCGAGCTCTATTCAAGCCTAGCCTGCATTGTTCAACATAGGCCCAATTGATCACAGATTTCTCAGTGAGTACTTAAGCGTTTCTTTCATATTATAAAATTGCCCATGCAAGTGGTAACAGGGGATTGGGTCAGATTCGAGCTGGGTTATACATGATCCAAGCTCGGCTTGATGAAAAAGCGGGCCTGAATTTTATGACATGGGCCTAATACTCTAACCCCGCAAACAGTAGCGCAGTGGAGCTACATGCAAAGCTAAATCTCTCCATGCCTTTGTTGGGCCCACTGTAAAGTCCATATGACATCCACTGTCCATTGGGTTTTCTAGCTCATTTTAGATCATGAGTCCCATAAGTGGTGTGTATCTTCCATCGAAACCGTTTATTAAATGTAAGTGACCAAGATGAAGTAACAAGTACCAAAAAAAAAAACAAGAAGAAAATCAACCTGATCCAAATATCAAAAGGGCCACACCGTATGAACTTAGAGGTTTTAGGAGCCATTTTATATGGTTTTCATTGGTGTGGCCCATCAGATGACACAGGGATGAACGTGATGAGGATAACTGTTCCGAATCCACAGAGCTTCTCTGGACTCCTCATAGAGACTTCTCGAATCCACGAGGAAAGAAAGCAGGAAATAGAAATAAATTTTAATTAATTCAAAATTGATTAATTAATTCCTAAAAACGAGTTCACAACCCTTTAAATAGGGGTACTAAGCAATGGGAAAGAAATCAGAATCAAACTACAACTAAAACTCCTAGAATCCGTGACTTACTATAAATAGTAAACTTAACTATTTATAGATGGTCGTGATGTCTACTAGTGCACAAGGTTTTTGGCCAGAAATAGTAAGTGTCTTATTTGGCTTCAACAAACGGTTCTCCTAATTATTCTAAGCTCTTTTCACGTTGGACACAACTCCTAAAGCCTGATAGATGAAGAGTTATAATCAAACTAAAACTTACTATTTATAATACAAACAAAATTAAAACAGGAAAACGACTGTCGATCTAGGGGTATTTTGCAAATCCGGTTTGCGCAACCCGGCGTAGCAGGGTTAGTTGGCTAAAGTAGCTCGTTCTACCCCAAAATCATATATTTTACGCCTGATAACTCATTCTGTATTGTGAGATACGCCCGATCTAAGGTTCGACGGTCCGGATCACTTCTATCGTCAACCGGGCCTTTTCTAATCCATTTGAGCCATGAAACTGGCCACGGTCCGCTCTACATCATCAGAGCTTTTACCTGGATTGTACATACGGTTAAAATAAAGGTACTCACCTGATGGACCAAGTGCATTGAAACATAAAAGATAAATTGAGAGGATGGGGGGAATCCAGATAGAGAGAATTAGGTCCCCCAACACACACACCAAAGATGGTGTGGGCTGTTTAAATAACACCTTATACTTGACTATGTGTATAGAGATTGATTATCACTTTCTCCATTGATTAGGGTTCTCAATGTGCTGGGCCAAAAATCAAAATTTTGAATATGCCTGGGCCGAACAATTCAAAATCCAAGCAAAGCCAACTCAAGCCTGGCCTATTGATAGCCCTATAAAGGATGATGTAGTCCTAAAAAAATGTGGAATAGAATTGAAACTCTACAGTAGTATTTTAGTGAAATAAAAAGGTGGGATGCTAGTTTAAAATATTCAAAAGATTTCGGCACTGTTTAAAAATATTTTAACGATAGGGCTTATTGTGAAACAATTCAAAAGATGGGGCATTATTTGAAAATATTCAAAATATTGGGCCTATTTAGAAATATTTTAAAAAGGCATTATTTGGAAATATAAAAAGGCTTTTTTAGAAATAATCTTGAAGATATATCCTTTTTAATAATATTCAAAACATAAGGTGTTATTTGAAAATAAATAAAAAGATGGGTATTTGGAAATAAGCTAATCAAAATATAGTGCTTATTTGAAAATAAATAAAAAGATGGGCATTTGGAAATAAGCTAATCAAAAGATAGTGCTTATTTGAAAATATTCAAAAAATTGGGCACTATTTTAAAATATTAAAAAGATAGGGCTTATTTAGAAATATTTATAAGATGGGTTTTGTTTGCAAATATTCAAAAGATAAAAATTATTTGAAAATAATCTAAAAGATAAGACCCTTTTTAGTATTATTTTAAAAAGTAGGATATTGTTTGGAAATATTCATGAGATTTGGATTATTTGAAAATAATATAAAAGACTAGAAACTTTTTAGCAATATTAAATTAAGGCATTGTTTAGAAACTTCTTTGCTCCACAGCCGCCAGCCATAGCGGCAACAACCATTGTTGCTGCTAGCCATGGCTATGGGAGTACCCGATGGAAACACCCCCTTTTTCAAATTTTCGCTCTCCTTCCTCCCTGATTCCCTCCTTTCTTTGTAAAGCAATAGTGACAGCCATGGTTGCCATCGCCAACTATAGGTGACTACCGTGAATCTCAATACTTCATCACTTATACGTCGTCAAATTCATTAATGATTACTCGCATTATGAATATGTGTATCTCATCTCACACAAATCCGAAACTTTTAATTGTTTTATCAAATATAAAGTTAAAGTCGAAAACTAGCTTAAGAAAAATATTGAAATCCTTTAATCCGATAGAGGTGGTGAGTATACACATGAAATATTTAAATGACACTGAAACTGTTAGTATCATCTGGTAGTACACAATGACTTAAACTCCATAGCAAAACAGAGTTGCAGAGAGAAGGAACATGACGCTATTGGATATGATTAGTACATGTCAATCTCTATTACATTTTGGGGAGACGTGCTATTATAATAGCCATCTACTTCCTTGATAGAATCCCGTCTAAATCCATTCCTAAAACCTCAATATAAGATGTAGAATGTGAAAATTTCTTCTTTAGCTAACCTATGCCCTTAAGAATCTTTAGGATATGTTTTATTACATGTTTTATATAAAAGTAAATTTGAAAGTAAAATCATTGAGTGTGTTGTAATCAAATACCCCATGCACTTAAAGGGATATGTTATAATTTATGAGAATTGTGGAGGATGGACTAAAATATAAATTCGGGACGTGACTTTCATCAAAGACAAATACCCAGTTAAAAGAAGCAAAATGTTACAATAGAATTTTCTAAAAGTTCTGATGTATCTTAAGAGAGTGAGAGTTCTATTTCTCAAAATGAAAATGCATCTACAATTAGCTAAGGTAATGAGAGTATGGATGAAAAGATCGTCTCAATAGAGAAAAATAAAGTATAAGAACTTATAAATTTATCTTCTAATCACAAAGCGATGAGTAATAAGTGCGTACTTAATATCATAAGAAAGGTAGATGGTATAATAGACAAGTATAAAGCATGGTTGGTTGCTAAATGTTTTATAATAAAAAAAAGGTGTTGATTATGATGATACTTTTTGCCTATTGTAAATTTCTTCTCGATCTGTATGATCTTATCCATTGTCGTAAGTTTAGACTTAAGTTATATCAAATTGATGTAAAGACCACATTCTTGAATAATGATTTGGATGAAGAGATATAAATGCATGATGTAGAACGTGTCACAGAGATATTCCCAGCATGGATGAGCCACAAGGAGATGGACCGTGAATTGACCATAACTTTTGATCCGGGTATCGTTACGGGGCGTTCAACCTGTCAATCTTTACTGAAACGGGCCATCTGAGGTGAACTGACCCACAAAGTGGGTCACATCTGTCCGTTTCATCAAAAAACGCGCGCTTTCAGCTTAAAAACGAATTTTTAAAAAAATTTTACAATTTTTAGTAATTCTGATTTTTTTAATATTTTTAGAGTTTTAGATTTTCTTTCTTTCTAGAAAGAAACTTTTAGTTATACTAGGACTCTTCTAGAGAAAGTTTATTTGTAATTTTTATTTTTAGAAATTAGAACTTAGAAGAGTTTTACTAGAATTAGATTCTAGTTAGAGTTAGAATTTTACTATTTTTGATAATTACGAATTTTAGTTTATCTTTTTTCTTTATTTAATGGTGTAAGGAGACACATTAGACAATTATCAATGAATCATCAATTAATTTCGAATTTATTAGAATTTATTTCTATCTTCCTGCTTTCTTTCCTCGTGGATTCGAGAAGTCTCTGTGAGGAGTCCAGAGAAGCTCCGTGGATTCGGAGTAGTTATCCTTGAGGAAGACGGTGATCGACCTCATCACGTTCATCCCTGCGTCAATGCAACAACTCATTTGTTATCTAGACAAAAAATATCTAAAAAATATTTTTAAACTGTTAAAATTTATCTATGTGATGAAACAATCTTTAAGAAAGTGATGCATAAGGTATCACTTATCCCTCACCATTTTTGGTTCACAATTAATAAAAAATATCATTATATATACATGAAACGGTTTAGAAAATCTTTTTTGATATTATCTTTATATGTACACGATATTTTACTAGCCGTTAATGATTTATAACTATTAATAATGACTAAAGATTGACTTTTCTTGAACTTTGAAATGAAAGATTTAGGTGAAGCCAATTTAATTCTCGAGATAAAAATCATCAGAGACCATCTTACAAGATTCTTAGTCTTGTCTCAAGACACCTATATATAAAAAGCCTATATAAAAAAATCTCTCAAAAACTCGGTACTTTCAGTGTATAAGTCTTCAAGTGTGTACTTATCCATCTATTCCATGCTATAGATTCTAACCCGAGGTTATCTTTATCATAGAATTAGAGGGGTAATGAAACCTATATGCTCCTGTAGTAGTTAGGGAGATTATTAGGCATATTTCATTCATCATCCAATTTTTGCAAAGGTCTCGTATCCTGTAGACAGTTACTTTCCTAAGCACGTGAACCCTTTCATAGTTTTTCACTTTGAGTACGTTCTCTTCTCCTCTTATCCAATTGGGGCTGACTTCATATTCCATGGTAGTCATGTTCCTAACAGTAGAAACGGTTATGATTTTACAGCCATGTTTTGTCATTCCTTGTGAAATCGGTCCGGACGCTTTGTGGTTTTGTTCAGTCGTAGGCATACATTGATTTCCATCGCGATCGTGATCGTGATCTGTTTCGATGGATAAGTACGAGAAGAATCGTTGGTATTTTATTTTTTTTTATGCTTGTTTTTATAATAAAAGTGGAAAGATCAAACAACTTGGATTTCTCGCACGCTGGTTGTACAGATGCACAAATTCATCAATACGTACTGTGCCGGTTCATAAAGTCGTGGATCAGATCGCCGTTCTGAATAGCCCACTGGCTGTGGTATATGGCCCCAAATATCTCTGATTAGATATTAACCCCTAGGTGTTTTCTAATTGTATGATTTTTGTTGCACCCCATCTACTGCGTGGTACATCGGATCAATGGTCTGGATCATCGAACCATGGGTCCTATTGTACAGAGAGGGTACATTGAGAGATTATGCAAGTCTAGCCGCTGTTAATCTGGAATTTCATTTTTTGGGTGCAGTCCATCCATGTGTCACGCGTCAGATCAATGGTCTGGATCACCGAAATTTGGGCCCAGCAGGAGGTGATACATGTCCTGACACATCAAGACCCTTCAATTCCTGAGAAAGTGAGAATGGATACCTCCCATCCAGGAGTTATTATGTGTGCACGGTATGAAAGGTTTCTCATGGTGAATCCTGTCATAAATGGCTCATGCTTAATAGTATCCCAGTTTAGAAGATCCTAGCCATCCAGTTGTTGGGCTCCGTCCGGTCAAATGAGTACATATGATATGTCAGTTCTCAACCGTCTATTGGCAAACTATTCTCCATCTAGCTTAGGGTCTATCACATCAATGGTCTGGATGATTGTCTAGTGACCCCATTATGCGAAAACCAAATTGGAAAATAGTTTGTGCATTTAACGGTTTACATTTTGTACCAGTGGGGCCGGAGTTTTAAATGATACTAAATGATATGGTGGGCCTCACTGTAGGTGACCCATGTACCAAAAATTGCCTGATCGACCCTTACCCTATAAAAAATAAAAAATCCCCCATTGGGAGATCGTATATACAGTATATTTCAACTTTGTTGGGTTGAGAATGTGAACCGTTGCTACATTTCAACCGTCCATTTGTGGGATACCTATTGATTGGTTAGGATTATTTTTCCGTCTTTGGGAATTCCGGTGGATGTGCTACTGCGGGTGTTCTTAAAAGATACGGTTCGGATCACTGAACCATGGCCTCAATTTGAGGAAATGTTGAGTTGCAGTCATTCGTGCAGCACTTTGAACCCCACACGTGGATTCGAGTCACACGTGTTCTGAATCGGAGCCCTTGGTCAGGAGATCCTCACTGTGTCAACCCCATGCCTCAAAAATAAAAAAATCAGTCAGGTACAATCATCGGATGAGTCGTTCTTGTATACAGGATCCGGACCCGGATCGTTGGACGATTTATCCTAGCCGTTCAGTGGTTGTCAACGGGCGTGGGTCACCTGAGGACCGACCATATAAGCCTGGCTTGTAGGATTGTCTGATGTGGGGTTCGAGTCTCGCACATGCGAGTCCTTTTGCACATGCACGTGTGAGGCATGATAATATACACATGGAAGAGCACGTGACATGAGGGATGGGGGTGCTTATCATGTGTATTTGTGTCCCATATTTCTCGGCCGTGGCGTTGAATATCGTTTAAGTAAATGAAAGGGGGAGCATGTGCATGTGTCTTTTGCTTCTTTTCGTACGTCGCTTGCATTGACGTGGCATGTCTCCTCTCTCTTTACCTGCCCATATGTAGATTAATAATAGCCATTCATAATCAGCAGTTTTGGTGGGACCCATATCTCCATCACCCTGCCCCGTTAAAAACTTGAGATTTTTGCAAAAAAAAAGAAAGAAAATTACCTACTTAATATGGAATTCACATTTCAATACCTTTTTAAAAAAGGTTTTCAATAACCTGCCTGATTAGTTTTATCCTTGGGGCACCTTTGGTTGATGAAAGTTGTGGTTGATCAAAGGGGTTTGGTAGCTAGGGTGGGCCCATTGTAATGTTTATGTGAAATTTGTTGGATGTAGGCCAGTGGGGCCCAATGGTGAGCAATTACTAGTGGGCGGGTCCCTCAAGTTTAGGCTTCTTTCGACTTTTTTTCTTTTCTATTATATTTCAAATTCAACTTTGAATTTGATTTATAATAGGAGATAGAGATAAGACCGGATGATATGATCTCATTCAATCTCATGCCATCTCTCATTTCTTTCCTATATAAATGATGAGACTCTCTCTCCCATGTGACATTATAAGTAATATCGAGAGTATATGGAGAGAGATATAGTGTGCACAGTAGTCTGTCCATTTTGACTTGTCCTTATGACTATCTAATCCATAGATCGCAATCTGGGACCACTTTATAACGTAGGATCAAAGGTGTCAACAGATCCATTTGCTTTAGTAATAGATAGGTGGGCTATTCGAGCGTCAATCTTCTACTTTGTGAGGGTTCCAAAACTTGTATAGACTGTCAGATCTTGAGGGCTCACCTTCTGTATTTTCCTACAAAATTCACATCGAGGCAGATTGGAAACATTATACAGGTCATGCTTACCCTCTAAATGTTTCCTTTGGTGTGGACCACTAATGATGGGTCCAAATTTTGGATTTATATCTAACTGTTGGAGTTTATTTCATATAATTATAATGGCGGACCTGTGAAAAATAAGGGTGAACTTCTCGCTTCCAATTGGTTCCTTTGGTTTAGCCTACTTGATTTTTGGCCATGGGCAGTTCAAGTGGATCTCACATACACATCATGGTGGGCCCCGCTAAAAATCAAGGGCGAGAATTTTGTAAAATTTCCTTAATATATCAATGTACTTTTGGGAACATTTGGAGACGTACGCCCACCCTTGATTTTTCAAGGGGCACATAGTAATGTGTAATACATTGAGCCGAATACAGTTGAGGTGGCCTAAGATTGGCTTGACTCGTCCGTGCTCTCCTTGAGTGTAGCTTGTTTGCCAAACTTTTCAAGTCGAGTTCGAGGAGAGCTAGTAAATCGACTCAAGGCAAGCTCACCTCGAATTGAGTTAAGCCTGCTCCCAACCTATCACCCAACCTGCACCTGACTAAACCCAACAACTCAATCCAACCCACACCTGATCAAAGTCCCAAATCAAATATTCAATATATATATATATATATATATATATATATATATATATATATATATATATATATATATATATATATATATATATATATATATATATATATATATATATATATATATATCGAGGTGAGCTTCGAGCCGAGCTGAGTTCAAGTCGAGTCGAGTCAAGATGCACTATGATTGAACTCGACAGCTCATTTTCAAAGTGAGTTGGGTTATTTGAAGCTTAGCTCACCTTTAGTCATTGTTCAAGCCAAGCTATTTCGAGCTGAGCTGAGCTGAGCAAACTTTTCGAACTAGCGTGGCTCATGTACAACACTTTTTTTTTTTGTTAACTTGTTAAGTACAGCCCTAAGCCTAATATACAACCCTAGTAATGTGTACGTGAAATCTATTCCCACCATTAAATGGGTAATTGTACATTAGGCTTAGGGCAAAATCAATCAAGCTGAACCTATCATTCCCGTGGGTCATCCAAGGAAACAGTTAGGAGAGACATGTCCACTCTCAATTTTTATATGGCTTACCCTAATGGTTATATGAAATCTACTCGAACTCTTAGTTGCAACACCAAAATTTATTAGGCCTGGGGCACAAAAATAAGGCCCACCTGTGATTTAGCTGAGCCACACCATCGGATATGATTTGAAGGGTGTGTTGCCCCATGCATTGTTTCTAATCATATGGTCTGCCGGAATCATGGATGGGGCCCACCGGAGCGGCGGGGCCCTTTGCTTTCATGGTGGACCCTAACTTCTACTAAGAAACCTAAAGGAAAGCATTTAAGTGACAATTATTTAAATTAATGAGGTAGTTTTTTTAAAAAACAATTTTGAAAAAGATATTAGATATAAATTCTATATTAAGTCGGTGATATAAATTCTATATTGAGTAGGCAGTTTTTATTTGTATTTTTATTTTTGTAAAATTTCCTAAAAACTTTAGAAAAGTATACAATGAGAGAGTGAGTTTTCGGCTGATATCCAATACTCGTCCACCTTCAGAAGATTTGTTACCCTCCATCATAAAGGACTTATTTGATACTCTGCAGCATATGACGCTTGATGCACAGGCACTCAGAAACTATACACGTGGTATACAGTAAATCAAATTAAGCCAACCAAATTTTGGAATCAACCCTGTCGCTAGGTAACTGTCCTAAATCCTAAACTTTGATTTATGGATACTAGTTTGTTGAAATAGAATATTTGGGCATTTTTCATTTTCAACCGTCCAATGTCCACTAATCCTATAGTTGGAGAATAAAATAATCTTAATTTTGGTTAATGATGCATGTAAATTGTACCTATAATCTATTTGAATTACTTGTGTACAGTACGCAATTTCGAAGTAATTTGTAAGCGCCTGCGTATGATCTATTGCACTCTACCAGAGTATGAAAGCTATTTTCTTTAATAAAGGGAATTGATATCTACATGCTCCCTAATTGATGAGTCCACTCCTCCATTTCCTACGTTAAGTACATTGACGGTCCATCTTTCTATCATATTTCTAAAGGTATAGAGATGGGGTGTCTCTTTCAATAGTTGTGGGTGTAAATATCATATCCATTGATTAAATTGTGGACTCTTTTCACAGCTGCTTACATGCATGGGACCAAGATCATCAATTTGTGGGCCCCACTGTGGATAGCTTGAAAATCACATTGATTTGACAAGTTACCTATCTGAGTCTACTTGTTGAATTTGGGTCCCTGAGCATCCATTTGAGGGTCACCATTGGATGGATGATTAGGATTGCCTTGTCCATCTGTCTTCCATTTCAGGGTCATCATTGGATGGATGGTTAGATTGCCTTGTCCATCTGTCTTCTTAGCTCCAACCTGAATGGGCCCAAGTTTGAGTTCTAAGGGAACGTTTGGATTGTGGGACTCACTGAATCCTAAATGAAGTTCGGAGTTCATGTTGTTCCGATCGAGAAAATTTAAAATGATCTTTGTTTTGTTTCTAAACACATTCATTGACCGCATCAAATGGTATTTCGATTTAAGTCGCATTGACAACTTGTCGATGGGATGGAGAAGCACTCAAAAGCTGTTATTTTGGGCATATGATTTTATGGCAGCTTAACACACTTTTTAATCTTATTCATCATGTTTCAATTAAGCTTTTAAAGCTAATGAATGATCAACAAAGTTTACATATAAGACTAGGATCATATATAGGTTCAAGAGTTATTTTTGGTCAATGGTTAATGTTAATAAAGCACCCTATATACATGTCGTTTGCTCCTTGATGCTCCACATCCTTTTGTGTTTTCGATTTCCAACTTCCAGAGGCTTAATTGACTGTATGACACATGGACTTATGTGATTGACAAAAAAGGTGCACTAACAGTACGTATTTCTATATTCAAGGAAAGACACTGCACATGAAGGACACACAACCGTCACACGAGTAACATATGAAACCAACAACTAGGTAGCAAGGTACATAAAGACCCATTGATGCCAAATATCTTCCAATCCAAAATATGTACAACAAGGGTGTCTAACACAATCATGCCAAAACATGAAACATTTTAGAGATGATCCATGTCTTCTTGGAGACTACAAAAGGTTATAAGATAGATTCATATGGAATTAGAATGAGATCCAATTATAGTGACAAAGAATTTGAATCATGTTAGGACATGACCGAGTCATCTTTGAGGATTGACAAGGAAATCTCAACTAAGCCACTGCCCTTCTAAGTCTATAAAAATAGTACTCGATGAATAGCTTTGGGCCCTCGTGACACACAATCAATCAATCTTTACAGCGCAACACTATTTATCTTGGTTTTACCCTAAATATTTCACTTCTATCCAGCCATACTGCAACAAGTTTATAATTTTTAATTTAACTTAATCTACTAGTGTCCAACACCATCATTACAATACGCCTTATGAGTAGATTAAATATCCAAGATCTTCATTGTTTGATCCCATCGATCATTGAGTTCTTACTTGGTGGATCACATCAGTCATGTCTTAAAGATTGCACACCTTGTTATGTCCGTATAGACAATTATAGGTCATTTTCTTTATTTTTCTTCACTTAGTTTAATTTTATTTACTAATTATACTATCTTATATACAAATCAATGAAATAGGTGATTTAGTCTTAATTTTTAATCTTATTAATCCATTATCTCATTATCGAGAAACCTAAAACGCTATCGCTAGTGGAAGAAGAAAAAAAAAAAAAAAAACTTTTTTTAGCTTGTTAGTACACATCTCATTGTTAGCCAAACCTTACTTGGAGATTGATACCAAGACCTCAGTGTTGAAATGAGGTTATCTTCACTCAGTCTACCACTTAAGCAATGGATGAAAAAAAAGTTCTTTGTGTAAGATAAAAATATCCCATTTGGAAGAACTAATCCTTCATTTGTTTTAAATCACCTGATTACCACAACATTGGTAGTTGAACAATCAGATTAACTTTTATACATTTGATCCTAAGATGACTACTTTGATGTATGGGATTGCAAGTATTTAATCGATTTGAATTCGAGTTCAACTTTAGCGCGCCTGACACTATAAGGGTTTTTTTTTTTTTTTTGGCTTCGGTTAGCTTATTGGTACACCTATTGTCAGTTCACACTCCACTGTTAGCCACCCCCTCTAAGGAATGGATACCAAGACCTCAATGTTGAAACAAGGTATATGGATCTGTGTGTGCCTAACACTAAGTTAATCTTACACCTTTGACAAATACGGGCCATTCGTTAAATGTGAGGCCACATGTCTGATTGAACAACAACATGAACAATCCCCTAAGATATATTCGGCAAATATAGCTAAAGTACAAAATAGTTTATTCATCCTTATTCCACATTTTTATAATATATATCCATCGTTGCCTTATTTTAGCTTTTCGAAGATTAGTTGACTTTATTTCATAAACCTTCGACAAGTTGGCTACCTGGATGCCCTGTCCTCAATGGGACTTGTTACATCCACAGACTTCCCATTTCCACTTTCCAGCAATCGGATATGGTAGACGGACTCACCAATCCTAATCCATGGGCTCATCCAATCCTTACCACCCAAACAGAGTTCGAAGTGAATGTTTGGATTGGCTAATCTAGATTAACCAATGCAAAAATTCAAATGGAGACTGGCATGCTTTTGTCCTTGAAAAATTACTGAAATATCACTGGGCTAGGATCGTGCAATGGTATGATGATCTGGACCGTCTGTCTAATGCCATCCATGATGGTTCATCGACGCTGTGGTACCTGGCAATCGGGATCCAGCTAAAGATACAGTACATGAAAGACTATCGGATAAGCTAAACCATCTGTCCGGTCTGCCAAATTGGGATGCTAGACATCTGCTCATTTCTCGCTTGCTGGCACGATAGTATGGTGATCCAAACCTTTGATCTGATGGCCCACCAGGGATGGGGGATGCCTCCGATTATTCCCAGATTGGAATATTCGAAGCCTTTGATGCTTGACCTTTCTTCAAATGAGCGTGAACATTTGCCATGATTATCTCCTATCAGTTATTTTGTAGATATAATCGATTAAAGGGGAGGAATTTTACAATTTAAGAAATGTTTGGTGTATCCTCCATTCACTAAAAGGCCCATCAGATCGAACGGTTTAGATCGCTAAAGAATCCCACCGAGGGACGCGGATTTCCTGCTAAAGCCTTTGCAGGAAGTTCCTGCGCAAGGATGCTGGGTGGGGTCCACAGAGATGTTTGTGTGAAATCCACCCCGTCCATCCGTTTTGAGAGCTCATTTTAGGATATGAGACTAAAAAAAATAGGTGTATCAAACACTTAAGTGGGCCACCCGAGAGGAAATAATGGGAATTTAGTGAGCACCGTTGAAGCATTCTTATGGCCATAAAAGTTCTATATCAGGGTATATTTTTGGTGTTTTCATTTCACCCCATTTGGAATGACCTTATAAACGGTTTAGATAGCATATAAACATCAAGGTGGAGCCCAGGAAGGTTTCAATGGTGGAAATTTCTTTCTCCAATATTCCCTCTCGTGTGACCCACTTTAGTTTTGTATTCACCTCATTTTTGGTCTCAAATCCTAAAATGAGCTCGTAAAACGGATGTACGGAATGAATTTCCCACCGACATTTCAGTGGGCCCAGCCAGCATCCGGCTTTCGCAGGAAATCCGCGTCCCCCACTGAGCAGCGACTTCTGTCCCTGCCGAAGCACAGGGCCTATAATTCCCAATGGAAGGATGGCTGGGTTTGCACTAAAAGTGACAGAAATCTCAGATCCTAACCGTCCAAACAGTGGAACACACCATTGATTGGTGAGATGTACTAAAATCAGGTTGATTATGAACAACCCTGTCCGCTGAGAGATGGACATTCGGTTGTTGGATTTGGACCGTTTAACGCTTTTCATATTTATCGTCCATTAGATTCCAGTAATCGGTCAGTATTGTTCTTGCAGTTAATTTTTGGGTTATAATACATTAAAATTGGGTCCCATTATTATTTATCCACTTCCAAGACTAGACTAGTCTCCACGGTCAGCATATCTGGACCGTCCAATTAGTCAAGCTATTAATTATGGATGGTCCATGTTACATAATGCCACTCTGTTTGAATTAATATTAGCGGGTGGTTAATAGATTTTTTTTTAAAATTATTTTTTGAATTGGGGCCTTTGACAATGTTAAATCTTCACCATCCATTTGAAGGGGCCCGTATGGATGCTTAATGAAGCTCTGATGGTAGCATGCAAATACGTGACTAAGAAGAAAGGTACAGCAACGACCATCTATAGTTAGCCGAAGAAATGGATGGCTAGGATCGTCAAATATCAAGATCTTTTAAGCATAATCCACCCTTGGTGGGACCCACCAAACAAACGGTATGGATCAGCAAACCATGGTCCCCACTTGGTCAGATTCAGGAACGGAGGAAAAAAAAAAAAAAAACTGCTTCATTGCGCCGATGGACAGGTAACTCCTGAAAATACTGAATGCAAGCAATTCAACCGATGAGGTAGGTAGCCATTAGGACCTGGCCAGATACGGACGGTCTTGACAGAGGCTCTGTGGGGTCACCGTTATGTATGTATTTATCCATGCCGTTCATCATTGTGATAGATTATTTTAGATCAAGATCCTAAAAATAAATCAGATCAAAGGCTGAAGTAGGCGACACCAAAGTAAGAAATGTTGAGAGTGATGCCCGCCACCCACCGTGATGTTTATTTGCTATCCAACCTGTTCATAAGTTTACATGGACCTCATAAGTTTATATGGAACTGGATGAAGGAAAACTATAAATATTGGTTTGATCTAAAACTTATGTGGCCCTTGAGAAGTTTTCAATGGTTGCCGTTTGATTACCACTGTTTCCTGTACATGTGGTCTATTTAAGCCTTCGATCTGCCTCCTTCTTTGCCACTTGCCCTGAAATGATTTTTCAAAATTGATAAACGGCGTGGATAAAACACATACATCAAGGTGGCCCCACAGAGCCCCTGTTAGGACTGTCCGTCCCTGTTGGGATAGTACCCAATCCGCGTTCATTTACTACGGAAGCGGATTGGCCGGTGTACCACGCACTACCGACCTACCTGGTGTGGTTCGTGTCGTGCGAAGATGAGCGCCGACGGTCCTCTAGTTCGAGTTCAGGTTAGATCATAGTTACATGGCCCCATAATGATGTATTTATTATATCCACACCGTTTATACATTTGGAGATACATTTTTGGCAAATGAGCCCAAAAATAAATCATATCAAAAGTTTAAGTGGACCACACTATAGATAGACAGGACAATGATTCTCACCTTTGAAACATTGGTAGGGCCCGCTGTAACATTTATTTTCCATTCAACCTGATCATAAGGTCAAAAATATCTGGATGAAAAGGAAAAACAAATATCACATTGATCCAATGCTTCTATGACCTCCAAAAAGATTTTAATGGTAGGCATTCAATCACCCACTGCTTTTTGCAGTGTGGTCCACTTGATCTTTGGATCTGTCTTAATTTTTGGATCAAGCTCAAGAAGAACTCCTAAAATAAATGGGTGGTTTGGATATAAGACATACCTCATGTTGGGATCCACGTAACTTGGTAACTTCGTGCACTAGCCATTCCGCTTCCATTTACTACTGTAAAATGTGGCAGTTGATGTACGTCCCATTTATTAACTGATAATGCATTTGGTAAAGCCATGTGCATATATTCATACAATGCATGTGCGTTCATCTCAAGTGGATGTTCTCATCCATCCGAAGTTGTGTCCAGCAAGGCATAGCACAGAGAAAGCAAGGGTCCTTGCTCGGGCGCGGACTGGGTAGGCTAGGACTCTGACGCTCCACGTGTTGTATAGGTTTTATCCACACTCTATATCTATTTTTCTATTTCATTTTAAGTTAGGAACCCAAAGGTAAATCATGTTTAAGTTTTAAGTGGACCACAAAATGAAAATTAATGCTGACCGTTGAAAAACTTATAAAGGCCACATTTGTTTTATTTCCTTAATCTGGGTCTATATGACTTTATAAACAGGTTAAATGGTAAATAAAAATTATAGTAGGCCCTATAAAGGTTTCAACAGTAGGTATCATTAGCACCGATTCGTCCTAAGATGTTGCCCGCTGGAATCTTGGATCTGTCTTATTTTTTGGATATTCACCTAAGATGACCTAAAATGACATGTAAAAAATGGATAGACGGTGTGGATAAAACCCATTCATCAGGTAGACACTTAAAAATCATAGCTTGTCTCGAGCTGGGGTTGGTGGGGAAGCAATGGACCCGCCCTCCTTGCTTTTGCCAAAGTGGTAGACTCACAAAAGTTCCAACATGAGGTCATGTGTTCAAGTACCCATTATTGGGTGAGCGAGTGTATTAGAAAAAACGTTCTTAACCCATAAAAAGTATACAATTTCATGATTTGTAAACTTTATTTAAGCACACCTTCTACCACATAAAATAACATTATAAGGCCCATCATGTTCTATATGCAAAATCATCTCCATCTAGTAGGCTTTATCTTAGATCTTAGGCATTGGGGTAAAAACTCAGCCAAACCCACAACTTAGATTAGCCATCTGACAATGGATAATTGGGATGGGATGGAAGCCATACGTTTTTGTATTGGCCACCACTGTGTGCATGTTTCATCAAGCTTGTTAATCATGTGTTACTAACCATAATAAAGTGAAGACACAAAAATCAGCCAGATCCAAAACTCAAGCAGGCTACACCATGTGCACCTAGAGGCTTTAGGAGCAGTTTTACATTGTTACCATTGGAATTTTTAAGTTAATATTTTATATCTATGGTTTAAATAAGGTCTTTTGCCTGATGGAGAGAGTGGATTTGCATATAAAACATTGTGGGTCCATAATAACTTTTGTTACATGTCATTTGGAAACTTATAAATGTAAGTAAATGGAATTTATTTCACATTTCTCTTTTTGAGTATGACTTATTCAATTCTATTTGGATGGGAGTAAATGAAATGCATCCAAATTCAAATATTTGATTTAGATGGAAGCATATGAAAGAAATTAGAATTAATTGGAATGTTTCAATATGTTCACAAGAATATATATGACATCTCAAATTATCTTTAATATATTTAATTAGTATACATGTGATATTTGACATAATAATTATAATACGCCTATTGAAATATATATTTTAGTCAAAAATGAGAAAATGTTAAGCTTTGGGTAGGCAACAAATGCAATAATCACAAACAAGCAACTTATAAATATTTTTTAACCACCTATTTAGAAGGTCAACATTTGAACAATTTGGATCATTTTATTAGTGTGATTTTAGTGATATAGATGATAATTAAATTATTTTAGAGTATCACTAGCATGCTATGTGCAAGGTGGACATGTGCATGGCAATACCTTCATTTACTCGTGTAACTCTCCAATGAAACTTAAACAAGCATTTCACCCCATTTACATCCAAATCTTTCATCTTACTCACGATTTCAAACCAAACTCATTTATTGTAAGTACCAATTATATTCATTTGCTCACATTCAAACGCACCTCTTACCTTGCTTAGTCCCAATTTCTCTCATTTACTTTCATTCAAACAACTACTTATGCATTGTATAAAACAAATGTTGTAGACTAATGTGGTCTTATATATGACACAAGAACATAAAGCTAATGAGGACAACTAATCTTGACACATCATTTTTAAGCAAGAATTTTGTTGTCTTTGCCACAGTGAAACTATTTGTGCCTAATTCACTGGGCGTAAGAAATATTTTTTTTTATAAACATGCTTCCTATGTTTCAAATTTGCCACATGCATGACACTTAAGTTCAAGTACTTCAAATGTGCATAAGTGCTAAGTGCCCAACTGGCATATGTGTTAATGTGACACTGTTTATATCATGCTCTTTACATGTGCCAAATCCCCCATCGCTTCATACCCTTAGGTGTTTGACAAATAAAAAAATGGAAAAGTTGAAAGAGATTATACCCATAGATTATCTATGCCAATACAACTAATCCTGACTACTTATCCATTGCACAAGTTTACTTGAATTAAAACGGCTCGAGGAACTGGGAGCAGATTGGGTATGGCTCAGCCTCACCCAAGATGGTGTGGCCCTTACCTTGAGGCCAACATTGAAGTTTCATGTTTTGTATATCCATGGTGTGGATCACCATACCTATATAAAAAAGTGTTGATTGAAAAGTCATACCATTAAAAACTTCCTAAGGCTTACTGTGATGTTTTCGTAATGTTTATTTGCCATCCAAACCGTTGATAAATTCACGCAAACTTGGATGATGGAACAAAAAAAAAAAAAAACACTTATTAGGTTGATCCAAAATTTATGTGGCTCACAAGAAGTTTCTAATGGTCAATCACCATTGTTTCCTACGATTTTGAGTCTCATTTTGAAAAATAATCTAACAAAACTAATGGACAACATGGACATACCGTATGCATATCAAGGTGGGCCCCACGATAAGGGGGCACCTAATCCACTCCCCTCATATGCATGCGCGCCTAAGCATGTAGGGCACATGTATCACACCATACCAAGAATTGATGACAATCCTCGGGTTATACATGACCATGCCTCAATATCCATCCATGCCATGGTGTTGACGTGTGCCCACGGTGCATGTATCTGCATACATGACTTTGAAAGTAGACATCCCTCACATGGCGCCATGCACATGCATTCACGTGCATGACACGACTCGTGTGCATGAATATAAAGGAGGCCATCCCGTGAGTGACATTATAATATACATAAGCAAGCATGTGACCACCTCTCCGTTTACTACCCCTTCTCATATTTATTATATTTAAACTGTGGTATTTTGCGTGAATATTCCTCATTTGAACAACTCTAAGATGGCCTATGGATTAGCATTGTCTGGGATCGCGTGGACAGTCATACTCACCCAATTTTTTTATATATATATATTCTAGCTCTACCCCATGTGACCTCTTGGACCACCTCGCGTAGGTTAGCCATCACTCCCCTCACCAACTCATAATCTCACACATACGCATGTACGCACCCTGATAGAGCGTAATAGTTCATACTCAAACACACAAGAAGAGCATATTTGATTTTTCATCTCATATATAATTACCTCATAAATGGATAATAATTACTTACCAAGTAAGTACGGCACTTCGCATGCACCAAGTCATGTAAGTCAAAGAATGGAAAGCATATTGCATCTTACCTATCGTGGGAGGGGATCTGGGAGGCTCACCATGATGTATGTGTTTTATCCACTCTATCTATCCATTTTAACCGATCATATCAAGGAATTAGCCCACATGGAGGCAGATTCAGGGCCCAAGTCGGCCACACCACATAAAGCAGTGGTGATAATGATATCATAGTTGAAACCTTCCCAAGGCCTATGGTCATGTTAATTTGTCATCTAACCTCTTCATGAGGTCACATGAACCTAGATGAAGGGAAAAGACAAATATAAGCTTGATCAAAAACTTGCCCTCTAACAAGGTTTTAACTGTAAGCATTCTATCACCGCTGTTTCCTGTGGTGTGGCTCACTAGAACCTTGGATTTGCCTCCTTTTAAGGCTCAAGCCGTAATATGTACTGTTAAAATGGATGGACGGTGTCGATAAAACACATATATCACAGTAGATTCCACATAGCCCTTGCCAGGACCGAGCCGGTCAAGGAAGCGGTAGGATGCAATCCCCGTCCCAAAGTATAAAACTAAGCAGTCCAAATACAGGGGCCCACTTCAGATTGGGCACAGCCATATAATCAGGTTGACTGGACCATTGTGGTCCCCGATTGATGATGGATCTTTGTTTGTTGAATTTGGACCAATGAATAATTTTCATCTTAACCGTCCATTAGATGTCAACGGAACATCCGTTTAGGAGATAGGTTTGAGTGTAATTGTTGTCGACCGTTTAGCTTTTTTTGAATCTAGTCATGTGCCTCTCTTAAACTAAACTAATTTTTTGAGAGCATGATTCTGATTTATGAACCATTACCATCAAACAGAGGATCGATCAAAGATTTTCTTGTGGTATACGTGGGAGTCTTTCGTAATCCATACACCTGCATTAAAAATTGTACACCTGGAACATATTTATCTTAATCCAATCCGTCCAAACCCTGGGACCAACGGCATAATAGTTTCGAAAATAAAATCGACTCTATGATATTAACTTTTAATTTCCGTATATCCAGACTACTGTTCATTTTGACGGGCCAATAGATTTCCATCAATCGGATAGTGATGATCATCCGTTAAATATGAGCTTTGGTTTATAACCCATCTAAATTAGTACCATGATTTTGGTAACTTTTTAGGTGCAGATTAATATATGGCCTCTAGAGAGACTGAGTGCAGGAGTATGGCTCATCACACGTTCCAGAGTAAAGAATTTTGTTCTTTTTCCTAGCTATTATCTAGTACCTCCATAGCTACACCCATCTTTACAGGAAATTCCGTGCCATTAGCATAGATATTTGAATTTTATTATTTTAATATTTACCGGTTTCGGTGAAATAGAATAATAAAACGGAAAACGATACATAACGAGAATACTCCATTGGTGTAGCTTTTCTGATTATACCCGCCTGAATTACGCTTTCGCGGAAAACCAAGCCAATATATATACACACACACAGACACACACACACGAGCGCGCGAGAGAGTAGCTATGCCAATACCACTCTTTCCGTACATGTGGGTGGGCCACGTGTGCTTGGCATCCGGGCCATTGATCAGGTGGGCAGTACATTTTATGTTCCATTGCTTGAAAATAAGGTTGGTTTGGTTCTGTGATGGCGTACATGTGTATGAAAAATTGGACGGTTAAAAGTGACTGACCTGATTTTCTGAGAACAGGACATGCGGTGTGTGGCCTACTCGCGTAGCCATAGCTTAGAAAGGAGGCACGTCACGGATAAGGAGTATGAATTATCCGAGCGTCTTAAAGTAAGAGGAATTCTATTGTACTCTTAAGAGTAAGATGGTTCCTACTTCTACACAATCCGAACCGTCCAAATCATGGACCCTTCGATTGATGGGGTACCTGCAAAAGGTAACGGTGTTCAATTGCACCCAGAAATACAATCAGGATCAGTGGCTGTGAACAGATGCTACCGTCCAAGTTCAGGAAGCAAAGTTCCATCTCTGATACAATTTAGGATGGACCAATCAACAGACCCATTCATACGTGGGACCCAATTCGACATTTGGATAGATGAAGATGCCACGTGTACAGTAGTCGTTCGCATGTATGTGACATACCAAAGTTTTATATAATTTCTCCTAACGGAACCACGTCCACGTTCGAACCTAAACATATAACTACTGATAGCGACACCGCAACTAAATGGGCTCCACCTTTTCAATGGGCCGCAGAATGTCGCACGCTTCAAAATTTCCAACCATCCAACAACAGTTTGATCAAGAAAATTACAGGGTAGGCAGTCCATCAAAAGCCCTCTATTGGACAGTCAGGATTATCCTTGCCCCATCATCGAGATGCCCCATCTTTAGGATGCTGCGGTTTTGATGTTATCCAATCTCTCTTCTTTCATTTTTAAAATAAAAAAAGAAATTCCTTGCAATTTTTTTTTTTTTAAAAAAAAACAGGAATCTAAAAAAATAAAATAAATCCAAAACTGCTGAAATTTCCTTGCATAAATTGCCCAATTCGGAAAAAAAAAAAAAACAAAGACATCAGAATTCTACCACTAACCTTCGACCACCCCATCTCTCTCTCTCTCTCTCTCTCTCTCTCTCTCTCTCTCTCTCTCTCTCTCTCTCTCTCTTTGAATTTTTGGAAAAAATCTAATTAACAAAAACAAAAAGAGTTAGGAATTAAAAGAAAATTACAAAAAAAAAAAAGTTCAGAAAATCTAAATTTCGCAACTAAACCTCAAATTTTCATTAGAAGTTTTGAGTTTTTCCATTCAAATTAGCTGCCGAAAGTCTGGGCCACCATGATGGATCAAGTACTCATCTCCACCGATGACGTCGAAGACGGCATTCGGATGCAGAAACTGCTGCTGTTGCTGCTGTTGCAATTCCTTCTGCCGTCGGAGCTCCATAACCTTCCTGTGCGAATTTGAATGCTTCGTAAGCATGAACGTAGGGCTCGCTGCCGGCCGATACTCCGGCACCAGCCTCCCGGACTTGTACCGGACCCCGCATGCATTGCACAGCGTCTTGGGCCCCATCGGCCCGGTCCGCCACTGCGGCGTCTTGTCCGTCATGCAATGCAGGCACTTTCGCCCGTCCGGCGACGACTCCGGAGCCTCTTTCTTCTTCGGCGTTGATTTTGGCGCCTTCTTGGTGGGATTGGGCAGGGCGACCGTCTCCGACTCCGACGACGATGTCGTCGGTGACAGGACTAGCAACCGGGAGGACCAGTTGCATGGGACCGCACGAGGACGCTTGCTGCGGGCCTTCCCGGGAACTGACACCTCTGGCCTGAATATCGGGCTGTTACGGCCGTTACTGGTTGGGAATTCTCGGGTTTCCGACGATTCATCGGTGCGGGCTTTCATGCCTGAAATTATCTGTAATTTCTGCATATCTTCGCTTGAAAAGGATTCGTCGACGATGTTCGACAGCCATTCGAGCTCCACTAATTGATCATACTGCCAAAAAAAATCAAAAATTTAAAATTCGTAATTAATTTCGATACATAATGAAGAATTTCGATTTTTTTTTTTTTTTAATGCATTCTTTTCATCAGTTCGTGGACGAAATTCGTCAGCCCTTCGAGCTCCACTAATTCATCATACTGCAAAAGAAAAACCCAAATTTTAATTTTTCCTAAGTAATTTTTATACCTTTGGAAGAAATTTAAAAAGAATATTCTGTCATTTTTTTTACCAGGCGTTTTTAAATTAAAAAAATAACAGATAATCATTTTTTTTTTTCAAATTCAAAAATGAATTCTCTATTCATTTGTAGTGTCTGAAAATGCTAAAAAATTCACGAAATTTCAAAATATACGGAGAATTCGATTTTCTGAAAGAAATATTAAAAGAAAAACGATAAAATTCAGAGGTTTCATAGTAAATTGACAAGTTCCAAGAAAAATTAAGGATAATATCAAAACGGAATGAGAATTTAAAACCGTATGTAACTGTTTTCTTTTCCCTTTTTCTCCCACCCTTAAAACTGAAATTTCCACTCCTGTAGGGGCAATTTGGTCATAATAAATTTTTTGTTTTTCCATTACGGCTCTCGACAATCCCTACTTTCGACAAAACTGCATTCGTTTGGGGTTGAAATATCAATTTTTGGGGGTGGAATTAGAAATTATCTACGGAAATACTCAGCGCAAGAAATTGCCGCGAAAATGAGATTCGTCGTTTTGTCGCGGGTATTTACCGGGACACAGAGGTCGCCAGAGAAATGAGCGTCCGAGAAATTCCGGCAGCCAAGTTCGCTGGAGAAATGAGGTTCAGAGCCGGAAAACGAGGAGTTGCAGCTATCGACGACGGTGACAGTGGAGGAATCAGTAGAGTTTCCGGCAGCAGCGTCGAAGGTTCCGTCGTCGTCAGCGACGACGGCGTCTTCGTTGGAGAAATCTAGGAGGTCTTCGATGATGAAATGGTCGCCGGATTTCGTGTCGGTGTGTCGCTTTTCCGGCACGAATTGGGGATTTCCGGCACGGCAGTAACCAGCGTGGAAGATTTCTGGCGTTTCCATTGAGGTCTGTTAGGGCCGAAGAATGGGTTTTTTCTCCTCCTTCTGAGAAAGACCGAGAGAGAGAGTAGGGTTTATTTGCGTTTGAAGATGACAGACGGACATCTAAAATGGTGGATTCAAAAATGTTTTTTTTTTTTTAAAAGTTGGGTGAAATTTTTATATATTTAATAGGGAAAAGGGCATCTTTTCAACTCCCAGGAAAAGAAACCGATGAATTAGAAAAAAATGCACCTGTTTTGTCTCTTAACTACGAGAATCCCCTCCAGAGGACTTGTTTCAGAGTGTTTGTTCATCGCAATTAACTCAACTGGATGTATACGTGGCATGCTGCATGCCAATCTGGACTATCCAAATAGTTTATAGAATCTGAAAATCACAATAAGAAGAAAACCTAAGCCATCTGATTTCCCCCGTTGAATTCAGATCCCTGATCTTTTATTTTTCTGACCGTCCATTTGATGTAGCCTGATGACTAACAGGACTTCTAGGGTATGTTCTATCCGCATCTGCCTGCCATTTGACCGGTCCGGATTGCTTGCATGTATTTCACGTGTGCACCGCATGAGTTGGCACAATTTATGTAATAGTGGCAAACGCACATTGTAGCTTGTCTGTTATTTATGAAGCCTGATCCAGTGTTGCACACCACACTGAAGAGCACCATCCCCTACGGATATTAAATACACAATATACTTCTAAATCCCAACCGGCCAATTGATGGATCACCTCATAGATGGATGGGAAAATGCACTAAGAATGTTGTACTCGGACATTTATACCCACTATTGGATAGAAATTTTAAGCTGCTGCTCTAAACTTTTTCTGACCGTTCAAAGTAGGCAATGGATAGGATACTCAACTTCTAATCAGTGCGATATTGCACCATGACCGTCCAAAATGGTACCCCAGCAATTGAAATTATGCTTTCATGGCTGTGTTCACCAGTCTAATTACTTGTATCGTCGGACCATTTTCTAAAGTAACAGTACTGACAAGTACACCGACGCCTAGCCTTTACTCTTTTGGCAAGGTGGTTATTTGATACTCTGGCAGACCGTGACGTTTCATACACATGCACTCTAGAATACACATGAGGCATGTATTTGACTCAAATTAAACCATCCGTCGTTGGACCCACAGCATTATTTAGGTCATAAACATGAAATCAGATTGATGGAACCATCTTAACCTTTGATTAAAGGACATTTGTTTATAGACACAAACCATTGGTTAGATGAAATCAACCGGTTAGCAACGATAAAAGTTCAATGGACCTTTTAGATCATGACCCAGCCATGGCCCACAATTTGGATGGTTTTCCTTGACTTATCTGCATCCCATATGTGTGACTTTTGAGTCCACGAGTATGAAGCATCTCCCGAGCATTAAAAGGCTTATTTTTGGGGTAATGTTGAGTAATTGGTTTACCTGGACCTTACTGGGTCGTTGGAATTCCTGTTCAATTAAAATAAAAATGACCTAATTGCCCCTGATGCTTAGGTTAATTAATGACGTTTAGGTAGGTTACACGTTGGCATTTCTGTCATTTTCCAATAATGAGAAAGAGAAAGTTAGGTGGATGATTAATCTAGAAATTTACTTACAAATGAAGAAATGCAACTACGAAAAACAATCCATTTTCATGTTAATTTGTTAAAAATTCATATTGATTAATTTATGCTAATCCTGACCGTTCTTTTTTCAACTGTTTGACAATCAACGGATGAGATGGTTATGTTCATGTGATCAAGACGGTCTGCTGGAAACATAATGTATCCAATGTGAGCACCATGGAGGGAATATAATCATACTGATAATTAATCTTCCCTTATCCAAACCGTCCATTTTTGCATGGAACTCAACGGATGATAAAATTCATCTGATCTACGTGAATTTTTCTCATCCCCACATTAAAAAATGGGACAAAAGTAAAGAACGGTCCAGATTATCGATCCGACCATCTCAGCACATATAAGCACCGGCACATTGTGCGCATGTGCACAAAAGGTCTACTGACGTCAGCACGAAAAAATGCTAATAAATAATTTCATTATTCTTTTTGGATAAATGACGGAAGCGGATTGCATCCTGCCCCGCCTGTTCGATATCCGTCCAGGCAGGGCTCTGTGGTGTCCACCGTGGTGTATGTTTTTATCCACGCCGTCCATTAATTTTTCCAGTTCATTTTAGATAATAACACCAAAAATTTTCAGATACAAGGTTCAAGTGGACAAGATAGTAGGAATTGAACGCTTACCATTAAAGCTTTAGTGGGATCACAGAAGATTTAGATCAACCTAATATTTGTGCTTTCCTTTAATCCAGGTCTATATAAGCTAATGAACAGCTTGGATGGAAAATAAATATCACGTTTGTCCCTAGAAAGTTTCAACGGTGGTTGTCATTATGAACTGTTATTCTTATGGTGTGGTTCACATGAACTTTAGATCTACATCATTTTTCGGTTTACGCATTAAAGTCATCTGAAAAACTGGATGAACGGTGTGGATAAAACCCATACACCGCATGGGCTTCACAGAGCTCCTGCGTGGTCGGATTATTGTCCAGGCAGGGGCAGGACGCAATCCGCTTCCATAAATGACAGCGTCATCCAAAGTGATTGGTCTTAGCACCCCCAAATTTGTATTTTCGGAACCGAATGGTACACATATGTACTATCTCGATTCACAAAATGAAAGGGGCATTTTCGTCAATTCAAGGACAAGCCCGGTGGAGTAAAATTGTAATTTCACAAAATAATTAATTAACATTAATGATGCGATTAATTAAAATTAGAGGAAATTTAATTGTTCAATTCAACTCCTTAGGAACCGATCTATAGCAGGTTTTGTCGCTGGTACTCGTGCATTAGCGTCCAATTTCCTCGGGATTTGCGTTTTTTAAACTTTTAAAAGAAAAAAATAATAATTTCCTGTTTCCCCTCCTCTCATTTTCTGTTTATTTCCCGCTTTATTAAGTTCCCTAACCCACGTTTAAGCACGACGGTTACAGCTCGACTCGATCGCCCCTTTACGGTCAAGATTACGCCACGTGTCGTCATTGCCGAATGCCTGTCAGTTGTTTCTTTGTAACTTTTCACCACGGGACTAACTGCCGCATTGCACTCGGACACGTCATCTTAATCCTTCCGAACACACCCGTCCGGCTAACAGGGCCGCGTCAGCTGGGAGAGCGAGTCTGCCGTTGGATTAGGGTTTTAATGCCACGTGGGGGGTATGGGGAGGTGGGCCCGAGTAATGCCACGCGAATCCCCATGTGAATCGATTTAGGAGAATGGGATAAAATGGTTCTGGTTTCCAAGACTACGATGATGGTTCAAGTTCGTTGTGGTGGTTCGTCTTCTCTACACGTGGCGCACATCAACCTTAATCGGACCGTCTAAATCGTGAGATGCATCTTGGATGGATCATATTCCGAAAATCACACTGATCCAAATGTTCCTAGCCGTTCAATCAGTGGCTATAACACGAACAGAAGAAACAGTTCAGCAAGCGACAAAACTCAAGATGATCGATGAATATGTATTTCAAGCAATGCAAGGATATAACTGAACGGCTTGGATTGCTGTTTATGGGTGCATAAATACGTGAGTAAGTCACCACCATGTAAAATCTAAGGAAGAACGCACACCGTACCAGCGTCAGTATGCTTGGATTACAAAGGAAGACTGTACTAGGGTGGGGCACCGGATCGTTGCTTGGCGTGAGGGGCTTAATTTTTTCATTTTAAAGTATTTTTTAAGAATTTGTGGGGCCTACAGAGCACGTGATAGAGCTGGGAAATTGTCAGCTTGGCATGTGAGAGTGCTGCGCTCGTGTCAAAAGCCTAAACCAGCGGTGGTCAATGCCATGTGTCAAACGCTGATTGCGTCTATTTTCCACGATACTTCCCGCACGTGCCCTTCCCCCGAGCCACGTAGGAGATCACGTGCCTTCCGCATACGGCCAGGTGAGGAGGGGGTAAAGGGATAGGATTCATTGAATCCTTTCCACTACGGTAGTTGCTGGTCGCTGCGCCTCCACGTCAATTTTGTAATGACTAAATTGTCCCTATGCTTATTTAAAAGTGCTTTTACGACGAATAGCCATGAACTTGATATGGGGTATTCTTTTGACAAGTATGAAGGGTATTATCGTCTTTTCTGGATAATATAGGTAACTTTCACCTTAAGGAGAAATTCCAAAATTACCCTTGTTTGCAATGAAAATTCAATGGCAATGTAGTCTTTTTTATCTTTTAGATGGGGTTCTTTAATGGGATGAGGCTATATTCAATGGCATCTAGGGAAGGGTGACTTTACTTCTGAAAATCCCGAGGACAGAATTGTCTTTTCAAAGTTAGCAACTGCCAACTAATGGAGCTAAAACCAGCAAACACCGCAGTTTTGCTTATCGTCTTCTTAATTTTTTTTTGCCATTAAATGCCCATAACCCTTTTCTTAAGTTACTGGACAAGCCTACAAAGCTTTAAACGTCAAAAGTGACGTGTTTGGAGTTACCAAAATGACACTGATGGCCCTCATAATTACGTTCTTGTCACACCGTCTTCAAGCTTTTTAGCATGTTTGGACAACAAACATTGAGGGCATGTTTGATTTCCGGGTGAAATGGTAAGTACCGTATAAAAAAATAATTATTATTTCCCTCTGTATTTATATCATATTTTATTTGATGACTTATTTTTTACAAAAAGCTAAGAATTTTGTAAAATATTGTGGGTCCGTTGTACTTATCTACACCATTCATTCATTATTCCAGTTAAATTTATAGCATGAGTAAAAAAATGAGGCATATCCAAAACTCAAGTGGACCATGTCATACGAAAAAAAAATGAATACTGACTGTTAAAAATTGTGGGGCCACTGTTTCTTTTGGCGTGGGCCACTTGAGTATTGGATCTACTTTATTTTTTGTCTCATGCTTCAAAATATTGTAGCAAAACAGATGGGCGGAATGAATATATCATATGCATTATAATGTGGTTCAAAAATTAAAATTACCTCTTTTGAATCAATTTTAAAGATATAAATTCCTATGAATTTTCAAACAATGAAATAGGAGAATTACCATTCACTGTGTATTTACCATCTCTTTGAAAAACCAAACAAACCCTAAATGTTATTAAATTGCATGAGTTCGAATCAACTCCAGTATTCCATGATGATTACATGTTAGAAAGTATGATGATATTTTTGCAGTCTAAGATCAAATTATTTCCTTAGCAAATGCATTGTATTAAGTGAGAAGCTTACATTTAGTGGACCATGAAATTGTAATTAATAGACTATATTTCATAATTGATGTGCCGGTCACCTGTGCAAATATACATTTTGAATGTTACATTTATATGGCATATATGGACTACATAAATATAACATATGCATCAACGTCAGGCGATGTAGTAAATCCATCAAAAATCTTAGATTATCCACCTTTGGCTCTAGAATATATGATACCATGACTAATTCAATATTTTCAGTGTTTCCAAATAATAGATGGAATTTGCATGGGACCAAATGCAGTTTCAATATCAACTAATTCCATTTAACACCACACACCAAACAGCCTAGTCACCTGAAGGCTCTTGTGTATGTGTTTGGATGCACTATTGGTTTGAATTGCAATTATATATAGCTTTAAGAGAGAAAATTGTGCAGTGGCCTACAAATATTGGTTACATTTCTTACTAGTCTATATGGAAGTGAAATAATTTCAATTCAATCCAATATTTCAACCAAAGGCAGCCTAGACTATTCTCCTAGCCAGTGTCGTCCTACTGAAAGACGTTTTGTCGCCGTGCAACTTGTGCCTACCTTTTTAGTCGTGCATGTGAGCCACTCGGAAGTTAATTTCAGAACGTTTCATGTGCGAAAGGATTGCTTAGACAAGCAGAACCATCCAGCATGAGCCACCTTCCACCTAATAGCATGTGTTTGTCATCACATGGGCCATTCGGTTTTATACAGACCGATAAAGTAAAAGTGCAGTTTCTTTAGTGAGCCGACATGATGACCTGGGTTGAACTTTTGCTCTAAAGCTTGATCCCAAGTGCAATAGCAAGCTAATCTACATTATCCTTCTATCAAGCATTACTACAGTGTATGCAACGCGGGCTTATGAAACGAACCGAAGAATGTAAGGCGTGGGCCTAATATCCATCTTGAGCCCATTTAAAAGGTGTGAACCTGGTCCTGTAGGCATGTTTCGATCTGTTTTTTAGTGGTGTAATAAATCTACATGTTAAAAATATTGTAGGGAGACGTGGGTCTGACCCAATGGACTTGCCGGGTCTAGGAAGTATGGGCTTGAACCCGGCAGCTGAAGAGCTGGACCCAGAAATTCCTGGGCTTGCCTATTGAACACCTGACAACCTGACCTACTAATGCATGCCAAGGCCAGTCTGGAGGAGGATTCAATTGTAATTTCATAAAAGAGAAGGGTGAAGGTGTAATTTCAGAGTTTCGTAATCTTCCAAAAAGTGAGGGTCGTGATTTCGCGTCAACTTGATGTGATAGTTCAGTGACGCCCTTCGTGCATTAATAGAAGGGGAGTTATTCGATACTCCGGCAGCATATGACTCTTGATACGCAGGCACTTGGACATTGCTTGCATGGCCTGTATTATCTCTGAATTAAAGCGACTACACTGTGAAACTCTATCTCTGAATAACCTTCTCAAAAGCCGATTGGTTGAACAACTCTAACGGGCGATTCGTGGACGATTTTTCCGTAACAAGGACATTGGATTTTTTGTTCTTTTCTTATTTGTCACCATCTAATAAATTTCTACGAAACCCAATATCAGATAATCAAACAAGAGTAATTTTTTTAGTTGATTATGCATTTAAACTTTGAAATAAAATTTCTACCATTTAAATTTAATTACTTGTTTTCTTGAGTATGTAATATCCAAGTGCCTAGCTACGCATAATCTATCGTCATCTGTCACATGGATGCAGAGGGAAAGCCATCTGCAGGAACTTCTCTCGTAATGGAAAACTAAGTGGCGCCCACCATGAGGCTTGTGAGAAATTTACTGGATCCATCTGTTATGAAAATATGTCATGACATGGTAAAAAATGAGGTAGATTCAAGGCTAAGGTGGGCTGTGAGACAGACAAGGGATAGTAAGGATTGAATATCCACTATTGAAACATTGATGGGCCCCACAAAAGTTTTGGATCAAGCTAATACTTTTGTGTTTTTAGTTCATCTTAGTATTGTTGTATTTGTTTTAAAATAATATTAAAAATTTGAATTTTCAAATTTCGGTGTTTTCCCTCCACATTTAAATTTTGGTGTTTTTGAGGTGTTGGTTTTGTCCCACATCGGATTTGACAAGAGAAATTCTCTTGTTTATATGATAGACTTTTTGCCTAGGGCTTGAGCCCCTTTCAGGGGGCATGTGAATTTGGTCCTGTGGGGGGGCTATGCCAATAGCTCTAATCTATGCCATTAACCACACACGCGCGCGCGCGCGCCGAGCCGAGCCGTGCCGTGCCGAGCCGAGCCGAGTCCGAGTCCGCGTCCGCGTGCGCGACGCGACGGGACGGGACGGGCTGGGCTGGGCGCGGGTGCGGGTGCGGGTGCGGTGTAAGTGTACTCGCGTGGGTGTGTGTGTATGAGTACTCGCAGGACTGTATGTGCGAGAGTGTACTCGCACTTGCGCCTTTTCGTTTTTAAACCAGAGAGATGCTTCCCTTCCGGTTGGTCGCCCCTGTTGGGTTTAAACCCAACGGACCTAACCTTTTGTAAAGGGTGCTTATGCACCATTTCGAAGTCTATATAAAGACTTCCGATTCCAGTTTCAACATACGAAAAATTCTCTGCCTTATAAAACTCTCTCTGATACGGTTTTGTTACTGAGTTCATTGCTGAGTCAACTCAGCACTTTCGGATTAAACTGCAAGTGGTTCGAGCCCGTGTACAGTGAGTGCACCGCTGGGACCGGGTCATAGTCGTTGTATCCTGGAGGTCGATTGCTCTGGAAACCTGTTGCACTTGGGACGCTGTCCAAGGGGAGCAAATTCGATTTCAAGCCGAGTGACTCAGTCACGCCTCGACTCAATTCAATAAGTTTTTCTTTCTCTAAATTTATTTTCCTTTTTTGGTTCTCGATTTTTATAGTCTATTTAATTCAACATTTTATCCAACAATCTTGAAATCGAAATTTGTGTTGAATTACATAGACTATGGCTACAGTAACAGTAAATGCTTCTACTGAGTTAGCCAAAATCGAACCGTTCGCTGGACAATCCTTTAAACGGTGGAAACAGAAATTGATGTTCGCTCTTACCACCCTGAAAGTTTCATACATTTTATCTGAATCATTTACTATAGATCCAGCAAATCAAAATGAAGTAACAGATGAAAATAATTGCAAAAATTATATTCTAAACTCTTTATCCAACGAATTATATGATGTGTATGCTTCTTACGCCTCTGCTAAAGATATATGGATTGCTTTAGAAAAGAAATACATATTAGAAGATGCAGGCGCTAAGAAACATGCAATTGCTAATTTCCTTCACTATGAAATGACAGACGATAAATCTGTCACAAATCAGATTCACGACTTTCAAAGTCTAATTCACGAACTATCGACAGAAGGAATTAAGTTGGATGAGGTGTTTCTGTCAGGAGCGTTAATAGAAAAGTTACCGCCCTCCTGGAAAGAATATAAAAATAGAATGAAACATAAGAAGAACGGTGTTTCTTTGGAAACCACTATCGTACACATACGAATAGAGGAGGCCAATAGAATCAGGGACCAAAAAGGAAATAAAAATCAGATAGATTCAAAAGCGAATCTTGTGGAATCAAGTCGAACAAATAATAAGAAAAAGGGCAACTGTCATAACTGTGGCAAACCTGGACATTATGCAAATGAATGCAGGCTCAAAAAGAAGAATGCAAACAATCAATTCAAGAAAAAGGGAAACTGCTACAACTGTGGAAAGCCTAGGCATCATGTTAAAACCTGCAGGCTTAAGAAAAATAAAGATAAGCCGCAAGCTAATCTTACAGAAACAGGCAATGAGTCTGACATAGTAGTGGCTGTGGTGTCAGAAGTCTTCCTTGTAAACAACTTGGAATGGGTGCTAGATACTGGTGCAACTAGACACGTGTGCAAGGATCGTAGCATGTTTACCTCCTACCAAGTGTCAGGAGATGATGAACAGGTGTTCATGGGAAATGCTAGAACGTCTCCAGTTGTAGGGAAAGGGAAAGTACTTCTGAAACTCACTTCTGGAAAGACTCTAATGTTAAATGATGTCCTCCATGTGCCTGACATTAGAAGAAACTTGGTCTCTGGTTCGCTCCTCAATAAGGCTGGTGTCAAATTAGTATTTGATTCAGATAAGCTTGTAATGACTAAAAATGGAACCTTTGTTGGTAAGGGGTACTGTAGCGATGGTTTATTCATTGTAAATGTATCCAATGATAATAAGAAAACATCTAGTTCTGTTTATATCGTTGAACCTTTTTATCTATGGCATAATAGATTAGGTCATGTGAATGTGGCATCTTTAAAGAAAATGAAAAGATTAGGTTTATTACCTAATATATCTAATGAAGAGTTTGAAAAATGTGAAACATGTGTAGAATCAAAATTTATTAGAAAACCCTTTAAACAAATAGAAAGATCATCTGTTCTATTAGAGTTGATACATAGTGATTTAGGTGATTTTAGAAATCACATGTCTAGAGGAGGAAAAAGATATTATATAACTTTTGTAGATGACTACTCTAGGTTCACTAGAGTATATCTATTAAGGAACAAAGATGAAGCTTTAGATGCTTTTTCTAAATACAAAATTGAAGTTGAAAATCAATTAAATATAAAAATTAAAAGACTTAGAACAGATAGAGGAGGTGAATATGAATCTTCTCAATTTAGAGAATTATATGAAAAGAATGGAATAATTCACGAAACTACAGCTCCTTATACACCAGAACAAAATGGAATAGCAGAACGTAAGAACAGAACTCTAAAAGAAATGATGAATGCCATGTTAAATAGTTCAGGCTTACCCTCAAATATGTGGGGAGAAGCAATTCTGTCTGCTTGTTATATCCTAAACAGGATTCCATCTAAATCTTCTGAACAAACACCATATGAACTTTGGAAGAATCATATTCCTAGTTATAAATATATTAAAGTGTGGGGGTGTCTTGCTAAAGTAGGATTGCCTGAAACTAAGAAAAGAAAATTAGGTCCTAAAACGACCGATTGTGTATTTATAGGGTATGCACAAAACAGTGCGGCCTATAGGTTTCTAGTTTTAAAAACTAAGGATAATATTCTAGATCCCAATACAATTATAGAAGCTAGGGATGCAGAGTTCTTTGAGAACGTATTCCCTATGAAATCTAAATCTATAGGAATAGAAAAAGTTAATGAATCAGATATTGCGTCTACTAGTAAAAATGCTTACGAGAAAGTAGTAGAAGAGATACAACCAAGAAAAAGTATTAGAGTTAGAAAAGAAACTAACCTAGGAGATGGTTTTTTCACATTCTTAGTAGAAGATGATCCTACAACTTATATAGAAGCTATTAACTCTCCAGATGCAACCTTTTGGAAGGAAGCAATAAATGATGAGTTAGAATCTATTATATCAAATAATACTTGGGAACTTGTAGACCTACCACCTGGTAACAAACCAATAGGCTGCAAATGGGTGTTTAGAAAGAAACTAAAACCAGATGGAACTATCGATAAGTTTAAGGCTAGGTTGGTAGCGAAAGGCTTTAAACAAAAGGAAGGAATAGATTATTTTGATACATATTCCCCTGTAACTAGGATTACAACTATTAGAGTCTTAATAGCGATAGCCTCCATATATAAACTAGTGGTACACCAGATGGATGTTAAGACTGCTTTCCTAAATGGAGACTTAGAAGAAGAAATATATATGGAGCAACCTGAGGGTTATAAGATATTAGGTAAAGAAAATAAAGTATGTAGACTAATTAAATCACTATATGGTTTAAAACAGGCTCCTAAACAATAGCATGAAAAATTTGATGGTGTTTTAAAATCAAATGGTTATCATATAAATGATGTAGATAGATGTGTATATAGTAAAATTTCTGGAAATGATTATGTTATCATATGTCTTTATGTTGATGACATGCTTATTTTTGGAACTAATATTAAATTAGTTAATGCAACTAAGAAATTCTTGTCATCTAAGTTTGACATGAAAGACTTAGGAGAGGCAAGTATAATATTGGGTATTGAAGTAACCAGGAAAAATGGTGTTATTATATTATCACAATCTCATTACATTGAGAAGATATTGAGAAAGTTTAATCATTTTGATTGTTTACCTGTCAGTACTCCTTATGATTATAGTGTGAATCTCATGAAGAATACAGAAAATAGTGTGTCTCAATTAGAATATTCCAGAATAATTGGTAGTCTCATGTATCTAACAAACTGCACTAGACCTGACATAGCTTTTGCAGTAGGAAGGCTAAGTAGATATACACATAACCCTGGAAAAGAACATTGGAATGCATTGTCTAGAATTTTGCGATACCTAAAAGGTAATATGACATATGGTTTACATTATAATGGTTATCCTACTGTATTAGAAGGATATAGTGATGCTAACTGGATCAGTGATTCAGATGAGACAAAATCCACTAGTGGATATGTCTTCACTTTGGGTGGAGGAGCAGTCTCTTGGAAGTCCACCAAGCAGACATGTATTGCTCGGTCGACTATGGAATCCGAGTTTATTGCTTTAGAAAAGGCTGGATCAGAAGCTGAATGGCTTAGAAATCTCTTAGCTGATATACCATTGTGGCCAAAGCCTGTATCGGCCGTATCTATTCATTGTGACTGTCAAGCAGCTATAGCGAAAGCAAAAAGTAAAATATATAATGGAAAAAGCAGGCATATTAGACTCAGACACAATATAGTGAAACATATGTTACGTGATGGAGTCATATCTATTGACTTTGTGAGGTCAGAAAAGAATCTAGCAGATCCTCTGACTAAAGGACTATCCAAAAAGTTAGTCAATGATACATCGAAGGGAATGGGGCTGAGCCTAATATATGAACTGCCAGTGTCGGTAACCCAACCTATACAAGTGGAGATCCCATGAGATAGGTTCAATGGGTAAACAACAAGACACGAGGTAGACGATTGCACTGAGTTATATGAGCCCCTTCTATGGTGTACAGTGCGAGCAGCAACGCAGAAGGATGAGTTTTTAGAACTCTTAATGGATCCATAGCCATATATTTGGTGGTGTATACAGTTGCTGCATACACTTGATGGAATTCACCTATATGGGTGTGGAGGTGGAGGCCGCTTCCTATGAGAATCTAGGCGAATTCTCTAGAGCACTCATGAAATCCAGGTAATGGTGTATGGCCGAAACGCACCGAACCACAGAATCACTTGCAGAGGAAGAGTTGTGTGAGTGGCATGTACTTGCGATCTACATTAAAAGGATTCAGGTTCAAGACTATGGTGTCACCTGATTCCTGTAGACCTGTCTTGCTTACTCTAATGTCGGTTCAAGTCTATGGTGACACCGGCACCATTGCACAACTATTTCGCTTTAATTCGAAAGCATTTTATTTTAAAACATGTGGGGGATTGTTGTATTTGTTTTAAAATAATATTAAAAATTTGAATTTTCAAATTTCGGTGTTTTCCCTCCACATTTAAATTTTGGTGTTTTTGAGGTGTTGGTTTTGTCCCACATCGGATTTGACAAGAGAAATTCTCTTGTTTATATGATAGACTTTTTGCCTAGGGCTTGAGCCCCTTTCAGGGGGCATGTGAATTTGGTCCTGTGGGGGGGCTATGCCAATAGCTCTAATCTATGCCATTAACCACACACGCGCGCGCGCGCGCCGAGCCGAGCCGTGCCGTGCCGAGCCGAGCCGAGTCCGAGTCCGCGTCCGCGTGCGCGACGCGACGGGACGGGACGGGCTGGGCTGGGCGCGGGTGCGGGTGCGGGTGCGGTGTAAGTGTACTCGCGTGGGTGTGTGTGTATGAGTACTCGCAGGACTGTATGTGCGAGAGTGTACTCGCACTTGCGCCTTTTCGTTTTTAAACCAGAGAGATGCTTCCCTTCCGGTTGGTCGCCCCTGTTGGGTTTAAACCCAACGGACCTAACCTTTTGTAAAGGGTGCTTATGCACCATTTCGAAGTCTATATAAAGACTTCCGATTCCAGTTTCAACATACGAAAAATTCTCTGCCTTATAAAACTCTCTCTGATACGGTTTTGTTACTGAGTTCATTGCTGAGTCAACTCAGCACTTTCGGATTAAACTGCAAGTGGTTCGAGCCCGTGTACAGTGAGTGCACCGCTGGGACCGGGTCATAGTCGTTGTATCCTGGAGGTCGATTGCTCTGGAAACCTGTTGCACTTGGGACGCTGTCCAAGGGGAGCAAATTCGATTTCAAGCCGAGTGACTCAGTCACGCCTCGACTCAATTCAATAAGTTTTTCTTTCTCTAAATTTATTTTCCTTTTTTGGTTCTCGATTTTTATAGTCTATTTAATTCAACATTTTATCCAACAAGTATGAGTGAACTTATGAACTACATGAATAGCATACAAAGATTACACTTGAGTTTTTCATTTGTTTCATTTTTTATTTATTTTATGTCTTAACATGATTTAGAAAAATATAAATGAGGTGAATTTCTCACAAACATTACGGTCACCCCACCCAACTCACCTGAAGTTTTTGTAGAATGCTTTAACTAGTAGGCAATCTGCATTCCAATCACACTGCTGGAATGACCTTTTGTTTGGTTTTTTTTTTGCCTCTCGGGTGCACTAAAGTCCAGCCTAATAGAATGGTCCCCACGTGATAGCTGCTCTGCAGCTTTTCATGTGGCACATGGGATAGAAGGCACTTAGGTCTAGCCAATTCATCAGTTAGTGCGCACTGTGAAATTGCCACTCATAAGAATAACGAGCCGCACAGGTTTAAATTGGGTCTGCCCATCTTTCTACTATGAGCTCTCATTTTTCCCATGTAAGTTTAATCCACCTTGACTTTATTTTTCAGCATGTTTGTACTGTTGCTTGTCTGATGGATGAGGCTCGTCCTTGATACGTGTCCCATCCGTCGGGCAGTGCAAGGTAGCTATCATGGCAGGGCAGCAATCTATAAAAGCTCATGTGAGGTATACCCTCTAGTTGAGGCATGGCTGTCAGTGGATACCAGGTCTGTGGGTCCCTGATGGACCCGGGTCTGGTCCCATCTTTAGGCCTGTTAAGAAATAGGGTCAGGTTCGGGTCTTATTTTCTTGACCCATTTAAAAATTGGGAGATCAATTAGTTTTAATAGTATGCATGTATAGAAATCGTGAATATTAGCTTGTTCCAGAACTTTTGTAATCCCAATAAATTTTTATTGGTGGGTGTTCATTCACTACTATTTTCCTATTGTGTGATCCACCTAACATTCAGATATATTTCTTTTTTGAGCTTATGACTTAAAAATAATAACCCAAAATGGATGCACAGCTAGAAAAAAAAAAACTCTATGTATCATTGTGGGAGTCATGGGGCATCATTGGTGGTGTCGGTATGCAATCTTTGTTTGAGTGGCCATCTATCCCCCAATGGTTCCTGAGAAAACAGGATGCAGATTGTGTGGTGAGGCGCTCACCCCCCTTACCATGGTGGGGACCTACCATAATGTATGTAATTTATCCATGCTCTTAATCCAATTTTTTCACATTTCAATTCATTTTATGTCATGACATTAAAATTGTAATATATCCAAAGCTCAAGTGGACCACATCATATGAAATAGTGAGAATTGAAGGCAGCCTATTGAAAACTTCTTAGGTAGGTTTTGGATGAAGCTGGTATTTGTGTTTCCCTTCATCTAGGTTTGTGTGGCCTGAACAGGTTCGATGAGATTTCAAAAGTGGATGTCATTGCCCCCACTGTTTCATGCAGTGTGGTTTGCTTGGATATGCATCAATTTTGGGCTCATGACCTAAAATGAGCCGTAAGCACAGATGAAGGGCATACATACAACACGTAAATCACAATAAATTTTACAAAGTCTTCACATCACGATAATGAGTTGTGGGAGATGGACACTGCCCTTGATTTTTTATAGGGCCCACCTTGATGTGTATGTGAGATCCACTCCTGCCTTTAGATATCTAATTATATATTGGGCTCAAAGCAATAAATAAAAAAGGCTGACCTACGATTTGAGTGGGCCACAATAAAGGAATTGGAAGAGAGAGGTCCACCCTTAATTTTTATAGAGTCTACCGTAATGATTATATGAAATCCATTTCAACGTTAAATGATACACTATATCTATTCAAGTGAACCACACTCAGGGAAACAATTTGTAGGATGAACTTTTTTTCCTGTACACTTTCTTATCATGTGGTCCACCTAAATCATATATGGGGTTGATTTTTGAGCCCTAGGTTTAACATGATCACGTGACACACTTGATGGGTGTGGGTGGATTTAATTTTAACACCATAGTGAAGCCCACCCGAGCTGCCATGTGAGATCCACGCATACACACGTATATATACATACTGTAGTAACAAAATAAGATTTTATCAGCCAACTACATGTAAGGGAGCCCATTTACATAGTGTGCACTAGTAAAGGTGGTGCAAATATAGCCATGCATTAGTCAAGGTGACACACGTATTTGGGATCTAATCCATCAATTTGGATGGATCAAACCACGTAAAGACTCTTACTAGATTGAGCTCAACTGGGAACCTGGATCCAAGGACATGAAGAGTACTCGAATCCGTTTGGCTTCGGATCCGGATCTTCAAGGCCTTGAACCGGACACAAAAGGACCTAGACCCAGCAAAGCCCAAACCCAGCTAACCTGAGCACGTGTATTATAGGACCTGACCTGAACCTGACCCATTGACAGCCCTACGCGTAGGCAAGCGAATGTTCGTCCATTGCGGTTGAGGTTGTGGGTCAGTCAGCTACATTTTCCAGGTCATTAAGCACGGCGGTAAATCCGTCGAGAATTGCTGCGGCCTTGACATGAAGAAGATTGAAGAGGTGGTCCATAGGACGCGTGGTAACGACATAGACGTGCGGCCGACTCATCAGGTGATGGACGTTCGTTGGACGAAAGCGCATTGAGTTGAACACACGGGTACTTTGAATAGAGACCGTTCGTAAAACGAGTGCGTATCATATGTGTTGAAGCCACCGGAAGTTGGACGCGGATTAGATACTTACAGGTTGAGTAGCAAGACTCACTATTGAAGTGGCCTCATCAAGCTCCGTGGGACCCACCATGATGTATGTGTTGTATCCATGTCGTCTATCCATTTGGAGAGATCATTTTAGGGCATGAGAGAAAGAATGAGTTAGATCCAAAGCTCGAGTGGACTCCACGAGAGAAAACAGTGGAGAGAGTGAAGCCCACCATTGAAACCTTCCTAAGGTCCACTATAATGTTTATCTGAGATCCAACGTATTCATAAGTTAAGATAGACATGAAAGAAGGGAAAACACGAATTTCAGCTTGATCAAAAACTTTCGTGGCCCTAAGAAATTTTTAATGGCGAGCGTCGCTCTCTCCACTGTTTTCTGTGTTGGGGTCCACTTGAGCTTTGGATCTAAGTCATTCTTTGTCTCATGCCCTAAATTGATATCTCCAAATGGATGGGCGGTGTGGGTACAACAAAACTGGGTGACATCACTTTAGTAGCAGCGAGTCTCGCTACTCAACTTATCAGTAGCTCATCGGCATCACAGAAATTCCAGTGCCGTCGCTTCTCATTGGTCCAGGGCTAGATTTCTAGGATACAACTTTTAACGTGCAGAACTTTTCTAGGTTTTACCGTGATTTTTGTGTTAGATTTACACTGACAGTAATTTTTCCATATAAATCTAGAGCATAAGCTGGAAAATGAGGTACATCCGAAGCTAAAGTAGTGTGTCACACCTCTGCGGTGGAGATTGAACAAACTGCTGTTGAAACTTTCCTAATGCCAATTGTGAGGCTTATTTTCCATTTGACTTATTTATAAGATCATGTATGCATGGATGAAAGTAAGATAAAAATATTAGTTTAATCATAGTTTTCGGTGTCTCCCAAAAGTTTTAAATGGTAACACCAATTCATACTGTCTTCAGTGGTGTGGTCCACATTACGTTGAGATCTTCATTGTTTTGAGTTCATATCCTATAATAATTTGAAAATATGAATGGACAGCTTGAATTTAAGAAATACATGATCCTGGGCCCACATAAATTTAACATCTCAAGAAATTCGGTTTACTGCTGTGTGAGGAGGGTGATTGGGTACTACCTGTGCCTGTAGATGGCAGCAAATGGACAGTTATGCTAGCATGCAGATACAACACCATCTATCCCTTTTCTCGTATCATTTCAAGTTATGTGCACAAAAATAAGGATCAAGTTGACCACACCAAATAATAAGCTTGAGTTGCATTAAATGCGCAAAACATTTAATGAGATACATTTCTCACAAACATTACAATGAGCCCCACCTAACATCCTAGCGTAAGAACTTTATAGGAAAGGCTTTCAGAAATCAGCCTCCATTTCCAGCCTATGCTCATTAGAAAAAGGGCTCTTATAATTTGGACGGTCCACATTACCATAAACATACTTAATTTTTACGGTCTGCAAGAGTGGAGCCCTGGAGTGATAATTCCCTAACAGGGTGCGTTTGGTCACACGAAATTTCATAATATTTGGTGCAACCAACTGCCCCTTAATTAAATAAATTTTCAGCTAAATAAGATTATGATATAATGTATAATATGATTTTAAACGTCATAAAAAGGCAAATATGACTTTCTTTTTTTGTTTTGTTTTTCTAGTGCATTCAAATCATTTCAGCACTGTACCCATGCATACTCTAGAATGTATCATGGTCCATTCTTAGTATGATATGTTACACTCTGATATAATAGTGTTGTTCATGGCATTTTCTTTAGTTAGGCGTGTTTGGAAGCCTGTCAATTCAAGCTTTCTTCGCGGCCCGCATTCATCGGATTGCAAACTGAAAAAATGTGTCTTTTTGTGCCAAATACTACAATGATTCCGATGACTATTAGTAGGGAATCTATTGATCCGTTTGAAATTTAACTCTCCTTAATTTTGTCATGATTTGAAGTAATGTCTAGGTCTCGATCGGATTAAGTCCAACTCAGTCTAAGGTAGATTTATCAAAACAAGTTGGTGGAATTCAACATAAATGATGTGAAAAATAAGTGGCCAATAGATTCAATAAATGGAAAATCTTTGAAATTCCACATTTTAGAAAATGAATCCTACCCAAATCTTTTAGAAAGGCAGCCCGGAAATTACTCTTTGTTTCTTTTAGAGGACTGATTCAACTCTTGAAATTGAGAATATTGTTTTGTGGATTTAGACTAGCATGATTTTCGCACCATGAATTTGACAAAATGAAAAAAAAGGCTCCTTCATTCTAACATTTTAGAAAACAATTCAAAGTCCTTTTTTATACCATGGTCATTTTGAAATTATCCATGAATTCTCGGTTGGACCAATTCAACACTTGAATCGAAGCATATGGTGTTTCCGTGGCCAAACAAGTGTTACTTGTGCCCATTAGATTTGACAAACTGAAAATTTCGTATCTCATCAGATTATCTGAAACAAGAAAAACCTTATAATACTCTGGTAATGTGGGATAAATGATATGCAGGTACTTAAAAATTGCACACATAGCTTACAAATAGTCGAATTAAACTGTCCAAACTATGGTACCCAACATAAATGTATCACGAATTAAAAAATAATTAAGCTTACCTGATTATCCGATTATTGGAATGGCGGACATTTATTGTCCAATTAAAAGAAAAATACCCAAAGGTCCTATTTTCACAAACAAGTGTCCTCATATCAGACGTTAGGATTGTTCACAAACACCACTTCTGATTTCTACAAGATAAAAACCAAGAAATTATAATGTTTGCGTTTGGCTGACTTATCAAGTAGAAATCATAAGTGGTGTTTTCCAAATTTTTTTCAAGAAGCATCTAAATTGAGAGAAACACGCGTGGCCCACCATTTTACATGATCAAACTCAAATTTTAACTGCAAATTGCAGACTGTGTGATCAAGGGCGTTTTGATGAATGATCATGATTCCAAATGGATGGACATGAATTAATGTATTTAAGGTTGTCAAGAGACTAGGCCTGGCCGCCTGGGGTTGGCTTTAGCTAGGATTTTGAATTATTTGGGACAAGCTTACTCAAAATTTTAATTTGGCTTGGCCCGGTCTCGGTCCATTGAAAGCCATGCATACATGTTGGATGGTTAGATTAGGTGGCCCACATGAATATGAAATTATTATAATTAGGTGGTCGACATTTGTGTATTGGTTGGTCCACACATGTTATCGGTAGGCCCAGTACATGTGATCAGGTGGGCCAAATGTATTGATTGGTATTAGTATGATAAGGTTGCTCACACGTGAATAGGGTTGAATCACAGGGCCGTAAGGTCCATTAAATCAATAGCTTGAATTGTTCAACCATGGACCCATGGGATCCACATGGCTTCCTTAGGCCTTGGATTTGTACAAGTGAGATCCACTATTCATGATCCAGAACTATAGCCATGCACATTGGCCCCAAAATGATTGGACAGTTGTAACCATTTAATTAGTGGATTTAAAAAATAAAAAAATAAAAAATGGATGGATAGATTTTCATTCCATCCAAATTGGTCCCCATCTAAATACAGGCCTACCATGTGTTTGCATGAAATCTAGTCTGTCCATCATTTCTGCCCCCTCGTAAATAAGGATGCATGAGTCAAAACTGGGGTGGGCTGACCATGTAAAATCATGTATCAAATTAATAAAATCATGTGGTATGGTCCAAGTTGTGTTTTGGAATGGCCTGAGTTATTTAGGTATCCATTCATGCATGCTATGAATGAGTTAGATGCATAGAAAAATAAGATGGGTCCCACACAACTTAGAAGGTTTTAATGGTTGTCGTCCATCTCAACGGTTCCCAATGGTGTGACCATATGTACGTAGTGAACGTGGGCCCTACATCTTGATGGTCCGACACACATTACTGTAGTAAGGTTTATTTATTCTACAACTTCTTGAAGAACCGGCCTCTTTAATTAGGGAGAAAACATGGACAGTGAGAGAGAATATATGGGGAGGGACTTGAGAGGGACGAAAGTTGTTTTGCAGGGAGTCCGTGCAACAGAAAGCTTTATGAAGCCCGCCATGATGTCTGTGTGATATCCACTCCGTTCACTTATTTCTACAGATCATTTTAAAGTGTCAGCCCAAAAATGACAAGTGTCCAAAACTCATGTGGGTGGCATTAGAATAAACAATGGAGATGGGGACGTCCACCATTGAAATCATACTGGGGCGTGCAGCAGTTTTGGATCAAGCCTAGATTTGTTTCTTCCCTTCATACTAGTGGGCAACACCTTATGAACGGTTTGGATGACTTATAAAAATCAAGGTCGGCTTTTGTAAGGTTTAAGTGTTGGAAAAGGATTAGATGTTACCCAAATAACACCTAACTGGGTGTTACACTTACTGTGAGGCCCACCTTGATGATTTTTGGAATATCCATGCCGTCCATCGGTTTTTCCAGCCCATTTTAGGGCATAGATCTATCTTAGGTGGACCACCCCACAGGAAACAGTGGTGATTGAACACCCACCATTAAAAACTTTCTAGGGTTCACTGTAACGTTTATTTGCCATCCAAACCCTTGATAAGATCAACGAGTCCTGGATGGAGGGAAAATACAAAGATCAGCTTCATCCAAAACATATGGCCTACAAAAAGTTTTTAACGGTCATTCACAACTCTTTCCAGTAGTGTGGTCCACCTGATATTTGGATCTTCTTAAGGTTTTGTATCACATACTTAGATGTGCTGAAAAAACGGATGAGCGGAGTGGATATACAACATATTCATCAATGCAGGGTGGACGTCCCATTTCCATTTTTCCCTGTAGGACCAATTGAGTTTTGTCTGTCTTAATTTTGAGATGACAAGGTAACATGATCCAGCGCAAATGATGGTTTCACACGGTGGACCCACGGAGCTTTTTGTAGCATGTTGGTTGCGTGTGGTGATGGTAACTGTACAATTCGGGCTGAGAAAGACGAGGAATGGACGGTACAAATTGAAAGCAGATTTTGTCCGCACGAACACGTGACATACTCCATTGAGTTTCAATGAAAAAGTATCCTGTACACAATATAAAAAGCGTGGATTGCGTCCTACCTGCCCAGTCTCTAGCTACGAACGACTACTCCTCTGGGCGGGCCCACTGTTACGTATATGCATAACCACCTATCCTTATCTCATATTATTTCAAGGTAAGTGCACAAAAATGAAAGTTGCGCAGGCTGGATTTGCAAAATATCATTAGATATTCAGTCGTTTTCCTATTTTAATTTGGTTTTTATTACAAATAATAAGTTTTATTTTAACTTTCCATTCATTGGGCTTTAAGAGATGCGCCCGACATGATAAACAAGTAAACAACCCTTTAAATAGGGATGCTAAGCAATGTTAGAGATTTCATAATCAAACTACAACTAAAATTTATAGGATTCATAGCTTACTATAAAGAACTTACTATCTATAGTCGTTCGTCGTGTCTACTAATTTGTAAGGTTTTCAGGCAAAAATAGTAAAATCCAAAACTCAAGTGGACCACATCAAATAATAACCCTGGTTGCTTTAAATGCACAAGGCATTAAATGCAAAAGTCATATGTTGAATAGTTTACTAGTGTTAGAACTGCTTAATTTTTGTACACACTGGATTAGCTTTATTTCTGTGTACATACCTTTAAATGATATGAGAGAAAGAATGGACTGCGATACATAGAACTGCCCATTCTTGATTAGAGACGGGGCGCAATCTGCGTTGACAGAAAGCTTGGGAATGACATTAAAAAGGACAAAATCATCATTTCAAGGGCAGTCTTGTCTTTTGCACCATGTGTTCTGCATATAATGTGTGCATATGGTGCTGTTAACAAACGTTGGATGGAGTGCATCCAACGCCCAGCAGCTAATTCAAATAACCCTAATCCAAATGACCTCTTATTTTAAATTTTTTGTATATATGTGGCCCACTAAACTATGGGCCCGGATCAACCACAAGCTGTGCATAATCATCACAGGCCAGGCTCAGGCATACTTGTTTTTCAACCAGTCAAGAGCCTGGGCAGGACGTAGGCTAGGTTTTGCATTGTGGGCATTTTTGTTTGACCCTTCGTAGGCTTGGGCTGGCTCTGGCTCATGTTTTACTTTTGGGATTGGGCTTCAATAGACCTCAACCCGAGCCATTGACAACCCTAGCGTTTTTGCATTCCACATTCCTGCCTTTCCCTTGTATGACCAAGGAAATGACACGATTGCTAAAAGCTGGGGTACCAGTTCTATGGTTTTTGCTGGGAAATTTTGAAACGTGTCATGAAATCCCATTTAGCCGTTGATTGGATTGTTTAAATTATCTGGTCAAGGCGATTTTTGAATAATGGGTAGTGGAAGGTGGACCCCACACGATATAAGTCTAGATCGATGACTTTTACAAATCATTGTTGGTACAGATAAGCATTGGCTGATAGGCTGATAGGCCATTAAAGATACGATGGACAATGGCAAGACTTTTTCTAGTATAATAAATATGAATCTTCCATTTCAATGTTGATTAGATGGTTATGGTTATGGTTATCTACTTAAAATTGATTTTTTGCAAGGAAAGTTACAGGTGGGAGAATATATTACTTGAGTATATTTGTTGATCGATACCATGTCAAACAACTATTGAGCTTGGCATGGCTCGGCTTGGCTTGGCCAGGCCAGTGGTTAACCCCAACTTGAACTTCACGCAGTCTTTGAGTTTAATTGGGTAGCTTGGCTCGATTCAGTTAGTAGCTTGGCCCAGTTCAAGCTGAGTTTGAGCCTCTGAGACATTTTCTCAAATACATATAATGCATCTTCAATCTCTTACAAAATGCAAAACGGTAACAACACCTCACATGCATTTCATCAAATACTCAGCAAGCACCATAAAAAACATAATATGAAGGTAGTTCCATAATGTAAATTTTTTTTTTAATAGTGATTTGATTCATATTCATTCCTTTCTCACCACCAATCGATTCTACAAAGAATGTACGCATCCAAAACAACACTTCATTGAGTTATTTTATCAAACACTTAGCGAGTAACATCAAGATAAAAATAATCGAGTCACTGAGCTAATTGGATCCAAGTCGATTCGAGTTGAGGTTCAAGCCGAGTCGAGTCAAGCTCGAGCAAGCTCAAACTCAACTTGAAATTTTTTCGAGCTCTAAAAACCAACTTGAATCGATCCGAATATAATTTGAAGCTAGGTGAGTCGAGCTTTTCTGAATGGAGTCGAGCGAACTAACCAAGCTAACTTGACTCATGTACAGCTTTAATTTTCTCTAAAAGCTCGTACCATTAGAGGATAACATATTAATGTATATCAGGAGACTTTAAGAAGCCCTAGCTCATCCATAAAGCCCTAGGGGCATATTCGGGAGCATGGATTTGTAACCCCCTGGATTCGGAACCCCGATATTAGAAACCCCCTGGATTTGCAATCCTCCTCATGTGTTTGGCACCCTGGAGTGTGAATCAACTTTAATCCAAAAGTATTAATCCATAATATATTTAAAGGAATTTAAATTTAATTACTAAATCAACTTTAATATCTCTAATTTGTGAGATATGTAATTTTTGATACAATAGTTTTGATAAGCCCGTTGAAATAAATGCTTTGCTCGAAAATGATGAAATTCTAAGTCTCGGATGGGCCACAAGCACAAGATTATGTTTGAGTGACTAACCAACTATTTTTAATTGTTGATTTACATGGACAATGTTTGGACGGTATTGATTTACATGGACAATATTTGGACAGTGCTGATCATCATTAGTGAGTTATGTGCCCAATAGAATGGTAGTATATAGTGACACACATGTTACACCTCCAACTATTAAAATGATTTTAGGTGTAATCTAAGCTCTCACCGTGGATTGCACACCCCCACAAAGAGGGGATTGGAAACCTTTGGATTTGAAACCCCCGATTACTTTATGTTGCCAAACAACCAGGGGATTTGAAATCCCCTACAATCCCCACCAATCCATGGTGCCAAATGACCCCTAAGCCTCCAATCATGCTAAAAAGGCCTTGGCTGTAGCCATAATCCTCCAGGGACAAGCTAGGCTCCCACTAGGAAAAGAAAGGATGATGGAAGGTATGAAATAAGTGAAAGTTTAAGAAAATGTTTGGGATAATATACTCCCCATTCCTGACGAGTCTCATCATATAAATAGTTTTGATTGTAAAAATATTACCCCATGTCATATTATATAGAAATAGTTCACTATTGCCTTAAATTATTTATTCCTTTTTTCTTAAAGGCTGACCACTTGATGATTGTGCTGGGCCAGGCGTCATTAACCCTGACCCAGCCTGGCTTGGAGACCAGACCTAGATTTCAATCTTGGGCTCAACACTCAGGCCAAGATTCGGGGCACAAGCCCTATCCCTACAGGGCACAAGCCCTATCCCTACACACCTAGGTTTCCATTGGAGTCATGCTTGAATGAACTGAACTGTTTATATGAGCAGCCTCACCCTTGATGGGTGATAACCCAAAAACTCTTAAGAGTGGAATATTTTAACCCTTTAAGTTTAGAAAAGAGAATAATTCTGCGGGTCACTAATTGAAAGTGGAGGATCATCTCCTACTAAAGATTTTCAAGGCAATCATCATCAACAATATATATCATTCTATATAAAAATCATTTTGACCACAGAACATCATAGCATATCTAATGACTAGTTCATACTTCTATGATAATGTCCTAACATCATGTTGTTGTGGAAGTGGATTGCATCCAACAAGGCTCTAGATGTACTTAATTAAAATGCGTACAAGCCCACGGTGAAAAGGTAAAGACTTCCTGCATGAAATAACCAATTTTCCTTTTACAGAATGTGAGTCCCTCGCCAGTGTAATAGTGCGACTTGGCTGCTGCCCAGAGAACAATGATGTGGGTGAGATACTGACCATAGGGCCCGCCTCAATGCATTCAATGTATGTCCATACCTCTATGTATTTTCTAGCTTATTTTAGGATATGGTCCCCAAAATGAAGTAGATACAAATTTTAGGTGGATGATACCATAAGAAACAATGGTCATTGAACGTCCACCATGATAATCATACTTACTTTCCTTTATTTTGGATTATTGTATGTATAATTCCTCCCCTTGGAGAGATTGGATGAATCCATACCAAATGGAGAAGTCTGTTTTACCTGCTTGTGGGGCCCACCGTTATGCATAAATGGCATATGCTTGCTTCACCAAAAAAAAAAAAAAAAAGTCAGACCCCCGAAAATTCAGGCAAATATGAGGATTATCAAGTGGGCCATGCATAGAAAAACAACCGACAACTACCAAAAGCTTCCTAATTCATGCGGTGGGCCACGTAATAGTTGGTTCAGCCCGATTTTGAAATCCCCCATTTGCATGATTGAGACAATGATCGAGCGATGAGACCGAACCTGTTTGATGGCATTCGCTCAAGTCATTGAGCTCAGATGCCTAAAAGTAATTGTGTATGAGGCATGTGTAAAACGGCCAATTATTCAAAGACAACGGTGCTAGTAGCTCAGGTGGGTTAGGCCGGGTTGAGAGTAACCGAGCCCAACCTAATATCGAAAGAACCCAACTTGCAACCCTGGTCAACCAGTATTCCAACAGAGGTGCCTAACCTGAGCTAAACCCAAAGTCCTCTACATTCAACTCAAACCTACTGAATCCAACCTAACCCAAATACATATGATTATTCCCAACCCAACCTAATCTGACCTGAAGTTGTTCAACCCAATCCCAACCTGAAGTCTAAGCCGGTTGGCGATTTCCAACCTGATTCAATTCAAGGACCTTGACAACCCGACCCCAAACTTGGGTTGGGTCTCGCAGTCCTATAATAGACGGAGTTTCCTCATAACAAGAAGTCTGTAATGAAGCTTTGAAATTGAGAGAGAGAGAGAGAGAGAGAGAGACCAATGATATGTAGCTTAATTTGTGTAGTATGTGATTGAGGCGGCATGTTCAGCAAGTTTATAAAGGACCCACCAAGATAAGTATCCATCAAAAATTTGGATATGATCTCTAATACCATCTCATATAATTTTTTTGAAATGAGAGATCTTCTTAGAGATGATCGGAACCTTGACAGCAATTACAAAAATTCAAGAATCAGATCAATGTTAGAGTGGATGGGAACCGATATTGAATTGGGATTTGATCTAGATCTAGTGAGATTGATTGTATAAGATTTACAGATCCCTATGATCATGCTAGCAAGAGATCTAAAAATGATTTCTGATGTACAAAGATTGATTTTGCTAGATTGGATGATCAGATAACAACTGAGCTATAAAAGAAGAACAAGTTGAACTCAAGCACACAACAAACAGAATCTATTTACACAATGCAATGTTGTTTCTATCTTTTATTTTAGTTTTTAATCACTCCACTTCTCTCCAATTACATTGCAGAACGTTTGAGGTTTAGGTTAGCTTAGAAGCAGCCACTTTTATGTGCATATTTGATTAGCCAAACATGAGCCACAAGTTCAGTTTGAATTGAGCCACAAATTCAATTCTACGACGCCGGTGGTGACCAGATTTGAAATCGAACCACAACACCATTAAAAAGCTATAATCATTAAAATAACCATTAAAATAACCATATAACAATATTACTTGCGCTTCCCCATAGCATGTTTCATGTCAAGTTCATGTTCCGAGTGATATGAATGGTCTAGGTCTCTGGCACGTGTGCCAAACGACAATGGAGTGTCGCTTGTGCTGTGGCCGACAGATAAGCAGACCAACCTATTTTTTGGCCCAATTAATCTTGATGGCATGGCCCACCTTTTGCACGGCTCTGATGTTCTACACAAGTGAGACCTTGAAAGATCATTTAGCAAAACACAGAAAAGCGCCTCTGTATGTGAACCTTTTTAACCAATAAGAGACTATTTCTTCCTTCTTCTCTCCCAATGCTCGTGTCATCCGTTTGCTATTCCAAAATAACTATATGTCCTCATTCCATCGACTCTTTTTCTGGATTTCTCAATCCCAGAAATCCAAATCCTTTCACCCCATTTCACCTCCCACTGTCCACATACATACACGTGCATTCACTCTCCACTATCAAACACACATTCACTCCTCAGAATCTGACCACAATTCGTACGAAATCATCATGGCCCACCTTCAATCTTGTACCAGCTTGCCACAATTGAATCAGATCCACGCCCAGATGATCAGGTCCCACATGCTCCTGGTGGGCACAGACCCAATTCAATTCCATTGGAACTGCATCATGAGATCCTACGTGAGGCTTTCCCTCCCATGGACGGGCCTTCGGGTCTATGTTCATATGTCGCGAGCTGGGGTCCCACCAGACTCTTATACGCTCCCGATCGTGCTAAAGGCCGTCTGCCACCTGTTTGCGATCGAAGCGGGCTGGCAGCTCCACTCAGCGACTATCAGTCGTGGGCTCGAGTCGAACGAGTTCTGCGAGACCGGTCTCATTAGCATGTATGCAAAGGCGGGCGAGTTCGAAAGTGCATTTAAGGTGTTTGAACAAAACCCTGAAAGGAAATTGGGATCTTGGAATGCAATTATAGGAGGATTTGCTCAGGCGGGCCACTCCAAGGAAGCCATCAGATTGTTTGTTGATCTCCGGAAATGCGGGTTCGAGCCTGACGATGTGACCATGGTCAGCGTCGCATCTGCGTGTGGAAGCTTAGGTGATTTGAATCTGGCTCTACAAATCCACAAGTGTGTGTTCCCAGCCAGACGCTGGGCGAAATCAGATGTTCTGATGTCGAATTCAGTTATAGACATGTATGGGAAGTGCGGCCGGACGGACCTTGCCCACAAGGTGTTTTCGAAAATGGTACTACGCGATGTTTCTACATGGACGTCGATGATCATGGGCCTAGCCATGCATGGACATGTAAGGGCCGCGCTGGATTGCTTTGGCCGCATGAGGGTGGCCGGCATCAAGCCGAATCACGTGACATTTGTGGGTGTTATTAGCTCATGCGTACATGGCGGATTGGTGCATGAGGGGAGGCATTACTTCGACATGATGACCCGTGATTATGGGATCACACCAATGCTTCAACATTATGGTTGCATGGTCGATCTACTGGGCCGTGCTGGATTGCTAGGTGAGGCAAGATCAATGGTGGAGATGATGCCAATGAGAGCAAATTCAGTAATTTGGGGGTGTTTGTTGGGTGCTTGTGAGAAGCATGGGAGTGTGGAGATGGGGGAGTGGGTGGCCAGGAAGTTGGTAGAGCTGGAGCCTTGGAATGATGGGGTGTATGTTGTGCTATCTAACATATATGCTGGGGCTAGAATGTGGGAAGAGGTCGAGAGAGTCAGGCGTTTGATGAAAGAAAGGAGGGTTGCTAAGACTCCCGGGTATAGTTTAGCTACACTTTCAGTGGGCCCCAGATGATGAAATTGGATGTTGATTGGTCTTTTATGTGTGGTGGATGATTGAGTGAGAAATAGCCCATCTAATGTGTTTGTGTGGTGGTGATTGATGGATGCCATTTGAATGGTCCATGAATGGTGCAAAGATTAAGAGGCAATTCGCCTGGGTGAGATCCATGTGATCCGTCCATCGGGTGGGACTCGCTTTGTACGTGCTCTAGTTAAAAAACTAGGCCAGTCCTCTCATTAGGTGGGCTACTTGTATTAGTAAAAAAAACGGATGGTTGAGAAAAATTGGGAATTGGGCCAATTATCTGTACTCTGATATGCATGTCCTGATGAGAGGACTGTCTTGGTTGCCATGGTATGTTCATTTTGTGGCCCACCTGATGAGTGGTCCATACCTCACGCACGTGTGCCAGCTCTTCAATCGATCATTTGGACCCAAAATGAATATCAAGCTATGGACCCAGCGCAGCCCATGTTAAGATGGACCGGGCCTACTTGTCTGGCTGGACCCCCTTAATTATGGGACCCAAAAATCAGGCCGAGCTAACCAAGATCCGGCCCAGAGTGCAGCTGGACTGTACGGGCAACCAGCCCAGCCCTTTGCTAACCTAGTTGTGGCATTCGGCTATGATATGGGCCTGAGGAAAGTTTTATGCTGTGATATCCTCGCCATGCAGATTGAACACATGACTGCAATCCATACTTTGATCAGGTGGCCCTGCCCATGGATGGGTCGTATCGAAAATCACAGTAACTCAACCACTCTGACCATCCATTTATGGAACTTTGATCGCTGAATCGACATCATTGGTCTCTATGGAAATAACCATCTCTTTACCTTATCGTGGTCCACCAAAACAGCAGTTCTGATCATCTCAAGTGCCAGCTTTTACAGTAGACATAAGGTTTGTGCGCATGGAAATGCATAAACAGTGTATTTTCTGTCGCTTGTGAGTGTAGAAATTCAGCATTTCAGTGGATATGAATTTCCATCCAAAAATCCACTATTTACATTTCAACCCAAAACATCTAATAAATCTCTACAGGATAGTCTAAATGGATCCCAAAACGAAGCCCAATCATCTTTCCAGCTACTAGATCAGGTCCAGAGCTCAGGCCCAAACGATGGGCCTGATGAATGTATTCCCAATTACATTCTATAGCTATATTCAATGCAAGATGGCACATGATTGTAGCATTTGGATTGAATTTGAGGTCGAATGCATTTGTTCCCACGTGAAATGTGATGGGAGCCGTTTATGTCCCTAGTCTAGCAGCCAATTGGATTGCATCTCCCGGACTACGGCCTTCGTTAATGTCACTTCCTCCATACCCTCATATATGCCATTTTTACTTATCTAGCACGTGTACAAATAAGGTACGCATATGGAAAGTAGGATCTGTTTGTCACAGGGACCTATCATTGTGGATGAGTGGTTGCCATTGTTTATATATGTTTTTGGCACGCTTACGTGGCCCAATGAGATGCCACCACATGCAGGCATTACGTGCTAGATGAGGCGAAATCCTACTTGTGCCCTTTATTATTGTTTATAAGTGAAATGCCATGTGGTAGCCGTGCCATTTATGATATATGTTAACTTCAAGATGAGTTAAAAATGTAAATATTAAAAGAGCATTAAATGCTAAAATTTTATAAAAAGCATTCTCTTGAAAGCTAAAAGTCTTCACTCAACAATGAATGCTAGAATCCGATCAAATGAAATTTTTACCTACCGATGCAAAAAACCAAGTAACGTAAGGATTTTAGCAACTTTCCAGTGCAAGTGCACGAGTCTAGAGATGTGAGGATTCTAGCTAACTCACATAATAGTCTCTCTCTTGTCCACGTGACCACATGCAATAGGCTATGTTACATAGGAGAATCAATGAGATTTGCACTGTCAAAAGTTTAAATCCTTTATGATGTCTAGGACTACGCAAGGTCACCACCTTCCAAATAATTATATAAACAACACTTCATGAAGAATTCTATGCATCACACCATTACAACCAAGTATAAATTTATTTTTCCATCCATTATGGATATTTAGTTTAGCCCATTATTGCTCATAGTTAGTTTTTGTTCTTAATTTATCCCTCCACCCTTCATCCGCGGCATCTCGATGGATTGCAAGGAAGATCACTCTGTTTCAAACAGAATGCGACAAGGCTTACCTGCTACGTGGTAGGTGATTTTGCCAGCCATTTTACCATGTAGTTTGATCCACACCAAAAGAAAAATGGATGGTCGAATTACAACTATTTCGTCATGTACTTGATACCAATCAAGATCATAAACAGACTGTTACCTAACCGATCATCTCACCACGAAGCTCGGTTTTGATATAGCGAAAAACAGATTATCGAATATCCGCCCTCCATCTTCCGATTCCAATCGAGTGACGGATAGACGTCAATCCCACACATCATGACCGTTCCACTGTAAAGACCCCACCCCAAGCTAACAAGCTAATCGGGATGGACTTGGCTAACTCAATAAACCCTATCAAACCTAGCCAACTCACCCTGACCCTAAAGAACCTAAATCTAGTCAAGTCACTTGGTCAACCCAAACAACTCATCCAGTCAAACCCAATCAACTCATCTAAGTCAAATCTCCCAGTTAACTCGACCCAGTGGACTCACTTAGTTTAACCAGACCCTCTCCAAGATAAACAAGAAAGGACTATAAGGCTACACCCCTACTAGTGCCCTCATTTACCGAAGCAAGGTGCAAGCCACAAGCCATGTTGAGGGTCAAATATTGCATATTAGACCCCATATATTGTCTGGATTTACGAATATAATGCTGTCTAATGGCTCGTTTTCTCATTCTTGTGTGGCAAAGTGATTTTATGAGCATGGATGGAAAAAGGACGTTAAAAGTTGAGATTTAACGATCTGATGACGCCAAAAGCAAGGGACACACTCCATGGGACCAAGATTGACAAATATACACGGTCAGAAATTCAAAAAAAGTTAGAAATTGAAGCTCAAGTGGCCTGAAGGACGTCCAGAATGCAAGATCATGAGGTTCCCACCATCCGTTCGGCTCGAAACTTCATACGTCGCCTGAGGACCATAAATTAACCGTACATATAAAATTTCAGCCATTGAAGATCTCGGGAAGTGCCCCAACTGACAGATCAGCCCATAAACCGTTGATTCTGGGCCCACCTGATATCTGGAACTGTCTCAAAATTATTATTGACGCCTTAAATGAGGATTCAAAACAGATGAACGGTGCAGATTTCTCCAAAACAGTGCAATGGACCCCATATGAGATGAGTGTGTACAGTGCACATGTGCACTCGTTGTGCACCAAACGAGTCAAGTCGGTCAGCAAGACGCTGACCGACTTTCTTCTTAAAAATTAAAAAAAAAAAAAAAAATTTACGCACAGCGGACGCACGGCCGCTGGCTGTTTTTTGTGGACGTTTGTGGGCCCTATCCATTGACCATATGGAAAATCTGACCTGTTCACCATGTAGAGGGGCTCGAATACTATAAAAACATGCTGACTTTTTGTACCCATGCGTGTACACGTGTGAGATACAGAGGCCACAAAAGGCCTGCTCGGTAACGTTCAAAACTGATTCTTTTGTGATTTCTTCTCTGGGCCACGTCAATGGATGTTCAAAACCACTCATTCTTGACTGAAATTTCGTTCTAAATCCAATGGACGGGGTGGATTTTCCAGAAAATGCTTCTGTGGGGCCCACCGACCACAACAGCGAAATGGTGCGAAAGGTTTCGCACATCCGCGAAAATCGACTTTTCCGGACAGTTTTGGCCTACCATCTTTGATCATATGGCAGATCTGAACCGTCTATCATGTAGAGGACCCAAGAAAATACTAAGGGACGGTGTTTCTTTGGAATTTGAGCGAGGAAAGTGGCGTGTTTCATGGTACCAAACTTGGCTGCGAAAATTGCACTCCGTGTCCTGCTACAACTCTGTCACTGACTCCAGCCTTCCAGCAGCTATAAAAGGAGGTTTTTGGACGTGGGGAGCATTCATTCAGGGTCTGAGGAGGAAGAACAGAGGGCTCAAGCTTGGGTTTCAACGTGGGCAGAGGATAGAGAGAGGAGCTTGGTTTTTTCTTTCCCTTTTCTTTTTCTTTTCTTTTTCTCTTTATTTATTTGGATTGAGCCCATCCATGGCAGGCTAAATCCTCCTAGCTAGGGTTAAGAGGTGAAGCTTGTAGTGAGATGGGAGATTTGATTTTATTTTAATTTTAATGCATGAATTGACTTTGATTTTAGTTAATTATTATGGGAATATTTTTAGTTCTTAATGGTCTGTTGTGACTAAAATTACAATGGGTCTGCGATGCTTTGAATATTTCTATTTCCTTTTCATGTTTATGACGTCAGGACGTCCTGTTGTTCACCATAGTCTCCTGGGCATGGTTGGATGACGGTACCCTTCCTAACTTTCATACATGTGATTAGGTGGTAATTAGTTTAATTCTGTTGTTTGTCATAGTCTTTTGGGCATGGTTTGGTGATGGAATCCATTCTAATTCATACACCTTTCATCTCTTTGAAAACTAGATCAATGTCAGTTCAGTTAATTTCCATGAAACATGCATAAGATCTCTCTGATCTCTACAAGTAGATCCTCTGAATCCCTAGTTCCCTTCTTCTGATTTCTCTCAAGTTTATATAATTATTTCACTATTATTTCTCAAATTACATTCAGTTTAGATTTCATCTTAATCTAGTTCTAGTTCTGGTTAGTTTTAGATAACGTACAAGTTTCAGTCCCTTGGGATTCGACCTCGGTCTTACCGAGTTATTACTACATCACAACCCTGCACTTGGGGAGTGAACAAGTTTTTGGCGCCGTTGCCGGGGACTATCGGTTACGTTTTTCTGAAATTAATTAGTTTTAGGATTAGATTTTCTTTTTAGAAATTTTTAATTCTAGGTTTAGAATCTTAGTTATTTTCCTTATTAGAAAATTTTCATAACGTTAGAAACTTTCTATTCTTCCTTCTATCTGATTTTTAGAACGAACTCAATTTTTCTGTTTTGTAGGAAGCTTCTAATTTAGTAAGCTCTTTCTAATTCTTCTTTCTTTGGAATTTCTTCTTTTCCCTAGAAATTAGTTTATTTTTAATTAGGACTTTCTACTCTTAAAAACTAACTTATTTTGGTATGTTTTGCAGGTTTTTTAACTTAGGAACTCCGATTTGGTAACTTCTTTCCAACCCTCCCTTTTTCTAGATTTTTATTTTCTTTTTTAGGTTTAAGTTAGAATTTGAGGGCTGAGTGTGTTTTATGCCCCATTGGGCACGCGACAACACTCGACGTCTCGTGACTGAAGGAGGATTAGTTGAGGGGTTGACTGTCCATCGCAGGACTAGACACCACTTGAATTCTCCTGAGTTAGAAGACGTTATGGCTGAAAATCAACCTCAAACAAGCCACATGGCTAGTGGTGGCCTAGCTGCTGTCCACCACATGGCAGCTCACCGACCTTGTTAGGAGAGGGTGCAAAGCATGTGAGGTTGCTCTGAATCGAATTGTAGTTGTATGAAAGTGCAAAATAACTACATTGTCCCTCATTTTGACCAAATTTACCATTTTATACCTCATCTAACTCGCCATCTGACACTTTCAAATCCAGGCCATTAACCCCCTTTTACCGTTATCTTTATCAAGAATTACAAGAAAATTAGATTTGGGGGTGATAAATTGCCCCATCTCCCTCTCATTTGAACCATCGCAAAAAAATCCAAAACAACCTCTCTATCTAGGAAAACCCTAATCAAATCCCTTAAGCCTTATCCATTCTAGTCATCCCATCCCTCCACCAAAGAGAGAAAAATGTAATAAGAGAGAATCCAATTCAGGTTAGCCTAGTCTAGTTCACATCTTTTAGCCACCACAACAATCTAAGCCATGGTCCTAAGACACTTAATCCAACCCTTACAAAGCTACCATTCACCCTAATTAGTTTCATTTAAATTGCATTAAGCATTAGACAACACCTATTCCCTTCTCAACCTCCATGTTCATCATTAGCATAACATTTCATATATTGCAGTTCACCCCATCAATTCAAGTGTTTCCTCTACAGCTTGCTGAGTTATCAGATCATGCCAATCAAAAGCTCAGGTTGATGGGTCATAATTTTGCTTCGACAAGTGAGTGAGTCAGAGTAGATTTATTTAACTCGAGCTACTGTTTGGCAGTGATAATGCATTTACACAGCATTACATACACTTACGCACCCATAATATATAAGAGTTAACTTTGATCATTAATAGTTCGATTAATCCTCTGAAGTAAAGACCATACATGTGTACGAGGAAAGAGGGTGCCTAACACCTTCCCTTTTTTATAATCATGGTCTTTTATTTGGGTCTTAAGTCATAGATTAAGGAGTCATTTTAGGATAGATGGAATTTTCTGATTATTCCTCCTAACATCTTTTTATAGGATTTAGCTAATTGTAGAATCTGAGTAATTGGCTAGTAGTGACTCCAGTCAAATATAATACTCTCACACTTTACATACCTTCTAACAAAATGCATGCTCACAAGTGTGACCCCACAAATTACCCTTCGCAAAGGATCCAGCGTGCACACTTGATACAAAGCTCAACCTCCATTAGGCAACAAACATATTATAATCCTTCAAGTTGATCGTGAGTGTCTTTATTATAAACATTATTAATAGAATAATACTTTTAACTTATATTTTCTTCTTCTATTTTTACTATTGAACTTCAGTAGCGAATCACACTGAAAAAACAAATCCTTTAGCCTTTAGACTCACGTCTATTGTCACAAGGTTTTTTTTTTTTTTAAAGAACTTATTCAAAACAATTAGCCTCATTTTCTTTCACAAATTGCCTCAATAGAGTGCATTTTCAATAGCTAAGAGGACTTTAGATCCCGGTCTAGTTTCCAATTTGTTTATCTCAGTGCATGGGACACCAACGATTCAATCAATCCTCGAGTTAGGCAAACTCTAGCATGCATGCGCATCCTACTCACACACATGTATTTAATTTAGACCCTTGATCACATGAGTGGTCTAGCTTGATTGAATTGAGTGCAATAACAATATCTAGAAAATCAGGATCAACTTGTTGGCAGTGGGCAAACCCATTTTCTGTTTTGTAGGAAGCTTCTAATTTAGTAAGCTCTTTCCTCCACGACACTTGTTGGCAGTGGGCAAAACACCCTAGCTTTGTTGCGTGCCATGTACACCACCCATCAAGTGGGTCTTCTCGTCTTCAGTGTAAAACACAAACATTAGCTCAATCCCAAGCTTCCATGGGCCACATCATGGAAAACAAGTTAAAATTACACTTAAAACTTTACTTGTATCAGCTACAACTGTATTTTTATATTACTTTCATATCAAATCATCATCAAAATAAATCAACATTGCTACCTAATTATATGAAAAGTACAATGCTTGTTTGCTGAATATATTCCTGTGTTTGGTTTGAAAATTATAAAATAATAACAATCAATTACTTTTGAAGGAAAATGGGTAAAACAAATAGCCCCTAAATTTAGGTAGTGTGGCCCATTACTCCCACTCCCTTTGGTGAGGCCCACTTGCATAACAGACCAGTGATATTTTTGGGGCATTCAAATGTAGGAGTCACCTGTGAGCAGGCCACCATGCGGATTGCATACTACCTGTCCTGCAATCCGAAGGTGGGGCCACTGTGATGTTTGTGAGAAATTTACTCTTTTCATTCACTTTTCCTACACACATTAGGACGTGCACAAAAATGAGGCAGATCCAAAACGTAAATGGATTGAAACCTTCCCAATGTCTATTATCATGTTTATATGCTACCCAAACCGTTCATAAGATCATTACCACTGCAACGAAGTGAAACACAAATATATTAGCTTATCCAAAACTTATGGGACCCCAAGAATGTTTCAACAGCGGGCTTTTAATCCCAACATTTTGCTATGTTGTGGTCCACTTGAGTTTTGGATCAACTGCATTTTTGGGAGGGTATCTTAAAATGAGCTAGAAAAATGGATGGACGGGTTGGATTCTCACAAACGTAGGGTCACAGGCAATCCGGCCAACAGGCCATATTCCCAAAAATCAGACAGGTCTAATAATCAGGTTGACCATTAGCATGCACCAAATGTCCAGCGAGTCCCACGTTGAACAAGTGATTCTGACCATCAAAGGGCAAAGCAAAAAGCCCACTATTGAAAAGAGCATGTTTAGCAGACCACACTCATAATCATTCTTCCAGCAAGAATACTGGACCAATGGCCATTGAAACTAGGCCCCGCATGACCGGCAGATCTGATAGTTGGACCTTTACATGAGAGCCTTAGAGCCTTGTTGGAGCAACACTTACTGACTTAGGGCTGTACATCGAGCCAAGCTGAGTAGAAGCTTGGCTTGACTCATCCGTGCTCTCCTCGAGCTCAAGTTCAGCCTCAAGCTTAACATTGGAGCTTGGCATTTTTACCAAACCTTTTGAGTCAAGCTTAAGGCAAGCTAATAGATCAAATTATGACAAGCTTACCTCGAGTCGAGTTAAGCCTGCTCTCAACCCGACCCAACTCGTACCGACTCAACCCAGCAACTCGACCCAATCGACACCCGACTCAACCTAGCCACCCGACCCAACTGACCCAACCCACACTAACCCAACTCCCAAATTAAATATTCAATTAATAATATATATAATATTTAACTTTTTTATTTTAAAAAATAATATATTATATATAATATGATATATATTTGAGCCAAGCCGAAATTGAGATCGAGCTTGAGCTGAGTTCGAGTCAAGTCGAGTCAAGATCCACGATGATCAAACTCAGCTTGTTTTCAAAACGACTTGGGTTATTTGAAGCTTAGCTCACCTCGAGTCGTCGTTCGAACCGAATCAAGCCAAGCTAGATCAAGTTGAGCCGACCGAGCCTTTCGATATACCTTTACTCGTGTGCAGCCCTAAACGAACTTGAGTTCTCTATATTTCTAAAATATCAAAATATAGGGGGTAGGATGCATCTTGCATTCAGCAGGGCCAAATGCACCCAATCCATGGCCAATTAAAAAGTGTCACGTGCAAGTGTTTCATAGTAAAGATTTTCAACTTGAAAGGGTGATTTTTGCCTTTCCTTTTTCTTGTTTTTATTTTTCTTTTTTTTTTTTTTGTCATTTTACTGTGGTTCAATGCTTGTACACACGCAGATAGCACGCCGCGCTTTTTCATTAGCGTTGGGGTGTGTGTGGCCAATGCCTTGCTAGACACAATCGTCAATGTAAGTTATTAAAATGGTAAAAAATGAAGTTAGGTGACATTAAAATGCAGGTATGGAAAATCTATCAAAATGTGAATCGTCAATGTAGGTTATTAAATTTTCATGAAAACGATCTTAAGTTACGAAATAGCTATCTCAACTTATCATGAAAACTCTATGAATTAGCATTTTGAAAGGAAATAAAATAAAGTTATATTTTAAAAAAAAAAAAAACTTGTGAGATAATTTCTACTGCTACTTTTTAGAATATAGATAGAAAAAACAATATATTCATGAAAAAAACAAAAATCAATTTCTTGACAAATCTTTATTTGAGAACAATGAAGAATTTAGATTATGGATTTGTGGAATCTGAATGTTAAATTTCTCTTTCCTTTTTTTTTTTTAAAAAAAAATTATAAGGATTTGTTGTAGTTTTAAGTTTTTTGAAATCTATACCCACACAAATTAAGCAAAAAAAGTTACTAAATTTTCTACGGATCCACAAAATGAGAAACTTGCTTAAAAGCAGTAGAAGGTCCAAATTCACTTAGATGGTCTAAATTCTCAATTTTAAATCCTGAAAGTGAGTGGTAGACTGTGAGTAGTTTTAACACGAGGTCTTGGGTTCGAAATCCATAGGTGGCGAAATCCCACTACGGTGTGTGGCAGGCGGTGTGTTAAAAATAAAAAAATCCTGAAAGTGATCAAGGAATCTCCAAATCATCAAACCTATCTTCACATGTATTTTCATCTATCCAGTTTGAATCTAATGTCACATATCTCTTTGATTTTATCAATGGCATACCTGTACATTCGAGGGCATTTTTTACCACGAGGCGCGGGAGCAATGGTGAAAAAACTACTCACCTAAGGGCCTGTTTGGATACGCATTTTGGGATGTATTGTATTGTATTAGAAGTTATGATTTGACATTTACCGTGTTTGGATTGGATTGAATAGGAGTTGAATCTCATGCATGCGAATACAAACTCCAGCCAAATTTTTAAACCAACGGTAGAGTATTGTTAGTGGGTTCTGTTGCCGTTAATATTTCGTATTCATTGTGCTGTATTCAGCAGCGGATGAAAGTTTGAAATTTTTATGATTACAAGATATCTGGTACCTATGAAGTGTAAGATTGGAACCGTTCATTTGGTACATTTCAACGTGAAAATCATCTGGGCTAGAAATCTGAAAGTTCCATACGTCAAACAGGCTACCCGACCCAATTAAGATTGTACAATACACAGACATAATACGTCCTATCCAAACACTGATCTGTATAACGTATTGTATACTATGCCAAACAATACCTCCTGTCCTAACATTGATTGGTATCTGATTCATTTAGATGTATTCTGAAAACCGTCCAATGTATACATGAACAGTATCCAAATACAATACAATACAATACTATATGAGAATCCAAACAAGCCCTAAAGTATTTTTTAATGCATTTTCCATCCACGGCATTTTCAATCAATCGGAGCTTGTACATGTCAGGATAAACGAAGATGTGGTGGTACAGGCACAACCACCCTCCCAAACAAACTTCATTTAGAACATTTTTCTACTTCTCACCACAATGGATGGCTTTGCAGCATGTCATGTCACTTCAATAGTATTCAAATGCGATGTCATGCAAAGTGCTTTTGCCAACCTTTACCCATTTCACATTGATGGTATATTAATCTCTTATATGCATGGTTGATATTGCATTTACTTTCTATTCATGTATAAAAAGATTCTTTTTCTCATATAAAATTTACATGTTTATAAATATCTATAATAAGTAAAGTAATGTACAAAAAATATCAAGGAGAACTCTTCAAAATTTTATATCATCGCCGGGTACACCCAACCCAAGTTTAGTGGTGTCATATGTTAAACACGCCCTATCATGAAATATCATATTGTAAGGATTTACAATAGAGGTTTTTTTTTTTTCCCTTCAAAAAGAGGAACTTTCATTACGAACAACCTATACAGCACAGGAATTTCGGGTGCCTTTGGGACAAAACACAGGGGCACCTATCATAAAGGCGGTAATTGGTAAACACCAAGAGGTTGTGGCTAAAGTTTCACACCAGTTGTCAATCTGGTGAGACAATAAAGGTTGTGGTTAAAGTTTCATGCCAGTTGTAGTTGCCAATCTCATACTACCTTTCGTCTTTATAGGGCATGGAGTAGAAATTAATTGTTTTTAGCTAAAATGTTCAAAGTAACACAGTATTCTCCTGAAAAATAAAATTTTCTGTAATCCAAACCATTGATCTTGTGGTGCCCCACCTCTAGATGGGACATGGTCCAATGTTTTTTTTTTTTTTCCAGATTGGAAGACAGTAGACAATATTTGCCCCACTTTTTTCACAGTTTCCATCATTTTTGCTTGAACCGTCTCTATATTTAGTCTACTCTAATAAGGGTTAGAAACATCTGATTTTAGATACTTAGGCAAAATCCCAAATAGTGTAGGATGTATCAGATGACCGGTTTTTGCATGGGCCCTTGCTGTACACATTGATGAATTCTCTAGAGTTCCTTTAACTGAAAAGCTCCATTAAAAGCATGATGTGTGATCCTTCACTACATTTGTAGCAAAAGCTTATTCTGCAAGGCTGGTTGTGGGGCCACCTTGGTTTATGCATGGAATCCAACTGGTACGGAATCACCTATCAAAAAGCGGATGTCCTAAAAATAAGGCCGATCCAACCATCATATGAGCTACCACATTAATCTTTTGAAAGTTTTTAGGTGTATGTCCATTATTTTTTTATGATGTGGCTCACCTAATTATTGTTTAGACTTGATATTGGAGGATGCCATTGAAATGGTGAGACTAACTTAATGCATGATTTGAATGACATGCATACAATAAAGTGGACCCAAACGGACAGTTGAATAACATTTACACGTTGGAGAATAAATTTAACAATGTTCTAGAGTTAATGATACTTGCCTAATTTTTTTCACCCTTTGTCATTTTTGTTTGAACCGTCTTTATAATTAGCCTAAGAAATATTTGATTTTGGATACTTTTGCAAAATTTCAAATAGTATAGAGGATCCTACATCACCAATATGATGGAGCCTTTTAATCAAGAGAAAATATAGAGCTCTGATGCATCAATGTGTAAAACAAAGGGCCCATGATTTGCCATTCCAAGCTAATCATCTGATACGTCCTATACTATCTGTAGAAAAAGCTTATTCCGTAAAGTTGGTTGTGGGGCCATTGTGGTTTTTGCATGGAATCTAACTCGTACAAAATCACCCCACCAAGAAAGAGGATGTCCCCATAAAAAGGCCGATCGAACCATCACATGGGCCACATGAATCTTTTGAAAGTTCTTAGGTTGATGTCCATTGTTTTTTTTTTTTTTTTAATGACATGGCTCACCTAATTAATATTATTTAGATCTGATATTGGAGGATGCCATCGAAATGGTGAGACTAACTTAATGCATGATTTGAATGACATGCATACAATAAAGTGGACCCAAACGGACAGTTGAATAACATTTACACGTTGGAGAATAAATTTAACAATGTTCTAGAGTTAATGATACTTGCCTAATTTTTTTCACCCTTTGTCATTTTTGTTTGAACCGTCTTTATAATTAGCCTAAGAAATATTTGATTTTGGATACTTTTGCAAAATCCCAAATAGTATAGAGGATCCTACATCACCAATATGATGGAGCCTTTTAATCAAGAGAAAATATAGAGCTCCGATGCATCAATATGTAAAACAAGGGGCCCATGATTTGCCATTCCAAACTAATCATCTGATACGTCCTATACTATTTGTAGAAAAAGCTTATTCCGTAAAGTTGGTTGTGGGGCCATTGTGGTTTCTGCATGGAATCTAACTCGTACAAAATCACCCCACCAAGAAAGAGGATGTCCCTATAAAAAGGCCGATCGAACCATCACATGGGCCACATGAATCTTTTGAAAGTTCTTAGGTTGATGTCCATTGTTTTTTTTTTTTTTTAATGACATGGCTCACCTAATTAATATTATTTAGATCTGATATTGGAGGATGCCATCGAAATGGTGAGACTAACTTAATGCATGATTTGAATGACATGCATACAATAAAGTGGACCTCACACGGACACTTGAATAACATTTACACGTAGGTGAATAAGTTTAACAATGTTCTAGAGTTAATGATACTTGCCTAATTTTTTTCACCCTTTCCATCATTTTTGTTTGAGCCGTCTTTATATTTATCCTAAGAAACATTTGATTTTGGGTACTTTTGCAAAATTCCAATTAGTGTAGGACATATCAGATGATCAATTTGGAATACCAAATCGTGCACCCCTTGTTTTGCACATTGATGCATCACAGCTCTAGATTTCCTCTTGACTAAAAAGCTCTATAATTATATCCGTGATGCAGGATCCTCTATAACATTTGTAGAAAAAACTTATTATGCAAGGCTGGTTGTTGGGACATTACATTTTTTGTATCGAATCTAACTCGTACAAAATCACCTCACCAAGAAAGGAGATGTGATCCCCATAAAAGACCAATCCAACTATAACATGGGCGGCCGCATGAATCTTTTGACGTCCAATATTGGTTTTTTTTTAATTTTTCGTGTGTGTGTGACTCAGCTAATTATTATTTAGACCTGATATTGGAGAATGCCATTGAGATGGTGAGACTAATTTTGATGCATGATTTGAATGACATGCATACGCTATAGTGGACCCCACACGGATAGTTGAATAACATTTACATGTAAGTGAATAAGTTTTAACAATGTTTTAGAGAAAAAAATTCCAAGAGTAAATGGTACTCCCACTAGGTTCAGTGCATACACGTGGCACAAATTTACTTAAATTAAACAGAGTAAATTCTGTAATTTAAAGTCGTTAGGTGAAAGTCCCAAAATCAGGTTCGCTGAATAATCCCTCCCTCTGATTCATTGTTGACAATTGTTTGTTGGAATAAGATCATTGTGTATTTTTCAATTTTTTACCATCCAATCGTTGTGCAACAATCCAATAGTAAGACAATCAAATAAGCATGATCTTTGGGTCATCGTACATCTAAATAGGTATTCAGTATCTAACACCCAGATCTATAGCTCAACTGGTAGACTGAGTGGAGATACCTCGTTTCAACACTTGAGGTCTTGGTATCGATCCCTAGTGGGGGTAGCTAACAAGGAGCGTGTGTACTGACATGGGTGTGTACTAACAAACTAACTCAAAAAAAAAAGGTATTCAGTATCTGAATAGCTTAATATGAATTAATTGTCTTCCATGTTTGCAATTTCTAATATCCCACTTATCATCAGTCACACTGCTAGAGCATCAAAGTTTCTCTTGACAATCCTGCCTAAGCAATCTTCTTTTCTTTTTCATTTTCTTTTTTTTTTAATCTATACACACCCACACCCACTCGCACACACCACAATTGGCACTCGAACCCATGATACAAGTCACACACTAATACAACATAGAGAAGATTAATTAATTTTTTTAATAAGCTTATAGCTGTTATAAGCATATATGATTTATTATTTTTGTTAGACTCACCTGTATGAGCACAGAGTAAAGCTGCTTCCTATGAGATTAAAAGTGCAGTCTCTAAAGAGATAGTTAAAAAGTGCGAGTAAGGTAACTCTAAACCTTATGATAAAAGAATATTAGTTCAAGACTCAATTCATTAATATTTTAATAAATTAAATCATATACATAGTGTTCAATTTGTTAGATACTTATATTAATTTACATCTTTTCTCATTGCATAGTTTTATATTTTTATTTATTTAAAATAGAAAGGAGATAATGGACTTTACAGAAGTTTCAAAACAAGTAAGCTTTTTTACAAGTGTTTACTTTATCTTACATTGGTCAGAGAAGAGGATTTAAAACCATATACATCAAAACCTTCTTAGACAAGGGTTTGAATCTCTTTCAAAGATTATGCTTTGAGGCACATGAGAATGCATGCACCACCTGCCATTTTTTAATACATGCATCGTGTCAAGCTGCACAATGCTAGACTAAACCATGGCCGTGGCACGGTGCAGTAGTGTGTTTATATGCTCGCGGCTATTTTCAGTTTATTTTCAAATTCCAATGTTTTTGAGTTTTTATTAAAATATTTAAATTCACAGTAAATTTTTACTTTTTTCTAATCATGAATCTAGACCTTATGTCATGTCACTCCCATTCCTATTTCTTCCTGCCTCTCAATAATAGCTTTGATTTGACAATCTTATCCATCCCAGGTGGTTCATATCATTTTTTGCCTCCCCCTCTCAAAAAAAATATAATAAAATTTAAATTTAAATTAAAAAAAAAAAAAAACACTCTGATAATGGATGTGGACAGTCCACAAGGTAGCCCCACCTCTGGACCTAGATGTCTCTAAAAAGGAGTGAGGCACATTGAGAGCAGTCATAAGTTGCAGTCCTATTTTATAGTACTTGTAACCTGAAAGAAACATGATTGCAACCTGGAGCCAGGACACCTTGTTATAAATGATAAAGAAATCACAATTCAATTAAGTTCACTTATACAATGAGAATTTTGATTTCATATTTTCTAAAAGCTCATTGCTAGCCGTTAAAGTTGTGGGCCAACACATCTATATTGAATATGTTAAATAATCCTTTTCCAAGTTGTGCTGAAAGCATGTCCAAGATACATGGGTTCAAAAAAATGTTTTTTTTTTTTTTTTTTTTAATGATTACCAAAACACCTTGGATGATAAATGAAAGGAGAGCAAGAGAAATATCCTGTGCCCATCTCATTGAAATGAATAGGGAATCCTCTTGTGCATTCCAGACGTGTTGTGTGGTAGGCATCGTTAGGTGGGCCATGCACATACGTGCATAAGAAATTGACGGTTAAGAGAATCAGAAATGGTTCCTTAAATCTATACGTGTGGCCTACCTCACGATCTTTCAGCTCTGAAATTAGATGCGTGGCCTGCCTATGATCACGATATCACCACGTGTGCCCCGCGTAAGAAGCAAATTCCGGACAAAAGAAAGGAGAATGTGAAAAAAGGTAACGGATTGGGTACAACCCCGCAAGTAGGTAGCTAGGAACGAACAGGGGTGTCTGAGAGACCACCGTAATGTAAAGGTTTTATCCTAACCGTCCATCAATTTTTTCATATCATTTGTGAATATAATATAAAAAACGAGATAGATCTAGAGCTCAGGTGGAGTAGGAAGCAGAGATGACAGTGACACCCAGGTCACGTAGACCTGTATGAAGATAAAACAAAAATATCAGCTTCATCCAAAACCTCCGTACGCCCAAAACTTTTCAACAGTACGTGTTTGATCCCTCCTTTGTGGTCCACTTCAGATTTGGAACTATCTCATTTTTTGAATTCTATCCTAAAATGATATGGAAAAATGAATTTGTGGTCCACTTCAGAGATTTGGAACTATCTCATTTTTTGGATTCTATCCTTAAAATGATATGGAAGAAATGGATGGATGCATTACTCTAGCCCTTGATAGGCCCAATCCGTTCCTAGCTAGGGATCCGCAGGTTAGTACCCGATCTGCTACAAAAAGCGCAAAAGTAGGTATTTGATACTCCTGCTGAGTGTGGCATTTGATATGCAGGCACTTTAAAATGGTATACCTGGCATGAAGTAACTCCTAAATTGTGTAACTCACTGTCACCAAATTACATTCCGAAAATCAGATAGGTTGAAAAACCTTAATCTGATTCTGCACACTTGTTTGTTTCAAAAAAAAAATAAAAATACGACCGTTGATAAACCGTCCAATAAATATTGACAGATCCGTTTGTAGTAACTGAATAACGATAAATTTTGGTCCATGATACATTCGAACTAGTAAAGTACTAGACTGTTTAATTTGAATTACTTCCAAGTAATTCGTAAGCGCCTGAGCATCATTCATCACAAGATGTCAGAGTATCAAAGTTTTTTCCCTACCTGGAAATCCCCGACTACTCTTGGCAATCGTGATTAACGAGTATTTTCATGCGTTCTCTAACGCAGAAGTCCCATCGGTCAGAAGATTTTTTAAGGGATGGCCACGTAAATCAGGCCCTTTGGATGAATAGTCCTATAGCCACGTGTACGACGGAGATTGAAGCAGTAACAAGTAGAATAGCTTCGCGGATCTTGTTATATACCCGAAGAAAACTTCAAAAACTTGAGGTTTGTTCACGGGCCTCAAAAACACCGCCTCCTAGGGCGCACGTTAAAGCCGTGTCTAGCTTGCCACGTCACCTTTCCAGCTCAGCAGTGCCTATGCTTTTCCGCCGTGGTGGGGCCCACTTCTTTCGCTGTCGGCTCACGCACTCCTATCGTACTGACAGATTCGGCGTGCCCTAAATGGGCGTATGTCAGCTGTATGTATGGTGGATGTATCTGTATGTATGTTGGTTTCTTGGAGCATGCATCATGTGTGAAGTAAATCATGCGTCATGTGTTTTTCTTTCATGAATCTCATGCATCAACAGATATCATGTGAGATATCACGCCACGTGGTGCAGTCAGCTTCATCAGTGCTGCTTACAGCTGCTCATCTGCTGATCGCCGTAAACAAGCGCCATACGTATGGACGAGAAACGTCTGAAACATCTTGAACGCTTATCAGTTTTTTGGATGCCATCCATCCTGAATGCACCTTGGAAATCGAAATCTAAACCGTTGCTTATTCTTTCTTCTTTATTTTCTTCCGAGCGTCCATTTCCTCGTTTGCGACGTGGCCGGATGTTACTGCATCTCTGCACGTAGGGTTGTCAATGGGCCGGGCTCAGGCTTGTCAAAATCAACCTTTTTAATAGGCCCGCCGTAACAGTCCAAAATCGGAAACGGATTGGCTACTCTTCCTGCCACTAGCCCGATGGCTGATGTGCGGTGCTCTGTGGGCCCCACCATGATATATGTGTATCATCTCTGCTGTTCATTCGTTTTAGAGATCATTTTATAGCTTGAGCCCAAAAATGAGAGGGATATAAATCTCAGGTGGATCACACCATAGGGAAACAACAGCGATTGGACATCCACCATTAAAGTCCTCCGAAGGCTTGATGTACTGTTTACTTGACATCCAATATGTTACTTAGGTCATAAAGACTTATATGAAGGAAAAATAAATAAATTATCAACTTGATCCAAAACTTTTACGGTCCTCAAAAAGTTTTTAATGGTCTACATTCATTCAACAATGTTTCTGATAATATGGTCCACTTGAAATTAGAATACACCTCATTTTTTGTCTCATATCCTTAGAATGATTTACAAAAACATACGAACCTCCTGGATAAACACATATGTCATAGGAGGGATCATACATTACCGACCACTAGCCTTTGGCCGATGGCAGGGAAGTCGCCAATCCGCTACCAGGAGTTGCCAATCCGTTTCCTCCTATGTATTTGGAAGAAATGGGTTGTCCACTCCCCTGGGCACCCATCAATGGTTGGTGGTTAATGTTTTTTTGGAGTCTATCACGATTAATGTGTTTTATTTATTTCGTTCATCTATTTTTATGAATTTTTAAAGTAGGAGACCAAAAATAAAGTATTTATCTATCTCAATTGACCCACATTACAAGAAACAGCGTCCAATGAACATCAACCATTAAAAACATTTTAAGAGTTATAGAAGTTTTGGATCATGCTGATTTTTGTTTTTACCTTACATTTGGGCTTGTATTATCTAATCAAGAGATTGGATGTCAAATAAACAATACAGTGGCCTTTAAGAGGATTTTAACGGTGGATATCTAATTACTATTGTTTTAATGTGGTGTGATCCACCTGAGATTCACATTCCTCTCATTTTTTAGATGAAGCCCTGAAATGATATTTAAAAATGGATGAACGGGATGGATGAAACATTTTGGGGCCGACAGAACACCGATTACATGCCCCCGGGCTGTGTCAGGGGGAGTAGCCAATCCGTTTCCAAATCTGGGCTGAGGCCAACCCCAGTCCCATCCATCTATACGCACAAGCTCGTAGCATCGGAGCCGTTTATCATGTGGGGTTCACCTGGGGAAGAAATCCGGTCTTCGATTATCGTCCATTGATATAATCGATTTTATTAGCAAAATTTGGGTCAATCTAGTACCTTTTGGCAGATCCGAGCCATTCATCGGAACGGTCCCACTAAGAACGTGCCTTTATCCTGAAAAATAAGGTAGATCGATCTGCAGGTTGGCTGCACATGTACACTGAATGTGGACCATTGATCAATTTATTTAGGTACACGTGCGGTCCACTTGATGACTCAACCTATCTATTTATTTTGCGTGTCATATACATGGTTCCGACCACCTGATGGACGGGATGATCTCTTACACACGTGGAATTCGATCGAATGGTGAGGATCATCTTTAAAAACAGTATACCGCACATGGACGATCCGTGTCTTGTCCCTGCTTCCGGTTCGGAAGTGCGTCTTGCACGCTTCGACATGGTCCAGCTGCCTTTGTTGATATACCTGTATTTCTGTACTGCACGGCTGTAACGCTACGCGGGAATGCTTTTCGCAAGCGCCCATATGCACGCGCTAATACACAAGTGCATATAAGTGCTGAAGCGCCTCACGTGTTGGAGATCAAGTTCACATAACAGATGGGCCCAGAAGCACTTATTAAACAAAATAAATCGGCCGTTCTACAATCAACACAAATGTACAAAAAATAAACGGTTATAAAATACACAATATCTATTCAATTCCAAATCATATACATGAAATAAATTATGAAATTACATTGTGACTAGAGTGATGAACGTTTCGGATCTCTCATTTGTGATCTTGCACAGGATATCCGAGGCGCTTGGTTTAGGTGCGTTCGGATGCGTGGATGTACACAACATTCCGTAGTGCGTCGTGTCAAAACGAAATCAGAGTCGTAGCGTTGAGGACGGGATGACGACTTTCTAGGAGAATGTCTTCCCAGCGCGAAATTTGACACGCCGAAAGCGACGCATCGCAATTCGCAGGCCGCTGGTGGGCCCCGCCAGGTGTTTTCTTAATCTCCCACTTGGAAGCGGATTGCGTACTGAGTAAACTCTCTGGGGCCCACATTCAATCGAGAATTTCATCCACTCCGTCCATCCATTTTAACAGATAATTTTAGGGCTTCAGCCCAAAAATGAAGATATCCCAGACCTCAATTGGACCACACCACCGCAAAAGTGTGAAGTGAACGTCTACCGTTAAAAATTTCTTGGTGGCTACGGAAGTTTTAAATCAATATTATATTTGTTTTTTCCTTCATCCATGTCTGTTTTATCTCATGAATAGGTTAGATGACAAATAAACATAATTGGAGGCCTTAAAAAGGTTTCAACGGTGGAAATCAAGACTTCCACTCTTTCCTGTGGCATGGTCGATTTGAGCTTTTTGTATGCTTCAAGTTTGGACTCAGCCCCTAAACCGATATGGAAAAACGAATGGACGGTGTGGATAAACCACATTCATTCACGGTAGCCCAACGGAGTTTACTCAGTACGAAAGAGCGTACTGAGTAACTCAGTACGCAATCCGACTTCCTCCCACATACCGAGAAAATGGGTTGGTGGGGATGCGCAAGCTCTAAACCGAGTAAACCCGTCACGTGTACGTATGGCCCACATCAACGGTCGGTGCATATGGCCGGCGGACTGGAATCTTCTGCCACGCCCTTTCTACGCTGCTAATTCTGCGGAGTTCAATTATCATGTTGTACATGTTAAATCCACACCCTCTATCAAGTTCTCTCATTGATGTTAGGCTTCAAGGGAAAAAACCAGCTACATCCATATCACAGATGCGCCACACCACATGGAAAAATGGAGATGAGATGCAAATAGTATTTTTGTATGTGGGTCCAACATGGTGTATATCTTTCGTCAATCAATCAAGTGTAACCCATTAAGATGGAAAGAAGGTGGGCTACATTGCGTGAACTTTACTTATATCATGCACGGTCAGTTCAAATAATAGTTTCCACCTGATGGACGGTGTGGATTTTACATGTTGTACAACAGTGAGTCTTGGAGTTCTACGTGCTGACTAGAAACAGATATGGTAGACGATTACGGTCCATGGCTGGCTCGCGTCCAGCACACGCTCGGGAAGTGCGGGGGACACGTATCGGGTCAGCACTGCCTGGAGAATGAAGTTTTAGAATTTTTGATGGACCAAATATCATATAATAGAGAAGACTTTGAAACTCTGGTGGAGTGTGACAGATGGTACATGGTCTTGCAGGTATTGCTTATAAGTTGTACGCGTAATATGTGAAGTAAATCAAATTCAACCGTCCAAATGTTAGGCCCCAGTTCAGATGTGTCATGAACCAAAACCGAAGAATTTTCGTCCAGACGGTTAAAAATGAAAAATATCCAATAGGCCCATTCAAACAAAAAAAGGTCCACAAATCAGCAGTTAGCATTACTCAACCAATCAGACTTTGGGACTTGATTCATAGCCACAGCACGTTTAGCTTGTGGTAATGTACGCCACATGTACAATTTCCTGAGGGATTGTGTATCATGTGTCATACAATAGCAGAGTATCAAATAATTCGCCGTACTCATGTCAGAAGAGCCGATGAGCTTTGTCCTAATGTACGCCGCATGTACACTGAATCCGTACTGGATCCTGCATGTAGATGGCGCGCGCCTGAAAACACATCGGGTTTATACGATACTCTTCTAGTGTGATGGTTGATACGCAGGTGCTTTTAGGTGGCATGATTTAAATACAATCCAACCGTTCAAATTGCAAAACTTGCCATGGATAGGTTACCACCTTAAAATAAGATAAAATAGCTGATAGAATTTAGACAACAGTCCGTTTTTAATTTCAACCGTCCATTAAATGGCTGCCTATCGTATAGTACATATAAATTCGAATCGGTATATGCGCCACAATCTAGACCCCACTAAATGTACGGCCTGTGTCATGCAGGTAAAAAGCTACTTAGTTTCAATGACACTTTCTTGGTAGAAACACGATTGGTGGGCCATCATGGCCACTTTTTTTTAATGGTGGAAAGAAAATGGGAAAAATCCCAAGTCATTGGTTAGTGGCAAGAGCTTGAGAAAAAGACAGTGGTGGGTCAAATCAATCCATCCACTATGAGATGCTGCCAATTTTCTTTAGGAATATCGTCCTAGTTCAATGAGACCACCTTCATTTGCCACCGTCCAAGGTTGCGCCCCACTACTGTATTTGTTTTCGACCGTTTGAACGTATCTAGATACTTTCAAAAAGTGACAAAGGTTCTTTAATTTGACATTTTTCGTCTTGGAATTTAGAGTTCCATCAGTCAGATATTCAAGTCCCACGTTTCTGCGGGAGATTCCTAGTCTAAATTATGTAGTTTCAACGTCAAGGGGGCCATGGTTTGTGTGGAATATGGACCGTTGATTTTTTATTTTTTATTTCCGTACTTTCTGTCTGTTTTCCTCCTTGGATGAAGGAGTGAGTTCCAGCCTGAAAGATTGTTTGGATCTTGCAAGATTAGGTCTTTGAGAAGTGCTTCAACCAGCAATAATATATGATTGTTTTTACAAGTATATTGATTTTTTATATCAACATATGTTATCAAAGTCAGATTTATTATTTGTTTGAAGAGTGTGCTTAATTAAATAAATGATCATATAATATGGTGTTATGAAAAAAGATAAGATGTTTTAATCCATTTGAAAGATTTACTTCTTTTTTCTTTTTCTTTTTTTAATACTTATTAATAACCTTCTATCCTTATAGAGGAGATGATGAGGATATTTGATAAAAGTAATGCTTTAGGACTGTAAGCGATCTATTACATTTCTGTCAAAGAGAACTATCAAATTGTTAATTGGAGCTAGTGTACATGCATGACACAATTGTCCATTGTATAGGCGTATTGGCTTGAATGGAAAAATGATGCAATCAATGTATTTTATTTTTTACATAGTAGCCCATGAAAAGTATTGCATACTTAATAGACTCTTCGGATCTCATGATTGGATGTCCAAGCATCATAATTGAACTCACATCCACATGATTATTTTCTTTTAATTAGTTTATTTGTCAACAATATTTAGCAAATTAATCCACATTACTACGGTAGATTTTTTTAGAAGAAGCTTGGTTGAATGCGTTTATTGTAAATAATAACTATGAATCTAAGTCATTTTCCAATCATCTAAATTATTTATATGAGTTTCATTTTGTATGATGGAAATAAAGATATGAAAGTTCTCAATTGCATTATTTTAACTCCTTAATTCTTTGACTCTTTGACTTATGATATGATAGGTCAGAATAACCTTAAAATATCGAGAGGTTGAAGTGAGGTATTCCCAATCCAAAGGGAGCCCTATCAAACAAATGATTTTTGTCATAGAAAAATCTCAAATTCAATAGCTAAAGTCTTCACTCCTGATATATCTTTGTGAATGCTGAGATTGCGAAGGACGGCGGGGATTGTGATTATGGGAGCTTTTTTATACTTTTTTTTTAATACAATTGTGACTTAGGTGTTATGTTATGGGAAGATCCGAGGCTGGTTGCCCCGAGCCGACTCAGCGTCATTCCGACTAAGGCGTGATCCATTCAAACTGGACCCAGCGTCAACACCGTGCGAGTCTTAAGGCAGAGTTCAGATCGGAGAGGAGGCACATCCGATCGGACCAAAATGCACCCTTAACCGACCACATGAGCTCAGACCTGACGAGTCGGGTCGGATGCTGAGACTATAGTCGGATTGGCCGAGCCGAGGCGATGATCAGAAGCGCACACCCTACTCGCTCAATATGGAAACTGCCATATCGAGACGTGGCCGGTGACTTCGCTTGCAGGTGCGCACGATCCACCAGATACGCCGCGCAATCAGTAGATTGCGGGCAATATCTCCATGATCCTAGAATCCCTCTGATCGTGCCGAGATTATCGGATTCAGACCGCCTCACAGGTAGGTATAAATAGTACGCATTATCATATCTACAGGTACGCGGAATCTAGCTCTCTTCTACTCTCTACCCAGACTCTGATTCCCTTGTCTTGACTTAGGCATCGGAGGGTCTCCCGGCTTAGCCAGGGTCACCTTTGCCTGTTTTCCTGGTATAGGTTACAGGGATAATACGTGGTGGACGACGTGGAGAGAGGGCCGACCGAATTTTGGCATCAACATTTTTTGGCGCCGTCTGTGGGAACCTGAAACTAGAAGTCAGGTTCTCATTTTTCCAAGCAATGACGAGGAAGAAGAAAGCTGCAGTGACGCAGCCACAACCTGATGAGCAGACTCGGTCGTCGTCACCACTTCACACCGAGTCCGCACCAGGGCCTTCTCAGTGTTCGCGCAATCGGTCGAGTAAGTACTGTGCCATGCAGAATGAGATCCAGGCCCTACGCGATGAAGTAAACCGAATGAAACAAAAGAGAGAGTCAGAGTTACGCCCGGCTCAAGAACCTGTTTTGGAGCCAGTAGGGTTGTTCGTGGAAACTCACTCTATACCTATGAGTGTAAGACATGAAGCCCCCCAACACTCGAGGGTGCCACATTCAAGTCAAAATCCTCATGCGGTACGGGCCGAAGTATCCGCGCGGAACGCCCCTACTCGAGCTCCGACAACCGTCCACTCGGCGACATCCGCCCTGCCGCTTACAGACCTCCGACATAAGTTAGAGCGGAGGAGAGAAAGGAGAACACCGGAGGTCGATCGTACACCAGAGGTCGTCGCAGAAAATAAGGACCCATGGGAAGCACGATTTGCAGAGTTGAACGATAAGTTCCTGACATTGGAGAAAAGGCAGGAGCGATCGACGGTTCCAGCCACGATCCAGGCGATGATGGAAGAGACCGAGCCTCCCTTCACTCCAGCCATTATGGCCGAAGTGATGTCGCAAAGGTTTCGGATACCTCCCGTCATCTAGTATTGAGGATCGGGGGACCCATCCGAAGACTTGGAGTCCTACCGATCGTGGATACAGATCCAGATAGCAACAGACGCGATGATGTGTAGAGAATTTTCTATCACCCTCACAGGATCCGCTCGGATTTGGTATCGCCAGATCAAACCCAGGTCCATAGGCTCTTTCGCGAAGCTGAGTCGACTATTCCTTACGGAGTTTATAAGCGCTAAGAGAAGTCGTAAGCCCAACACCCACCTGCTTACCATCAAGCAAGCCTCGAAAGAGTCGTTGAAAGATTACATCGCTCGCTTTAACGAAGAAGCGTTGCATGTTGAAGACTACGATGATAAGATGACCCTCGCCGCCGTTCTGAGCGGACTGAAAGAAGGAAAGTTCACCTTCTCCATCGGAAAGAATCCACCAAAGATGTTAGCGGACTTCATGGCGAAAGCTCAGAAGTATATTAATGCCGAGGAGTTCACTAACGCTCGAAAGGGCACACAAGTGTCTGACTCGACAAACAAAGGGAAGAGACCTCGGAACGAAGACTCCCAGTCTACTGGCAAAGGGATGGATGACCGTGCTTCTCGCGATCGTCGACCGATCCGTAGGCCGGAAGAAAAATTCCGTTCCTATACACCACTCAATACTTCCTCCGAGCAGATCCTGCTAGATATTCGAGGAGACAGACTGCTCAATTGGCCGGTTTGTATGAAAGCTGACCCAGAATACCTGGACAAGCGGAAATTCTACCGTTTCCACCAGGACCATGGTCACAACACGGACGATTGTGTATATCTGAAAGATGAGATTGAGTCCCTCATCCGCAAGGGACATCTACGTCGTTACGCCAAAAGGGAGAAATCTACCCGGAGGGAGGAACGACCATGAGAGCAGCTGAACAACCCCCCAGAAGAACTCGCCGAAATTTGTACCATCTTTGTAAGATCAGCTGGGGGAGGAGATTTAAACAGGGCTCGCAAAGCCCATTCCCGAAGGTCCGAGTTGAAACACCATGTTCACGTAGCAGAACGTCCCAATAAGGAACTCCGAGTCACTCCGTGTAGCCTAACCTTCACGGAAGATGATGCGCGCAGGATCCATCATCCGCATGATGACGCGCTAGTGGTTACCATGACCGTAACCAACCACAAAGTATACCGCATCTTTGTCGACACTAGAAGTTCGGCTGATGTCATGTATTTCAAGGCGTTCGAGAAGATGGGAATTTCACGGTCTAAGCTTCGGCCCGTGAAAACTCCCTTACATGGCTTTGTCGGAGATAAAGTTATCTCTGAAGGAGTCATCTCCCTCACAGTAATAGCGGGAGAAGGGCAACATCAAGTTACACTTTTGGTGGACTTTTTAGTTGTCAACGTTCCATCAGTCCACAACGTGATCTTGGGCCGACCGTCCCTCAACGCAATGAGAGCGGTCGTCTCAACTTATCATCTGATGATGAAGTTTTCAGCTGAAGGTGGGATCGGTTATCTCCGAAGCTATTAGCGCGAGGCCCGGAGGTGCTATACGATAGCCGTGAGAAAAGGAGCTACCAAACAAACGCTTGTAGTGGACACCTTGGACCCTTGGGGACCGACGGAAGAAAGCTCCTCAGTTGAAGACCTGATAAGAGTATCGCTCGATGAATCAGACCCGAGTAAAACTGTTCAGCTCGAATTATCACTAAATTCCGAGCGGAGGAATGAGTTACTGGTCTTCCTAAAGCAACACCGAGACGTCTTCGCATGGTCACACGTGGATATGTAGGAAATCTCACCCGATGTGTTGGTCCACAGGCTGAACGTGGACCCAGACCACCGGCCGGTTAAGCAAAAAAGAAGACTGTTCGATACCGAACGATATGAAGCTATTGCCGAGGAGGTCTCAGTCCTACTCGATGCTGGCATAGAAGAAGTGTACTACCCTGATTGGATAGCAAATGTTGTGCTCGTCAAGAAGTCCAATGGGAAGTGGCGAGTCTGCGTAGACTATTTCGATCTAAATAAGGCGTGTCCCAAAGACAGCTTCCCGTTATCTCAGATCGATCAACTCGTGGACAGCACGGCTGGACATGAGTTACTTTCGTTTCTGGATGCTTACTCCGGGTACAACTAGATCTCTATGCATCCCCCAGATAGGCAGAAGATTGCCTTTGTCACAGACAAGGGGCTCTACTGTTACCGGGTCATGCTATTTGGCCTGAAAAACGCTGGGGCGACGTATCAAAGACTTGTGAATCAGATGTTTGCCAACCAGATTGAGCGCACCATGGAGGTGTATGTGGATGATATGTTAGTGAAGAGTACTCAAGCCTCTAACCACCTTGCCGACCTCGGAGAAACATTTAGTGTCCTCCGAGAATATCAGATGAAATTGAACCCCACCAAGTGTGTGTTCGGAGTTGAGTCAGGAAAGTTTCTAGGCTTTCAAGTCAGTCAGAGGGGTATCGAGGCCAATCCAGACAAGATCAAGGCCCTCCTCGACATGAACTCGCTTCGGACCCTTAAGGAGATATAATGTCTGACGGAAAGGGTTGCTGCCCTCGGACGCTTCATATCTAGGGCTACAGATAAATGCCTTCCTTTCTTCCAGCAACTGAAGGGCCACAAGAAGGCGGAGTGGACGCCCGAGTGTGAGCATGCTTTCCAGTAATTAAAACACTACTTGGGTTCTCTACCATTATTGTCCAAGCCTGAAGAAGGGGAGTCTCTGCTCCTCTACCTCACTGCCTCGGCTTCGGCTGTCAGCTTGGCTCTGATCAGAGAAGTCGGAGGCAAGCAAGCCATGGTACCAGCTGAAACAAGGTATCAGTCCTTGAAAAAACTGGCGCTCTGCCTCATCGTCTTAGCTAGAAGACTGCGACCATATTTTCAAGCCCACTCCATAGTGGTGCTGACAGACTCTCCTCTAAGGCAGGTCCTCCAAAGACCTGAAGTGTCAGGTCGGATAACCAAGTGGGCCGTAGAACTCAGAGAATTTGATATTCAATTCCGCCACAGGACAACGCTCAAGGGGCAAGCTGTAGCCGATTTTATCACCGAGTTCACAGCTCCGGATGCGGAGCAGGTTAGAAAGGAAGTTGAAATGACACCGTCAGTCCCGCAGAACGATCAAGAAGCAGCCTCGGATCTGGGGTGAGTCCTTTATGTTGATGGATCTTCCAACATTAAGGAGCTGAAACCGGTGTCGTCCTGGTTGCACCTGATTCAACGACAATCCAATACGCCAACGGATGACTTCGGCCGGGACATCTTCGGAGTCGTCGGGAAGTAGGGAATCAAGGTCGAGGTCTAGGTATAAACCCAAGACTGCCTTGAGGCAAGCGTTAAAGCCGCGATTGTAAAACGTTGCAGCTTCATCGTCCCTCTCCTTTGAAGTCTTGAAGCTTTCGACAGTAGTAGCAACCGCTGCGGCCAAAGAAGCCTCATCCTTCGCCGCTGGGCTTACACGATCTGATTCACGGATCGTGTCCGTTCTTCAGTCACCTCGGCCTTCGCGCGGTTCAGAGCTTCTCCGAGTCGAGTGGTCTCCATGGCCAAAGAATCTGCATGAGCCCTGACACGAGTCAGCTCAGCGGTCGTTACATCGCCACCCTTCTTAAAATTATCTGCCTTGTCCTGCAGCTGCAGCTCCCCGGCCTCCAAGCCAATGACAACTCCTTGCAGTCGCCTAACCATGGCCCTCTCGCCTACGAACTGTTGGCGCAGGCTGGTGTGCTCTGTCTTCATGGCCGCTGCCTCGGCCTGTAGGGCCTCCAACTCTGTCTCTTTCTCCTTGCGCTCCCACACTCTCTGCTGAATAGAGAGCAGCATCGGGACGGCCTGAACAGAAAGAAAAGATCAGAATCTACAGTATATGTATAACGACATGAAAGAAACAAAAAGTCTTTTCAGAAACATACCATGTAGCACACGGAAGCGAAGTCGTTTAAGAAGTCGTCCTCCAACCGCTCAAGAGTATGGGAAATATCTTCCTTCTTAGCATGTTTGGCAGCCCACGGAGCCAAGCAAGTCATGTGATAACCGGGCTTAAACCTCCAGCCGCTTGTGCCCGCCTGGGCCGAAGCCTCAGCCCCCTCGGCCCCTACCTTACTGCCGGCCGAGTTTTGACCCTCGCCTGGAACCTCCCCCCGACCTCGGAGGGGGGGGGAAGCACATTGTCAGCTATTTTATTTACCTCCTCCTGTTTGGAGGAGGAGGGCACAGCGATGGGGGCCTCAGGGTTCGCGGCAAGCACCTCCACTGTGAGGGGAACGACGGCGGTGGGGGATCGAGGAGCAACAGTGCTTGGCACGACAGGAGTGTCGCCCACAGTCGTCTGGACGAGCCCAGGTGAAAGACGTACCACCGGGAGCAGGACTACTGGGGGAGCAGCAGCGGTGCTAGGGCGCCTCGAGGTTGGCTGTGCGGAGGAAGTGCCGGCGGGGCTAGGTGCTGGGGCTGCTGGAGATGGTGCAGCGGAAGATTCCCCCACGCAAGGGGGAGCCGGCTTCTTCTTAGTGATTTTCACTCGGGGGGCTTCTTTAAGCAACTCCGCCGCCATCGGAGCCGCTTTACTCTTCTTAACCCCGGACGCTTCGGCCATGCCTACGAAAAAGAAGACCGTGTCAGCTACTAAATAAGCAAAGGAAAGTTTATTGAAGAGTTCGGGGCAACTTATTGAGGGATGAGAGCAGAGGTTGGGATTTGCAGAGCCCAGACTGGTGAAGGTTGGCCACAGTGATCAGATCCGCCCAGGAGCGAAGCGACTCCGACCGCACTCTGGCCTTTGTTATTTGATTCTTCTGGTCCGAGTCGAGGAGCGATAACCCCTTATGAAAAGCTGCAAAAGGAAAAAGAAATGTTAATTCAACTGGAACAGATGAAAATTAAAGCAACAACTCGGATGTAAAATGAAGTCCGACCTGACTTTTTAAAATGGGTCAGAACCCGGGCTATTAAGGTCCTAAGTTCAGCCGTCGGTGCCTTTCAATCACCTACCGCCCAGAACCACTTGTTTTTCCAATCTTTGTTGGAAAACGGCAAGTGCATCACCAACCCCAACCCTTTGATCCCCCGAGTCACAAAATAGTACCATGGGTCATTGCTGTCATACTTGACCAGGTACAGGTTCAGCAGCTCCTCTGGGGTCAGCTCGGGGTTCCTAACTTGCTTCCAAATTATGTAGGTTGAGATCATCACCCTCCATGCATTCGGAGCGAACTGTTCAGGGGCCAATCCGAGGTAGGTCGTTACCTTCCGGATAAAGGGATATAGTGGAAGTCGGACTCCGCACTGCAGCGCGCAGAGGAAGATGACCGCCTCTCCCTCAACTGGAGCGTCAACAACGTCCAAGGGACAGGGATCCCTTATCTGAACGGAGTCTGGGATCTAAAACTCCAAGCGAATCCACTCCATTTGGAATTCTGACATGACAGAACCCCCGAAAACTACCTCTGTGGTTCGAAGGCTCGCAGGCATCTCGGCGGTAGCAGTGGTCTCGACTCGACGGGCTCGGGAGGCTATCTTCCTACTGGGCTGCTTGGTCTTAGAAGCCAATATTTTTTACTTCCGAGGCGGGGGTACAGAAGAGTGGTTTTGAAAGGGCCTTTGGATGACCCACTCTCACTTCCAGTAATCCCCGGCTCGGAGTCATTGCCGTATTCGCGAACTATTTCAAGATCGGAAGACATGGCAGAAAGAAGGACGAAAGTCAGCGAGACTCACCGGGTGATTGTCGGAAATCGCCTACTGACGGAAAGTTCGAAGTCGGCCGGAATCGCCTCTCGTCAGAAATTACCTCTACAGTGTGCTCTTATAAATCAGAACGTAAAATGACTAACGAATGTCCGGGGCCCCTTATATAGGTAGCAAAGGATTTACGCATTGATGCGAGCTTTAATGGCAGCAGCCGAATCGGCACGAGCCGATCTCCTAGCACACATGGCGACACCGCATTGGACGAGCACCGAACCGTTGGTACGGCTCTGACATCGGGCAGTGCGCCTCGATGTGTGAAGCGATGCCCCAACAGTCAGAGCCATCATAAATACGCCACCTCAAGCCTGCATGGCTGCTTTTCATAGGTTGGGAGAAGATTCGGGATCGTAACCGTCACCACGCGTTAATCGAAGGGACCAGCACGCGTGATTCGAGACCCGTCATTATTGCGACAAGGGTGGAAGACTTCCTGTATAAGTACTCTCCGAGCTCGCAGGCAAGCTTGAAGAGTAGGGGGCTTCTGTTATGGGAAGATCCGAGGCTGGTTACCCTGAGCTGACTCAGCGCCATTCCGACTAAGGCGCGATCCATTCAAGCTGGACCCAGCATCAACATCGAGCGAGTCTTAAGGAAGAGTTCAGATCGGAGAGGAGGCACATCCGATCGGACCAAAATGCACCCTTAACCGACCAATGAGCTCAGACCTGACGGGTCGGGTCGGGTCAGATGCTGAGGCTATAGTCGGATTGGCCGAGCCAAGGCGATGATCAGAGGCGTATACCCCACTCGCTCAATATGGAAACTGTCATATCGAGACGTGGCCGGTGACTTCGCTCGCAGGTGCGCACGATCCACCAGATACGCTGCGCAATTAGTAAATTACGGGCAATATCTCCATGATCCTAGAATCCCTCTGATCGTACTGAGATTATCGGACTCAGACCGCCTCATAGGCAGGTATAAATAGTACGCATCGCCATATCTACAGGTACGCGAAATCTAGCTCTCCTCTACTCTCTACCCAGACCCTGATTCCCTTGTCCTGACTTAGGCATCGGAGGGTCCCTCGGCTTAGCCAGGGTCACCTTTGTCTGTTTTCCTGGTCCAGGTTACAGGGATAATACGTGATGGACGACGTGGAGGGAGGCCGACCGAATTTTGGCATCAACATGTTACATATTTAATTTAGAGTCACCACTAGTTAATTATTTGAATTTTCATAGTTGGTTAAACCTTGTAGAATCTATAAATTAGAGAATTCGAAGATTCCCTTATCTAAAGAACTCCTAATCTGCAACCTAAGATTTTTAGTAAAAAAATCATGGTGATAAAGAAGAAAGGTATTAGCACATTTTCTGTCCATACATATGTGCAGTCTTTATTTCACAGAACTCAGTGAAATATAATGGATTTAGGTTAGTTTTTGCATCTAAACATTGCAATTGATGGTATGTGATGTGATAGTACAATGTCCAATTTAGAAAGGAGAATGAGGGATTGGCAAAGGCAATTCGACAAGACCAATTTACCTAAAAAGAAACAATAAAGAAATGAAAAAAATTTCAAGTGATATGAGGTTTTTATGTGACAAGATCCGAAAAATCAGCGAGTCACAAATCATAAACTCGAACTAACTAGAGTGGATGGTGATTGAAAGGTAATATGTTGATATAGGTGTACAAAATGCAAGAATGACGCAAACAAGGAGTGCAACGTCTACTTCAAGATTAAAAGTAAGGGATATAGAAAGGCAATTCAACATGACCAATTTAATGAGGAGCAGTAAATCAATAGAAAATTCTAGTCAATCTAAGTTTATTTATTTATTTATTTATGGGTAGGATATAAGATACCAACAAGCCAACAATCATACACTCAAGTAAACTATGAAAGTAAGGTGATTGAGAGGAGAAAATCATGATGCACAATGCTTAGGTTTTTATTTTTTATTTTTACACACGCACACACATCCCCACTTACTCATGTTGTAGTGGAATTTCACCACTTATGGATAATTGAGACCTTGACCGGTGTTGAAACTCCTAAGAGTCCACCATAGAGGAGAAATGATGATGCACAATGCTTATGGGAAGATGAATGATGTTGATTAATAAATGGGTGAATGGATGAATGAATTGTCGCAAGGATTAGTTTGAGTGGACTGAATTGGCCTTTTGATGGCTCAAGTAGTTAGGATTTGGACTTGGCTAAGCTAAGGTTGGAAGGGCTTCCTCTCCTTACACACACTCTCTCTCTCTCTCACCTTGTTGGGTATATAGGGTGAGTTAGACTTACTTTTCTTCTCTTCCTCTCTTCCTTAAGATGGGTGGTGCTTATATTTTTGGGTTATGATATGAAAGTGAAGAGAAATGTGATTTATAGGTGGGAAGGGTGACATTTTAATAATTTTTGAGAAGTTTAAGAGCTAAAGAAGGGTTGAAGGGGTGTAATTGATTGTTGGAATTGATGTATCATGTGACACCTGGTCATTGATTGGATAGGTGGTAAATAGTGTAATTTTATTTTTATTTTTTTAAAAAAATCTAGGCATAGAAGAGTCATTTAAGCCTGAGCAGGACTCCCAGGGTGAGGGTTTTGTCTCTCTCTCTCTACTACCATTCCCACACCGAATTTTGTGAAATTGCACGTGGCAAGGGGCACATGAGGTGCCGCCTGCCACATAGATGGGACTTGAATTCCTCCGGGAGCTTCAGTGGAACCTAAGTATCCTGATGGGCTACTTCTTCTTACTTTATTAGGATCCCAAGGCTAAATGAGCATAGACTTGGTTTGGATTGGGGCTTAGGTTTGAGCGACATTTTGGGGTCCAACGGCATACCAATTAGTTAATTTACTCTGCACGGGGTGTTTACAATCTTATTGCGATGTATTAAGATGTATTTGAGCAAACGACATAGAAAAAAGAAAGGAAAAAAAAAAACCAACAACAACAACCTGCTTGAATGTTGGAGTAAGTGATTTGGTCACTCAAGAGTTTTATTAATAAGCCTTGCATATCAAGAAAGGGTGACCATAGCCAAATACTTAAGATGCAGCAGATGGGATGGTAGATCTAGACCATCCATCTTGTGGTTCTCATCCTTATATGGCCCTTGGTTGATAAGAACAACAAACCAACTATCCTACATCACAGAACTCTGTCCTCCAAAGGGCTTGTGAATGAAAATGCTAGTTCTGGTCTACACTCAATAAGAAAAGCAAAAGGTTAGGATCATCTAGTTAACATGATTTCCAAATGCCACTCATCCACAAGTGGGGCCCACCAGATGTGCAAGCTGGATCATTGCCCCACCTGCCATTTTTCAAGCATTGTGTGAGAACATGCAAAGTAGACACCTTAATGCTTAAGGAAAGTAACTAGTATTAGAAAAGCAAGACATGCTGGGAATAAAGCAATGATAAAAATAAAAACCCTCAAAACAATCAAAGAGCTTACACTAATCCCTATCTTAAATGGGAAATAATGATAATAGAACTACAAGAACAGGAATATGGCAGATCCATCTATCTACACACCTGGCCGGTTGTCTATCATTATGGATGGACGATGTTTCAAAAATCGTACTAGCCATCACCAATCCTAACTTTCTAGCGCTTAACATCGAACATTAATTGTTTTTCCTTCCCACTGTCGATTTAAACACCACTGTTTAGATGGTAAGGATCATTTGGTTTATGCATGCGAATCTCAAATCAATTTTATTCCATGGTAGGTTCCACCAGATGAATAATCCTAATTGAAAGATAATATTATCATTTGTGCAATGTAGCAATTAGGCTCTACCATATTTTGGTTCTTCTGGCTCCATGATATCTATCTCCCCTTTTAAAATGCAATTGCCATGGACCTTTACATAGTTTCAGATATGCCCTATGGTTGTTTACAGCACCCAAAATAAGTAACTCGTTGATGTATGCTACTAAATGTCATCCAGATTTATGTGAAAAGACTAAAATAATAATCTAATTTTACTTCTCACAAGGAGAGTGGAGATGGAATTGAAGGAGTTATTTGATACTACTGCAGAGTGTGATGGTTGGTACTCTAGCGCTTTAAAATTATACTGTGTCATACTTTTAACCAATCAAACTGTCTAATTTGAGTTTGTTTGTTCACTAAAAATTCTAATATTTAACTAATAAGAGTTCATTAAAAATGATAATCTTTGACTATTTACATTTGGATCATCCATTAAATATTCACCAATTAGCCAATTAGGCAAACAAATGAATGTATTTTGTTTTGTTATTTAAGATCCATCTAAATTAAGGTTTATTATCTCTTTGGTTTATTTTAAGTTCATTATATGGCATGTAAAAGTTTCATAGTGCATGCATATTAACCAGATAGATTATTAAAATTGTCTTGTTTTGAAAAGCAATAGAGTGTCATCTAGATGGCTTCACCTAACTAAAATGCACTTACTTTGGTTTTAAATCCTTTACCATGTCCTTTAATAACATGAAGTTTTAGGGAAGCAGATTGAGTCCTACCACCGCTTGGATGGAATCGGTCTAGTCAGGGGCTTTGTGAGGCCCACCATGACGTATTGTTTTCATCCAAGCCATTCAGTCATTTTTTTTCCGAATTATTTTAGGTTATGAACCCAAAAATGAGGAAGATACAAGACTCAAGTAGACTGCAAAGTGGGGATTGAATGCCCATAATTAAAAACTTACTGGGAGCCATTGAAGTTTTTCATCAAGTGACATTTGTGTTTTCCATTCATCTAAGTTTGTGTGACCTTATGAATAGATTGGATGGTAAATAAACATCACGTTGGGCCCTAAGATTGCCTCAACAGTGGGCATCATTATCACCACCATTTCTTGTGGTATGGTCCACTTGAGCCTTGGATCTGCCTCATTTTAAGGCTCATGCCCTAAAATGATTTGAAAAAATAGGTGAATGGTGTGGATAAAACCTATACATCATGGTGGGCCCTATAAAACCTATGCCTGCACAGATTTGTACGATGCAATCTACTTCCTAAATTTAGCTATTGAAAAAAATAAAAAAAAACAAAAAAAAAAAAAACAAATGCATAGAAAACTCACCCTCAAAAGTTTTGAATCACAGTAAAAGTTGGGCCACACGGGTTTCAGGCAGTTTGTCGTTTAGCCTCCTATCACACGAGATGAGTTATCAAAAAGTTTCTCCCCATATTCTTGCGTATGAAGTTGTATAGTTGTTACACAGCCCTCTGTTTAGCGTAACTTGGTTAATTGGTTAGCTAGGCAGTTAATGCCTGATATGGCTCCATGCTCTCACACACACACACACATGTATAAAAGAATAAAACTAGGTGATTTCATTTCACATGGATTTAAGTTACTATCGATTTACAAATTCAAGTTATTGATCTTTCTCTCTTTTTACTCGTGCACTTTAAACATAGGTTATTAAGAGAACTCACATGAATTCTAATTATAAGCTATTACATGTGACAGTTGATTTTAATTCACATGGATTCCATTATAATTATCAATGAATGCCAATATGTCCTTTCTAACAAGACCTAAGAGAAGCCGTGAGAAATAGCTTCCAAAATTGCTAAAGACATCTATTAATGAAGGTTAATGGAGGATTTTAAACTGAAATCAATGAAATTTATGTCACTTTTAAAGTGAAGCCGCGTGCTTAGTGGAACTCTCTGTTTAAGTGACTTGATTTTCTTTTTGCAATTGCTTCTTCGCTTCTATCTAGAAGCACTTTAGTAGCCTTGTCCAGGTGCATTTTGTACGGAGTGGAGGGTCAACCAGCAAGCAGTGATCAGATTCAAAAGCGGATCCTCTACCACATTTCTTTCATGCGGCGCATAAAGCACCCAAGGTTTGTAGGGCCCACCTTGTTGTACGCGTGAAATCCACTCTCGTTCATCAGCTGTTAACATATTCACTGTACGTGAGGAAGGTAAACCCAGTAAAAGACAAATGAGCCACGGCAGAGGGGCGAACATGAATTGTGCATGAAACGGCTAAGTTCACATGGTACGACCCTTTCATCATAGGAATTTGTCTCTTTTTTTTTTTTTTTTTTTTTATTTTTTCGCATTTCTCTTTCACCTTTGATGAGGTACACTGGGAAAGATATACATCATAAGGGCCCACACATACTCCTGTGATTGAGGTACATTTCTATCATTCTTGGTGGTGTCGCCCACATACTCTATACCCTAAACCCTAAATAGGCGGACGTCACGAAGACAACATGGGAAGCATGCAGAGCTGGTTTATGTTTCATAAGCCCGCCGGCTACCTAAATGACCATCAGTTTAAGATCCACTTTAGGAGGTACGGCCTACTGGGCCCTCTTTTTGCTTATACATGATCCCAAAGAGCTGTTTGGCACCGTAGATGCAGCAGATTTGAGGAGGTTTCAAATCCTATGGTATGTTTGGCAACATAAAATAATCATTTAAAGAGTTTAAAATTTCAAGGTAGAAGCTTAAATTACATCTAAAATACTTCTAAGAATTGTGTAGGCTATTAATCTATTGAGCACATGGGCTGCTGATGATATCCCAAAACAATCATATCATTAACTACATCACTATAATTATTATAATAGAGTAGTCTATATTATCCAAATATTATGCTTATAAATCAATATGTAAAAATTAGTTGTTAGTTACTCAGATGTGATCTTGTGCTTACAGCCATCTTAGACTAGAAATTTCATATTTCACAAGTAAAGTATATATTTCAATAGGTTTATTGTAACTATTGTGTCAAATATTACACATATACATATTAATTAAAAATATTAAAATTCATTTAATAATTAAACTCATGTAAATATAATATGTTACTTTTGGATCAGAGGATTTTGAATGGAGGGTGCCAAACACAATGGAAGGATTTCAAGGGATTCTAAATCCATGTTCCTATACCAACCCTAGACATTCTAAAAGTGGGCGTGAACGTGACCATTCTAAGGGCCTGTTTGGCCGGGTAGATCCCATGGTATTAGGAGGGATGAGATTAATTTTAAAGTAATGATGGTGGTGCCAGTGAATTGTCTTAAGATTCATGGGATTGTTTATATCGTGGGACAAGTTCACTGGGTCTGTTTGGCACACCCCCATATTCTAAGATTTTAACTTCCAATCCATTCAACCAAGGGATAGGATCAATTTTAAGACGATGGTGATGATGTCAGTAGATTGTCTTAAGATCCATGGGATGGCTTATATCCCAGGACAAATTAACCGGACCTGTTTGGCTCGTTAAGCCTATCGAAGGATATTGCCGATCCCATCCCTCCTAATACCGTGGGATCTGCCTGGCCAAACAGGCCCTAAAAGACGACGATCATTTGCGGTGGTTGATAGTTTGCCGCATGAGATCTCCCATGGATCACATCTTCTAATGTATGTATGTTGGGATGGATGGTTATGCATGTGGCGATGATGATGACATGACGAAGATGATGATGTTAAAATAAAAATCGAGAAATCGAGGCGCATGCAAAGCCCTCATAATTCTGTCCTCTTTCACTCACGCAACCCTCCACGCCTTCCCCCTTTTCAGTTTCTCGTATCCTCGATTTGCTCGGCTCTTCAAAATGCCCTGCTTTTTAGTTTATTTACGAACACGCCATTCACTCGAGCCTTTTGCTCCCTGCGGACCAGAATATCCTTCCCCCTGAGAGGCCCACACACGTCTGATGCGCAACCTGTGGTAACTGGATTGGGAATCGGTAGTCACCCCAACAGTATCTATGTCGGTACTGGTCGGTATTGGAAAGCTTTGTAGACCTTAACATGATTTATTTGATTTATCCATGCCGTCCATCAATTTTTCCTACTTATTTCAGGGCATAATTAAAAAAATGAGATAGATACAAGTCTCGGGTGGATCACACCACAGGAAGCAGTGTTGATTGAACTTTCACCATTAAAAAACTCTTGGGGCCACAAAAGTCTTGGACCAAGACGATCTTTGTGTTTCCCCTTAATACAAGTCTTTTTGACCTAATCAACAGGTGGGATGGCAAATAAACATTACAATGGGCCCTAGAAGGTTTTCAATGGTGAGTGTTTAATCATCACTATTTTCTTGTGGTGTGGTCCACTTAAAACTTACACATGCCTCATTTTTTGTATCATGCACTATAATGATCTGGTAAAGCGTATGGACGGAGTGGATACACACATAAATCATGATGGGCCCACGACACCAACCAGTACCGAGTTCGCTGCGGAGTCCGACTGTAACTCGCCGTTATTTTTAAAGAGAAAAAATTTAGTACTCTGGCAGAGTGTGATGGATGATATGCGTTGCTCTTATAAATTACTACATGGCACAGCATAAATTCAAACTAAACTGTCAAAATTATACGAATTGGATTAGATTGGCTTATTTGATTATTGTACTATCCGATGATGGCCAGTTATCTTACGGTTAAAAACAAAATAAATCCAATGGTCCTATTTCAATCAACAAGCGTCCATTGATCTGAGCTTGGGATTCAACGGATCCGATTTTGAGTCTATGAATCCAGGACAGTGCTTTCCACCGTTCAACTTAGTCGGTTTATTTTGCATACGGCATGCGTACAATTTCTGAAGTCTCGTATATCAAGCGACATGTGATGCCAGAGTACCAAATGACTAGCACGCTTTTGATGTGCCTTTGTGGACAAGCCACGGCAATGAACCGTCCTTTGCTTTTTGAAAGGTCGTGATTCATGCGGCAGGCATATCTACGGCTGTTGCAAGATAGCACTGATGGGATGATACAAATCATTCAGTCGGTAGCGACGAAAAAAGTCATCTGCCCAAATTCGGTGGGTAAAATCTGATGGTTTAGATTGTCAAATCATTATGATCAACAGGTGCAAATTGGACGGTCCAGATTGCATGCAGTCACGTACGTCCATTTTTATCGAACATCTGGCATATATGGTGTGGACCATGGGTTGAAACCATGGTGATAGGCTGATCATAATCTTCTGATCGTGCTGAACAAATGAACGATGGAAACAAATACAGCCGCAGTTCACATCCAAGACGGGCATGATCCGGACGCGGATTGCGTCCTACCCGGCCCGTTTCCAGCTGAGAACGGGCACGAGCTTTGAGTGGCCACCGTGATGTATGTCTCTTATCCATACTTTCCATCCATTTTTTTCCTATCATTTTAGGATGTAAACCCACAACTGAGGTGGATAAATGGCTTATGTGGACCACACCACAGGAAGTAGCGGTGATAATGATTCTCACCGTTGAAACATTTTTAGGGCCAACCGTAATTTTTATTTGCCATCTAAACTATTCATAAAGTTACATAGATTTGGATGAGGAGAAAATACAAATATCACCACCATCCAAAACTTCTGTGGCTCCAAGAATTTTTCAACGGTAAGAGTTTAATACCCATTGTGTGTTCACATATGTCTTGGATCTTCTTTAGTTTTGGGCCTATGTCGTAAAATGATACCAAAACAAATGAATGAACGGTATGGATAAGACCCATAAATCACTGTGGCCACTCAAATTTCCTGCCCGTTCCCACTGGATACGGGCGGGGTAGGACGCAATCCACATTATCCGACAGGTTAATATCCACTGTCTACAGTACAAACCTGAACTGATTATAACAGTTCCACGGTGACCCACCAGCCGGCTATTAACGAGTGGATTACGTGCGGCCCAGGCCGAAGTCAGGATAGTGTGGCCCTCAGTGTGGGACCCACATTGATGCATATATTTTATATCTACACCATCCAACTGCTTTATCAAATCATTTTCGGCATGAACGTAAAAATAAAATAGATCCAAATCTCAGTTAGACCATACAATAAGAAACAGTGGTGACTGAACATTTCACCATTAAAAACATCCTAGGCTCACCCTAATGTTTTGTAATATTTATTTTCCATCCAAACTATTAATAAGGTCACATAAACCTTGTTGAAGGGTAGAAATAAATATCAGCTTGATCCAAAACTTTTGTCACCCATTATAAGTTGTTAATAGTTAATCACCACTGTTTTCTTTGAAATGGTCCACCTGATATTTGGATCTTCTTGGTTTTTTGATTCGTACCCTAAAATGATCTTACAAATCGGATAAATGGCATAGATATAAAACACATGCATCAAGGTGATCACCACCATAAGGGCTGCACTATGTCTGGGTGAGTCTAGGCCACACTTAATCCACTCCCTGTTTAATAAACCCTTGCCACACATTCCTAACGATCCCATACGAATGTTGTCCTTATACCCAACAAGCTGGCGGATCTAAAACTAAGACCACCTCACATGTTTGGGATGAAGTTCACCATTAACTTCTTTTCAAATTGTATGTGTGGCTATCATGTTTTGTATATGCTTATGCCATCTAATCCATTCAAAAGATGCATTCAGTTAGGATTAACGGATATAATAAAAAATCAGGCAAATCTAACACCCAAGTGGGCCACACACATGATCTTAGAAGTTTTAAACATGATTTCACATGCGTGGCTCACTTGAAGTTGGGATTGCTAGAAATTTTCATGTACCCAAGAAGAATATTAGAGGCCCACGTACTAACCAGATTGGATGTCCTTAAAACATCACCTATGGACCCTACACATCAATTTACCCCTTGAACTTGTCCAGAAAATGTTGATATTAGATCCACCTTCTTCCCACGTAGTGTTCATTTTACCTCCAACGTGAATTTGGACCGTCGCATATGCAGCCCCTTCAGCAACGGTAGCGATGGAGTTAGAGCTGAAAGTGAGTAGAGCGGGTGTGTGTGTGTAAAAAATTAATTAATTAATTAATGAATGAATTTTATCCTTGATGATGATCAACTGATTTATTTCGTTGAGCTGGAGACAACTTTGCATGCATTCAAACGGTCGATAGGAGTAGTCATGATTACATGGTTGGTGCAATGTTTTATAAACATGAACGGTTCAGATCATCAGATCACCTCAGCATGTGGGCCACGACATGGGGATACGCTGGTTACGTTGAGATGCGACATGGGAGGGCCGAACTCTTCCCAGGTTATGGAAATAACGATGCCAGGTGAGGGCATTTTCGTCTTACAGTCCTTTCTATATAAACCCTGTCCCTACCCCCTGTTTTCAAACACGGTAGAGAGAGCAGAAAACCCACTGCGACAAAAGCAGAGGTAAGAAGAAGAAGACGAAGAAGAAAATTAAAAAGGGCCTGCTTCCGTCCAAAATTAGGGTTTTTGGCGGTGATTTCGATTAGTGTGTGTAGATTTTCTGTTCTTGGATCGATTCGAGTTGCAGAGAATCGCCATGGTCGAAACCTGGTCTTGAATCGAGCAGATTCCCCTTTGATTCCATGCATTTCTCGTTTCGATTCCTCCGCTCTCGTCCTCTCACGGGAATCTTGTACTCTTCGTTCCTGAAACACTAACATGTTCCAGAGGCTAGGAACGATACGCTCAAAAGCCTCCGTAAAGACGAATATTGCTTGTATAGACTCTTGCGTCGCTGTTCTGAGCTGAGAAAGGGACGTTTTTTTTCCATCAAGGAATAGCCGTTACGGACGAGATCTCAGCCATCGGTTTTCTTCCGTGGATGGAACTGGAGGAAGGATAATCTCTGCGGTTCTTGAGAGGAATATCTTCTGCGGAGGGGAGAAGTCGTTTCTCGGCTCTTGTTTTCATGCATCGAGGGAATCGTTGGGTTGCCGAGTCGTATCGGACGATTAGTGAATGAGTTCCTTCTCTGGTCTGAGGCATTTGAAGGCATAGGAGGATCACCGAGTCGAGTCGTCCGATTTGTCTCAGAGAAGAAAACGCATCCTATCTCTAATAAAGGCAAAACCTCTGGTGCGGATCCTTTTCTCAACCTTTTTACATTTATCGAGAAATTCCTGAGAGAAGTATATCTAGTGTCTGGTTTGATTTTTCAAGGAATCGGAGAATCCCGAGTCGAATCGTCCGTACAGAGACCCGAGAGCTCCAAATCTCGACAAGGCCAAAATCTGATGCGAGCACCCCTTTTCTCGAGCTTCGCTTATCGAGAAATTCGTGCGAGATTGGATTTCCGAGTTCTGGTTTGAGTTTTTCAAGGAACTGGTGGATCCCCGAGTGGAATCGTTCGATTCGTCCGTGTTAGAGGAGAGAAAACCTTCAAATCAAGAGAATAACCTTTGATCTAAAAATCAAAATCCTCTCCTCACCTTTACCTCTTTTCCTTTTCTTTCTCTATACCCGCATCGCTTTGGAGTTCGGGAAATTGCAGCTGCCGATGCTTTTTCGGCTTCGTTTTTTGGGTTAAAGGAGGAAAAGAGTCGCCGATTCTGCCATTTCAGGCCTGAAGCAGAGAATCTTCTGTATTAAAAAAAAGGAAAAAAAAAAGAAAGAAAGAAAGAAAGAGAAAGCTTCGAATTTTAAAAATGCATATATATGATAAAATTCTCAGTTTCTAGTTTTTCTCAGCTGAAAGAGCAGAAAAATAAGGGATTTGAGGCGTTTTGTTTCTGCGTCAAAATATAAAAAAAACACCTTAACCTCTGATGAGAAAAATCGCCCCCTCTTTTTGTTTTGTTTTGTTTTTTTTTTTTTTTCCTGATGGAGGAAATGGAACAAAGTTCACAGCTGTTGCAAGCTGAGGTTTTTTATATTTGAGATCTAAAGCGTCTTCGATTTTGAAGGGAAATCGGTCATTATTTATCCGGTCATTGGAGCTTCTTTGATCTGACGGGATGATGGCGGTGACAACATGCAAGGACGTGAAAACTTGTTTGGACCCTGGAAAGTACGTCCGTTACACACCCGAGCAAGTCGAAGCCCTTGAGAGGCTTTACCACGAGTGCCCGAAACCAAGCTCGATTCGCCGTCAGCAGCTGATCAGAGAATGCCCGATTCTCTCCAACATTGAGCCGAAGCAGATAAAAGTCTGGTTTCAGAACCGAAGGTATTATGAAAATAAAAAAGGATGTAACTTTAGCAGGTTCTGGCGTAAGCTAATCTGATTACTTTTATGTTCGTGCTCTTAAAAATATATGCTTCGTTTCGTTCTTCAGATGTAGAGAGAAGCAGCGGAAGGAGGCTTCACGCCTCCAGGCAGTGAATCGGAAGCTGACAGCAATGAATAAGCTTTTGATGGAGGAGAATGATAGGTTGCAGAAGCAGGTGTCGCAGCTGGTGTATGAGAACGGCTATTTTCGCCAGCAGAATCAAAACGTAATATGACTTCTTAATTTTTGTTGTCTCAGTTTCTTATGTATTTTGTTTTTTTTTTTTTTTTAATTATTATTATTATAAAACTTTCTTTGACTTGCAGACGGCGTTAGCTACCACAGACACCAGCTGTGAGTCTGTGGTGACGAGCACTCAGCACCACTTGACGCCACAGCATCCGCCAAGGGATGCTAGCCCTGCAGGGTAATTGAAAATGGCTTCTTGGTCTTTTTGTTTTCCCTTATGTTGTGTTCTATCTAATAGTTGATAAGTTCCTGTCGTGGTTTTTCTAGACTTATGTCCATTGCAGAGGAGACTTTAACAGAGTTTCTATCGAAGGCCACTGGAACTGCCGTGGAGTGGGTCCAAATGCCTGGGATGAAGGTTATACATCGCTGTTTCTTTCATGTTAATCAATGTGTTGACAACCTGACATTTATTTTTTATTTGAAAATGCAGAATAGAACAAAGAATGGGAATGGGAATGGTCCAATGCCAAGATCTTGCACTAATGTTACATTACAAAGACCTTCTATGATGGTGTGAAGTCCTTTGTACTGAACAGTGGGTACCATCTACCTGTGTGCCATGGACTGTTGGATAGTGGGCCCCCTCCCTCCCCGGTTACATTTATTAGGCAATCCTAGCCATCCATCAAGAGAGGGCAGTGGGCTCCCCATTCTGTCGCAGTAGGCCCCCTGTCTGTTGCCCTTTTTATGCAATCCTAGCCATCTATCAAGAGAGGACAGTGGGCCCCATTTTTTTAGAGTAATCTGGTCAGGGTGATGTGGGGTCTGGTGCCTCCACGTTAATCCACGGTGTCAATGATCCAGTTGGAAAACTTTGGACAATGCTAGCTTCGAAAGTTCTCTGCGCTTGACGGTGGACCCACCTTTCAATATAATGGACTGCTGAATAGGGGAGCCCCCCGCGAACTTGTACTAAGCTGCTGCAATCACACTGATCAGATGACATTAGCTGTCTGGACAAGCGCATGCAAAATGGTTTGTTTGACGGAATGAACTTAATAGGGATGGTTAGGATCATCCAATCAGGGTGACAAGGTCCTCACGCGATCTATCATCCCCTGTCCAACTGTTCATCAAAGCTGCCTGGTGCTAAGGACTTCATATCATAATGTAGTGGGAAGACTCTGCACTGGGTCATTCCTGGGGAAGACCTGTTGCCAATCATTCTTTCGGTAGCACAGATAGTGATCCGTCTTTCATTCTCCTGTTGGACTCCCACCTGTGTTTCAAACCTTCTTCTCATGATATTTATAAGACGAGAAAATGTTATTTCCTTTTTATATTTTTCATTTGCAGTTTTGTCTGACTTCAGTGTTTACACCTACTATTTTTTGTTGGGTAAAAGCTTGACTGATTCATGCCTTCATTAATCTTTCTGATCTGTCTATCAGCCTGGTCCGGATTCCATTGGAATCGTTGCTATTTCACATGGTTGCACTGGAGTTGCAGCACGAGCTTGTGGCCTAGTGGGTCTAGAACCCACAAGGGTAAGTTTTCTCCTTATGTCCTCTCTTTATTTCTTCCTTTATGGTTTTCTGAATTGCTTATGATTGAACTTGTAAAAAGAGTTAATCAGCAAGGTTCTTTCAGGTTGCAGAAATCCTCAAAGATCGACCTTCATGGTTCCGCGATTGCCGTTCTGTGGAAGTTATAAATGTGCTGCCCACTGGTAACAGTGGAACTATCGAGCTCCTCTATATGCAGGTATTTAATTACTGTGCATTTGTCTAGTTGAATGCCTTTAACATGTTAGTGTAATGTGCTTGTAATTTGGTGAACTGTAGCTGTATGCCCCAACAACTTTGGCACCAGCTCGTGACTTCTGGTTGCTACGCTATACTTCAGTGTTGGAAGATGGTAGTCTTGTGGTATGTTTTTTGCCAATCTTTTTCATACAAATGAGATCGAGCAATTGGTTCCCTTTGGTCGCCCTTCTACTGCCGAGTTCTTATGCTGGTGATATTCTTTATGAACTATTCTAATAGACTCGTTTACTTGTGTTTATTATGGAATACTTAGGTCTGTGAAAGATCATTAAGCAGCAGTCAGGGAGGTCCGAGCATGCCACCTCTGCAGCATTTTGTGAGAGCAGAAATGCTGCCAAGTGGGTACCTGATAAGGCCCTGTGAAGGTGGTGGATCCATTATACACATTGTCGATCATATGGATTTGGAGGTATACTTGGTTTTTTTCAGTTGGTCATTTTTTTCAAGTCATTATTAAACATTCTACCTGACGACGTCTTCTAATTGTAACTGCTGTTGCCACAAACCAGCCATGGAGTGTACCTGAAGTCCTACGCCCATTGTATGAATCATCAACAGTGCTTGCTCAAAAGACAACAATGGCGGTTAGTACCTTACCTTACATTTTCCATCTTTACATAAAGCAGATTTTTTTCTGATAATTATCTGAAACACCACCTTTGGTTGAAGATGCACAAATGCTGTGGGTCTCTCTCTTTCTCTCTTCACAATATCACATGAATGTATTAGTAAAAGAGCCAGTGGAATTACATCATTTTCTCAACTACAACTAGCAGATTGATAATGGAGAGGAGAGGAGTGGAAGAAAAAAGCTAGTTTAAATTCTCATTACCCAACTCTATGTTTGTGATTCTTTTATTCAGGCTTTGCGGCAGTTAAGGCAAATTGCACAGGATGTGTCTCCTTCAACAGTCACTGGCTGGGGCAGACGACCTGCAGCTCTACGAGGACTTAGTCAAAGGCTAAGCAGGTGAGTGTTTTGGTATTATATGCTTCTGTTTCATGGATCTCCTGTATTGGATGGCTCATAGACAGAACCTGTTACAGGGGCTTTAATGAAGCACTTAATGGGTTTACCGACGAGGGTTGGTCTGTGATGGGAAATGACGGCATGGATGATGTTACCATCCTTGTAAATTCATCTCCTGGAAAGATGCTTGGTGTAAATGTTGCTTTTGCAAATGGGTTTCCAGCCATGAGCAATGCTGTTCTGTGTGCCAAGGCATCCATGCTTTTACAGGTCGGATTATTGATTTTATTTTTATTTTTATTTATTTAATTTTTTATTTTTTTTGGGTATTTTCACTCTAGGAGTAACTATGTAAGAGGAAACTAATTAAAACCCTTATCAAGAAAATAATGGATTTTTTAATCTACAATAGACAACTGAGAATGACCAGATTGTTGTTATTCATATATTGATAAACATGTGCAGGGATCTTAGTTATTTGAAGTGATAATTTTGTTATGTGAAAAGGAAAAGATGACTCTTTAAGATGGAACATTTACCTTCTTTTCCTTGATGGATTGTCTGGGAAATGATGCTTCATGCTGTAATTGTATGACCTCCTAGAACTGCAAAAGTTAATGTACATGTCTTTTCAAATGATGGCAACAACCTTGTGATTGTGTATTTAATCCAAGTTGTGGTTTCACTTTCTCCTTCTTTTCTTTTCCTAGTGACATCTCTATGCTCTTCTATTTGATATTCCCCATTTTGGTCTTGCAGAATGTGCCTCCAGCTGTGCTCCTAAGATTCTTGCGGGAACACCGATCAGAATGGGCCGATAGTAACATTGATGCTTATTCAGCTGCAGCTGTTAAAGCTGGTCCTTGTAGTTTACCAGGGTCTCGTATGGGAGGCTTCGGTGGTCAGATCATCCTTCCACTGGCTCATACAATTGAGCATGAAGAGGTAAGTAAAGTTTCTCATTACCAATTATGATCACTAGCACTATTATTGGTTCCTCGTTACACACACACACACACACACACAAAGTTCACTATTATTCCCATTAATGATTTATTTTTATTTTTTTTTTAAACATTCCAAACAGTTCTTGGAGGTAATTAGGTTGGAAAATATCAACCATAATCATGAGGATACCATGATGCCTCGCGACACGTTTCTCTTGCAAGTGAGTAATTTTTCTTCTCTAGTTGTAAAATGCTTTTCAAAAGCCCAGCTAGAAAACTCGTTGGTCCGTGTTAAAAGTCAACTTGACTCAATCAGGATTCTAGTGGGGTGGAAGGGGGGTAACTAGGATTCTTTTCCAAAGCCTAGAGAGTGACAATCAAATTCTTGCAGACCTCGAAAGACTAACATAGCGCTCAGCCCTTCGTTGAGTATGAGTTCAATTTCAAATTCATAAACCTTTTCCTGATTTAATAAATTAAAAAGATTGATATATTTATATATTGATCTTCTTTTATCCAGTTATATGTAACAGAATTTACCTTTTGAAAGGATAAATCTTCTCTGGGATGGAGAAAAAAATCTGGGGTATTTCAATCCACAATAGGTGTGGTGACAGGACTGATGAACTGAAACAGCATACTCTTGGTGTTGTGCTCTCTTGATTGGGCACATCAATGTTCTCTCTTCAGCTGAAGCTTACTCGTAAGAAATAGATAAGCAGAATCCATAAATGTGGCAATATGTGGGGAACAGTTGAAAACCAGATGATGCCCTTTTTTTGCAATAGACCACGTTACAATGAAAATTCTTTTTAACTTGAAAATTGAAAGATGAAATTATATAATATTTGACAAATTGATATCCTCGATCTGAACTCTGAGGTCATTTTTATTAGTGATCAAAGCCATCAAGGATATCTGAAGTAAGTCTTTTTTTCTTAGTGATCAAAACACTGAAGGTTTCTTTTTACTACCTATTTTAAGCCACTAGATCTTGGTTGAAACAAGACAAATTTCTATTTCTGACTGTTACATATGCTGATATTCAGGGTTTAACTAGCTATATTAACTTTCAAGAGATTAACTTGTGATGATGATTCTCATCTGAATGGCATGTGGTCATGTGTACTGTTTGACAGCTCTGTAGCGGAGTGGATGAAAATGCTGTAGGAACCTGTGCTGAACTCATTTTTGCTCCCATTGACGCATCTTTAGCTGATGACCTGCCATTGCTACCTTCTGGTTTTCGCATAATTCCTCTTGATACTAGGGTGGTAAGGCTTTTTTTTTTTTTTTTGTGGCATTTATAAGTATTATTTAGTTAGTTGCAAAGCTTGGTTTATCAGAATAATGTTTGGTTATAGTACACAAACATACAGGAAGGTGTTAGACATTGGCATTTTTAGATGATTTGTTAAGAAAATGCTCTAGTTCAAGTTCCTTTGTTCCATTAGAGGTTGCTTTCCTGAATCTTGTTTCTTTTAAACAATGCAGGATGCCTCCAGTCCAAATCGCACATTGGATCTTGCTTCGGCTCTTGAAGTAGGGCCCACTGGCAATAGGCCATCGGGAGATTATTCGGGCAATCGTAGCAGCACCAGGTCTGTGATGACGATAGCGTTTCAATTTGCATTTGAAAGCCACCTTCAGGAAAGTGTGGCTGCCATGGCACGACAGTATGTTCGCAGCATTATATCTTCTGTCCAAAGAGTTGCACTTGCCCTCTCACCATCTCGCCTTGGTTCTCATGGGGGACTCCGCCCACCGCCTGGCACTCCTGAAGCACTTACACTTGCTCGTTGGATCTGTCACAGCTACAGGTATGTCGTATTGTCATATGAACCTCACAATTTTATTTTATTTTTCACCTAACCTTGTATGAACTGTTCTTGACTGTTGTATTATGTCATATGGAAATGATAATGTAAAGAAGAACAGAGAGAACCTCCCTGATGGCTAATCCTTTGATCAGTGGCCTGCAAGTGGATGGATGAGATAAATTTACAGCGAGGTTACACATTGAATGGGAAAGGAAGGCCAAAGATTGGATGTCTAGAACCTTCTGATCACTGGGTTTATATATATATATATATATATATATATATAACCGTGTCCAGCTGGGGCTCCTCACATCATCACTGGTCTTGGATCCACAAACAACAGACCCACCTGTGTAGACTCCACATGCAGGGATGCTATGCATATCCTGAGGTTGAGGATCATATAATTCCTCACGCTCTGTAATCTGCGCCTTATGTCACTAGTGGCTTAGTAATGAGATCTAAATTTTGACAAAAATGCTCTTGGAAATCCAATTTTTCTACAGCTAGAAAAGGTGGAAAGCCTAATTAGAAAGGATTCTGCTTGATAGCAATTTTCCTTTTTGCAGGCGCCATTTGGGTGTGGAGCTACTCAAACAAGCTACTGATGGCAGTGAATCTGTTCTGAAAACACTTTGGCATCACTCAGATGCGATCATGTGCTGCTCTTTGAAGGTTCGCACGCCTTTTTTCACTGTAATTTTGTTATGGGAGAACGAAGAATGTTTTGGATTTTCAGTTCAATTGCAAATTTTCTCCTTTTGGAGGATTATTCTCATTCTGTTAGATATTTTTGTTCTAATTTAGAGCATTGATTTTTGCACACTAATAATCTTCATTCCTTCATAATGTAAGCAGGCAGTACCAATTTTCAACTTTGCAAATCAGGCAGGTCTTGACATGCTGGAGACGACCTTGGTTGCACTGCAAGACATAACTCTGGAGAAGATATTCGATGACCATGGACGGAAGGCTCTTTACACTGAGTTCCCACAGATAATGCAGCAGGTCTGTCAATTTGTCCCTGCAGAAAAAGATAGGAAAATGGTCAAATGACTTGATGCCTTCTTCAATTTTACAAAAAATGACATTGTTTTCTCTGGTGATGGTAGCCGACTGCCCAGCCACCCTTATTTCAAAGATTTCTTACTTAATACCTGGTTTTAAATGATGAGGTTCCCTTTCAAAAAGGGTTCCTCTGTTTTCTCTCTTGAAAGTGTACTCAAAGGGTGTTTCTGTCATTTATGGTATAACCCAATCAAAGCCTAGGATGAGATTTTATGTAGTTCTTTAACTACAAATCATTGATTATACAATTTTATTCAGTTCTTTAACTACATATCATAGAATATACAATTTTATTGAGTTCTTTAACTACAAAACATATTATGTGCTTAGTCAGCTTTTGTAATGATTGACAAAAGTATGGCATTTATAGCCTGAAATTGCCATTTTAGTTATTGTTTTAGACAGCAAAATGGCATTTGCTCTGCCTGTGTTGGGGATCAGGATCATCACCATGAAAAGATGGTCTGATGACCAATACCCATTAATGTTCCCAGTGATATTCTCCAGCCACACAGCCAAGATACTAGTGCTGAAATGTATGATTCTGACCATCTCCAAGGTAGCTCATTGTTGACCGCTGGGAAATTTTCAATGGGTGCGCATTACACAAATCATGATCAGGATCTCACCCTTTCAGTGTGGTTATTGGGCCATAACCCATTGACAATGGTGTCTTGAAGATGGACGGTTCGGAAGAACATCTAAGATGAGTCCCATGGCATGACTCATGCTGGTGATCCTGATATAAAGGTCAAACAGACTCTTTAAGAAATTATATGGTGGACATGGGTGAATGACATGGTGACTCGGATTGACAAGTTCAGCCTCTGCCTTGCCTGTGTCGGGGGTGACTTGGGGTCCCTATCCAATCTGTATAGGGTGGTACTGGAGCCAAGTCACTATCTGGACACGTCTGAGTCGTAAAATCATGATGGCAGAGAAACACCACAATGGAATTATGGCAGGGGGATTGTGCCTCTGATATGGGTATTTCAAACTTTTAGATCATTTCTCCCATGCCTTGTCAGTTTTAACTGTGTTAAAGAGTAATATTTCTCAGAGAGATTGTTATGGCTTCACTTAGAACTCTGCCAGTTTCCGAGCCTCTTATTTGGAGCACCTTTTATTCTATTTTTAAATATACCTTATTTCCTTTATGTAATAATATAATGGCAGGGATTTACATGCCTTCAAGGAGGTATCTGCGTATCAAGCATGGGCAGGCCCATCTCATATGAAAGAGCGGTGGCGTGGAAGGTTTTGAACGAGGCAGAGAACGCTCACTGCATTGCTTTCATGTTCATCAACTGGTCTTTTGTCTGAAGCTCTCTCCCTCGAAACAGAAACCTAGTTTTTTTTTTTCAAACCTTAAAAACCTTTTCTTTTGCTTTCATGTAGTTAAGAACCTGGTTTTGCCTAACCCCTTGGATTGTCACTGGGTTAAAATATGGGTTGCATTTTGTTTTCTCACTTTGATCATGTGTGCTATTTCCAGTTCATTTGATTGCATTCGCAACACCGCAAGCCCATCCAGCATGTGTTTCCCGATGGAGGGGTCCACAAGCAGGCTGCAGTGTAAATGGTTTGACTATGATCCGAGTATCTTGCTTTTGCGCACCGCCGTAAATGAGCCATGGTCCACATATATGATGCTCCGCGGATACTCGCACCCATGTGCGCCCATCTTTTCCTTCAAATCATGGGCCCCACCCCAGATGGGGCACGGTTCTTACCCTTTGATCAGTGGAATTTGGACTTGTGTGCGTTTTGAATCCACCAATCTGATCCTACGGTTAGGATCGTCCAGCTGGCGTGCTTCTTTGACCCATTGAATGGTTTAGAAATTGAGCTACGTGCGTGTACGAATCATGCTCTGTCAGCGTATCAAATATCCCTGCGGTTTGGAGGTAGGGACGCAGAGGATGGGATTGGTCGTTGGAGGTTCCGTCAGACGCTAGGTGGCGTGTTCCTTTTGAGGAAAAAGATACGAAAAGAAAAGAAAGTAAAAAGGGGTTGGAGTCGCCTCACATGGCCGACACTAGAAAGGGGCGCGTTAGTGAGGTTTGGTAAGCTTTCACGTCTGCCGGAAGCAAAATAGACGGCGAAGCCATCCATTCCTCTCTTTTCGTGCCTTCTTGAAATGTGGGCCCACGGTGCTGTTGCGGTACGGGATTTGCTAATGTCTCCAACTCCAAGGAGATTATGAGAACTGATCGCCTACAGGCAACGTTACCGCTACTTGTGGTACCCTACCGTCTTTTCCGTCAATATGGCACTTAATTAGGACATCAGTACCATGAATACCGTAGGCCATCATATGAAGATGAAGATCGCCATTCTAGACTATCAGGCTGATCCAGTCACTAGGTGGGCTACTTCTATAAGTTAAGATAGACCATTGGTTGTTCATTTTTATTTTTTATTATTTTTTTTTTTTTTTGTTTTACAGTGGTCCACCTAATGAGAGGATAGGCCTGAATTTATGTGCCAGCTGATCCAAGTGGGCCCCACCATTCTCTTGGTGTTGATTTCCCACATGAATTAAGCATGTGGATGGAAAAGAAGGCAGCGTTGATCTGCATGTTTGCACCACGGATCGAGCTGGTCCTTCGGCTTACTCCATCTATGGTGGGATAGCACTGATGGTCTGGATTACCGAACCACTGTCCCTACGTGTCCAAGTCTATGTGTAAACTGCAAAGATCAGCCCCATATCACATTACTCTTCTTTTAACTCAGGTTTGCCAGTTGCCAGCGTTGATGGCTCGCTATGGTCGAGCATTCATCTAGAGGGAGATTTGTGGGACCACCCCATGTAATGGATTGTTCAAAGATCATACAGCGATTGTCGAACAGTCTTGATGGTCATTGTGATCTTAGCCATGGCATGATCCTTTACAAGGATTAGGCCGTACATGAAAATCATCTCCATCTTTGCTTTTGGACGGTCACTAACAGTCATTGAACCATCTTTTTTATTTACTCAATTTCTTGTAAACCGTCCACTTGCATGTACCGTTAAACAGTCTAATTTTTTAGCCAAAGGCTGTACGTTTATCCTCACTCAGTGCTAGACAACGAGTGGCTTGTGTACTGCAGAGATGCTGGATATAGGCTATTGACATTCTCGTGCAAGCCACAGCAGAGAATATGGGTGGCAATGGGAAAGATATGAGGCAGTTGGGCTGGGTCAGCAGGCCAGGTGGAGCCCCGACAAAATCTGACCCTTGCCCGGTCCAACCCTTATAAGGCCGGTATTAGCAATCTGATGAGCCTGCCTGTCAGCAGACCTCGTTCTATCTTATATATATATATATAGTGAATAAGACAGGTACCTGTCTGTCTGCATATCCTTGAAGGGATCGATTCCTTGACCTTTTTTTATCTACCAATGACACATGAAAGTGAGTCATCATTGGGCTGCATCAGGTTCAGGTTAAAGGTGCATGAACTGGCCCTACGCCCGTATTATGAGGCCTTTTAATTAATTGAGCTGCACCTGGGGCTAAGCATGCCAAAATGCCCTACAGGAAAGCCCTGTCCAGCCTGCAACCCCGATGGGCTAGGAACATGGCTCGCGAATTTTAAACCAGTTGGAGAAGTTCTGGGTCCGACTACTGACTACTAAGTTCACTGGCTGGACCTGGAGAATACTTGGGCGCGCCCACCCATCCCATTTACAAGCTTCCTCACCCGACCAAAGAACATGATGGGTCCATTCACTCAAACTCCTTATACCCCAATACAATCTAACCTATACGCTTAACCAACATGGGTCAATTCACAAAACCTCTCAAAGCCATTGATTCTTCTCCAAACCCTTAAACATCCACTCCTTTGGTCAGTGACACTATCCCATTGCATTAACCTGCTATGGCTAACTAATGCCACACTTAATCGAACATCTCAGTCGTCCATATGGTTGATCTGACAATGAATAGTAGCAATGCCCCTCGTGTGAACAGAGGACAGTATACAAATACTTGCCAATCATCCACATTCAATATGATGTCCCACACGTACAGTGTTATGGTGCGTGCAGAGCTAGCTAACCATTCGTACTCCATTTTAAACAAAAGCACTATCTTCATTCCATTCAATGCCTCAGATCACCTCATATCGCATTGATAGAGTCCATTCCACATGGACCGGGCCTCGTACCATAACACATCGAAAGCTTGCAAACGACATGGTGTGACATGGTTTTCACGTTTACGTGATAAGGTGGTCCACCATCCACGCTTTCAACTTTCAAGCCCTAAAGGTGGGTTACACGTGTGTAACTCACATGCTTTCTTAGACTCTGCAACCACTATAGGGTTACGCTTTCGTTAGGACAGTAAGTAGGTACCATTATAACCATTTCACGTGCGTGTAACCTTATCCTGTTTTTGGGCCATTACCTATTTTGCATATGAATTTGGGAACTTAAGTTTGATGGATTTAAGGTTCTTTTGAATATTTTATGCACAGGGCTTGGTGGGCCAGGACCATCACATTCTTCGGTGGATCCCACACCCAGCCCAAATATCGGGCAATCATTGATATTTAAACCGAAGCCTAGCTTGCTTAAATTTTTAGGGAAAGGGATGATAAACACCCTTTGTATATACCCAGTCAAATGTGAGGTGGAAAACACTTTTGAATCATGGCAATACAAGTTCAATAACATATATTTGATCAAATTAATTCAGAAAGAATAGTAAAATTATTTCTTACTTCATTTTACATGACCTCATAGTTAGTAAAATGAGTGTGCATTTGTGCAAGCGGTACTTTGATTTTAAGTGGGGCCCACCGGATGAGTGAACCTACCTGACATCAACACTATTTCCCAAATGTTATCATCATAATAATCTCTCTCTCTCTCTCTCTCTCTCTCTCTCTGGCATCTCATGTAAGTTCATTTGATCATTCTCACAACCAACATGACTTAGCGGACCCCAATTAGTTGGGATAAGGCTTAAATGGTGATGATGATACTTAACTGCTTTGATATTTGATATTGTTGAAGTTATTTCATCCAAGTATAGGGCAAAATCCAACTCAATACCTGCAACAGCAATGTAGGGTTATAATGTATATCAAATAAAAAAATTTGATGCAAGTGATGCTACTATTTATGATTTCTAAGAGAGGAGAGTACCGTCTCTTGTTATTTCTTTCATTTTTCTTTTTTTCTTGCACTCATTCAAGCTTCTCATTTGGTTTTTCTATCATTCTGCAAAAAAAAAAAAAAAACAATGAATACTCAAATAAGAAAATAAAAGATAAGGATGTGCACTATGCCAGAAACAATAAATAAATAAATAAGACACATTAGATGTCCAATGTACCTATTAGGTTGGTGCGTATAGAGCATGAAAACATGCATGTGGGTGTCTCACAAATCACAAATTTTCATTTATTCAAAAGAAGTGTTTGAGGGCTATTCATTCATATGAAAGGTTTGGTTAATTTCAACAATAGGCATTCCACAATGGTCAGATATGGAGCTTTTGAAATTCAAAAGAGAGATAGAGCTTTTGCAAGCTGACCCCAAATGGTCTAGAATGCACATGGAAGCACTTCCCCTTTTCTCTTCTTTTTTTTTTTTTTTTTTTTTTGAGAGAGATGGCACTCCCAATTATGACAACCGATTGGCAATACTACCAATTTCATTTTTATACTTTCCTAAAATGCAGCCCGCTTTCTTAGTGAAATGGGCCAATTATAGAGTCACGGCATCCATATGGCAGAACCAAGTGGACATCATCTGTATGCCACCTTGACAGATGTAGTGGCATAGAGACAGACTAACCTGTAGAGGCTTGTGTAGCAAACCTCATAGGATACAAGGCTTTGGGCAGAAAGGTTGTCCAATACAGGTTGGTTTTTTAGTTTGTGTAAGTGGGGGATGAGTGGGGCCTGGATCCATTGGTCTAAGTAGTTCTATTGTCAGGCCCACTGCAGATGTTCCACGAGGCAAAAATCCCCTTGATTCGAGGAATCGAAACACTTCAATCGGTGGTGGAAAAAATAGATGGTTAGAAGAGAAATTACTATGGTTCACATTCAACCAACCACAGATCAAATCTCAATGGGAGAAAAGTTCTACCATCGGATGCTAGGATTACCCAAACAGTTTGAACTTTTGAGCTAGGGTCCATCTACAGTCAGCCAAAAGGTAATTTGTTTGGATATCCCAAACATGTGTGCCATATGCAACAAAATGGTGTTTTCCTGTTGGAAATAGAATGCTTTGTTTAGCACAGTTCGTTTCATGTAGCAGGAAAAAAAAAAAACTCTTTACATCAATCATGGTTTGTGATATCATATAATAGAAGAAAGACAAGATGCACGATCAATAAGGAAAGTACAGTTTGCTCATGTTTTCAGTTTGTAAGAGTCCAAGGTCCAGTGATCCAAACCATTGATAGGGTAGACCTCACGGTGGGTGGCCAGCAGATAAAAGTCCCCCAGATTTGAATATCCTAGCCATTGAAGCGATGGCATTTACCCTAGGAGATTTTTGGAGCATGACTAACATACAATGGGGCTCATAACAATGATAATTTGGATCTCTAAATGTGAGCCACACTTGTCGTCGTTGTCGCCGTCTAAGCCTCATACCAACTAATTGGGATTGGCTACACAGATCCTGTTCAGCCAATCCACTTTATCAAGGGCCATAACTGCAGTTAGACCATAGGTCACCAAGTCTTTTCTTACCAGGGTATTAAAAAAACGGTTACATAATGGCTGTCACAGCCATTACATTATGGTAATGGTGGGAGGTGTTCCACATTACAGGGCCCTAACAGCCATTAGGGAAAAAAATGGCCCATAATGGCCGTTATGGCCCCGTAACATGGCTGATCAGTTTTTTTTAATGGCCATGGTGGCCATTACGGCCTATATTGTAATGGTATGGTGTTGTCTGTTACAGCCACTGTTACCATTATAGAATACTTTGTTTCTTACCACCCTTACCCACATCCTTTGGACCTTCCACTTGCTATTTTAAGCTTTTAACTTGTACCAACTCACTCTTAAACGGCGTAGTTCTTGATCTCTATTACACATGGTGAAACCATCTATTTACTTACATTCATCTTATTACCTATTGGTACTATTCCCAAGTTCCCTTGAGTGCATTCATTATTAATTTTATCCTTCCTTGCCTACCTACTCATCCATCTCAACATCCTCATTTCATCTACACTCATCCTATGAACATGTTGTTCCTTAACACCCAACATTATGTCCCATAAAGCATGGCTAGTCTTATATCCATCGACTATCGTATAAAAGTTTCCCTTCAGTTTGATTGATACACACCAATCACAAAATACTCCAGAACAACATCCTTCTTAATCTCTCATGAATTATCGACCAAAGATATCGATGTGGGCCACACTTTTACAAACTAAAAATCAGAGAGTCAAGCTGTCTATTTACCTTCCCTAAATGGGATATCTTGACTTGGACAAGAGACAATGGAAGAAAAGTTCAAAGCGAATAATGAAAACAAGTGATTCCATCTGCTGGCACTACTTTCGATGAACAACATCCAAAAATTGCAATGAGCAGACAATACGGACCCTCGATCTATGGCATTCAAACTGTAGTTGGCAAAAGAAAGAAGTCAAAGGTTTACACTCCCTTGATTGATGGCATTGAAACTGGAGTTTAAAAATAAAAAAATAATAATAATAAAAAAAAACAAAACAAAAACAAAAACAACAACAATAATAACAATAATAATAATAATAAAGATTGTCAAAGGTTCACATTGAGGGCGCCACTATGGATGGAACATGGCACAAAAACCTCCTGTGCAAGGAAAATTCATAGCCACCTAATTTGGGGCCTGTTTACAGTTGAACATAGAGGGTTGTTCTATTTCCTTTTCTCTACTGCCTTATCTGTACATGCACAATTGTTGAGTGTGAAATCTTGCATATTTCTCCCTATTTATACTTTGGTTTTATAAACATGATAGTGCTTAATTGATTTAATTATACATATTTTCATGTACGAGGTGATTTTGAGAGCTTAAGGTAAAATTGATGTCAAAAGAAAAATTTATGCTCAAAAGATTACTAAATGAAGATTTTGATATTTGGAAGTCATTAATGAAGAATTCACATGCCAAAGATCCAAGAAAAACAAATGAGGAATGAACAGAATCAAAGATTTAAAGTGAAGAAAATGAATCCTTGAATTGTCTTGAAAACAAACATATTCTTGAAATTATCCTAAAAAAGCATATTCTGAAACTCGGATTCTATTTTAGCTGTGTAGAATGAAGTATATTTTGGAAAACTGCATAGAGTGAAGTTTAATTTAGTAAACTGCGGAGAGTGTGTAAATTTGATGCGGTTTTTAGATTTTTCTAAGTGCAAAAGTTGGAGTTCCACAACTATAAATAAGACTCCCTAGGATGCTCCAAAGCATCTTTTAGGATTTGAAAAAGTCTCAAGAAGCATAGCACAAGGGTGGAGCAACCATCAAAGAGTTTTTCTTCTTTCCTAGTTTATTTTTCATGCTTCGTTTAAGAGATTTGGTCTCAATCATGTCTATGGTTGGCTAAACCTCTTAGCTAGTGCTAAGAGGTGAAGCTTGTAGCGTGTTGAGATGTTTATTTTCCTTTAATTCTTATTCTTATTGAACTTCATTGATTTCTAATTTGATATTAAAAGAATATTTTCAGTTTTCTATAATTTATTGTGACTCAGATTACAGTAGATGTCGTGATAGCTTTGGATATCTTATTTTCCTGTTTTGAGATAGTGAAATTGATAAATCTCATTATTGACCATCGTCTCCTGGGCATAGTAGGGTGATAGAATCCCTTCCAATCTTCACAATTCTCCTCAATTGAGAATTAGGTCAATAAAAAGTTCAGATTTGATTTAAATTGTTTTATCTTCTAATTGGATATGATAAGACTCTAATTCCAATTGTGTTTATTGAATTAAGCAAGGTAGCATCTTAATAGCTACAAGTGAATCCTTGACACCCTAGTTCCCACCTTTAATTGATAGTTTAAACATTATTCACAATTACTCTCTTTTATTCCAGAATTCAGATTTAGATCTTCTTCTAGTTCTAGTTCTAGTTCTTTCCAAAATACGTACAAGTTTAGTCCCTATGGATTCAACCTCGTTCTCACGAGTTATTACTACATCATAACCCTACACTTGGGGTTGTGAACAACAATCAAAAGGTCAAGATCATCCCGTTTGAAGATATTATAAAAGAAAGGTCCATCCACTTTGGAGGCCATCAGACACTCGTAGGAAAAGAAAAAAAGATGTTGACGTGTTCCATTATGAAGACCCCATAACATGTAACGGTTGCTGCCATTACCATTACGTAACGGACACACTATGGTCTTTACTCCCTACTCCCCCATGCCACGCAAGGAAGAGAGTGTCGATAGACCCATGCATCACCCAAGAGGCGCTGAAGAATTTATCTATCACATCTTCTGAGCAAACGCCTTGTCTATAGTAAGGAAGTGGTTAACAATTGGCTCACTGAAACTGCATCCCTCATACACATGATGCAACCATTAGGAATCACCATCACTCTTCTTTGCAAATTGTCTATAGTGAGCACCCTGTTTCTTCCAACTAACCAAGCAAAAGTCGCGACCTAAGGAGGAGCCTATAAGACCAGATGTATGAAGTCTAACCACGCCTCACACCTAAAGAGCAAATAGTCAACATCCTATATAAAAATGGAATTGAGAACTGGGCGGATTTGACCTCAATCCACAGCATCGAGTCCCTCTCGCCCAAAGGTGGCCTGACACGATGGAGCATCGCTAATAGTCGAATGAACTCCGCTTCCACATCCATCAGGTTCCTCTTGCAAGGAGGGGACTAAACAACTACATATATGGAGAAGGAGAAACACGAGCAACAAGTAAGTTCCAACCCCAAGCGAGGCAAGGTAACCCTGGAAACAACTCCTGAAGCGATCTCTCTCAGATCTAAAAGTCTACCCAAAACTAGATTCTCTACCCATCTCTACAAGAGAACCGAACACGTTCCTTAAACTTAATCACCACTCTGCAAACTGCTTTCCACAGCCCAAAAGTCCTTTAAACCGACGAATCCTTCAACTGCCAACCCCCTTCTTGAGTGCCGTATTTGCTAGCAATCACCTCCCTACACAACCTCCCTTCCTCCACACCATGGCATGTAATTCAAATCCTAAACGAACAAATAGTGGGACCCATCATCCGTTGGTAACATACACCTAAGATATAAACAATATAGGTATGTGGACTAAACAAACCACCTGCTGGATGGCTTAGACACCAAAGATGGGCCACGATATATATATATATATATATATATATATATATAACAGGCAGCCAGAAAAAGATTGTTTTAACTTGTAGACGATGATATTGTTTAGGCAGATTATCAGCAGGGACTAGTCTCGCATCAAAAGGGGCGGGGACATCCTTTGTCTTCAAAAAAATATTGTTTAGGCAAGATGATCAAAGTACTTTTCCATCCAGATGGAGGTCTTGGATCTCATGCCTACATAGCATGTTAGTGCATGAACACAAACTGGATATGCAGGGGTCATCGATTAGCAAACTTCCTAAATCTCATGGAAGAATCATAACTTATCTAGTTAAAATTCTAGTTATAGTCAAATTACCTTGCACATGTGAGAGGATCATATGATGGTATTTATGGGTAGTTTTTTTATAGATTCAAGGGGCATTTTAGTCAATTAAAAGTTTTTTAAAAAGTAAATTATTTACAAAAATGAAAATTCAGTAAAATTATTTTGATTTCTAACAGAAATATGGATAGATATACAGATATTAGACACAGACATGAAATGCACATGGAGATATGAAGATGTTCGCAAGTTTGTTGGAGTTCAAGAGGGTTTTTTTCCCCTTCATATAACTCTTTTCCAAAATACATTTGGAAAACCTAAATACACACCACCCAATTGCCAACATCTCCAAAATAGCTTACAAAGAGATTCCTTGCCTAAGCGCACCTTTACAGGCATATATTTGATTTTGGTCTGCTGGAACATTTGATCAGTGCATAACATGGAGAGAGGAAGCAGTTATGTTTTGTCCTATCTATAAACAAACTACTTTTGGGGGACAACACATAGATGCACCTCCAAATTACATAAATGCCCTTACATTTAGTTTAGAAGCCTTCCCATGTCCTTAAATAATGCATAATTTTAGCGATCCATAAAACTAATGGTGTGAAGACCTTTTCCCCAGTTTATTTCATTATATGTATCCAAGATATACTAATACATATGACCCATGAAATGCATGCGAATAGTGGAAGCAGTTTGCAAGATGTGGGTGACAGGTGGAGAAGCATAAAAGGAGAGTTATTTGAAATTCCGACAGACTATGGTGCTTTTTTTTTTTGTTTAAGGACAGAGCATGGTGCTTAATATGAATGCATTTAGAGCTTCTACCCATGGCATATACTGCTTAGTTTTACCATCAAATTGGAAAACCTGCTGTGAATGGGTCGTCATCTAAAACTCATATCGTCTGAGCAATCCTAACTTTGAGTTACTCATATGCCAGGTGTAGAACTATTGTTCATTGATTGCCATGTTTTGCCATAATATCAAAGTTTTTCTCTGTCCCAAAAAAAAGTGCGTATCTTCAGCAGAAAGCATGCTGATCCAACCCCAAATTACCTAAATGACCTGACGTGTAGTTTAAAATCATTCCCATGTCCTTAAATACTCTGTAGATTTAGCAATCCATAAGGGTGCGTTTGTCTGCAAACCATTAACATATGTGAATGCTTTAGGCGGTAAAGTATTTTACCAGGAATCCACTTACATATGTAGATGCTTCACCATGTAAGCAGTTTACAACATCTGTGTTTTTGGTCTATTTTTCCTATATAAGTCATTTTCTTACATTTGTTTGAGCTATATATTACACACTTCTGTGAAAATCCATTTATGTTCATAATATTTATCCAAAATATGGATATTAGTCTATTTGGACATCCCTCACCAAGCCACCCATCATGTGGGGACCACCATTGCTGGCCCATCCCTCTCAAATCACTTTGATCGAATGCTCCTAGCCATCTGATCAATGGATATAGAAATGGATAAATCTTATTGATTACACTAGAAAAAGTCTGACCATTTACATTGAATGTACATCAAGTGGGTCCCACCCTTGATTGCCCATCCCTCTTAAATCACTTTGATCGGATGATCAAGTTAATGGTTTTGGAAATGGATGGTCCATGTTGAGTATACTAGGTCTAAGCATTGATTAGTGGATTAGTCATTAAAAAATCTACTTTTTTTAGTTTCTTCAAATTTAATAATGGCATGTGTGACTGCTTCGGGAGGAGATCCCACTGTTTTCTAGCCATTTATGCTGATACAATCTTGCTAAATCCATAAGGGCATGTTTGGATGGTATGGTTTACACGTGCTTGTACTGTGGAGAACTCACACACAGAACAATCTACTGTTTGCGTGTGGCCCTTTGTATCTCCTCCTCTCGGTAAACCGCGAAACGCAGATGGCGTGTTTACGCCTGTCTGCAGGTGTTAATTCCGGGCAGATTCACCCAGATATGAAAGTCACATCTATCATATTTTGGTAAGCAACGGTGCATGAGAGCATTTGTACACAACAAATGACTTCCATTATTAGCCTCTCCTCCTCTCCGGAATCGGTGTCTTTCTATGGAAGTCAATTGAATCCTCGTTCCACCGGACAAGGGACAAAGTGGCTACGGAGAAATCAAAATGTTCGACGGCGGTAGGAAGATCACTTACTTGCTACCTCACAGATTCAATCTTCATTTTTCATCTAGGTTCCTTCACTGAGAAGTTTTCTCATTCCAGCACCTGTAACAGGGCCGGTGATAGAGTGATTTGGAGGAGTTAGACAATTGCGTGGCCAAATCATCGACCAAGAACACAGTAAGACTGGAATTTAAGAATAGTCCATGTCAACTCATCTCCTCTCATCTTCTCTGCACCAATAGATTTTTTTACATATATTGACACTTGTTATTCACCTTTGATCGCACAGTGCCGAGAAGAAGAAGCATTTGGAAGCAGAAGAAGTCATCCACACGCCACAAGTGGTAAGATCACAGAATGTTTGTTGTTTGTGGTTTTCTCCCTTTGTGGGTTTTCTGCCACCAAAGGTTGCATGTTTGTGGTTCTTCTCTAAAATGTCTGATTGCATGTTTGTTGTTTGTGGTTTTCTCCCCTTTGTAGGTTTTTTGCCACGCTTCTCTAATTCGTATGTATGATATATCTTTCATTAACAGTAGGGCAGTTGTTTATGCCAGCAGATTGTCATTCTCATTCGTGCATGTGGGTTATTTGTGGATTTCCACCATTTCTGGGTTGCATGTGCGCTTCTGTAATTCATATGCTACATTTAGGAATCGATTTTTGGAATTAGTACTTATGGATGAATTATCTTTCAAATTAACTGCACTTGTTTATGCAAACCAGCAATCTCCCAAGGATATTTTGTTGCCGATGTTTAATCTTTCTTCATAATCAGTAGACTTGTTCATGACAAACATCATCCTCATTGGTCTGTGAATAAAACTCTCCAACATGCTCCATGTATCATTAGATTCGCCTTCCATATGTCTTCATTAGTCCTTATGCAGCGGTGCGCGAAGATTTCAATGACCTAGTGTGGGTCCTATAAATGGGCCCGCTCCGACATCTATGGGGGTGAAGATGACGCCTACCACTGACTGAGACATGCAATTTCTATCCCGCTCATTTCCGGTTGGGCAGAATCAAAGGCGGGTTAGAATAGATTGAACTTTACAGTCCCTGTATTTGTTTAAAATTCAACCATTTCCTAGAATTCCATGCTGCTTCAACCCCAATATTTGTTTGAAGCGTCAACCAGAACAACCATCCACGGTGTAATCCAATGTCAGTTGTTTCTATGTTAACTCATTCTCTTCGATGACAAACGAATTTTCCTAAATCCAATTTAGAGTATTATACCAACCTGTAAAACCATAATACAAAATAAAAATAAAAATTAACTGACCTATAAATATAATGTGTTAAAGAGTGGATCTACTTTCAAAAGTACTCAACTCACAAAAATAATGTCGTAGGTTTAGGTCGTAGAAAATATAAATTCGCTTTGGGGCATTTGTACATGCAATGGGATGTTGATACCTACCTGTAGGAAGAGGTGGACAGTTTTCCTTATTTAGGTTATTCATGTCCGCCTAAATTTTCAGCTACATGCTCAATCATTTAATATGACTAAATCTAGGGACCGTGAAGATGAAATGGTTGCGGTAGCTGCTACCTTGGCCGCATCTGTTGCAGTAATGACAGTTGCCGATTATTATCGTCAGTACATTTGCAAAGAACCACCAAGGAAATCAGAAGAGGAACCTGTTTATAAGTGGGATTATCCTTAAAAGCGACAGATTGTTTGTTGCAACTGAGAATGACAAGGGAATCTTTCTTCCATCTTTGCACCATGTTGAGAGACAGACTTGCTTCATGACACAAGACATGTTACTCTGGAGTCTGGAGGAACAGGTTGTTCTCTTTCTACACACAATTTGCCATAATGTACATAACTGTGTCATAGGGCACAGGTTTGTACGATCAAGTGAGATTGTAAGTAGACATTTTAACCGAGTACTCAACGTCATTATATCTCTCTATCCCAACTATGTGAAGTTCCCTCGCCTTGAAACTCCCACAGAAATATCCACAAACCCCAACTGGAGCACTTACATCCAGGTATAAAACCATCCTCTTTTATCTTCGTAAATATTCGTCTCATCATAATATGCTTGGCACAAGCATAAATACTTACAGTCCTTCTCTACTTGGGATTGTATAGGAACAATAGACGGCACTCACATTCCTACTTACATGTCTCAAACAAGAGTCGTAGCATTCGGGAATAGTAAAGACGCATTTCACAGAATGTTATGGCAGTCTGCAGATTGGATATGAAAATTTCCTACGTGCTTGCTGGATGGGAGGGATCGACGTCCAATGCAAGGGTATTGCATAACACATTGACTCGTTGACCAGACAATTCATTGGTCCCACACGGTATAATTTTATGTATAATATCAAGTAAGCATCACCAGATCCATAGCTCAAGTGGTAGACTGAGTGAAAGATACCTCGTTTCAACACTGAGGTCTTGGTATCGATCCCTAGTGGGGGTGACTAACAGTGAAGTGTCAACTGACAGTGGGTGTACTAACAAGCTGACCAAAAAAAAAAAAAAGTAAGCATCATCTTCGAAATAATGATATTATCCTTATAATAATTTGTCCACGACTTGTGGGAAAGTACTACATGGTGGACGCTGGATATGCTCACACTCTTGAATTTATGGCACCCTACAGAGGTGTACAATACCATTTAAATGAGTATCATACTGGTAAGAATCCATCCAACAAGAAGGAATTATTCAATTACAGGCATGTACAAGTGTGTAGCGTCATCGAACGTGTGTTTGGAATCTTAAAGGGAAGATTCTCAATCCTCAAAATTGCACCCCAGTTTAAGTTCGAGACACAAGCTAAAATTGTAATCGCTTGTTGTATCCTACACAGCTTCATTAGCGCCATAGGTGAGAGCAAGTTCGAAGAGTCAGATGCAGATATTGTCGGAGTTGAAGAAATAAACCCTACACCAGTTGAGTTGAATGTCGCAGACGAGGGAATTTTGTTGGTGAACATGTCCCAAGCAGGGAGGGATGCATGGGCATGAAAGTGCGACTCAACTGCAGATAGGATGTGGATAGATAGCCATCCTAATGTCAATATGAGCAATTAAATATTTTGAAGTTTGGCGGTGATGTAATAAATTTACTTTCACGGTTGACATCTTTTAGGAGGTGTCTTATACACTCTGCAATAACTTTTTCTACTTCAGTATAATTATATGCTTTTATGTGTGGTGTAATATGTTAGTATGAATATAGATGGTAGGGTTGTTATCATGTTGCATTAGAAAAAAAAAAAAAAAAAAAACTTGTGTAAGTTTTTGGTCAGGTTGAAACGAACACGTCACAGCGACGAGGGCCCTCCACACTATCAAAAGAAAAAGGAAAAGCGCCTTTGGAAACACCCACACAACAATCTCCGTGGAAATATGATCGTAAATCAATGTCAGAAAGTGGGACGTTCAAGGGTAAAATATTCTGGAAGGGTAGGATGAACAGCGTCCTTATAAACATTCTATTGGAGCAAGTAGAATTCAGACAGAAAGCTAAAAATGGATTTAGGCATGGTGCTTATAATGCGGCTGTATATGAAATGAAAAAGAGGCTTGGCATGTGCTTGACAAAGGAGCAAATTCAAAATCACATGCATGCTTTAAAATAGAATTACAATATCATCAAGAAAATGTGAAATACTTCCAAATTCGGATGGGATCCAGACAAGAAGGTAGTGGTAGCACCTAACGAAGTTTGGGAGAAGTATTGCAAGGTGCATCTCTATATAATGTCTAATCACTATTTCTGTTACTTTTCCCTTACAAATGTCAATCTCGAACTCCAAATAACTTAAAGAATTTTCCTTTTTGCGCACGTGCAGTCCCACAAAAAAAGCGGGGAAGTTACGAGGAAAACCCCAACCAAGATTTGATGATCTTGCAATCAATATTGGGTTCGACCAGGCTACAACAGACAAGTCGGTGATTGGTTACTGCAATGTAAATTCAAGTAATAGACATGTGCGAGATGATATGGAGGATGGGTTTAATTTGGAGAAGGAATTCGAAGAGACAATTCACTTGGACTTCGAAGATTATGATGATGGTGGTCCGGAACATCATTTTTCATTTGATAATACGTTTGGTGCGAATGATGGTTCGCGAACACCCGCACATAGAACACCTACTTCAGTTAATACGCGGAGCACAATTAGCTCCAGGCAGTTAGATCCAGGAAGAAAGCTAGAGTTGGTTCTAGTATTGATGTCCTGGGTTCCAGCATAGATAGAATGTTTGCAACTGTGGATTGTCTAGCTATGACGGTTGTGGATGGGAAAGAGATGACCCGAATGTGTCGAGTTAATGCATTGCTCGACGAAATGAAGGGGTTGGCAGACGAAGATGTAATGAATGCAGGGCCAATTATGCCTTGGGATGACTCTGCGGCAATTAATTTCCTTACAATGGCCCCACACCACAGGATGACATGGATCTGTTGGCTGATCCAGTCACACATCGTCAAGGCAATCTGATGACCTCAAATAGAATATAGAAATAGTTAGGGTTTAGGAATATTTTTTGTACAATACACCTGCTGAAGTGTGGTTTCAGTTTCTGTTTTGTGATAATGATATGTTGGGTGATGTACATAAACAGGTTTTTTGGCAGGGTCAAATTTTTCGGACATTGATATGTGGGAGGCACTTCTCCATCGTGCCCTGCTAATATAGTATGTTGAAAAATCCTCGTATTTTAGTAATATGTGCTTTCTGTGGTGTTGGTGTGTTTCTTTCACTGTCATTTACAGGTTCATTTTGACGCATTTCACAAGGAGGTTGTTTACAGAGTTAGCTAATATTTTGATATGGGATTTTGTTATAGAAAACACCTTATCCTCTGCCATTTTCTATTGTTATTTAGCTTGCAGATCTGATATGAGCAGGTTTTGGTTAAGCGTGAGTTTGGGGACGATGGTGCGTTTCAATAAGCTTTGTTATTCCAACTGAACAGGCATACACAGTTGCTTATTTTTCGGTTATGTTTACATCATTCTACTTATAACAGTTGGGATATATATATATATATATATATATATATATATATATATATATATATATATATATATATATATTCCCAACTATATGAATTATTTTTTTTACAATTTTTTTTTTTTTTTTTATTTTTTTTTTTTACACACGGACACACCCCACACACTCACGCTGGTGGAATTTCACCACCCATGGGTACTCGAACCCTTGACCGGGAATTGAAACTCCTGAGAGTCTACCAACTATATGAATTTTAATTATAAAATAGTGTGACATGTGTTAAAGTCCCTTGATATACATTGATATGCCCTCCTCTAACGACTCCAGCTTTAGAGCAAGTGGCTGTTTGACATAGTATCAGAGCGGATGGTAAAGTGTTCAAATCCTGGGAGTAGCAATTATGCCTCCCTAATATATTCTCCCACGGGGAGCGTTTATGGTGCGAGTTGTGAATGTCCCTCCACCCCTGCCCAGTATGTTCTCATGTGGAGTTCAACCCGCATGGGTGAGTGTTAAAGTCCCTTGATATACATTGATACACCATCCTCTAACGGCTCAAGCTTTTAGATCAAGTAAGCGGTTGTTTTACAACATGTTCTCCTCTTTCTGTTTTTTTATACAACAATTACGACATGGGTTGCAAATATTACGTTATCATTGCAGGCCGCCAGACCAGAATCATCTTGACTTTGAGGACTTCGCAAGCACTGCAAGGGACAGAATCAACAATGAGGGCTTATCATTCCCCTTACAGCAACGTGCACAACCCAGACCATCAGCGTCTCCACACATGACCTCCGAAGCCAGGCACATAAACCAGATGGAGGAATTAGTCATAAGCTGCCTGTTGTGTGGCTTTGTAAGAAACATTGGTTTGATTCCTCCATATGGAGATTTTCATCGCTTCATGCGGTTGGCACTTGTAGCTATTATCGTTTGTTGGCCTTTAACATGGTGTTCTTTGGTTAATGTGGTTTGATATAACGTCTTCAGTCCTTTCATATGACACTGTAATTAAATAGTATCAATTAGTGCTCCTATTTTGTGATAATTTTGGACATCATAGTTTGCCCAATACTTTTTTTACACGCTTCAGCGCAGGTAAAGTAGATACCAGAACAGTGATGTGCAGGGTGTTACCTTTTCACGAGTATTTTGTGTTTTCTCTATAATGATAAGTGTACCCTTTGAAATGAAATGTGTTTATAAGCAGGCTATGTCGAAAATCTTACTCATATCCATGGCTCAGGTGGACAAATCCACAATAACTTTTGGGTAGAATCAGATATGCCCCGTTGGATTGCATAGGACCCACTGGAGAACAAAACTCCACAACTGACTAGTTCTAGGGAATATAGCATTTCTGACTTCATCTGAGACTACAACGACTATCATGACCACTCAGAATTGACGTAATTTTCCATAATGGATATAATGTATCAGTATGACCCACCTAATCAATAAATAAAATGTAGAGAACTGCTTCTTACTTTGGTTCATGTCAGAAAGTGAGCTTCCAATACAGTTCAACAGAGTGGATGTAGTATCATACATCACAGTAGGCCCCACAATCAGAGGTCCCACCCACATCAATGATGATTCTTCATTTAATTTAATCCACCTTTCATAAACGGGTGCTTGAGTACCATATGCCCCAACGTCCATCTCAAATACGTTTTGCATTCCATGCCAAATGGTGGTTTGGCAGCATCCGGGTTTTCCCATGGATTAAACACGGCTGTCCAAATGCTTGTGATTCCAGCCGTCGGTTCTGGCAAACCACCCAAAACTCTTGATTTGATGGGGTCTTCCATACACTGCAGTATAATACAAGCCTAACCAGCGATCCAAACATGCCCTAAACGTCAATCCAAAAGTGTTTGTCTTCTTGATAACCTCTCTTTGGCGCATACGTAAATGAGGCACCATTTGGTAACAAGAGGGGTGACTAACTCATCCCATGATTTGAAAGTGTTTTGTTTTGTGTAATCATGATGTGGGGCTTATTCACAAGGAATGGACAGTTGAAAAGAAAACTTTCTATGGTCTTTATAAAAAGTACATGTCCTTGGGCAGATATCTATTGCTCAAACATTAGAAGCGCCCAATCAATGTGAGTTTAAGCCATGCACCATCCATAGTAGGGCCCAGAATTTGACGGTCAGGATTGAAGTACATGTAAGCACATGTATTTTAGATGTGTGCATGAGTATGATCTACCATATTTGGTAGTGTGGTTTTATTGCTTTCAACAACAATACAAAAGTTGTCATACCAGACAGCAGCATTAACAGCCAAAACAAATACATGCATTTTGGTTGGAAAGTATTAGATATTCAACCTCTACTTTTGTATGTGTGCCTACATATAATTTCAGCTAAGCTTTCATAATCAGGAAAGGAAATACCTTTGAAGGGAGCATTCACAACTGTTGAAACTTGAAAATATATTGATGAAAAGATAACCCAAGCAGGAACCAAATGGACCCTCCTCAAACACCACCATCAATGAGATGAAAACCATAACAATTTCGAACACCGGTCAAGGAAAACAGACATTCGAGTGCCTTTGCAAAGGCCCGCCCATTCCTCTGGTAACTTGAATTTCAATCCATATGTTAAAAAGATTTTGCAGCATGCTGAGACTTTGCCATCTCCCTCAAGATGGCGCCTACAACCGCTGCCTGCTCGAGGCATTCAGCCTTATGCAATGCATCTAAAAGAACAATGCAAGTTTTAGCATGTATGCTACGGCCCCTTAGCCGAGTTTCCTCAAAAACTCGGTATGCCTCCATTGCTCTACTAGCATTGCTTAATCCCTCTATAAGAGCATTATAACTAGCCGAGTCAGGTATACCACCACTTGCCTTGAACCTTTCAAACAGCCCACTGGCCTCTGATATGTTTCCAACCTTCGCAAGCCCCGAGATCATCGTGGTGTAGGTGACCACATTAGGACTCAACCCTTGCTTTTGCATTTCTTGCCAAAACACAAAAGCCTTACTGAACTTCCTTGCCCGACAGAGGCCATTTATGAGGATGCTGTAGGTGATAGTGTTAGGTGGGCATTTCAAATCTTTCATTGACTGAAAGCAGACCAAAGCTTCGTTGATTTCCTCAGCCTTCACCAATGCATCGAGCAGACAGTTCCATGTGTACACGTTCGGAGTCAAATCCTTCTGCATCATCTCTTCCATGATGAGATATGCTTCATCTATTCTTCCCACCTTCCCAAACCCGTCTATCAGGCTGCTATAGATTACAACATTCAATTCAATGCCTTTGGACTTTGCTTCTTCAAAGAGCATATACGCCTCATCTAGTCTGTCAATCTTAGCGAGCCCATCGATGACAGACCCATATGTAACCACGGTGGGTGGGTGTCCCTTCCCTTTCATTTCCTCAAGAAGCTGATAAGCTTTATTCACCTTGCCCGACTTGCAAAAACCATCAATGACTGTGTTGTAAGCGAGCGTGTCAAGCACACAACCCTGTTCCTTCATGGCATAAAACAGCTCATAGGTCTCTTTAGCACAGCCGGCTTTGATGAGACCATGAATAAGGATTGAATAGCTCCGCACATCTGGGACAAACCCACGAGCCTTAATTTCCTCAAACAAAGCCCGTCCTTTCTCAACCTCACCACCCTTAAAGACGCAATCCATGTACGTATTAAGAAGAGTCAGATCAGGGCAACCGCCTCTGCGGACCATTTCTTTATAGATCTTATGCCCATCGTCCTTTCTCCCACGCCTGAAAAAATTTCTAATCAAGGATGTGTAAACAACAGCATTTGGGACCTGACCTGCATCTAACATCCTTTCGAACAATCTGTATGCCTCATCAACCCTGCCATGCCGACCTAACCCATCTATCAAAGAACCAAACGTGACTGCATTGGGTGTGCATCCCTTCTTATCCATGCCTTCAAAGATACAACACGCTTCATCAAGCTTGTTTGCCTTACATAGCCTATCAACCATTATATTGACCGTCAACACATTTGGAAACAAGCCGGCAACTTCCATGGCATCCCTAACTTGATAAGCATCCTCCAACATCCCAGCTTTGCAAAGCATGTCGATGAGAATATTGTACGTCGAAGGATTGGGTTCTGCGTCTTTCTTCATTTCATCGAACATCTTGTAAGCCTCATCTACTTTCCCCTTCTTCCCAAGGCATGTAAGGATGGAATTATATGCGATCACACTGGGAATGCACCCTTTTTCTTTCTGCCTCTCAAGTAACTTATAAGCATCATCAAACCTACCGGCTGAGCCATAGCCCATTATCATGGTGTTATATGCATATGCACATGGGACCTTTTTGTTAAGCTCCATCTGCTCAAACTGCTCAATGGCTTCATCAAGTCTATTAGCTTTGCAAAGAACCCCAATCATGCTTGTATACGTTACATCATCGGGCATGAGGCCTTGTGCTTTCATCTCATGGAAGAATTTCCAAGCCATATCCACCTTACCCACCTTGCCAAAACAGTCAATGCAGACGTTGTACAGAACAATGTCTGCATCAAACGCATTGCTTTTCATCTCATCCAACAGAGATAGAGCCGCGTCGAGCCTGCCTTCCCGGGCAAACACACGGACGAGAGTTGTAAATAACTGCACATTCACTTCATATCCTATTTCCTGCATCTGATGGAACATGGTCAGTGCCAGATCGGGTTCATGGGCCTCAGCAAGAGCGCCAATCAGAGTTGTGTATGCTGAAAATGCTGGACGGAATTTGAACTTCCGCATGGTATGTATCATATCAACAGCTTCCATCAGCATCCTGGACTTGACAAAGCTAGTAACCAACTCCACGCACGTGTCATTTAATGGTCCGAATCCAGCAAGACTCATTTCCTCCAGAATCTGCTCCAGACTATCGAAATTCCTATTCCGAGCCATTATCATGAGGAGCGTATTGTATGCTTCTGGACTGTGTGGTTGACCGCTCTTCCTCTCTGCCCATCGAAAATAGTTCATTGCTAAGTGCAAATCCTTCTGCCTCTTTAAGGCACTGGCAAAAAGTTCAGGTAGGGATTTGTGGTCGATTTCAGATAGAGCATTTTCCAAGTTAGGACCCCAAGGACCACTGTTTAAAATACGACAGACGCCATCCACACCTGGTTTAGCACCCTCTTCAATCTGGCCAATGTGGGGCCCTCCACCCATGGGTACAGTAGCCTTTCTGGCCAGCCCGGTATCCAAAGAACCATCTCGATGTGATGAGTATTCCTGATATATGGTGTAGAAGTTACACCATTTCTGACCAGAACAAAAGGTTGTTCCTGCAGTGCCCATATAAATATCATTTAGTAAGGCCTCATGATCTCATAAATCATAAGAACAAAGCAACCATTTGGACTTCTTCGTAATTGTAGAATGTATAGCCATGGAGTTTTAAAGGCTAAACGCAAGTATTTAAAAAGGTCACATCTCAAAAATGTGCTGAACGAAACAGAACATGATGTTCAAACATAAGTAATGAAAGAGTTCGCTAGGGGAGAAGGTGCATCCAGTTAAATGAAAATGAAGGATTGCATGCATTTTCCATTCACCTGATAAATTTCACCATTAAAAAAACAAGCTTTGCTAAGCGCACATGCATGTGCAGTAAAGCTCATGTACCTTCAATTAGTAGAATATTAATAAAATCATCAATTCTCAAAAAATAAAATAAAGCTCATGCACACTCCACTCGCGTGCCCACATGGCAGATAGGTGCGAGATCTAATCCATCCATCAGGTTGGTCGAACCTTCTACATCTTTTCACAAAAATAAATCTGTTCCACTCAGCGTGTGGGCCCAATATTGGAAACAGGTGGATGTGTTAGAAAACTTCAGCCAAGTTTTCTGCAAAGTCATACATTTTTTTTGCAAACTGTGGTCCACCTGATCATTGGATTAACCTGATTCTTAGGCTAGGGCATCAACATAGTGGTTCCTTTCTGATGAATAGATTGGATCATGGACCTGTCGTGCCATGCTCGCACCTGTGGTGCATGCATGAGCTTTATTGCACATGCGTGTATCTAGCAAAGCTCTAAAAACATTTACAGTTAAGATCTATAAGTTCTACCGTCTTAAGTAGGAAGAATCAAATGCCCTGAAAGGATGACTTAATTTGCCTTTTTTTGCATTTTCCAGTATGAAGTATGTCACATGACACGATTAACATTTACTAATTACTATATACTCTTTTGAATAGAATTGTTGGACTGCCTGGATATTATAGAAATTGAAGGAAGCTCTTGACTTTGATTCTAATGGCCGCTTCTGCATTGTGATCCTTATCAGGGCACACAATTTTCTGGGCTGATTGTGGGGCCTAGTTCTGTGATTGGACAGATCATGGGGCCCATTCCTCACTTTTCATGGGTCCCACCCTTAGGCCTTATGCCAACCTCCCAAAATTTGGGCTTAATAGCAACCTACTTTATTATGTTGCTCGTAATCATGTTACCTAAAACACAAAACCCCCCATGTTTTCCATTCTGGATCAAGTGTATTGAGTATTATTGGGAATATATGTATATTTTTTTGTGTGTATGTGTGTGTATATACCTTAGATACTCTGTTGGAGCACCATTTGTGCTTTTATTTTAACGTTATGAGAGTTGTGTGGAGTATGACATACAACAAGTTGCCCTGGCTTCTTTTTGCTCCTCTCTTTCTAATTGGTATCAGAGACCAAGATTCTTAATGTTGGTTTGTTCCTCGCAACCGCAGTTTGCTGACATCAGCTACCATACAGTTGATGTCAGCATTTGTACTATCTGTATGGCCATGTGCTTGAAAGGTATGGTTTGATATATCTTGATTTTAGAAGGTTTATGGTGATTTTTTGTGGTTTTTTTAAGCAAGTTTCAAGTGTGTTTTGAGCCCCCCAAGGTAGTTTTCGAAAATTGCCCATTTCGAGTTTTTTTTGAGATTTTTTTTCAAATCGAAATGTTTTTTTCTGAGAAAGGGCAGCATATGTCTGGTCAGTTTGGCTAGTGTTGACCACCCATAGGAGTGTTTTGCTTAAAGATTGGGTTCAACTGTTTTTGGATTTTTTTCCCATATGAAATCAACTAATTTCGTGGAGGGTTGATGTTCAATAATTTTTTTTAACATATTTCTGACTATTCCTCCCATCTTTGGGTTTGTTATGTGGGGAGTTCGCTATATCTGGATTGTGCGGACGATTAGTTGTACATTGAAAGTTTAGTGTATTAGCCATCTCGGTGTGTTGTTTGAATAGTTGTTGTGTTCTATATATCTGGCCATTCTCTGCCCTCTTTTTTCGACCTAGCATGAAAGATGAGCTCACTTCTAAATCTCTTATGGGACTTTCCTATTCATACCCCGTGTTAATTACGACTCTCAAATTGAATAGGAATAATTCCTTGCAATAGGCGAAATCCATAAAACTTTTTTTGGGAGGAAGGGAGCGACTTTCTTATATTTTAGATGATCCTCCTGATTTGATAGATGAAGTATCTAAAACCTTGACAAAGGAAAATTACCAGATCATGGCTTCTAAACAATATGTAAAGTAACATTATCAATTGTGTTATGTTTTTAACATTGGCTAAGAAAATATGGGATACTATTCGAGACATGCATTCTAAAGATCGCAACATATCCGGGGTGTAAAGTTAATTACAAACAGTGTTCGAATTATCTCTGATATCATCGAATTATCTTTATCTCTAGCTCAGTGATACTAATAACACTGGTAGCGATACCGATAACGCTGGTAGTATCGAAAATTCCAAGTATTAGCAATGTATTGCTAAGTATCGCTAACGTATCAATATCACTAAGGTAGTCGCCAATATTTTCAACCATGTAAATTCTAGGTGTCGCTTGTATTGTTAATGCACCAATATCACCAATGTATTGCCAATATTTTCGACTATGTAAATTCTAGGTAATGCTTGTATCATAAGTGTATCGACGATATTTTAATAATATCACCAACATGTTGATATCATCAAATTTTTGTTTATTAGAAAAAATATTATTTCAATATTTTTCATTGGCACATGGTTGTATGTAGTGTTCAATTTGTCATTGATAATATTGACAATATCTCAATATTATCGATGTCGCAACATGCGCGATATTGAGACCAGTGTTTGAATTATCTCCAATATTATCGAAATACCTCCGATATTATATTTATCTCCAGCTCAGCGATACCAATAACACTGGTAGCGATACCGATAACGTTGATAGTATTAGCAATGTATCGCTAAGTATCGCTAAAGTATCAATATCGCTAATATATTGCCAATATTTTCAACTATGTAAATTCTAAGTGTCGCTTGTATTGCCAATGCATCAATATCGCCAATGTATCCCCAATATTTTTTTACCGTGTAAATTCTAGGTAATGCTTGTATCATAAGTGTATTGACGATATTTCAATAGTAAATTTTTATTTTAAAATTTTTTTAATGGGCACATGATTGTATGTAGTGTTCAATTTGTCATTGATAATATCTTGATATTATCAATATCACAACATTCGTGATATTGATACCACAAATTTTCGTTTCATTTCCAATTGTTGATAATTTCTTAGTGAAATATCATGTGTTGTTGATATTTTGCAATATTGATGGATGTTTGGATAGAAGATTGGATGGTTAAATAGGCTGGATGGGATGGTTGGACCAATTTCTTACAACATCACATGCTTTTAAGGCCCCATTAAATGGAAACTTGTTATGTATGCATTCTTTTTGCAATTTTTTTATTTCTAAATATCATTTTAACATATCCTGAAGTTTGCTAAAAATTCCACCGTTTTTCCCATGTTTCCCTACATTTTTGGTTATCAACGATATTATCGGCGATATTGATATTGTTTCCGTATCCCTGGCCAACGAAACCTGTAGCGATACCAATACTTTGAACACTGATTGAGACCATAATCTTTTGTTTCCTTTCCAACTGTTGATGAATTCTTGGTGAAATATCATGCGTTGTTGATATTTTGCAATATCGATGGATGTTTGGATGGAAGGTTGGCTGGTTGAGACGCTTGGACTGATTTCTTTCAACAGCACATGCTTTCAAGGCCCATTAAATGGAAACTTGTTGTGTATGCATTCTTTTTGCAATTTTTTTATTTCTAAATATGCAAATATGTACATTTTAATATCTCTTGAAGTCTCGCTGAAAATTCCACCATTTTCCCCATGTTTACTTGCATTTCTGGTTATCAGCGATATTATCGGCGATATCAATATTGTTTCCATATCCCTGGCCAGTGAAACTTGTAGCAATACCAATACTTCAAACACTGATTACAGGCATATGTAAGTTTTAACAAGAATCTACAAGCTTGGAAGAGTACTTCACTATCTTACGTGGTACGTAGGATGATGAGTTGAATATGTACCACTCTCTCCCATCTCATTGTACTCAAGGTCATGAACTCATCCAACAATAACATGAGACTCAGATCATGCAGTTTCATTCTGGCCTCAATTCAGAATATCAATGTTAGTGGTCATATCATAGTTATGGAGCCCTTTCCCTCTATATTAGTTGTTTATTCTCTTGTTCAGAGAGTTAATGCCTCGTCTTCTGTTACACCTATTACTACTGATAAATCTGTATTCATGGCTAGTGATCGTCCTTCTTCTATTGCGCCTATTGTTATTGTTTTTTGTTCTAGTTTGGAGCACTTCGCGTACCATTCGTGCTCCTGGTTATGGTAGTCGAGCCAAAGGTCAAGCTCTTGACAGAGGCAGTCATGGTAATCGTGTTTTTGGTGGATGTGGACGTGAACATGGTCGTGATGGATCCCCTCGTACTTGTGCTCATTGCGATGGCAATAATCGTATGATTGGTCGATGCTAGGATATTGTTGGGGGCCCTTCATTCACAGAAATTTATATGATCAGTGTCATATCATCGGATTATGAGAAGACATAAGTACCTTCAACTTTCCCTCATGGGATGACTACTGCAGGTGATTCGATTACCATCTCTCGATAAGCATACGATACATTAATGCACTGCCATTCTTGTGACCCGATCTCTTCTTCCATTGCAAGCTTAGCCCAATTAGGTACTACATTCCATGTGTCCTCATCTCCCTCCTAGGTCATTGACTCTGGAGCCACATTTCATACAATTTGGAAACTTCATCTTTTTCAATCCTATGAATTTAGCCTAGTTTTGTTACACTTGTCGATGGTAACCAATTTCCCATATCTGAGGCTTGATCCATTACTGTCTCTCTTAACATGTAGTTATCTTCTATTCTCCATGTTCCTTCCTTTTCCTTGAATTTATTGTCAGTTAGTTCCCTTACTAAATCATTATAATGTTCCATAACATTCTTTCCTTCCTATTGTGTCTTTTAGGATCTCCAGACGAAGCAGACGATTGGTGGGGGTAGTGAACATGGTGGGACTTCCATGATGATACCCCTACTAGTCCTATGAGTGTTGTCATTAGATAGAGTTTTTGTATCTAGATGGGCATCTATCTTTATCAAGACTTAAACTTATTTTTCCTTCTATTACTGCCATTAAACCTTTATGCTATGACACTTTTGAGTTCTCCAAGCACCATAGAATTATGTTTCCTCCCAGTTCAACTGAGAGGAAGCCTGGGCCTTTTGAATTGATTCACTCTGATGTTTAGGGCCTTGCGCATGTTGATTCTGTCTTAGGGTAAAAATACTTTGTATCTTTCATTGATGATCATTTGCGCATGACATTGATTTTTTTTTCAAAAATAAAGTTTTTTTTATATGTTCAAGGCCTTTTACAATGAAATTGCTACTTAATTCAAACGCATCATTAAAGTTCTTCGCTCTAACAGTTGGGTTGAATATTTCTAAGCCCTTATTTATTTATTTATTTATTATTATTTTTTCCTTTTGCAAATCGTGGCATTCTATCTCAGACTTCTTGTCCTCACACTCCTCAACAAAATGGTGTAGGCAAAAGGAAGAATCGTCAACTTCTCAAAGTTACAAGTGCATTTCCCCTTGGCATGCATGTTCCTGAACTTTTTTGGATGATCCCTTGCAATTGTCTTGCTTATTGATCGCATCCCATGTAGAATTCTATAGAATAAATCTTCCTTTGAAATTTTACATCCTCATGATAAAGCATTTTCCTTATCTCCCAAAGTTTTTTATTGTATATGTTTTGTTCGTAAACTTGACAATAGCAATGACAAGTCCTAAGTCTGAAAATTGTGTTATATATATATATATATATATATATATATATATATAGAGAGAGAGAGAGAGAGAGAGAGAGAGAGAGTCATGCTCCCCCGCGCACCTACGCACGTGCGCACCTTTGCACACGTGCTATGGGTGTCTAATCTGAACGGTTCATGTGATGCGGAATTCCATGAAACCCCATGTGACAAATTTTCACCCCAATCTAAAATTTTGGTGGGCCATAGCAAAGAGAAATGCAAATCAAAGGAGGAAACTGTTTTCATTTTTCATGGCCCATCAAGTTTTAGATCAAAGTAAAACTTCGGCCTAGGGGGTTGCACGAGGTGTTGTTTCACATGAACGGTTCAGATTTTGGATCCAAATCACGTATGATGGGTTTTTAAAAAAGTTCGTACGTAGTACGTACGAACCGGTTCGCAGGTGAGTGTTCCACTATATATATATTCACACTCTCAGAAAGGGTATAAATATTACAACCATTTGACTCGCAAAAAGAATGTGTCGGCAGATGTCAACTTCTTTGAGAATGTACCATATTTCTCATCTGAAGGGCGTTCGCTGCATAATCATTTTACCAATCAAGGGGAGACCTTGTTACATCAACCTTTACCTCCTTCAATCCCCTCACTTGATGAAGATTCCCATTCCTCTAGTCCTCTCAAATCATTACTTGTGTACCAACGAAGGATGAAATCCCCCATCAATCAGCCTCCCATCATTCCATCCACTTCTTATGGAGATCCAGGTACTATCCCTTCGCACTATCCCTTCATCTTCTGATGGCCTTCCTATTTCTTTGTGCAAGCCTAGTCATGATCATATTCATCACTATCTTTCTTTTCAATGATTGTCACCTACTTTCAAGTCCTTCGCTACCCCAATCTCCTCTTCTTCTATTCATTGCAATTTCAAGGAGCTCCTCAATAGTCTTGACTGGAAGCAAGCTATGATAGAAGAGATGCAAGCACTAGAGAAAAATGATACATGGAAGCTAGTTCCCTTAACTTAAGAGAAGCAAACAGTTGGGTGTTGCTAGGTCTATACTATCAAGTACCTTCCAGATGGGTCAATTGATAAGTATAAGGCTCGGTTAGTCACCAAGGGCTACACTCAAACTTATAATGTAGACTACTTTGAGACCTTCTCTCTAATGGCTAAACTTAATTCAATTTGTGTGATCATCTCCTTAATTGTAAATCTGTCCTGGCCATTGTTCCAGATATACATGAAATTTATATGGATCCACCACCACGCTTTTTCCCTAACCAGTGGCTTACATCAGGTTTGTTGCCTCAAGAAAGCTATCTATTGTCTTAAGAAGTCACCCCGGGCCTAGTTTGACAAGTTTAGTAGTGCATTGTTAGACTTTAGCTTTATTCGCAGCCACTCAGATCATTCTCTTCATCTGTCACCGCACTACTACGATTATGGTGTTACTTCTTTATGTAGATGATATTGTCTTCGTTGATGATGATGTTGTGGACATTACTATCCTCAAATCCTTTCTTTAAACATGATTTGAGATTTGATATTAAAGATTTGGATACACTTCTCTACTTTCGTGGTAGATCCTAGTCTGGAATCATTCCCTTGTAGCGAAAATATGCTCTCGATCTCGTCTAAGACTAGCGTGCTTGGGTGTTGACCCGTTGCTACTCTTATGGATGTTGCTCAAAAACTTGGTCTTGATGATGGAGACGTATCATCTAATCCCAGTATGTAGGGGTGTCAATGGGCCGAGCTTGGGCCTAAAAAATCAAAAATTTGGATAGGGTCAGCCCAACGGCCCAGCCAGAAACAGTTCAAAATCCGGGCCAAGACCTACCCTAGGCTCGGCCCGTTGACAACCCTACCGACCGGTATGTATCATCGCTTAGTTGGTTGTCTCATTTATTTAACTATTATCTGTCCTAACATGTCCTTTTGCGATGAACATCGTCAACCAATTTATGCATGCTCCTTATACAACTCATCTTTTTGTTGTGTATCATATCCTCCGTTATTTGAAGATGGCTCCTAGTCAAGGCTTACAATTTTAGCGATATAGTCATCTTCATCTCTTTGGCTACTCTGATGCTAACTGTGTCAGGTGTCTTCATGATCGGTGGTCTACACTGGCTATTACACCTTTATGGGTGGCAATTTGATCACCTGGAAGAGTTAAAAAAGTAAATGAGTGCTCCGTACATTTGATTACCTGGAAGAGTAAAAAAAGTCTACTGCAGATGTTGAATATAGAGCCATGGCACATGCGACATGTGAACTCATGTGGCTCCGCACATTGTAAGGAGAACTCGGTTATCCTTCTTTTGGTGTCATTCCTATGTACTGTGACAATCAAGCCATCATTCATATTGCTAGCAATCCTATGTTTCAGGAACACACTAAACACATTGAGATAGATTGCCATTTCATCCATGAAAAGGTGGCCGCTAAAGAATTTGAAACTCTGTTCATTTGTTAAGGAAAGGAGATAATAGCTGATGTGTTCACTACATCTCTTGGTCGGGACAACTTGCATCATCTAGTCGACAAGTTGGGCGTGATTAACATTTATGCTCCAACTTGAAGGGGAGTATTGAGTACTATTGGAAATAAATATGTATGCAATATACTTTGTATTTTTTACGTGTTTGTGTATGTAGCTTATATACTCTGTCGAAGCACCATTTATGCTTTTATTTTAATGTTATGAGAGTTGTGGAGTATGGAGTATGATGTACAACAAGCTCTCTCTCTCTCTCTCTCTCTCTCTCTCTCTCCCCTACTTTTCCCATAGATTTCTTCTTGAATATTCTTCTACTAAGCAATCCAGATTATGGGTCATTTGCAATCTAGATCGATATTTTTAGTGACCCAAAATTATGGATCTATATTATTACTATCGATTAAGTTAATGAAAATTTATTTACAGATGTCAAGATTTATACTTTTGTTTATTTAGTTATAATATAACACTAGCCTTGATAGAGTGGAATGAGAGTACAAAATTCATGCAGCTGACCCCAGTTAATTAGGATAAGGTTTAGAAGATGATGATGAGTTACAATATGACACTAGGCATGCAGGCCTAAAATGATAACATTCATCATTTCATATATATATATATATATATATATATATATATATTGCAATATGAGTTCGTATATAAAAGTATATTGCATACACTGTGTATATATTTGAGTGACACACATGACCTTACCCTCGGTGTACCACATACTGGAAGTAGTGAACCGCATACCTGTTCCTCTACCACATACTAAAGCAACCCACAATCCAGGCAACCTTGCTCTTAACTATCTCAACTACCTTTCAAAACGGCTCCATCTTATTCCAAAAAATAAATTATTGCATTATTTGCAAATTCCTGAACAGATAGCAAAAAACAATCTGCCATAAGATCCTTCCCTTTCCTTGGAAGGCCTGCCACCTCAACTCTTAACCACTTCACTAAGCTTTTGATGAAAAATAAAACGACCCCAGAGAGCTTAAGAAAGTAACCCCAAAATCAAATTCTTCTAGCTGCACCACAGCAAAGAACGATATGATGGACTGATTCCTCCCTCTTGCACTTGAGGCACATGTTGGGAAACCTATGCTTTCTACTTTGAAGGTGGTCAAGGGTGAGCATCTTGTTGGCTGTAGCCGCCAGGACTCCATGCAAGCACTTCAACTATAGGTGGAACCAACAAACCTCATATGTGAGCACAGCGTTGAGACCACTATCTGATTTCTTGAATGAATGATTTATACAAGAATGTGCTAGTTGAACTCCACCGTATTCTAGATTTATCTAAATTGGTTGAGATAAAGACCTCATTTAAAAGAGGTTAAAAGATTTGTAAAAGCCTCCATCTTTTCCTCTTTGAGATTTCGCCCAAAAAATACTATCCCACCAACTTTCCACACCAAGCAATAAAGGCTCCCTACATGACGTCACCCTACAAAAGAGATGGGAATTGGATCAGAAAAGTAATGCTTCCAAGCCACGAGTTTTCTCAAAACCTCGCCCATGTCCCCTTTCTAGGCCCTAAATATAAAACCCTATTGAAAATGATTCCCACCAGATTTTGGGTGTTGAAAACATATTTTTAAAAAAAAAAAAAAGAAGAAGAAGAAGAATACAATTTTGGGTGTTGACGACTTTGCATGCATTCTTCAACAGCCTGGACCCCTTTCTTCCTCACCACCTTCACCAAGGTCTCATCCACCTTTAGCTCCTCCATATTTTCTAGAACTGACATTCCTCTATGTGTGATCTCTCAATCTCCAGTCCCAAGTTCTCCTTTTCTTGACTTCAAGATTTTTTCCCACTTCGTTAGGCAGTATTCCGCTTCTCACCCTTACCTTCCCATAAAAACTATCTTTAGAGTCTCTCCAATCTCAATGGTTGTGATCACCCAATCAAGGTGATATCGGGGCCATGTGTAATCCATGTGGACCCCTCCCTATCCAACAGTCCATGGTTTGGGATGTGCTAACTTGAGCCCTATATACAATGGAAGAAAGTTAACACCCTTCAAAGGAGAAGAAAGCTTGTATAAGGAGTACACGTGGTATGAATACACGAAATCAGCCCAAAAAATCAAGGCTGGCTGATAATAGGCTTGAGTTGTTTGAAAAGACAAACAGTAGAGCTCATTTATGAGAGCCCATATGATATTACCTCTTCCTTTCTGGTTGGAAAGCTGACCACATCAAAGAAAGATGGATTAGAAAAGGTTGTTTTGTTTTCTTTCTTTGTTTCTTTCCTTTTTCTCTCTTTGATGTAGCTACCTAACTAAAATAGAAATGCAAAATGGTATTTCTTCATCATGTGTATGCGTGCTCATTGCTGCAAGCCATCAATTCTAATGTTCACCTCTCAAATAGGCCATTGGCCAAAACTGGTATTGGAAATGCCACCTCTTGGTAGCTTATAAATTGAACACAATCTTAGCCTAGTTTTTGAAAAAAATTCTATTATCAGTCCAATTGATGGATTTGTGCGGATTGACCTGCATTTGTATTGGGTTTTGTGCATGCAAACTCATATATAAGTGGCTATGCAACTGAACATTGGTCTGTCGCATAGCCCGGTTTTCAAATAAATTGTATCAGCAGTCCACTTAATGGATTTATACGGGTTGATATGTATTTGTATTGCGTTTTGTGCATGCAAACTCATATAAATATGGCTATGCAACTGAACATTGGTCTGTCGCATCCTTGGTAGATAGAGTATTCCCCCAAAATCACCTCAATAGGACACAAGATCAATCAGGACATGCCACTACTGTAGTATTTGTGGGATGTCTTTTTCTTCATCCCATCTGGACTATGCTGTGAGCATTCAGGACATGCCATTACTCCAGTATTTGCAGGATGTCTTTTCATTATCTCATCTGACAATATGCATATCTCACACAAAAAACTGGACAACAATATCAAGTGGTGGTCAATATGCCGTGAGCATTCAGGACATGCCATTACTCCAGTATTTGCAGGATGTCTTTTCATTATCTCATCTGACAATATGCATATATCACACAAAAACTGGACAATAATATCAAGTGGTGATCAACGTAGCCTGCTTCCTACGTTTTTCCTTCTTTTTTTCAAATTCTTCTCATCCACATTTATACAGAAGACTATTAAGCCAAGCTATACAAACTTCAGTCATTGGTATTTATTTGGCTACAAATTCATATTGTTAATGTTTCAATTAAAATCTTTCAATATGATCCTGAAAATGATCCTAAAGTCTTTTTAATATGTTTTACATGTATTTTCCTGTGGTTAATAACAGGTAAATAATGCTTGGGTAGATATGTCATGTGGAAAAGAAACTAAATGCCAAGGACTGACTGACAAGAGGTAAGCAGGTTAGATGCGCTCGAACCCGAGACCTCAATGTTGAAATGCATCCTGTCTCCCATAGAGCTATGGGCTTGAACCTCACATGAGGAAGCTGAAGCCAAAGGACCGATTAACATGAGGGAAGCTGCAGATAGTGTCTGGTTAATGTGCCTTTTCCCGTTCTTTCTTACATTTTTTTGTTTCATTCTCATGCAACTTCCTGCCTCAAATAGAAATGCAAACTGGAATTTGATCGTGTGTATTCATGCTAAATAGTCTAGTGGGCCATCCATTCTAACAACCACCTCTTGGATAATTCTTTGTCCAAGACCCATATTTGAAAAGCCACCTCTTGGTAGACAATAATGTCCATTAATGAGATACAGTCTGATCCTAAAAATCAAATACGTATATGTATGTGATCCTAAAATCTTTGTTCAATTGTTATACGATCGGCATGCATTTTGCCTGTGTTGACCCTCACAACAGTTATATAAGACTCATACAAAATAGTAGCCCGCACAAGTGGACACATGAAAGATCACGAACGTTTTGCAAATCCTCAAAATGGAACTAGAAAGGAGCAATTTTCCATTTCTGTTGTGATGTTCTGCAAACGTAATTGCTCAAGAGGGCTAATAGTCTTTTGTAGATTACCACACAGTTCCATCTAGAATGGGCTAATTACAATACAGAGCACTGAATACATAATAAGAATCGCATATTTGGGACAACCGAACAAAGAAGGCCCCTGCCCACCTGGCTTCATACTACCTTTTTAATGTTGGGAAGCTTGGAAGTGTGAGCCCTCAAGATTTGACGGTCTACATGATATGGAACTCTCACAAAGCAAAAGATTAACGTTCCAATGGCCCGCCTATTTACTACTGGAGTAGATGGATATATTCACACCTCTGATCCTACGGTATAGATGGCCCCGGATCACAATCTATGGATTTGATCGTCTCAAGGACAAGCCAAAATGGGCAAATTACTGTGCACACTATATTTCTCTGTATACTCTCGGTATTTCTTATAATTGATGCTATTTACAAGAGAAAAGCTCATCCCTTTTTATAGGAAAGGAAGGAGATGGAATGAGACCAGATTATCCGGTCTTCTCCCTATCTCCCATCCAAAATCAAATTCAATTTTAAATTTGAAACCTTAACAGAAAGGAAGAGGCCAGAAGAAGCCTAAACTTATAGGACCCACCCACTAGTGATTGCTCACAGTAGGCCCTACTGGCCTATGTCCAACATCTCCCACTTAATCAAATTGTGAGATAGGAACAAAAATTTGTCCATCTAACTCACCTAATAACAATCAAAGACCAAACATCGCGATCAAAAGAATCAGAGGCGTGGAATCAGCTGGATCACCATAATCTTCTCACGGGTGCTCAAGTACTAAGTGACCACCTAACTAGTACTCAATAACCCAAGCTTTGCAATGCCTGTCATAGTCCGCATGACTACACCGAATGGAGTTAACTCTCGATCTGGAATACTCGGCCAACATACCCACTTATCCAACTCATCAAGTTATTCTGAAAACTCGATTTTTCACAAACTTTGATTAAAATCAATTTTAAAACAATACTTATATATATATATGTTTTTAAGAAAAAATATTGTTTGCAAAAGTCTATTAAAAAAACAACTCAATACTGCTGGCGGATAAGTCTTCAAGTGCGTATTTATAGTTCTAGAAACTTGGTGTAGCTGTCACGGGATCTTCCCTATGCAGATGTGTAATTTGAAATTAATCAAGCCGCTTTCCTAGTATAACTAAGTCTGGTCAATCAAGGACCTTTCGTCATAGTACACTAAAGTAGCGACACTCAATCTCATCCTCATATATACAAGAGGAGGGTAGCTAAGGACACAAAGAGTCACCTACAGGACTGGCTACTTGCACGTTGCAATGATTAGATCGAATCAAAGCAATCTATAGGTAAAAAATCTCAGCACGTGGCTACAATCCACATCGTAAAGTAGATAATACTAGGTGAATGTCGGGTCTACCATACGCAGGTCATTCTACATGAGGCACAACTCATCTCATAACCTCATAACCTGGCTATAAATTCAAACCATAACATTGATCGCATGAAAAATGAATGGTGCGATTATGTTATTCGACTTTATCCATCTCATCTTCAATCTTAAAAGATTGTACATGAGGTACGACTCATCTCATAACCTCATAACCTGGCTATAAATTCAAACCATAACATTGATCGCGTGAAAAATGAATGGTGCAATTATGTTATTCGACTTTATTCGTCTCATCTTCAATCTTAAAAGATTGTAGGCAGATACGACTCACTCATATCCTCATCCTTTATTATTCACAATAAAGAGAAGTTCATACTTTAGTGTATGAACATGGCCCCAAATGTACCTCTCTTGTACATTCAAGGTTGGTCAACCCATGTGAGTGGGTGACCGGCCTGCCGACAAAAATAGAAATCCTACATGATCTCAAGGTAAATGTTAATGATCTACTTACCTAGTTTATATTAGTATTCAGTACTGAATAGATGGAATGTGTTATTCATTAATGAAAGATCAAAGGTACTACAAAACAAGTACATTACTCAAGCTTTCCTCAATCCCATCTGCCTGACATAAACCTGAAATAAATCTCTAACTATAGGTTTCGTCATGGGATCAGTCATCATTTCCTTAGTAAGAATATAGCTAAGGGTAACCTTCTTATCTCTCACTTGATCACGGACGTAATGATACTTGATCTCAATGTGCTTAGATTTCTGGTGATGTTTAGGGTCCTTTACCAAGTCAATGGCAGAAGTATTGTCTATCTTCAGCGATACAGACTGACGAATACTCGGTACAATACCCAGACCCAATAGAAATCTGCGAACCCATACACACTCCTAAACTGCAACACAACATGCAATGTACTCGACCTCCATAGATGAAAGAACTGTGGAAGTTTGTTTCTTACTCGACCATGAGATAGCTCCTCCTCCGAATAAGAATACATATCCTGAAGTAGACTTTCCCTCATCGGCGTCATTACCCTAAGCAGCATCAAAATATCCTTTGAGCTCGAGGCTTGTGCCTTCATAACACAACATTAGGTCTTTTGTTCCTTTGAAATAGCGGAATATACGCTTGACGGCTTGCCAATGAGACTGTTCCAGGTTACTCTGATAATGGCTGACTATGCCAACTGCATAGCTAATATCCGGTCTAGTGCAAAGCATAACATACATTAAGCTCCCTATTGCGCTTGCATAAGGTACATAGCCAATTTCTCAGCTTTAGTATAGGGACACGATTTTCTATCTAGCTTGGTAACTTTATCCATAAGGGTTTCAACAGCTTTTGAATTTTTTATCCTGAACCGCTCTAAGATCTTTTGTATATAGGTAGCTTGAGAAAAGCATAAAAATTTCTTAGAACGATCCTTGCTGATTTTTACCCCAAGAATAAAGTTGGCTTCACTGAGTTCTTTCATCTCAAAGTTCGAGAATAGTCAATCTTTAGTTAATATCAACAATTGCATGTTATTACCAGCTAGCAGCATATCGTCTACATATAGAGATAGTATCAGAAAAGATCTTCCAGACCGTTTCATGTATACACAATGATCTTCTCCACTCATTATGAATCCAAAAGTAGTGATGGCTAAGTGGAACCCCATATACCACTGTCTTGAAGATTGCTTCAGCCCAAATATAGATTTCAACAACTTGCAAATTTTCTTTGGATGTTTTTTATCCATATAACTCATGGGTTGTTGCATGTATATCTCTTCATTCAAGTCACCATTTAAGAATGTGGTCTTTACATCCATCTGATATAACTTTAAGTTTAAACTTGCGACAATGGACAAGATCATGCAGATTGAGGAGAACTTTGCAACAGGTGAAAAGGTCTCCTCGTAATCGATGTCTTCTTTTTGTGTAAAACCTTTTAGCAACTAATCGTGTTTTATACTTGTTCACTGTACCATCTGTCTTTCTTTTGATCTTTAGTATCCATTTATTACTTATCACTCTATGATTTGAAGGCAAATGAACAAGTTCCCAGACTTTATTCTTTTCCATAAAAGTGATCTCTTCGTCCATAACATTCACCCAATCAGCTAAGTTAAAAGATAATAATGCATCCTGATACGAATCAGGTTCATCATTATCAACTACAACACGAGAATGTTTACTCCTCAATATCGAAGTATCTTTGGGGAATCAATTCTCTTTCGCTTCGACGTAACTCAGGAGCCTACTGAAATGTCCTCCTACTGTCTTGACGAACTATAGGCGCATCATCATTTTAAGAAGCAGAACTCTCACTCTCCTAAGATACATCAAGTCTTTCAAAGAGTTCTATTGGAACCTTTTTGCTTCATTCGGCTAGGGTATCTATCTTCGACGAAGATCACGTCCCGGGATTCTATTTCAATCTAACGTTCATGATCCTCATAAACTAGACCGTATCCCTTTGAATGCATGGGGTACCTTATGAACACGCATTTAATGGTTTTACTATTAAGTTTACCTCTATGTGGAGTAGGCAGCAAAACATATCCCAAAAATCCCCAAGGGCGTAGTTTGGCTAGAGAAGGAATCCTCTCATACCACATCTCATATGGGATCTTAGGAATGGATTTAGATGGGACTCGATTAAGTACGTAGACAACTGTTAATAGTGCTTCTCCCTAGAATGTGGTAGAGAGATTGACTTGTATCATCATCAATCTAACTATGTCCAATAGTGTCTTATTCTTTCTCTCTGCAACACCATTTTGTTGTGAAGTGTAAGTCATTGTGTACTGCCGAACAATGCCAACGTTTTCACAATATGATTTAAACGTTTCACATGTATACTCGCCACCTCTATCAGATCTAAGCCATTTTTTGTGAGCCCTCAAGATCTGACGGGCAACACGATATGAAACCCTCACAAAGCAAAAGATTAACACTCCAACGGCCCGCCTATCTACTACTGGAGAAGATGGATCTATTCACACCTCTGATCCTACGGCATAGATGGCCCCAGATCACGATCTATGAATTAGATCGTCCCAAGGACAAGCCAAAATGGATAGATTACTGTGCACACTATATCTCTCTGTATACTCTCGGTATTTCTCATGATTGATGCTGTTTACGAGAGAAAAGCTCATCCCTTTTTATAGGAAAGGAAGGAGATGGGATGAGACCAGATCCGGTCTTCTCCCTATCTCCCGTCCAAAATCAAATTCAATTTTAAATATGAAATCTTAACAGAAAGAAAGAGACCGGATGAAGCCTAAACTTATGGGACCCACCCACAAGTGATTGCTCACCAGTGGGCCCCACTGGCCTACGTCCAACATTTAAGACATAGTATTTGAGCGTAACGTTGTGATAGCTAAGCAATTGTTTTGATGTTGTGTCCCTCAACCAATCTGCAACAGGTTTTGATCTACCCGCTGAAGCCTGGACAATTTCTTTCCAGGAAACAAATTCCCTGAGAAAGAAATTCTGAAAATCATGTTACTACGGAACCCAAAAACCGTATTTGGGTACCGGGTAAGAAGAAGGAGGCTGTGATGTGATGTGTCTATTTATAAATAAATAAATAAGTTTAAAAAGTGACCTGTGGGTGGGAATCCATTTCCCTGAAACTTGCAAGACAAGATCTAGCCAGGAATCAAATAAGACCCAGATGGGAAAATCAACATGGCAGTCCTAAATCAAAGGAAAATCGTGAAAAGACAACCCTACCTGAAGAAAGATGGCCAAAGCGTCTCAGCATCAACATCCCAGAAGAAGTGAAGAAACAGAAATCTTTCGGATGTTTAAAAAGAGGGGAAGAGGGAGAAACGCACCATCCCACCAACCACCATTAACCGCCATGAAGCTCCAGCCACTGAAGAAGAAGCACCAACCATTGAAGAAACTCGAGCAGGCATTGCAGCAGTGCAGCGGATCCACATCCTACCTCTCTCTCTCTCTCTCTCTCTCTCTCTCTCTTTCTCCCCTTCCTCCTTCCCCCCTAGAAATCTTTCTTCGAAGACGGAAGTGGATTGGGTGTTACTCGGGTAACACTTAAGTGGGTCATACCCCTGCCGTGGGGCCCACATTGATGATGTGTTATATATCCACTCCGTCCATCCGTTTCTCCAGATCATTTTACGAAATTGTACTAGAAATTAAGAAGATCCAAGCTCATGTGTATCCCACCACAGGAAACAGTTTTGACTAGCATAAAGGAGCCATAGGCTGTTTCTAATGGTGTGTTCCACCTTAGATTTGGATATGCTTAAGTTTTGGGATCTCATACTAAAATGAGGTGAAAAAACAGATGGACGGCCTGGATATAAAATAATATATATAAGTGGGCTGCACATAGTTAGCGAATAGTCACGTAACAACTAATCTGCTTCCTTTAATTCTTTTAATGCATTTATTTTTTTAATTTTTTATTTAATTATTTTCGTGCATTTGGATTTTAAAATTTTTCGATAGTTAGTAAAAATTGCATACATTCTTTTATTAATACTATGTATATAAAGTTGCTATTATATATATATTTTTTCTTTTTTTGTTATATATTTGAGAATTTATAACGGACATTGGTATAAACATTGATATCGCATGATGGGCCTCACCTTGAATGGTTAGGATTTTTCCACTTGGGAGATTTTTGGTGCCCTCATATAGTGGGTCCCACTTTATCTGTTCGGTGAGTGGAAAAATCAAACCAGCTGGCTCACCAAATGGATGACATAGATATCGCACACACTTGCCATGTTGCTCCTGTCACGATGGTCCCACAATATTTTCTTATGTATATGGACCGTCCACGCTAGGACATTCCTGATGAATGGTTTGGATCATCATCACCGGTTACCCACTTTGCATGATTAAGTTATGAATGTGGACAAGCGAGCCTCAAGACTTGAGCGATTCAGACGATTGACTTTATAATTGTGGCCCCCTTGAGGAGCAAAATGCCTTCTTTATCAGAAGATCTCAACGGTATGGCCCACCCGATAAAACCTCTGATATCATACACGTGTGCTATATTAGAGTGTGTGGTTACGTGTGGATGAACAGGGCGCCACATGTGTGCCAATGTGAAGCACTTAACAAGACGGCATTATCTTAGCGTGTTTGGGCGGTGGGATTAGAAGGGATTAGGTGGGATGGTATTCAAAAGAAAAAATAATTATTACTCATCGCAGGGATTGTTTAGGGTTTAGGGATTGTCCCTGTTGCTATGAGATAAGGTTAATGTCATACTTTAATGGTAATACAGTGGTACTTTGAATGGATATATCTACTATCATTTGAAATTAATAAGAATAACATATGGTGATATATTTAAACTGTTCATCAGTTTTGTAACCTCATTTTGTGGCACGGGCATAAAAATCACGTAGATCCAAAACTTATGTGGCCATAAGAAGTTTTCAATGGTAAATATTCAACCCCTGTTGCTTTCTATGATGGGGTCCACTTGATTTTAGATTTACCTGATTTTTTGGCCCATGCTTTAAAATAATCTCCAAAAATGGGTGGACAGTGTGGATGTAGCCCACACATCATGGTTGGACCTATACAACTTGCTAACATTGAGTGAAATTGGCACAGGACCAATGCAATTTCATCTAATCTAATTCCATTCTTCCCACAAACATGCATTGGAATTGGCACTGGACCAGATGAATCCCATTCTACCTAATCCCTTCTAATCCCACTGCCAAACACGCCCTAAACTAATCAGATGATCATATGACCATTGGTACATTGCTACATTGAAATTGATGGCAAATGTTGAACTGATCCGTCTATGAATGTATGAAAACTATCCAAGCAGTTGGTTCTATTTAGATTATGTGACATTCACATTATCTATTCCGACCGTGAATTAGGTTCAATGCACTTTACATAAGCTACCTTGAGATCCAATGATTTAAGTTGTCCAACAAATCTAATTACAGTTACATGTATGGAAAGGTTTTCATGCACTTAGCATATTAAATAATTAATTATTAATAACTATTTATATCTCTCGTACATTTATAGCTTGATGAAATTATACTATTTTATTTGGTTTTTATATTTATTGGCTTAAGAAATTTTTGGTTTTTATATATAGTTGCAAAATGGATTCGGATTCTAAGATAAATTTTTATATGATGTCTATAATAACTACGGCTTATGCATTATTGAGTATTTGACTTCTTCTTTTTTTACATGCACACACTCCACACGCTCACGCTGGTGGAATTTCACCACCTATGGGTACTCGAACCCTTGACCGGAAGTTGAAACTCTTGAGAGTCTACCACCTGGGCAGGAGCAAGGACAATATGCTAAAAGACTCACAACAGAATTAGCAAAATTGAATAGGTGCATAGGTTGCGAATGCGATTATTAGTAAATTGGGGCTAACATGCTTCATCTACATTTGTATGCATAAACATGATTTCTTTCGATTTTGCGACATGATACAAGAAAAGAGTAATCCGTGAGGCACATTTGGCTTATCATTAGAAGAAGAGTTATTAATTTTTCTTCATATAAATAGTCATAACATTAAGAACCGTGTTATGAAGCAACATTTTAATCATTCCCGATAAATAATTAGTGGTCACTTTAACAGAATGCTTAATGCGATTGTACTTTTACAATACGATATTATAAAACCACCCAAAAATAGTGTACCGTTTGAAATAATGAATAATGCAAGGTTTTTTTTTTTTTTTTTTCCATCGTACTTTAAGGACGTTGTTGGAGTCATATACTACTCACTTGGGAGGCTAATACCCAGCTGAGGCCCAAGAACTAAGCTTTGAGAAGTTACCCGTTCACCAATCTGAATTGTTCAAAGACAAAATTCAATGATAGGACTTATCTCCTGACCTCAACTTGGAAGGAGGAATATCCAGAGGAAATACTACATCATACCAAGAAAGGATGAATCTGGCTAGATTCTACTCAAATATCATGCTTACTAGAAAGGCTCAGTGATATTTTCGAAAACATATCCTCATCCAAATACGGACCTTTCAGCGAATCTAGTGTATTCCTCTAGGAGATGTAAACCGAGCGCATTCCAGCAACGCAAGCTTATAAGACACCTAAGCACCCTATAAATATGCCCACTATCATTGGAGAAAGGTGAACTCAAAATTCCTAACTCAAACACTGTTTCTATTACGATCCGACCTACCTAACACAAGTATAGAAGAGTTTGCGGCCATAATTAGCACTGAAACTGATTGGCTACTCCCCCCGCCACCAACCAAGGTTGGTGGTCGATGCTTTGTGGGCCCCAACATGATGTATGTCTTTCATCCATGCCGTTCATATATTTTTCCATATCATTTTATGGTATGAGACCAAAAAATGAGGTATATCCCCATCTCAAGTGGACCACGTTACAAGAAACAGTGTTGAATGGGCGTCAACCATTTAAAACATTTTGAGGGCCATAAAAGTTTTGGATCAATCTGAATTTTATTTTTTCCTTTCATCTGGGTTTGTATGACCTAATCAACAGATTGGATGTCAAATAAACAGCATAGTGGGCCTTAGGAAAATTTTAATAGTGGATATCCAATCACTATTGTTTTCCTGTCGTGTGGTCTACCTGAGATTTATATCCCTCTCAGTTGTGGTATAAGGCCCCAAAATGATCTTTAAAAATGGATGAACGGAAACACATACATCATGGTAGGGCCCACAGAGCACAAACCACCAGCCACGGGGCTGGTGGCAGGGGAGTAGCCAATTCATTTCCAATTAGAACCCCAATGTCCTTTGTATTCCACTGATGCAGGTACCCATATGTCTACAAGAGCAATCTCCACTCATTTTCTTGATCATACCTTAAAATGAGTTGGTGAAATAAATAGCCCAAGGATAAAGAACATGCATCCATAATAATAGCCTCACGTAGAATCATGCAGTCACCAGGTTGCTACTGGTGGACGCGGATTTCCTGCTAGAGCCATTGGTACAGAGTTCTTGCATTGGGATACTAGGTGGGGCATACTGTGATGTTTCTTATAAATCCACACTGTCCATCCGTTTTGAGAGGTCATTTTAGGATACAAAAAATGAGATGTATCCAAAACTCAAGTGGTCCGTACTAGGGGAAACAGTTTATATTCAGTGAACACCGTTTGAAACATTTGTATGGCTACAAAGGTTCATATCAGGAGATATTTTTGGTTTTTTCAATTCATCCGAGTGGGAATGACCTTATAAACGGTTTGGATGGCATATAAATATCAAGGTAGATCCCAGGAAGGTTTCAATGGTAAGAAACTCTTTCTCCACTTTTTCCTCTCGTTCGACACACTTAAGTTTTGGATCCAACTAATTTTTGGTCACATGTCCTAAAATGAGCTCCCATAAGAGATGGACGGTGTGGATTTCTCACAAACATCATTGTAGGCCCCACCTAACGTCACAGCCAAGGTGTCCTATACCGGTATCGGTTGGCGTAACGGTGCCCTCCGAAACTGATACGATACGGGGGCATAACGGCCCGTAACGATGCAATTTTTTTTTTGCCAAAAAAAAATAAAAAAATATGGATTAAATTCGGATTATTCTAAGCATTCCAAATATGCATTCATTTGTAAATTGGAACATGTTTATGGTGGTGTAACGGTCCACTCTTTGGTGAGAAGTTGTATCAGACTGTCTAATTAATTTTTAACTAGGTAACTTAAATTTGATTACAAAATTCATATATTTAATTTTCTAAATATGTAATTTATATACTTAACAATTTGATATCATTTCTTTCAATAGTTCTTTTAAAAAATGAAATTAAATTTAGGTAGATGGCATTGTCAATTTGGAGCCTATTTGGAGGACCAATCTATGCTTTAAATCAGCCTCAAATTCATGTCATTTATTGTCATTATTCCACTTATAAATTGGTGGACATTTATTGGATAGTAAATCATAAAAAAAATAATCAAAAAGCCCTATTTTAAAAAATAAAAGTCCATAAATTACCAATTAAAACTATTCAAACAATTTGATTTTGGCATCGTGAGTTAACAATTGCAATCCATAATTTAATTGCTAAATTTTAAGTTAATATATGTCTCGTGTACAAATTTTTTAAGCTTGAATTAGGCGGGACTCGGATTGTGAAGTGCAGCAAACGTGTCAAAGTTTTTTGGGCCCCACCCATGATGAATGTGTTATATCCACACCGTCCATTCATTTTGTCAAATAACTTTAGGGCATAAGCTCAAAAATGAGACACATCCAAAGCTCCAGTGGACTGCACCATAAGAAATAATAATAATTAAACATTCACCATTAAAATTTTATTGAGGGCTAGAAAAGTTTTAGATCAACTGACATATGTGTTTTCCTTTCATCCACGTCAATTAATAGGTTAGATTGAAAATAAACATTACAGTGGACTTTAAGAAAATTTTAATGGTGAGCATTCTATAACCACTATTTCCTATGGTGTGGTCCACCTGAGATTTGGATATTACTAATTTTTTGGATCCTGACCTAAAATGACATGGCAAAATGGATGGACGACATGGATAAAATATATACATCATGGTGGGTCCCACTTGAGTCTAATTAGATTGGATGGAAAATAAACTTGCCGTGCGCTTACGAATTGTTTAACCATGAAAATCATTATCTCCGCTATTATTTTTGGTGTGGTTCAGATGATCTCTGGATATAATTCATTTTTTGGGTGGTGCTCTAAAATGATCTCTAAAAATAGATGAACGGTGTAGATGTAATAAATACATCATTGTGGGGGCCATATAACTTTGATCTCCTTTGAACCGTTTGTACAACTCGGAACTCAAGGAGTGTCAGCGCTCATCTTAGCATGACACGTACCTACAGCAGCTACTGCTGCAAATTAAAAAAAAAAAAGGGAGAGGGAAACCGAAAAGAAAAAAGAGGAAAAGAAGAGAAGAAAAAAGAGGGAGAGAGAGAGAGAGAGAGAGAGAGAGAGAGAGAGAGAGAGAGGATGAAGAAGAAGAAGGGGAAGAAGGCTGCGAAGAAGAAGAAGAAAAGAAAGGAAAAAACGTAAGGTTTTTTTTTTTATTATTATTATTTTTTTTTTTCTATAATGACCGTTATGGGTCCGTAATGGCCGTTATGACCCATAACGGCCGTTACGGTCACAAAATTTCATAACAGCTATTTCGACCCCATATCGCATAACGAGTCCTACCATTACCGGCCGATATATAATTGATTTGAGATACCCTAGTTAGAGCACAGGAACTTTCTGCCAAAGGCTTTCGTAGGAAATCTGCGTCCCACTATTGGTGAAGTCGGTTGGCAATCCACCTTTCCCAGTACGCGTCCTGAATAAACGAGGACTTCCATGCACGAGAATGTATCAAATCCAATTGGGTCCAACCCAGCGCATAAAGCCCAATCGACTAAGTACATTTGACGTCCAAGCTTTTCAATAGGTTAGCCCTGCCATGAAGATCACCTATTGCAAAACTCGACCGTATATACTCATCATGAGGTGGGCCACACCATATAAAACATTTTTTTTTTTTTAATTTTTTTTTACCATTGATAAGTAGCAAACTACTAATGTGGTCCACTCGATGAATGGATATAGTTGATTTTTGCACAAGGCAATCCTCCTGATAAGGCCGGCCTTACAAAATTTCACATGCAAACCTTAATTAATGCCATTGTGCAGGTGAGACTTTAGCGTGCCAATGGGCTTTCGCACATTATCTAAACTCAGACCAATTGAAAACAAGCTTCAATTTAAGCTAAGCCCAGCTCTCGGATCTGACACTCCCAACTCAGCCAATCCCATAAGCCCGGTGGGCCAGCTCGCTCATTGACAGCCCTAGTTCATGTCCATGCCATGACATGTGCTAGTGTAACACACAGGAGCAAGATCTAAGCCACACATGACATGTATGCCAACATGTGGATTCGCTAATGTAGAAAGCCAGGTGGGGCAAAATTCAACATCCCACCTAAAATTTTTTCAGCCGTATATTTCTTTTGCAAAATATGGTCTCCCTAATGATTTTGACTGGCTTGAAATTTAAAAAACAAGCAAACTGACCTGATGGATGGCTCAGATCCCATGCCCACCATGTGCCATCAGAGCACGTGTTTCCATGCAGACGAGATGTTATTCTGCCCAAATGGTTTTTTTTTTTTTTTTCAAACAAACACCTCCTATGGGCACCCGAACTCAGGATCTTAACGTTGAAAACTACTCCGTCTACCATTAAGAAATGGCTTGGAACCCAATTACTCTATTTACTACTAAGACATGGGTTGGAACCCATGTACTAAGGTTTGCCCGGATACATGTGCCGATCCTATTGTTCTATATATGCGCTTTGGACCTTAGCCTTTGGACATGCATTTTTCTTTTAATGATCCAAATTGTTTATACAAATGAGTCTTGTAAGAAAATCTCAAGCCTTTGATCACTTACTCTTTTCTCTGAAAATGGATGGTCACTTTTTAATTTTAAGTAGGAAAAGTGGCATGTGACAGAATGGAATTTGGAGAAGTCCTTGAGAGGTTTTTTGTGAGTTTTTGCTGGTGAAATCTAAGCCCTTTTTAAAGACTTTGTGGCTAAAATCTAACTGGTTCATCAGGTTATTCACAATGGAAGGAGAAAATACAGGTCACTGGAAGGATCAAATCTCAACTTGATCTGAAACTTCTATAACCCTCGGAAGTTGTCAATGATGAGCGTTCAATTCAATTATTTCATATGGTGTGGCCTACTTGGGTTTTGAATCTACCTGATTTTGGGGCTTGTATTTTCTAATGAGCTAGTGAAATTGATGAATATAGTGGATGTTACAAGGACATCACAATAGGCCCCGCAACCTCCACGAGATCCTTACAATGGATTGCACGAAATTAGCATCTCATACATCTTTGCTGAGAGAGATTTTTGCAACAGAGATATTTCTCCGAAAGTGCCAGTAAAATCAAGTTCGTCAATGGCTTTTTTGCGGATGAAATATACACCAAGTTTTGACAAACAACTATCATATATATATATATTTTTTGCAGTTTCTAAAATATCCCTATACTAATTTAAAATGTCTTCACATATTTTTTAAATAAATAAATAAATCCTTGTTGCAGAAAAAAACTAATTGAGACAGAAAATAAGGAATATCTAAAACTAAAATGAGCCACACGGAAAATAGCAGGGATGGAAAGCCAATCCCATTAGGATGAAAAGAAAACATAAACATTAGCCGGATGCAGAGGTCCTAGAAAGGTCTCAATTGTATGGATTCAATCCCAATGTTCATTATGGTGTGGCCCACTTGAGTTTTGAATCTGTCTATTTTAGCACATGTTTTAACATGAGTTGGCACAACGGAAGGATAAAGTGAGTAGAACAAAGACATCCCGGTGGGCCCCATGGCAGCCAAGATGCTCGACTTATCTATAGCCATTCTTACTGAGTAACTCAGAAAGACTCGATAGGCTAAGCTTACTGAGTAAACTTTGTGAAGCCCATCATAATTTATATATTTTATCCACTATGTTCATTCATTTTAAAAGATAATTGTATGGCTGATCCAAAATAATGAAGTACATTTAAAACTCAAGTGGACCACACCATAGAAACAGTTTGAATTGAACATCTATCATTGAAAAATTATTAGGGCTATAGAAGTTTTGATCAAGCATAATTGCATTTAACTTTTATCCATGTTTGTGTGATCTTATGAACAGGTTGGATGACAAATAAATATCACTTTAAACCTTAGGAAGGTTTCAATGGTGGATATCATTAGTTCCACTGTTTCCCATGGTATGGTTTACTTGAACTTTGGATATGCTTCAATTTTGGGTTGTCAAAATGATTTGGATAAAAAGGATGAACCACGTGGATGAATCACATACATTAATGGCGGGTCCAATAAAGTTTACTGAGGATGATAAAATATTAAGTAACTTAGTACACAATCCGATTTCATTCTCTGTAGGACTGTATAGTCGCACATACACCATGCCTTGTTTGTCCTGCGAGCCCGACAATTCGGACACCGATTGGCTACTCCCCCCCCCCCACCAGCCAATGGCTGATGGTTGGTGCTCTGTGGGCCCCACCATGATGTATGTGTTTCATCCATGCTGTCCATTTATTTTTCTAGATCATTTTATATTATGAGGCAAATGAATTATATCTCAATCTCAGGTGGACCATATTACATAAACAGTGTTGAATGAACGCTGACCATTAAAAACTTTTTGGGGCCATAAAAGTCTTGGATCAGTCTGATATTTGATTTTTCCCTTCATCTGGGTCTGTATAACATAATTAAAAGATTGGATGTCAAATAAACAGTACAGTGGGCCTTAGGAGAATTTTAATGATGGATATCTAATCACCATTATTTTCCTATGGTGTGGTCCAGCTGAGATTTATATCCCTCTAATTTTTGGGATCAAACACTAAAATTATATGTAAAAATGGATGAATGAAATGGATGAAACACGTACATCATGGTGGGGCCCACAGAGCACCGCGGCAGGGGGAGTAGCCAATCCGTTTCCCGACAATTCGGCCAATAGCCATATAAGTCGGGCCCACAATTTTGTGGTCCGAACATTAGGAAGTTGGGCGATGCCCCAACAGTCTCGCCCTTGCAATATGTGGAAGTTTGGCTCATTTAATGCATTCCGTTGGACCGTTGGCTAAGCTGTTCTGTTACAAGGCCCCATAAAGGTGGTTAAGCTTGTCTGAAGGAAGGAACCCCATCCTCAATGGTCCCTACTAGATGAATGGTCTGGATAACTGAAAGTAGGTACCTTCTGTTGAGTCCTACGTTGAATGAGAAACACTCTTATTGTGATCCAGCATCACATAATCTCTCATCAAGACCTATGGTTGGTTTTATCCAAGCCATTGATTTGATGGCCGTCATCATAGATGGACCATGCTCAAAAGATCTCTTCAACTGGTCAATTCCATTATTAGGCGCATGCGAATACATGGTTGAAAAGAAATGCACCGATAAGCCATATTCAATATATATAGGAAAAACCAAAGATTTGATGGCAAAGAAATTTGGGCTTAATAGATTTTTTTGGGTATGATACATCCATGTGGGGCCCATAAGATCAATAGTTTCTGTTTGCAAACAGGAAACTCTGAGGCAGCCTCTGTGAAGATTTGTACTACTTTGATTCATGCAATAGCATGCATATAATATAATATCATATCGGACATGGGATGAGTGTACGAGAGAGAGAGAGAGAGAGAGAGAGAGGATAAATATAATTTGATCACAAAGTCAGAGAGAGGATAAATATAATTTGATCACAAAGTCAGTATTTTCGTGCTTCCACATGATCGCCCGGCCTGTTGATCTGAACGTTGATCCTTGGATTGCAGCTGTTGGTTCTAGCAATCTTTGATGTGGTCATGTTCTTAGAATTCCTATATTGGGAACTTCTTCTTGCAATCTCCCTCATTGCACCTGCCAAGGAGAGATTTGGGTTGAGTCTTGCAGTTCTGTTGAACTTCTTACAAAAGTTCATGTGAGAATCCACAGCTTCTTCCATGGCTATCTTTGGAACTCTATTCATATGTTCTTTCACAGCTTCTGAGCATAGTCCACAAACCCATTTACCACAGTACAAGTCCTTGATGGCCAATGTAGGCCGGAGTACAATCGTCAGAGAGCCCACAACACTCACATTCAGCCTTCTCAACATCATTAATTTGGACACTAAGGTTCGTATTCTTAGTAATCTTCTCCACTTCAGGTGTGATGTCGGATATGGCCCGTCTCAGCCCTTGATCATTCTGTCCAACAATACAACAAAAGAAGAAAAAAAATCATTAGCTTACTAAGTAGACTAATGAGTATATTAAGCAAAGACTATAATACTACAATTAGCAATAACAACAACGATGACGCCTACGACCTGCCAGACTTCCGAGCATCGCATTGGACATGGAAAGAGTCCGCAACGCACACCAATCTCAAAATGTACGGTCCTCGAACATGCATTTCAAAATGGAGGGTGACCACAGTCCCAGAATCCTTAAGAGGGTGGAAGATTGGTGTTCACCAATTCTCAAGTCTAAAATAAGATGTGTATGCACAATTTTAATAAGAACAACAACAAGGGTGCAACTTCAATGCACATAGTGCACACGAAGAACTCCGCTCATATCGCCCGCCCATTTACATATATGGTTAATGGAAATCTAGCAAATCACTTCAAAATGAGAATTTTCAAAATCCCATTTTGAAATGATTTTGAAATGTGCGTTAAGATTCTAAACTCCATTATTGGATATTGGAAAATACGTGCACACCAATTCGTCAAGCATATTGTGCGCATACAACCATTTTACTATAATAATAATAATAATTAGGAGAAGAAGAAATACCATTGGTGGCAGGAAACTGGGTTGTCCTTCTCCGTACATTGGTTTGGATATTATGGCCATGGTCACTTTCTATGAAGTTTTCTTCATAAGAGGGTGGATTGAATGCTCTTTTATAGAGATTTCTACAGCTAAGAGGAGGAGTTTAGGGTTTGAGGATGAGGAACCATTGGGGTGCTAAGGTTCTCCAAGAAATTCGTACGTTGAACGAAAGAAAGATAAGGTGTCTAGGGTTTGAGTAGGCTTTTTCTGAGATGTTGACACTCTAGAGGCTCTTTTACAAAGCAAAATTTTTTAAAAAAGGTGTCTATATATTTTGTTAGATAGAGCTGCTTGTGATTAGCTATTAAGATATGCAAATTGCACCACCGGGCCCACCCAGTTGTCGTAACACAAGTAGAGTGCTCAGGATGCGTGTGTGCTAGGTTAAGGGCAAGATCATGTGTGTGATCTGCCTGGTTCATGGAACGAAGTCAATCCTACATGCTATGTAGAAGTCATAGAATGTTATACCGGTCAAATTAATTTGCTCGTGACTTGCTCACGAGGGACAATAGGATAATCTAAGATTATGAGGGTTTGAACTGTTAGAGTAGACTAGGATAGTAAATTAAGATAATCTAAGATTTAGGATCTTAGACTATGATAGGATATGATCCAAGATTAGGATCTTAGATGATGATGATCATAGATTAGCATCTTGGTGGGTTATGCATGCAACTTTACATACTATTGTCGCTAATTCAATCAAATTGGACCACTCGTATGATTGGTGGTATAGATTGAATTTTCATGTATAGGTAAAATGCACAAGTATGCCATGGTCTAATTGACTCAAAGTTTGACTGAACTGCTAATGTCCCCTTACATTAAGCTAAATAGGTTGAAAACTAAGATCAAATATCTAGGGACCTCTTAACCACTAATATTTGTGCTTTTATTCAGGTGATTTGTGAAAGGGTAGGGGTTAATTCTACTGAATGAGTTCACTTTGCCTTATGACAATACATGTAAGTATACAGACTTAAAGACTTGTTCTTTCACCAACACTTTAAGGTGAATATATTTCTCAAAGGAATAAGGGTACATATGCACATTAAAGAAGGCAAAAAATTACTAATTTCATTAATATTTGAAAATGGTGATCATTATAATCAAAAAGTTATGAGACAATCAAATGAATAAACAAAAGGAAAATGATAAATATATAATACATGTATCAAAACAGACAATCGAACCAAGTGTGATTAATTAAATAAAAACTATAAGATGATCATAGTCCTACACTTAAAGTTGCAGAAACTTACTTATATTCCTAAGGTACTATAGCGGGAGCTGCTATACAGTAGTTATGTATAAAACTAAGTTAAACTAGGATATACTAAGAAAGATAATTTAAAGGATATGTTGATATATTTGGCATAGAGTCTCGAACCTTTCTTCGATTGTTCATTTTATAAATTGACTAGGTGATGAAACCCTTGCTGGGGTTTTCTTGTTATTCTTGGATCCTTCGCTCTTATGTTGCAGTTCAAGATATGAGAATCCTATTATAATAAAAAAGTGTATCTAAAGTTTTATATGACTGTCATGTACCCGTGTTATTAAAAGGAAAATTTTGCTTGATAACTATAAAACTGATGTAGAGCGGGTCGCGGACAATTTCATGGCCAAGATGGATCAGAAAAGGCACGGTCGGCGACAGAAGTGATCCGGGCCATCGGACCTTAGATCGGGTGTATCTCACAATCCGGAATGAGTTATCCGATGTAAAATATATGATTTTGGGGTAGAACGAGCTACTTTATCCAACCAACCCCGCTACGCCAGGTTGCGCAGCCTGGATTTGTGAGAAACCCTCTGATCGACGGTCATTTCCTCGTTTTAATTTTATTTTTACTATAAATAGTAAGTTTTAGTTTGAGTATAACTTTTCATCCGTTGGGCTTTAGGAGTTGTGTCCAACATGAAAAGTGCTTAGGATAATTAGGAGAACGGTTTGGTGAAGCCAAATAGGACACTTACTATTTTTGGCCGAAAACCTTGCGCACTAGTAGACATCATGACCGTCTATAAATAGTAAGTTTACTATTTATAGTAAGTTGCGAATTCTAGGAGTTTTAGTTGTAGGTTGAGTCTGATTTCTTTCTCATTGCTTGGTTCCCTTATTTAAAGGGTTGTGAACTCAATTTTGGGAATTCATCAATTAATTTTGAATTTATTAGAATTTATTTATATCTTCCTGCTTTCTTTCCTCGTGGATTCGAGAAGTCTCTGTGAGGAGTCCAGAGAAGCTCCGTGGATTCGGAGTAGTTATCCTTGAGGAAGACGGTGATCGACCTCATCACGTTCATCCCTGCGTCAATTTGGTATCAGAGCGAGGTTTTCCCTCGGGCCGATGGCAAACAACGAAGGTATGAATCAAAATCCTGTGAACGGTGATCCAGGGATTCGTTATCTTTCGAAAAGAATGGAAGTTTTCCATCGGTAGAGTCAGTTGACCATGCAAGGGCTGCAGGCAACCCTCGAACGTCTTGCGGATGCGCTATTTTCGCCCCGAGCCCTAGGCGGTGCTCCACCACCTATGGTCGCTCCACCACCCGTGGTTGCTGTACGACGTGACCCTGATTATCGTAGAGTACTGCCAGCGGTAAATCGTAGGGCTACACCAGATGATTTTAGTTCCAGCGACGAGGACATTAATAAGGGTTTTGATTGACGACCAATCCATGGAGGCGATCGTCTAGATCGTGCTGAAAGAGACTATCGAGGTAAGGCTGAACTTTCTAGTTTTAACGGTTTATTACGCATCGAAGATTTTCTCGATTGGCTAGCCGAAGTAGAGAGATATTTCGATTATATGGATGTGCCAGATCATAAAAGGGTGAAGTTGGTAGCGTTTAAATTAAAATCTGGTGCTTCTGCATGGTGGGAACAATTGCAACTCTCACGAGCCCCCCAGAACAAGGCGCCCATTGTATCATGGCCTCGGATGAGACGTCTTCTTCGTTCACGATTTCTCCCCAGTGATTATGAGCAGATATTATTCTAGCAATACCAGAATTGTCGACAAGGAAATCGAACTGTTACAGATTACACTGAAGAATTTCAGCGGTTGGCTACACGAAACGATTTGTCAGAATCTGAGTCACAGAAAGTGGCACGATTTATAGGTGGGTTGCGACCGGTAATTCAGGATCGAGTTCAGATGTACCCAGTCGGGACCGTAGATGAAGCAGTTCAATTGACAGAAAGGGCAGAAACACAACTTGCAAGAGCTCCTTCTCGTCCCTATCCTTCAAATCGACCCCCTATGACAGGTCCCACATAGGATCCAGTGCTGGCTCGAGGAAAAGATCCGGTAGGAGAACGTCCTCAACCTCCTCCACCCGCGAACCGTGATACGGGGAGCGGACCATCCAGACCTCAACGGGCAGCACCCACAACAGCGGGTCCGAGAAGAATTTTGAATCCTTATGCTCGGGCAAGGCCGAACAATTGTTATCGCTGTGGCCAACCAGGCTACTTATCAAACACTTGTCCACAACGTCCGGCAGCACACTTGACTATAAACGAAGGGGGCACTGAAGATGAGACCGCAGAAGAAGATCATGGCTTTGATGAATATGAACAAACCACTGAAGAAATAGCAGGTGGCGATGAAGTGACAGGCGAGGATCGTGGCGAATCTCTCGTTGTGAGGCGACTACTGTATACCCCACGAAAGGAATTACATCCACAGCGGCACAATATATTTCGTACTCGGTGCACTGTCAACAGAAAGGTCTGTGATGTGATCATAGACAGTGGTAGCAGCAAAAACATCGTCTCAAGAGTGATGGTGGATAAGTTGCAGCTACCAACGATGAAACATCCTTCCCCGTACTCAATTGGCTGGATAAAAAAAGTTAACGAGACCAAGGTAACTGAACAATGTACTATCTCGTTTTCAATTGGTAAACATTATAAGGATCAGATACTTTGTGACGTGGTTGACATGGAAGCCTGCCATATGCTACTCGGTCGACCCTGGCAGTCGGACCGTGATGCGACACATTGGGGGCGAGGCAATGTCTACATATTCGTCAAGGATAGTCGAAAAATAATCCTTGCCCCTATGGCACCAGAGAACCACCCTGAAGCCTCTAAAGTAGAGGGGAGTTCTCTCTTGACCATTCGAAATTTTATGGAGGAATCTAAGGAAACCGGCGAGGTATACGCTGTAGTGGTGAAAGGCGAGGAAGAGGAACCTTCAAACATCCCTCCAAGCCTAAAACTGTTACTAAAAGAATTCAAGGAGGTCTGGCCTGAAGATTTACCTGATGGATTGCCCCCCATAAGGGACATCCAACATCACATAGACCTCGTCCCTGGGGCTAGCCTGCCCAATCGCCCTCATTATCGGATGAGTCCGAAAGAGTGTGAAATACTTCAGGGGCAAGTGGAGGAATTGATCCGTAAGGGTCTATTGAGAGAGAGCATGAGCCCATGTGCTGTACCAGCATTATTAATGCCAAAAAAAGATAGAAGCTGGCGCATGTGTGTCGACAGCCGAGCAATTAACAAAATTACTATTAAATATCGATTTTCAATACCACGGTTGGACGATATGCTCGATATATTAGGAGAGGCTAAAGTGTTCTCTAAACTCGATCTAAAGAGCGGGTACCATCAGATTCGTATTCGACCTGGTGATGAATGGAAAACGGCATTTAAGACAAAGGAAGGGTTGTATGAGTGGCTGGTCATGCCTTTCGGCCTATCGAACGCACCAAGTACTTTTATGCGTTTGATGAATCAAGTTCTAAAACCGTTCACTGGACGATTTGTGGTAGTATATTTTGATGACATATTGATATATAGCCAGGATGACGCAGAGCACAAGAAACATCTCAGGCAGGTGCTGCAGGTCCTACAAGATAACAAGTTGTACCTCAACTTGAAGAAGTGTAGCTTTTTAACTGATAGCTTGTTGTTTTTAGGATTTGTTGTAACGTCCACAGGCATTTGGGTGGACGATGAAAAGGTGCGAGCTATTAGGGAATGGCCGATCCCGACAAACATTTATGAGGTGAGGAGTTTTCACGGATTGACAACTTTCTATCATCGATTTGTGCGAGATTTTAGCACTATAGTCGTGCCAATAACAAACTGCATGAAAAAAGGGCTGTTCCAGTGGACCGATAAAGCTGACAAGAGCTTTCATGAGATCAAGCATCGTTTATCTACAATACCGGTCTTGGTGCTTCTTAATTTTGATAAATTGTTTGAGGTGGAGTGTGACGCTTCATATGTCGGAATAGGAGGAGTATTATCACAGGAAGGCAGACCGGTAGCCTTCTATAGCGAGAAGCTCAGTGAAGCCCGAAAGAAGTGGTCGACTTACGAGCTTGAGTTGTACACAGTTGTTCAGGCGCTGCGACATTGGCGGCATTATTTGATTCAAAGGGAGTTTATTCTGTACACCGACCATCAGACATTAAAGTTTATTAATAGTCAGACTAATGTAAATCGTGTGCATGCTAGATAGGTTACGTTTTTACAGGAATTTACGTTTGTTCTGAAGCATAAGTCAGGTCAGCAGAATAAGGTGGCTGATGCACTTAGCCGTCGTGCGTCACTACTTGTTACGGTGAGCAATGAGGTGGTCGGCTTTGACTGTCTCAAGGAGCTATATGCCGAGGATGAAGACTTCAAAGATTCTTGGTTGAAGTGTCAAGAAGGTCACCCCAGTGACTTTCATATACAGGATGGTTTTCTCTTCAAAGGGAATCGATTGTGCATCCCCCAAAGTTCTCTAAGGGAGCAGATTATTCAGGAACTAAATGGAGGTGGCCTCGGTGGACACCTTGGGCGAGACAAGACGCGAGCTCTTGTGAAAGAGCGGTATTATTGGCCGCAATTAGTATGTGATGTGGGAAGAGCCGTACAATGTTGTCATATTTGTCAGACCTCCAAGGGACAATCTCAGAATACGGGCCTCTACACCCCGTTACCTGTGCCTGACGGTCCTTGGGAGGATTTATCAATGGACTTCGTGCTTGGTCTTCCACGAACACAACGCGGCATCGATTCGGTGTTCGTAGTGGTCGATCGTTTCTTCAAGATGGCGTACTTTATCCCATGCAAGAAGACCCTTGATGCAACACATGTGGTGAATTTATTCTTCAGGGAGGTCGTACGACTACACGGGGTCCCTAAGACCATTACTTCTGATCGTGACACGAAGTTCATTAACCACTTTTGGCAGACTTTGTGGACTCGATTCGATACACGATTTCAATTCAGCAGTGCTTACCACTCATAGACTGATGGGCAGACCGAAGTTGTGAATCGCACTTTGGGAAACCTCCTTCGATGTATTTCAGGAGAGAAATCGAAGCAGTGAGATTTGACCTTGTCTCAAGCGGAGTTTGCATTCAACAACATGGTGAACCACTCGACAGGAAAATTTCCGTTCCAGGTTATTTATGGACGAGTACCTCGCCACACACTAGACTTGGTCCCTCTGCCCAAGCTCCCAGGCATGAGTATTGCAGCAGAACATATGGTAGACAGGATCATGGGTATTCATACGGAAGTGCAGACTAAGCTACATGCCTCGAACGAAAAGTATAAGGAACAAGCGGACAAGCATCGTCGACAAAAGGTGTTCGAGGTGGGCGACCAGGTAATGGTCCATTTGCAAAAAGAAAGATTTTCGACCGGGACGTATAGCAAGCTGAAGAATAAGAAGATTGGACCGGTACCGATCATCCGAAAGATCAATGACAATGCTTATGTTGTTGATCTTCCAGATGACATGGCGATCTCACGGACTTTTAACGTTGCGGACCTGACCGAGTATCATGAACCAGCGCAGGAGGAGAACTCGAGGACGAGTTCTTTTCAAGTGGAGGGGACTGATGTAGAGCGGGTCGTGGACAATTTCATGGCCAAGATGGATCAGAAAAGGCACGGTCGGCGACAAAAGTGATCCGGGCCATCGGACCTTAGATCGGGCGTATCTCACAATCCGGAATGAGTTATCCGACGTAAAATATATGATTTTGGGGTAGAACGAGCTACTTTAGCCAACCAACCCCGCTATGCCAGGTTGCACAGCCCGGATTTGCGAGAAACCCTCTGATCGACGGTCGTTTCCTCTTTTTAATTTTGTTTTTACTATAAATAGTAAGTTTTAGTTTGAGTATAACTTTTCATCCGTTGGGCTTTAGGAGTTGTGTCCAACATGAAAAGTGCTTAGGATAATTAGAAGAACGGTTTGGTGAAGCCAAATAGGACACTTACTATTTTTGGCCGAAAACCTTGCGCACTAGTAGACATCATGACCGTCTATAAATAGTAAGTTTACTATTTATAGTAAGTTGCGAATTCTAGGAGTTTTAGTTGTAGTTTGAGTCTGATTTCTTTCTTATTGATTGATTCCCTTATTTAAAGGGTTGTGAACTCGATTTTGGAAATTCATCAATTAATTTTGAATTTATTAGAATTTATTTCTATCTTCCTGCTTTCTTTCCTCGTGAATTCGAGAAGTCTCTGTGAGGAGTTCAGAGAAGCTCCGTGGATTTGGAGTAGTTATCCTTGAGGAAGACGGTGATTGACCTCATCACGTTCATCCCTGCGTCAAAAACTAGCTTAATGGGATAGAGTGTACTAAGGCAATTAAGAAATGTGTTCATGGGATATGTAAGAAGCTAAAATGAAGATGATAAGATGGACAAGTGGCAAGACATAAAAGAATATAATTAGAAATATATGCACTTGAGGGTCATCACCGTAAGAATAACGTGAGAGTAACATAATTATCCGGTTCGAGTGTGCTTTCGTCGAGTTGGTGCTCATGCGATCGAACACTGAATACATTACTATTAATACACATGCATGCATCTACATGTATGTGTATATATATACATGTATGATTATGTATTGTTATACACCAATGGACTTGTGTGAGCTGCACTCATATGTAAACAAATCCATAGGTACACGTAAAATCCACACATAATCGTTTGCATCATGTATTTTGAATGTCTTTTGCATTCCTCAATGTCTAAAGATGTAACATGATTAGAGCATGGGTAGCTGAATCAATGCATGGGCCATTTGAAATCTATATACGGGTTTTTGAAGTGAGTCACACCTATCGAAAAACCCCTCACCATATAGAATTAGGAGCAACCTCACCAAACCCAAAACTTCTAGCCAGAGCAGGACCTAAACATAAACAGCAGAAGTACTTCTGCATACATCAAAGACAGTTGGAGAGGCTACTTCAACTACCTTCCGGTCTAATGGTTGTGATCTAAGGATTCTAACATCGATGGTCCATACGCTGCAAGAACCAACACTCTATGGTCCGGATCACTCAACCATTATGGGTCCCACTTGTACAAACTGAGTCCTATCCTCGGGATGAGCATCTCCAAAACAAACACAAGTAATGGAGAGAATAGGATGTGTTCAAGATGATTATGGAGCATCATACTTTTTTTTTTTTTTGGAAGTGAGGCTACATAGGAAGCGGATTGCGTCCTACAGGGATCTGTGGGGCCCACTGTGATGTAAAGGATTTATCCACTCCGTCCATCCATATTTACTGATAATTTTAGACTATGAACCCAAAAATGAGTGGAACCAAACATTAAGTGGACCACAAAGTGGGGATTGAACGTCCACCATTAAAAATTCTTGGGAGCTGCAGAAGTTTCGGATCAAGCTTATATTTATGTTTTCACTTCATCCAGGTATACATGAATTTATGAACAGGTTGGACGGTAGGAAAACATCATGCTAGCCCTTAGAAATGTTTCAACGGTGGGTACCATTATTGCCGCGGCTTCCTTTGGTGTGGTCCACTGGAATTATGGACCTGCCTCAATTTTAGAATGACACTGTAAAATGATCTGATAAAAGAGATGAACGGCGTGGATAAAACCATTACACCAAGGTGGTCCCCACGTATCCCTACCGTCCGGGCGGGGGTAGGTAGGAAGCAATCACTTCCGGTTACATATTAGTCAGATTTTGGCGTTGAACTAGACTTGTCTAGTTTCGTGGATTAGGTGTTACCCTTACAGTGGGGCCCATATTAATGATGTGTTGTATATCCACTTCGTCCATCCGTTTTTCCAGCCCATATTACAAGGTGGTACAAAAAATTATATAAATAAAAATCTTAGGTGGACCACACCACAGGAAACAGTGTTGATTGAAAGCACACCATTAAAAACTTCCTATGGCCCACGATAATGCCCACCGTAATGTTTATTTTTCATCCAACCCGTTGATAAGCTCAAACATACCTGTATGAAGGGAACATATAAATATCAGGTTAATTTGAAAACGTTTATGGCCAACAAAATGGTCATTCACCACTCTTTCCAATGGTGTGGCCCACCTGAGATTTATATCTTCTTAAATTTTTGGATCAAATTTTAAAATGAGATGTAAAAACGGATGGACAGTATAGATATACAAAATATTCATCAAGGTGGGCCCCACACGTTAAGGGTAACACCACTAAGGTGTTACTCTAATCCGCTCCGGTTGTTGTAGCTATAGTTGACATAAATGGCAAAAGAGAAAAAAAGGGATGAGAGAGAGAGACTTTAAAAACTTGAAAAAGTCAAAAAGATTAACGCGTGCCATCCGTGTGAACGGAAGAGAAGAAATGGGGGGACTACCACAACATGACCCAAAATGGTCCCCCATCTATTTCTTTTGATGGTAGAGATTACCCTATTCTTTCCTTAATTGGATGGTAGAAAAGTAACCGTCCTCGTGATTTTTGAACAATAACCCAAAGAAGAAGCTGATCTACGTTCCTAACAATTCAAAATCCACGTGAGCTAAGCATTCCAAAATCCACAGCCTTCAATGTAGAGAAACTGGTCAAGAAAATCTCCTCAAGTCGACAGCCGTAACCCTTCAATGAATGACCCACGACCGATGGTTAAGATAAGAAACATGGAAACGGTACACATTAAACTGAAATAAGACCAAAGACTGGATGACCAGGATCTCACAATCCAGAGAATTGTATGGTTGGGATCTCTCATCTGGGATACTTTTTGGCCCATGGGCCATCCCCACCATCGTTCATAATATTAGTTAAAACCACAGACACCAATGGTGCAAGCTAAAGATTGTTAGTGTAAGCTAGGTTTTCAATTCGTGCAAGTTGGAGGATAGTTAAATGATTCAGACCGCTGATATGAGGGGTCCGCCATGTTGGGGAATTATGGAAGCACATGGAGATGAATCAAGTATTTCAATCGCACGATCAAATCTAATCACAAATACTTTGAATTTAATATAGAAAAACTCTTGTGAAAAAAATCACAGTACATAACCATAATAATAATACAAGAAATAGAGATTACTCTATTCGAACAAGCTTCAAATCTCTCAAATCTATACCTTTAAAACACTTAGGAATGAATTTTAAAAACCTAGAACACTTCTCTATATACCCAAATCTTGGTTACACACATATATATAACTTCTATAGAATCACAATATAAATTGGAAATAAATATCGTACTTATACAATTCTATGCATGTGCTTGATGGCACATTCGATGGTATCGACATGTTTGCCAATAACATTGAGAAATTACCAAAACATTTCAACAAGAAATCATGAATTTTTAGAATCTTTTCAATGGCATTGAGCACTTGTTCGATGACATCCAGCCATCTGTCAAAAATATAGATAGACTCTATTACTCACAAATTTAATACATCGACAACACAATATAAATATATAAATGACCCATGCACCAAAAATACTATGGATTAAAATATTATTTGATTCAATGTGAGCCGTTAGTGCATTTTATTAGGTCATTGGCTAGGGTGTTTCGAAATCATGCACGTTGGTTAATATTCCATGCATCTAGTAATTGTAAACGTTGCATGCATGCATGGTTGTAGAGCCCACTGTCTATGCAATCATTATGTCCGTGTGATTTTGGTGCAATCTAGGCCCTCTAAATAGACAGCTAGGATGATATATATGATCATGCAGCTAGTTGGCCCCATCATAAAACCTGTTGATGTGAATTTTTGGTGAACCCTTTGCTCTTCTCATTTCTCACCTGCACAATATCAGATACAAAGGGGACCCTGACTAGAGCCGGGGAACCTCTGATGCCTAAGTCAGTTATCAGGGATGATAGCGAAAGATTTTTTGGGTTAAATTTTTCATACCTTTCACCGTGATGGGGATGATTATTTAAAGGCATGGGAAGGCCCTACTGTGTGGGGATTCTCTTCCCATCTTTTCAGAAATTTGATATTCTTGATGGATTTCTCTTGATTTCGAGATCCTCGAGATCGAACATCTAGATCTTCGAGATAATATTATAAACTGCCTTTCACTCACTCGGCTCGGCCGATTCCGACTCATGTGATGGATGAGTCTCGGCTGGCTTACGAGATAAGCTTTACACCTTCTGTCGGGTAGGAATAGTCTCGACTCTCTTCCGTTATCCTTCCTTATCCCATAACTGACATTACCAACTTGTTGAGTCGGTTTATTCTGTCGGTCAGGTGGCTTATAACTTTCTGGCCTTTAGTCGGCTTACGTAGACGCTCCTAACTCATTGACCGAGTTAACTTAAGTCGTCTCATACTTTTGCCTCTTGGCCGTGCACTATTCTCTCTGTCTTGACTATTGTCTCGGACAACTCAGACAGTATTAGTAGGGTTGACCTCCGAGTCTCTAGACTTAACATATTTTTTCCCAACAGTGAGCCCCCTTACTCCTTGTGCCTTTCACGGCACCAAGGAGTAATGAGTTCTTAGATCGGTTCATATCAGAGGCCAAGGTCATAATGAGACATTTAATGCTTTTTAAGTCGTCCTCAACGGGTGATGGTTCGTTTCCCAAGGTCGTACGAGCGGCCAGGCGTCACATAATTTTTTCCCCGTATGGGCGTCGGACGCGTGGCGAAGACGTTATTATCGTCAGTCGGTGTGCGCCACGCGTCGAGTGGGAGAGTCGGAGCAAGCGTCATTTCACCTGCTCATTTATTGTCTCTGCCATGTGGCAGGTTTATAAAAAGGAGGGAGAGGCGTGCATTTCACATTTCTGTTGCTGCCTCTCCCTTTTTGTTCTTTTCTTTTTCTTTCTTCCTTTTTCTCCTCCTCCTGCACTATCAGCGTTAGACTCCCATTTTCGTTGTTCCCTCCTTCGTTTGTCTTCCCTTGTGTTGTCGTTGTTATCTCCGTTGAGTTCTGCCCTCCCTTTCTATTAACATTAATGACAATGCATGGCTCTCAGAGCCCCCAGGAGGGAACTTCTGGTGATAAGGGTGAAGCGCAGCATTTTTGAAACGTTGCGAAATCACCCTCTTTGCTGGCGGAGATCGCCGTTGATGCAAATGCCGCTTTCCTTTCTGAGAGGACCACTAGACCACCGGCGGAGCGTCCCACTCCGGCCAGTCCTTCGCGAGGTGAATCGTCTCTGATAACTCACCCAGGGAGACCCAATCCTACAATGGATTCGTTGGAGGAGGAAGAGGAAACAGGGATCGTTGAGGGAGCCTTTGAGTCAGCTCTTGTAAATCAGTCGACACAAGCTTCTGAGACATTTTCTGAAGGAGAAGAGACCGATGATGACTTGAGTGGTCCAGTTCCTTCTGTCCCAACTGAGTCGGACTTAGATCGGATCCGAGTCGGATATCATGTCCCTGACTCGGTTATAATTCGTCTTCCTCGTCCGAATGAATTACCTGACCATCCACCTGCTGGAATGGTCACGATTTTTCAAGTTTCGATGCAATGTGGCTTGCATTACCTCTTTAGCCCATTGCCTAAGACTTTCTGCCTCGTCTCTGAATTGCTCCCGAACAGGTTGTTCCGAACGGGTGGAGGAACTTGTTCGGGTGCGTGGTGTTGTGGGCTGAGCTCGAACAGCCCCCACTGACGATCGATGAATTCCTCCATTTATATTAAATTCGACCAAATCTGAACTTTCTCGGCTTTTATGTTTTGAGTGCCTGGCGTGGTTAGGGCGGTTCTCTGATAACCGACCCTCCAACTTCTAACAAGCATTGGAAAGAAAGGTGGTTTTGGGAGTGTGGTCGCTAGGAGCCCGCCGAACCCCGACCTTTTGAGCCTCGGGTCTCTCGGGCGTTTCGCAAAGTAGGTGACCCGACAAATCCTTTCTTTCCTATCTTTTCATGTCGAGTTACTCTGTATCTGACTGACGATACTTTGCAGATATTCCGAAGAAGAGGCAGAAGCTCAGATCTAGCAGCTTAGATCGAATCAAGGATCTGAGGACACTAAGTTCGGAAGATCGGTCCTGAAAGGTATTACTGCAGCCAGAGCGTCTTCATCTTATAGGTTTAGATTCGGTTATCACAGGTAACTCTTACTGCGTCATTACATCTTCTTTGAACTTTATCCGATTTATATTTTTCCTCTTTCAGATCTGCCTGAAGCTCGGCCTTTTCTTAAATCGACTTCGTCGGAGATGGCTGAAGCTCACCCCTCCCTCAAGCCGATATCTAAGGCGAAGGCTCCTCCAAGGTCAGCGCTCCTGTCGGAGGCTCGGCTTTCAAAGAAGCCGAAGATGGCTCCAAAAGCCAAAGAGCCTGTTGCCTTGACTACTCCTCCTCCGGTTGCCTCGTCCGTGGTAGTACTTTCAGACGCCGACGAAAGTGTGGAAGAGACAGTCGTGGCACCTCCAGAGTCTCTAACAGCTTCCGAGCCAAGGCCCACAACCTAGGAAGTCTCGAGGCAGAGGGAGGCACCGAGAGGGGAATCTTCAAGAGAGAAGATGACTCAACAGGAGCCGTTGCCCTTTCAGAGGGTTATATTGGGAATGGTTCCTTGGGCGATTGCTCACGAGAGCGAAAAAGACTTCGCAAGTCTTTACAATGCTCCCACAACACAAACCCTCAGTCATACAGCGAAGATGCTCTTCGAGGTGATGCCTCTTCCTTTTGTTTCTTTCTCTCTGGTCTTGGATTTTTGTCCTAACTTGGTATTTGTTGCTTGTAGTTGACCCCTTGTATGGTCAAGGCTTGCTCGGACCTGGCCGCTGCTCAGAAGCTTGTAGCCGAGGCAGAGGGGCGCCGCGAGATTGCCGAAGGTTGGATAGGCATCATGACTGGAGACTTGTCACTTACCAAGAAGGTTACCAAGGATGCAAAGAAGGCTGCAGAGGACAGTAACGCCAAGAGTGCCCGCATGGCGTCGGTGCTGTCGTCAGCCGAAGAAGAAAACCGGTGACTTCATCGCGTCCACGCCGCCTGTGAGCACACTTTGTCTCGGGCTAAGCTGATGCTGCGTCGCTTATTCAACGGGCTCAAGAAGAAGCCAGCCAGGCCAATGAAGCTAAGGACTGGGCTGTAGAATTCTTTCTCGAATTCAAGGAGTTTGAGGAGGAGAGAGATTGCTTATATCAGGCGGGATACAGAGATTGCGTCCTGCAAATGAAGGAGGCTTTCCCCGACCTTAATATTTCTGGCTTTGAGGGCGCCCCGAGTCCTGAAGATACAGTGGCTGGCGAAGAGGCTCCTGTTGCTGTTGATGCTGACGTCTCTGGGACTGCTTCGGGGGTAGTCCAATTTGAGACTGCTTAGGGAGTAGTTCAATCTGGGACTGCTTCGGGAGTGCTCCAACCGAGGAGCAGTGACCTTGCTTCATTTTTGGCACTCACACCAGCATAATGTTGGGCTTTGACGGCGACCGAGTCTCGGCTTCTTTTTGATACCATCATCGACTCCTTGAGCTAACCTTCCTCCAAGGCCGACTCGAGAGCATCTGCGACCGAGAGAGATCACTCTTTTGGTCGAAGCCAACTACGTACTTTTTCAATGTAATCAAAGTAGAATCTGATGTAACCTGATGTAAAACACTTAACGTGATGAATGAAAATTCTTGGTTTTATTGAGTCAACTCAGTTTACATGTCTTTTTATTTTTTTAACCCATTATGGCCGACTTAAGGATAATAGATTTTGAGGTGCTCGGCGTTCCAGGGGTGAGACAGTAGTTGTCCGTCTAGGTTTTCCAATCGATACGTTTCGGGTCAGATGGTACTTGAGACGATATAGGGTCCTTTCCAATTGGGTCTCAGTGTGCCTGTACCAACTTCTTTTGTATTTGAAAATGTTCTCCGGAGGACCATATCCCCAACTCGGAATCGCCTGTTTTTAACTTGGGCGTTATAGAACCGAGCAATCATTCGCAACCGAGACTCTTCTCTTTTTTCTTCCACTAGGTCGAGCTCTAGTGACAGGAGTTCTTCATTGTCTGGTTCGTTGTACAAATTGACTTGTGCTGAATATATCCCAATCTCGACCGGGATAACCGCCTCTGAGCCATAACTGAGGAAAAAAAGGTGTTTCTCCTGTAGCGGCTCGAGTAGTGGTTCGGTAAGCCCATAGAATCTTCGGGAGTTTCTCGGCCCACTTTCCCTTGGCTCGGTCGAGCTTCTTTAGAAGATGCTGTTTGATGATCTTGTTGACAGCCTCGACCTGCCCATTCATCTGAGGGTGATGAAGCGAAGTGTACACGTTTCGGATCCCGAGATTACTACACATCTCGCGAAACTGTCTGTTATCGAACTGTCTCCCATTGTCAGTAACGATAGTCCGAGATTTCCCGAACCGACACACGATGTTCTTCCATACGAAATCTGTGATCTTCTTTTCGGTTATTTTTGTTAATGGCTCAGCTTCAGCCTATTTGGTAAAGTAGTCTACTGCCACCACAACAAACTTGGTTTGACCCTTGCTTAAGGGGAGTGGTCCGATGATGTCGATTTTCCACTGTGCAAAGGGCTAAGGGCCAGTCATGGGGGTCAACTCTTCAGGAGGTTGTCTTAAAATTGCTTTGAAATGCTGACACTTATCACACCTTTGGACGATCTTCTGAGCATCGTGTTGTATGGTTGGCCAATAATATCCTTGTTGCAAGACTTTTTGGGCGAGTGATCGTCCTCCCGAGTGGTTTCTACACATCTACTCGTGTATCTCCCGTAACACGTAGTCAGCTTCATGGGGATTTAAACACCGTAGTAAAAGGGTATAAAAACCCTTCTTATATAACACCTCATTTAACATGGTGTAGCGTGACATTCGAATCTTTAGTCGTCGGGCCTCGGCACGATTTTCGGGCAGCGTCCCTTGGTTGAGATACTGGACGATAGGATCGAACCATGTGGGTTCCGACTCAATTGCATGTACAGTCGAGTTGATCGAATCTTTGATCGGTTCGTTGATACTTGGCTTAGCTACGAACTTGATCGAAACTGACCTGGGTATGTCACCTTCTTCAGCCGAGGCAAGTTTTGCTAGTAAATCAGCTTTGACATTCTCGGTTGTCACACCCCAAACTCCGAAACCGGGCTCACAAAATTTTTGATCGCCGAATCCGGCGCCGACAGCCTCCGTAGTACCCCATTCTCGGCTCCCGGCATCCATATACCAGGTTCCAATCCTAGGATGCTACAAGGAGGATTTCAAACATGATTTGATTCGTAATGAGCATAACACAAGCATAACCTACGAACAATAATCACAAGAACACCACCACAAAATCCACTATGATAAAAAACTTTAAGTACAATGCGTAGGAAAGGAAAATACAAGATAGCGACAATGACAAAAACTCCAGAAGCTTGACTGCACGCTCCACTGTGGCGAGATTAAGGCTACGTCCTGGCGTCACCTGCACGCATCAATCGTGCATAAGCTTATAGAAAGCTTAGAGGGTGGTGTAAGTGTGTGCGCAATACGAGTGTACTCAGAATGCAAGGTCAGAATAATGATGTAATGTGCTGATGAATACATGAATGCAATCAACTGTACCAAGGCCATGCGGTGCAAGATATGAATGCGATCGGCCATATTTAGGCCATGCGATGTAGAATGTAAGTCAAGTATGTCAATCCTCATCATATATCAGTACAGTTCTCATTTTTGAATAATCACCGGGGTCTAGTACACTCTACGCCAGCTTGCCGTCCCTATCCGAATGCACAACTGGGAGAGCAGAATAGACCTCACTATCCACCTGCCAATATCGGGCCCGGCTCGTCGATAGCAGACCGATTCCTCAAGTTGGTCAAACTCAACCTAGAAGTTGCCCCCTCACTCAGGCGGATAAGGTCAAACCCCTTCTCAACTGACCACGACACAGTGGGAGACGCGGCCCACTGGTATACGGCCCTCACGAGCTCGTGTATTCTCTCGGTCTCGATGTTGGAGTCATCCTCTGGTACCATCGGATTTAAAAATTTTCACCCATGACATCTATGGCGCCCGTATGCCAGAATCCAAATATTTTCGGTATCCAATCCAGCCACCCACGATGCACCTGTGGAGGCTATGACCCTGATGTTGCTAGGGCATACAACAATTATGTCATACAATGCAACATGCATGAATCATACTATCAAATCATGCGGCAAATTCTGCGCATATCGTGCGCTCATGTAGGGCAACACCGCCTAATCGGGGTCCCATAAACAGCCTGCTCAAAGGCATATGCTATGATAAGTCACTTCTCATATCAAGCATACATATGATGCATATGATCATGAGTTATAGAATTATACTAAACATGTTATATTGAGATGAACTATCCTTACAATGCAGATGGGCCTGGACAGCCTATACACAATAAGTGCGGGCCTAATAATGGGCCCTAAGGAGAGTCGTAATGTGGACATCCAACCAGCATTACACTCGCAATGTGGACGTCAAACCATCATTGCTCCCAAGGCACGATCGCCGTAAACGTCGTTACATAATCCGTGTTGGGATCACACATTGCAATGGACCCTTGGTACATCCCATTGGGCTTAAATATATCAAATGAGCCATATCCTATGGGCCTTATATTCATTAAGTGGGCCACATCCATGGGCCGCACCAATGGGCCTTAAGTGCATTGCAATTGGTCATAACCCGTGGGCCTCAGACTACATCAATTGGTTCTCGACCCAAGGGCCTTATACATAACAAATGGGCCTGCTCCCATGGGCGTTATCATACATCGAATGGGCCTAATCCCATGGGCCTTGGAACAAATCAAGTGGGTCCAATCCCATGGGCCTTGAATATATCAAATGAGCCTAGTCCCATGGGCCTTTTGTAAATCAAATGGGCCTAACCCATATGCCTTTGGATATATACCAAAGTAGGCCTCAATGAATGACCATAATTAAGTAAATTGCAGGCCCTAAACACATACTAAGGTGGGCCCATTTGAAACATAGATCTGCCTCATTTTAGCTCATGTCATGAGGTGAGCTCTTAAAATAGGTGGACAGTATGGATGTAGCACATGCATCATAGTGGGGGCCCACATGAAAACTGGAGGGTTGGGATGCAATCACATGCATTAAGGCTGGGGCCCACTGACCGTCCAACAGCTCCCGATAAATGGCTGGACGGTGTGGATAATACATACATTTCGATGGGCTCCACCGTCCGTGCGGACGGTGGAATTTAGGCACATACATCACTGTGGGTCCCATGTGGGGCCCACTGTAATGCTTATTTACCATCTAACCTGTTGATAAGGTCACAAGGACCTGGATGAACAGGAAAAATAAATATCAGATTGATTCAAAACTTCTGTGGGCCCCAAAGGAGGCTTCAATGGTAAAGTTCAATCGCCGCTATTTCCTACGGTGTGGGCCACCTGTGTTGGATAGGGCCGAAATTTGGAGGGGGCCCACCTGACGAGGGGGCCCACCATATAAAAGGCGTGGATAAGACATACATCATGGTGGGGCCCACGGCAGGGGCCGTGGGTGGCTGTTCGCCCGCTCGTCTAACGCTGCACGCAGCAGCGTGCAGCGGCTGCCGCTGTCAAAGGGAGGCAGAGGCTCTGCCTCTTGCAAATTTTGGGAAAACCCATTTTTTTGGGGTTTTTTGCATGTGGGGCCTGCTTTACAAAAATCTGCCCCGGCCATTGTGTTCAGTGGCTCGCGACAGGCGAAATGAGTCCGAAGTTCGGGATTTTTGGGTGTGAAGATGCACCAAGATGGGTCCTAATAGCTTTAAATGGTAAGGAATACAATTTCATATGGTATGGCCCACCTGATTAACAGATCAACCTCATTTTTCGGTTCAACGCCTAAAATGAGTTGGAAAAAGGGATGAACGGCATAGATTGAACAAATACATCAAGGTGGGCTATAAGGACAGCCCTTCCCTTTTCTTTCTCTTTTTCCTTCCTTTTTTTTTACTTAGGCAGGGACGTCCAGTGTCTCAGACGCTGGACAGTTGGGTCAAAATAAACATCGTGGTGGGCCTTGTTTAGGTGGGCCACCACTGATGGATGGTATGGTGCAACATATAAGGTGGACCCCACTTAAAGATGGCATGAATAGAGTACATACCTCATAGTGAGGTCTATTTAAGTGGGCCACACAACCATATAAAGATAAAAAGGACATGAAAGAGAGAGAGAGAGGGATAGAGAGTGGGACCCGCTTGTGATGGAGGGACCCCGATACTATGGGCTCTCCCTTGCAATGAATCATACAATCAAATGGGTCCTAAAGCATGTGGAACCACCAAAATCTTCGATCAACGATCCTTTCTCCACCAAAATGGACGGTCTATATGACCTTTCTAAGAAATAAACATCTTGATGGGGTCCATGGAACGATCATGATGATCCTAGTGGGCCATCGGCCACACCTTAGGGTCCCAAATGAGATCCAAACCATTGATCGGTTGGCCTCACTTGGCCCATCCCAAAAATAGAAAAAAAAACTACTACGTTATGCACCCACCGTCCGATCTTCTTGCTCCAAGGGGTTCCTTAGCACCTTAGCTTTGATTTCAATGGAGGAGATGAGAAATGGATGGTTAGGATAGAGAGATCATAGGATAGGAAAGTGGGCCACACTTAAAGTTTTTGTGAAAGGGAGGGAGAGCTCATACGTATGGAAATTTGAGATTTTTTTTGAGTTTGAAATGAGAAAGAGAAAGAGAGAGTTGTAAAGGGAGAGAGATAGAGAGAGAGAGAGAGAGAGAGAGAGAGAGAGAGAGAGAGTGATGGATGGATGTGGTGAGTGATGGTTGTGTAAGAAAACCTTGACTTTTGTGACCATTTGTGTAAGAGAGGTATGGGAGGTGTAAGAAATCCTTGACTTTTGAGGCTTTTTGTGTAAGAGAGGTATGGGCTTTGTAAGGAAAGCTTGACTTTTATGGTTGCTTGGGAATGGGTGAAAGGTGATATGTACTTGACATGTGATAGATTGATGGGATTGATGGGACACCTCGTAGAGATTCCCTTAGGTTTCGCAACGCGGGGCGTTCCCTTATACCGAACGTCGGCCTACATCTCTCGACTAGGGTATCGCCTGGGCGCGCGAGTCGCGGCATCGGAACCGCGGCGACGACACGGTCGCTATGGTAATGATATCAGGTTGAGTCGATACGGGTTGACGGCGTATGAATTAGGGTCGCGTGTAAATATCAGTTAAGGGTCGAAGGTTGCCGAAATTTGACCGGTAAGACCACGGAAGTCTATGGAACGGTACGATCTAGGATACGGGTCTTACATCGGTCCCAGGGATCCGAGTTACTTTGCATTGTCGAAATTCACTGATTAATTCTTTGGCTTTTTCCATGTATGCCTTCAATTATTCTTTACGTGTCTGATAAATGTCGGTGACCTGATTGACGACCAACTGTAAATCACTGAAACATTAAGGTGAGTCACGCCCAGACTTGCCGCGAGTCAAAGGCTGAGCAATAAGGCTTCGTATTCTGCTGTGTTATTAGGGGCTTGAAATCTAAGTCGTAAGGCATACTGCATGTAGGTTTGATCAGGAGTTTTTAACACTAACCCAACCCCACTTGCCTTAGAGTTGGAGGTGCCGTCGACAAACAGATTTCAGGGGACAGGGTTGGGACGTGGGCCAAGAGAAGCGGATGTTGATGCTTCAGTGGACAGGTCAGATTTGACCTCTGCGTCGGTTTGTGGAGTTAATTCGGCAATGAAGTCGACCACGACCTGTCCTTTAATTGCAGTTCTTGGTTTATACTGTATGTCGAACTCGCTCAATTCAATAGCCCACTTCATAAGTCGGCCGAAAGCTTTAGACTCATAAGGATTTGACGCAATGGAAGGTCGGTCATGACGATGATGGTGTGAGCTTGAAAGTATGGTCAGAGTCATCGTGAAGAAACTACCAAGATCAAGGATACTTTTTCAGGGACGGGTACCTTGTCTCTGCTGAAAGTAATGCTTTACTGACATAATACACCGGTAATTACTTTTCGTCATGTTCTCGTATCAGAGTCGAGCTAATCGCTGCATTAGATACAGCCAGGTATAGTAGCAGTGCTTCTCCTGGCTCAGGTTTTGATAAAAGCGGTGGAGACCCGAGGTAAGACTTTAGTTGATGGAACGATGTTTCACATTCTTCCGTCCATTCCATCGACTGTCGTCCCTTCAATTGCTTGAAGAACAGGATACATCTATCGGTGGCTAGGGATAGGAAGCGGTAAAGTGCAACTACTCGTCCGGTCAGTCTTTGTATGTCTTTAATCGTCTTCAGGGATTTCATGTGGAGCAATGCTTTGATTTTCTCAAGATTTGCTTCGATTCCTCGCTGACTGACCAAGAATTCGAGGGACTTTCCTGAGCTTACACTAAAAGCACATTTGCTCGGATTTAACTTCATTTTTTATTTGCGCAAAGTCAGGAACATTTCTTCTAAGTCGGCTATATGGTTGGCTACCAGTATACTTTTGACAAGCATGTCATCTATGTATACTTTCATAGTTCGGCCAATCTGCCGAGCGCACACTTTGCTCACCAGCCTTTGATATGTTACGCCGACATTTTTTAAACCAAATGGCATCACTTGGTAACAATAAAGTCCTTTGTCAGTGACAAAGGTAGTCTTAGATTTATCAGGTTGATGTATTACAATTTGGTTATACCCAGAATACGCATCCATAAAACTGAGTAATTCATCCCCTGCTGTACTGTCTACCAACTGGTCGATTCTCGGGAGAGGAAAGCTATCCTTGGGGCAGACTTTATTCAGATCTGTATAGTCAATACAGACGCGCCACTTCCCGTTGGCTTTTTTCACCAGAACGATATTAGCTACCCATTTCGGATAGTATATCTCTTCTATGAACTTTACTTTGAGGAGCTTGCCGACTTCCTCTTCGATGACAGCATACCTTTCTGGGCCAAGAGGACGTCTTTTCTTTCGGATCGGTCGGTAGGTTGGATCGATGTTGAGTCGGTGCGTCATGACCGAGGGATCGATCCTAGGCATATCATCATGGCTCCAAGCGAATATATCCGTATATCATCGAAGTAAAGCTATTAGGTTGTCTTTGAGCGGGGGCTTCAGGGATGAACCGATCCGTACTATCTTTGATTCATCTATCTCGACCAGGGGTACCGAGACAAGATCTTCCACCGGTTGCCCACGTTCGTGCGTCTCGATTCTAAGATCCGGCGACTCAATCATTGATATTTCGATCCAGACTTTTACTGCTTTGGCATAGCAGCGTCGAGCATCTTGCTGATCTCCTTTCACGATTCCTACTCCTGAGTCAGTCAGGAATTTCATGGAAAGGTGGTATGTGAACACCACAGCTTGTAAGACACTTAAAGTAGGTCGGCCAAGTATAGCATTATAAACCAATGTTTGGTCGACAATCAGGAAGTCTACCATCACTGTCGTCTGATGCGGGGGATTCCCGACAGTGAGCGATAATGAGGCGATCCCTTCTGGGAGCACTTGTCTGCTAGAGAATCCGCTCAATGGGGTTTGAACCGGGGATAATGTCGACCGTTCAATACCCATTTTGTATAACACTTGAGTGAAGAGTACATCCGCAGATGATCCAGTGTCGACGAGAATACAAAATACTTTTCTGTTAGCAATGGTGAGAGTGATGACTAGAGTATCATCATGGGGATGATGGATACCTCGAGCGTCGTCCTCGATGAATGAGATATAGTACTTTTCTTGTTTCTTTTTCTTAGGGGGCCAATGCAATAAGAAAACCTCAGATTCAGGCCGACTAATGCTCCTGGTGTGATTTTTCTGTGCATTGTTTGAATCGCCCCCGCCCCGGGGACCGCCGACGATCTTTCGGATCTCTTCCGTGACTCGGTTTTCGCTCGGGCGTTCTTCGGCAGACCTAGTTCTCTCAATATGTTCTCCGAGTCAGCCTTCTCTGATGAGTCGCTCGATTTTCTCCTTCAAGTGATAACAATCACTTGTGTTGTGCCCATGATCACGATGATAGTGGCAATATTTTTTTTTATTCCGCCGATTAGGATTGCCTCGGAGTTTATTGGGCCAGTTAACGAAACCTTCACTTTTGATCTTCATTAACACCTGCTCTTGAGTTTTATTCAGGGGGGTGTATGTGGAATATTTTCTGTCGGGTCACTTGCCTAACTTTCCTTCATCGCGTGGTCGATCGTCCTTACGCTTTCTCCCTCCAGTCGAGTCGGCTTCTTTCTTGGTCGACTCTTTGGCCGAGGATTTTACATTCTGGACTGTTTTACGTAGGAGTCACGTTTCTTCGGCATCTGCGTATTTATCCGAGCGAGCCATAAACTCGCTTAAAGTCTCCGGCGGGTTTTTATCCAGAGATGCTAGAAAAGGCTTATCTTTGACTCCTTGAATGAGTGCGTTAAGTGCTGTCTCTTCCGAGTGTTTTCGAACTTGAAGAGATTCGAAGTTGAAGCGCTTGATGTAATCCTTCAGTAGCCCTCCTTCCTTTTGAACTATATTGTTCAGGTGTGCGGGCGAGTTCAGTTTCTTTTTTTCACCGATAAAGTTGGTGAGGAAGGCATCGCTGAGTTTTGTGAAAGAACTGATAGACTTCGGTTTTAATTGTTTGAACCAAAGCCGAGCTACGTCAGTTAACGTGAAGGAGAAGGCTCAGTACATAACAGCATCCGAGCCATCATGTAACTCCATATAAGTTCTGAAGCATTCAATATGCTCAGTTGGATTGGTTTTTCTGGAAAAAGGAGTAATCTGGGGGAGGCGGGACCTCTCCGGTAACCGAGCCCGCATTACTTCATCCATAAATGGAGAAACTTTTGCTTCGGACTTGGTCGGGTGTGTATTTCGACCTTGCTTCATGTTCGCCATCTCTCTCGCCATTTTCTCCTGAACTTCCTTTTTAAAGTCCTGGATATTAGCTCTACAGGGTTCTGCGCTTTATGCTGTTTCCTCCATGGGAAGCCGACTGCGCTTCCTTTGATCTATTCTATAGCGTAAGTCAGAAGGAGGCAATACGGCTGTTGCTGAACGAGTCGACGCTGGTTCATTTGGACCTTGGTGCTGACTTGGTTGATGGAGCGATCGCGGGGCAGTAGGCTGAGCGCCGAATGCTAACGGGGGAACCTGCGTCGTCTCGTGATGTGGCTGCATCTGTTGATTATACAACTGCTCCAACATCTGCTTCATGACATTTATATTGGATCACATTTCTTGAATCTCTCGATCCAGTCGCGCATTCCCTTAGTCCTGCCGACTGTTGGTCGCGGCAAATGCCGCGGGCAAATCTGCTGGTGGCATCGCCGGCAAGGCTTCTTGAGCTACACTGGCAGCGGCTTCGCCTGCTTCACTTTAGTCCACTCTTCTAGTTCTCACTATTAGAACTTGTGAACATGTTTGTTAACTCTTCAGATAGATCATGAAAGACGGCTTTTTACTCGTATCCCACAGACGGCGTCAAACTGTTGATGTAAATTTTTGGTGAACCCTTTGCTCTTCTCATCTCTCACCTGCACAATATCAGATACAAAGGGGGCCTTGGCTAGAGCTGGGGAACCTCCGATGCCTAAGTTAGTTATCAGGGATGATTATTGTCAGGCCCCAAACTCGGAAACCGGGCTCACAAAATTTCCGATCGCCGAATCTGGCGCTGACAGCCTCCGTAGTACCTCATTCTCGGCTCCCGGCACCCATATACCAGGTTCCAATCCTGGGATGCTACAAGGAGGATTTCTACTATCCATTTAATTCATAATGAGCATAACCATAAGCATAACCCATGAACAATAACCACAAGAACACCATCACAAAATCCACTATGATCAAAAACTTTGAGTAGAAGGTGTATAAAAGGAAATACAAGATAGTGCTAATAATAAAACTCCAAAAGCTCGACTGCACGCTCCTACTGCTACTACGCTATGGCTGCGTCCTGACGTCACCTGCATGCATCAATCGTGCATAAGCTTATAGAAAGTTTAGAGGGTGGTGTAAGTGTGTGCGCAATATAAGCGTGCTCAGAATGCAGGGTTAGAGTAATGTGAAATCATGTTGATGAATACAAGGATGCAATCAGCCGTATTAAGGCTATACAGTGCAAGATATGAATGCGATCGGCCATATCCAGACCATGTAATGCGAGATACAAATCAAGCATGCCAATCCTCATCATATACCGGTACAGTTCTCATTCTGGATAATCACCGGGGTTTAGTACACTCTACGCCAGCTTTTCGTCCCTATCCGAACGCACAAATGGGAGAGCAGAAGAGACCTCACTATCCGCCTTCCAATATCGGGCCCGGCCCGTCGATAACGGACCGATTCCTCAAGCTAGTCAAACTCAACCTAGAAGTTGTCCCCTCACTTAGGCGGGTAAGGTCACACCCATTTCCAACCGACTACGACACAGTGGGAGACGCGGCCTACTGGTATACGGCCATCGCGCACTCGTGTATCCACTCGGTCTCGACATTGGAGTCATCCTCTGGTACCATCGGGTTTAGGAATTTTCACACAGGGACATCTATGGCGCCCGTATGCTAAAACCAAATATTTTCGGTATCCAATCCAGCCACCCACGATGCATCTGTGGAGGCTATGGCCCTGATGTCGCTAGGGCATACAATAATCACAATCATACAAATGCAAGTGCATGAGTCACACTACCAGTCATGCAACAGTCCTACGTGTACCATGCACTAGGGCAACTCCGCCTACCAGGGAGCCCATAAACAGTTCGCCCGAAGGCATATGCTATGATCAGTCACTTCTCATATCAGTCATACATATAATGCGTATGATAATGAATCATGGATCTATACTAAACATGTATATAGAGATGGGCTCAGTGTATAACTGAGATGGGCCTAGACGGCCTACTTACTACAAGTATGGGCCTATTAGTGGGCCTTAGGGAGTGTTACAATGCGGACATTTAACCAATATTGTACCTATAATGTGGACGTCTAACCATCATTATTCCTAAGGCATTACTTACTATAAATATCGTTATATGCCATGGAGGGATCACGCATTGCAATGAACCTAGTTGCACTCAATTGGGCCTTAAGTACATCAATTGGGCCGTATCATATGGGCCTTATATTCATCAAATGGATCACCTTAATGAGCCTCACCAATGGGCCTTAGGTCCTTTGCAATGGGTTATAACCCATGGGCCTTAGAATTCATTAAAATGAGCCCAATCACATGAGTTTTATGTACATCAAATGGGCCTAATCACATAGGCCTTATATATACCAAGGTGAGCCTCAACAATGGGCCACAAATACATCAAATGGGCCTACACACATGGGCCCATATATAACAAAGTGGGCCTTAGCGGGCGGGCCACAAATACATTAAGATGGGCCTCAACAATGGCCTTAAAATGATCTCAAAATGGTTGGACGGTTTGGATGGCAATAAACATTACAGTACGAACTAGGATCTTACAATTATTTAAAGGCATGGGAAGGCCCTACCGTGTAGGGATTCTCTTCCCATCTGTTCGGAGATTTGATATTCTTGATAGATTTCTCTCGATTTCGAGATCCTCAGGATCGAACATCTATATCTTCGGGATGATATTATAAACTGCCTTTCACTCACTCGGCTCGGCCGATTCTGACTCATGTGATGGATGAGTCTCGACTGGCTTACGAGGTAAGCTTTACGCCTTCTGTCGGATAGGAATAGTCCCGGCTTTCTTCCATTATCCTTCCTTATCCCATAGCCGACATTATAAACTTGTTGAGTCGGATTATTTTGTCGGTCAGGTGGCTTATAACTTTCTGGCCTTTAGTTGGCTTACATAGATACTGCTAATTCATTGACCGAGTTAACTTAAGTCGTCTCATACTTTTGCCTCTTAGCCGTGTACTATTCTCTCGGCCTTGACTATTGTCTCGGACAACTCGGACAATATTAGTAGGGTTGACCTACTCCATCTCCGAGTCTCCGGACTTAACATATTTTTCCCCAACAAAACCCTCAACTGCAAGAAAGGCAAAATCGCATCAACGACCAAGATCATTCATACCAAATGGGTCGATGGGGGTTCCATACCTGTCCCAATTATCAGCGTGGAAAGCCCATTTTTTAATACTTGGTTCGGGTACAGGGGTTGGGTCCATGTCAAAATAAGCCAGATATCTGGTCGGGTCTATGTGGAGATAAGTGGAATTTGGGCCAGTCTACACCAAGAGGATCAGGAACTGATAGATGGATCGATACATTGGGTTTCAATCATGGATTGATGACTCGGACAAGCTGGATGCTTGTTTGGTTGGACTGGATTTGGTTTTATGTCAAAGCTGCCTCAGCCCGACTTGCAATCCATTGTCCCGTGGCCTGTTCTAATCCGACCCATTTATCTGTAATCGGGTCAGACCGGACCAACTCCACCTGACGCAGTGCCACGGTACTCGGGCTTAAGAATTGAATATGGACTTCAAGGGCTAAGGTATGATCAAACCATCTATCAGATGCATCACTTCATGAAACCCTTGGGCCTAGAAAATCAGCCCCATCAAAAACTTAGGCGGACCACAAAAAAAAAGGGAACAATGTGGGAGGGTATGCCTAACCGTGCTCTTCACCGGAGTCCACCTGAACTGCGAGACAGCCTGATTTTTTATCATGACCCTTCATCGAAACAAGATGAAGGGTCAGAATGGTCTGGATTTTACTTTTTTTTTTTTTTTAAAAAAAAAAAAAAAACACGGTTGTTCCCCATGCAAATCAAGGGTGGACGTTCCTTTGGTGTGGCCCACTTGTATCATGGATGGATCTTATTTTTGAGTACTTGAGGTTTAATGAGGTAATACATGTGATGGACGGATTGGATGACCGGCACACATCACGTGGAAAATGTTCTGACAGGTTGGATAGGTGAATACCCATGACCTGTCCATCTATCATTGGGCCTGAATTCAAACGCAGGCGGCCCATAGCTTCCTTAAAAGGGGCCGCTCTTAGTAGGAGACGTTATGATCTTGGTCGTGGCCCAGCTGTATTATTTTGTGGGCCTAAAAGTCATCTCAAAGCCCATCCAATCCTAGCTTTTGGCTGGGTTAAGTTGGAGCTGGACCAACCAGTAGAAGTCATTGTCAGACCCGTTCATCATATAAGAAGGTTATCAAGACAGTGGATTGTAGATACATGTATTGAACTGGCATTGAACTCGTGGTGCCGGGCCAGTTGAAACTTTTCCATTTAGCTCAGCTCCGGTCCAGTCCATCGAAGGATGCGGATTGGGTACTACCTCCACCTGTTACTGGCTCTGCACAGACAGGGGTTCTGATGGGCCAACATGATGTGTGGGTTTTATCCACACCGTCCATCCATTTTTCCATATCATTTTAGATTATAAGATCAGACATTAGGTAGCTAGATCCTAGGCTCAAGTGAACCACGCAGTTGGAATTAAACGCTTACCGTTGAATACTTATTGGGGGGCCACAGAAGTTTTGGATCAAGCTGATATTTGTGTTTTCCCTTCATCCAGATCTATGTGACCTTATGAACAGGTTGGATGGAAAATAAACATCCTAGGAAGGTTTACGTGGTGGGCGTCATTATCAGCGCTGCTTCCTGTAGTGTGGTCCACTTGAGCCTTGGATCTACTTCATTTTTGGGATTGTACCCTATAATGATATGGAAAAATGGATGGAAAGTGTGGATAAAACCCATACATCACAGTGGGCCCCTCAGAGCCCCTTCCCGTGTCGAGCTCGGTACACTCCATTGACAGATCTAGTGGGTATCCAGCCCCCATCAAAATGGGTCCATGTGGTTATGGTAAGATGATCTGGACTCTGACAGCTCTGTCTATACTAGCAGGAACCTTGCAATTAACACATTCAACTGTAGGAACTTTGTAATCCAAGTCGTTCAACATGGGAGCCTTGTTCTTAATGTCCACTAGCCCAGAGATCAAGCAATGACCGCTTAGAAGAAATAAATGGCAAAGCAAAAGTAGATGAGGAACCACAAAACTTACATGGTTCGTCACCGTTTTTCTTTACTATGTAGAAAAGAAACAAGCACAAAGGAAGCCCACTTGCATGCAACGTGACGATATACCATTGAATAGAGCTTCATATTCCGTGAAGGTGGGACATAAACATCATGATATTGTAGCCTTGAGCTCTAAGGGCACGTAAGTAACAAGCAAGGTTGGGTTTTGATGAACTAATTTAGATAGATTTTATTATTTTGACGGTAGATACCACATCGTGTGTGAATATACTATTCTGTTATCTTGGTTGCTGATATTGGTGAGGATTAATGGACGATCATGTAGGCCACATCTATATTTGAAGTGGTACATTTATATAATTAAATGGCTTACTTGAAAATGCAAGGTGGTACATTTGGCATGTGTGTGGCATTTGGCGGTGTATTGGGGCATGATTTTGGACAATATTATCAATAAACACAGTAATTGAAAATAGTCATTCATATTATATCACTCGAATTACATTATCTGGGAAATTAAAGTCCTTACAGATTACAAATAGGAAGTTGGTTAGGATCCAATAATGGGTTGGTGGGGGCCATTGTGATTGATCTTCATAACCTCTGACTAGTACCCTTGTTACATTCATTTCCGTAGTCATTGTACGTCAATGTGGAGCAAGGTCATGGTGATACCTGTGAGAGAGACAGAGAGAGAGAGAGAGAGATAGAGAGAGAGAGATGAGTACAAGTCCTATGAGAGAGACAACCCTAACCCTAATGACAGCCACCCAAAAAAAAACCCAACAGGGTTAAAAAAGGTATTGATTGCCAGGATAGTTAGTCATCCAACTAAAATACCCGTTGGAGAGGAGGAGAAATATGATTCTCCGAAAACCCTAATGGGCAAAATGTAGGAATGTTGATAACTCAACAAAAAATGACCCACAAGAAAGGAAGCAAATAAAGACCATTTCACCAAAATAACCCATATACACCACCCTCCTAACAAGCACGTTCACGCACACAGCCCTATGATCAGGCCAATCAACCAAGCGAAATCCGATCACTCATTTCCCTTGTGATCGCCGGAATGCAACTCGAGCTCCTCGCAATCCCACCCTTCATTGAACTCCCCCTATCTTTTGGGCTATTGGACTTAGCCCTAAATCCTATCCCCTCCATCCGACTACTCTTCTTAAGTAGCTTCCTCATAGCTTCAGCTTGATTCAAAACCGGGTAAGCCCTACCTATTCTATTAAACCTCACACATGCACTTATATGTGTACTCAAAGCTTCCTCTTCTACCCCACCATTCTTCTCTACCTCTTCCTTCACTGCCTCAGCACACAGCCCACATATCCACTTCCCACGGAACTTGTCACGCACTCGCCGTATGTACTCTGGCGTGCACTCCTCGCACATGCCACAGCACTCACACTTAGCATCCTCCACCTCGGAGATGGGCGGGAGCTTCGTGTCCATCGCTTCTTTGCTTAGCTCAAAGGAAAGGTCTGACACTGCTCTCTGGAGTCCTTTCATTGAGAGACCTGGAGGCTTGCGGAAGTCATTCCTAGGATAGGAATTAACGAGGGTTTCACCGTTGGGCGCCATGAAACTTGGGAGATTGATAGTGTTTGGAGTGTTTGGAGAGTAGAAAACCTAATTGAAGGAGTTTGAGAACTCGTATATCTTTGTTAGTTAGTTAAGTTCCCTAGAGCTGAATTTATAGAAAATTTCTCACCTTCATGAGAACCCTTGATGCATATGTGTGTGGCCCACGGAAAGACCCGTGTCTACAATCAATGGTTGAAAAGAGAAGAGTCATGAATGCGCTAGATTTTTCATGAAGTGGTTGAACCTGCTATCGATTTTGACATTATCATAAATAAATATTTAGCCATATTATTTTTATTTTTATAAATGGCACTTATTTAATTTCCACTCTCTTGCAGCTGTCTGCATGCGCGCATACATGCACGTTCCTACAGTGGCCTCACATAATCTCGTGCATCTTGGTGTGATTTTGTACAGTATATGTAGAAATTGTATAATATTGTTATTTACTTTTTTATCAACCTTCTACGTACAACCCTTGTACATGTATTTAGAAGCGTGCATGGACTATACAGGCTGTGAATCTACTGTACAAGATCATTTCATGGGGCCCAAGATTACGTGGGGTCTACATTATCTTCTCGGTATCTGCGTTCAAGCACAGAAGCTTTAGGAGATCATATCGTGGAATGCTTAGACATCAAATAGGAGGCTGGATCCACCACAAAACGTTGTAGCTTGGGCGTGATGTGTGGAGGCGGACGACATCTAATCTGTCTATCATTAGGCCAATCCAAAACTTAATTGGACCACACCATGTAAAACTATACCTAAAACCTCTAAAACCGTATGGTGTGGCCCACCCATATGTTTTTCGAGTGGCCTATTTTTTTTTATGTCCATTTTTCTTGGTGGGGCCGATCTTCTAAACGGAATTGATGGCATGCATAAAACATGGCGGGTCCCACAAAATTAATTTGGAAGTTTTTTAATGGTGGACGTCCCTTTTTGACTGTTCCATGTGGTGTGACTCACCTGAGGTTTAGATCAGCTTGAGTTTTGGGCTCCAATTAGAACATGAGGGGGCGCGCATGATAGATGGATTACACACATCAAGCCGTTGGTTAAGGTCACTTACAAATGCCATTCCAAGAACTCAATAGTGCCTAAGATGGGTAACCATAGAAAACACTCTAGAAGTTTCTAGTGTATTTTCTTGTGTACTTCTACACATGCCAGCATCATGCATGCATGTGTATGTAAAATTGAAAAAAAAAATAAAAGATTACAAGTAAGAAATGAGAAGAAAATTGCAGCCGCATGATATAGTAACCCTTTATTCAAAGAAGTGATAGAATCACGGAGTTCTTCTACCAGCCTTGGAAAAACACGGGTCATCTTGAATAAAAAACGAAAATTAGAGAAGAATGGAAAATACTCTCAAATTCGTGACCTATAACGTTCTAGGCTTCAATGAAACTTATAAAAAATGTTAAGAGTTTATTGCAATCTAAACCCTAAACCATGAACACTTGAAAATATGAACCCTTGGTTCATTAAGTGGGCTGAACTTGTATGTTGAATTAGACTAGTCCATTGGTTCTAATGGTGTGGCTCACCTGATGAGCAGACTAGCTTGGTTTTGTGCCAGGTGATGCTTATGGTGGGTCCCACCGTTTGCATGATATGGTTGGGATGTTAGTGGCAAGGATAGGCCTGCATGATAAGTTCTAATAAAGCTGGCTATCCGTGATTAGTTCTCGTAAGATGATAGTGTTTGGATGACTGGTTGGTAACTGGTCTTCTGGATAGATGCTCAAGTGCTCTCATGGCACAATAAGTTATAGTGCTCCCAGCTGCATTTAGACATTTATATAGTCCAATCAATTAATCCAGACCGTTCATTAGCTCCAACGCATATTTCATGGGCTACAATGCAAAATCACACTGATCTGACAAATATAAACCATTTGATAGATGATATTTAATATGGACGGCTAAGATCACTTACACAAAATATGTTTAATCAATAATTTGATTCATCTATTCATTAAGATCCATCATGAATTGCTTCACATTCTAAAGAATCACTTCTGTCAGGCAATTGTAACCATCCCATCCATGGCTTAGAAAATGGATGGCTGCAAAAAAAAAAGGCAAAACCAAAGATGGATTGGATGATCCGATTAGCATGATTTTTATATGGTATCCTATGAAATGCATTATGGATTTAATGGAAAGTTCAGATCAATTTATTGAGCTGTCCAACTGAACTGATACAACTAAAAGCACTATAACTCAAACAGATATGAGCAGTGGAGCATTTCTAAAATAAATAAATAAATAAAAGTTAGTTTTATTCCTGAAAGGTTACAAAAGTGAAACTTCACAGGCAGGGCCATTCCATCCATGTTTGTCTAGCTTGTTAAAGCTTCTTTTCACGTACAAAGCTACTTTTCATGTCCATTGACATATTAGAGAAGGATGGCCGGATATTGACAAGAAAGGAAAGGAGAGCCAGATACAAGTACCATGCTCCTCGACCACACAAGCGAGCAAAGGACACACGCAACTCCATCAACCGACGATAGAAAACATAGACGAGTGAGTGTATGTGGAGGTCTCCCGTACAACTAGTTGGATGATAAATTGCATTCCAAGTCAAAATGCGTGTTATGATAATCTAAACCATCCAAAAGCTTGGCACCACCACGAAGAACACTCCATACAAGAATCAGGTGGTTCCGCTTGACATATGGGCCACACCATATAAAACAAAGAAAAACGGTCAATCTAGTCCCTAAAAGGATCTCACAAAATGGATGAACCATTTGGATAGCACATACATCATGGTGGGGCCCATATAGATGATAGGGCCTACATAGCTTAACTTGATGAGGTCAACACACCACCCAGGTTGCATACCAGGCAACCGTTTCTCCAGAATTAACTGGACTTATCGTGTATCACTTTGCAACTAGCGGTATGTATCCTAACAAATAAATACACCCTTTCTCTTTAACTAATGGTGAGATAAGAATGCAATTTGTATTGTCATAATACCAAAGCGGAAAAGAGGTGACTGTATTTTTATTTTTATTTTTAGTTTGAGTCAGTTCTAATAGGACAGCCAATTATTTTTGTGGCTATTTTTTATAATATAAACAATGAAAACGCATTTTTTAAAAAAATTAATTTTATTTTCAGAATTTTGCAGTTTGCCAACTGATTTTTAACCGTAAGTCATCGTGGTGGTTTGGGTTTTGTTGGGTAAAAATGTGTTAAGCTCGGAAACTCGGATTAAAGTAGGTCGGCTCTGCTGACACTGTCTGAAGAGTCCGAGACAACACCGACTGAACGGAAGATAGGCCAGGAGGTATAAGCAAGGAACGACTAAAGTCACTCTGTCAGAGTGATGACCTCGCCTGCAAAAGCTCACTAAAGGCCGAGCGTGTTCAAGCCACTCAGCCGATAGAACAAGACCGACTCAACGAGTTGGTTCTGTCGGTCACGAAGAGTCCGAGACAACACCGACTGAACGGAGGATAGGCCAGGAGGTATAAGCAAGGAACGACTAAAGTCACTCTGTCAGAGTGATGACCTCGCCTGCAAAAGCTCACTAAAGGCCGAGCGTGTTCAAGCCACTCAGCCGATAGAACAAGACCGACTCAACGAGTTGGTTCTGTCGGTCACGGAACAAGGAATGATGAATAAACACCGAGATTATTTCATCCGTGGAAAGGCCGAGAACCCATCCCCTGCGTCGGCCGAGACTCCCCCAGAGTCGGTCACAACTTGGCCGAGACAGCCAGTGGCGAAACGGGAACAGATGCTGCTCTACGGAAATTCAGGGATACGGGTAGCGAATCCCGAGATTCTCGGGATCGAGAGCAATCCGTGGAACGGAGTAAGTCTCCGAATAATTAGGAGAAGAATCCTCTGAGGATAAGGGTTGGCAAACTATATAAATCTCGAAGCTTGGGACAGAAGAAGGTACGCAGTACTAACTGAGATAAACTCTTAGCTACCGATCAGACAACTGACTTAAGCATCGGAGGTTCCCCGGCTCTAGCCAGGGTTCCCTTGACATTGTTGATTGTGCAGGTGAAGGAGGGTCCGCCTGAAGGAAGCCATCCCATAAAAACGCAGCAACAGCTTGGCGCTGTCTGTGGAAAACGGACAAAAAGCCGTTTTCTCCAATTTTTCGAATGGCAAGAACCAGAAGGACGGATCCAGATGAAGCGAGGGAAGCCGTTGCCAGCACAGCTCAGGGAGCTCCCCTGACAGCACCGCCTGCGACTACAAGCCAGCCTAATCAAGCGAACGCACACTTGGACCGTGAGGTTCAAGAAATGCGTTCCGAGATGGCTGCCATGAAACACATGCTGGAACAACTGTGTAACCAGCAGATGCAGCGTCAGGAGTCGGCACAAGTCCTCCCACCAGCGTCTGTAGCACAGCCTGCTGCGCCGCAGTCGCCCCAACGACCGAGTCAGCCTCGAGAACCGAGTCACCCGGCGCTTGCCCGTTCAGCAATAGCCATTTTGCCTCCCTCTGATCTGAGGCATAGAATAGATCAGAGGAGGCGAAGTCGGCTACCCGCAGACGCTGAAGAAACAGAAGAGAGTGCTGAACCCTGGAAGGCTGATATACAGGACTTCAAGAATGAGGTCCGAGAGAAGATGAAAAAGGAGATGGCGGATATAAAGCACGGTCGGAACTCAAATCTGACCAAATCTGAAGAAAAAGCTTTCCTATTTGTGAACGAGGTAATGCGGGCTCGGTTACTGGAGAGGTTCCGCTTACCCCAGATAACTCCTTTCTCCGGAAAGACTGATCCGACAAAGCATCTTGAATGCTTCAGGACTTACATGGAGTTGCACGATGCCTCGGACGCTGTTATGTGCCGAGCGTTCTCTCTAACCTTGACCGACGTAGCCCGACTTTGGTTTAAGCAATTGAAACCCAAGTCGATTAAGTCATTCGCCGAACTCAGTGACGCCTTCCTCAGCAATTTTATCGGCGGAAAGAAGAAATTAAAGCCTCCCGCGCATCTAAACAATATAGTTCAGAGGGAAGGAGAGCTATTGAAAGACTACATTAAACGCTTCAACTTCGAGTCTTTGCAAGTTTGAAAGCATTCTGAGGAGACGGCTCTCAACGCTCTCATGCAGGAGGTAAGAGATAAACCTTTTTTGGCGTCACTGGACAAGAACCCGCCCGATACTCTGGGCGAGTTTATGATTCGGTCGGATAAATATGCTGATGCGGAAGAGACGCGACTCCTCCGAGAGAAGATCCAGAACACAAAACCATCGGCTAAAGAGTCGGCTAAGAAAGAAACTGACTCAGCCGGAGGAAAAAAGTGAAAAGAGGACCGGAGGCGAGACGACAGCAGGCCAGGAAAGTGACCAGACAGAAGATTCTCTACATACACCCCCCTAAACAAATCTCCTGAACAAGTACTAATGGAGATCAAGACCGAAGGCTTCGTCAACTGGCCCCGAAAAATGCAAGGAAATCCGGATCGTCGGAACAAGAACAAATATTGTCACTATCATCGTAACCATGGTCACAACACAAGTGATTGTTATCATTTAAAAGACAAGATCAAGCGGTTGATTAAAGAAGGCCGACTAAGAGAACATACAGAAGGGTCTGGCGCTCCGGCAGGACCGAGTGAAGAGCGGTCCTAAGAAGAAATTCGAACGATCGTCGGAGGTCACCGAGATGGTGGGGACTCAAATAACGCCCGAAGAAACCCCGCTAGAAGCCTCGATCACCCTGAGTCCGAGGTTCTTCTGCTGTCTCGGCCTCCCAAGGAGAAGAAACGAGAAAAATATTGTATCTCGTTCACTGAAGAAGATGCTCGAGGCATTCATCATCCTCATGATGATGCACTCGTGGTCACCCTTACCATTGCCAATAGAAAAGTATTCCGGATACTGGTGGATACAGGATCATCAGCGGACGTCCTGTTCACCCAAGCATTCGACAAAATGAGCATAGGTTAGTCGGTACTACGGCCTGTCCGAACCCCGCTCATCGGGTTCTCGGGTGGACAAGTACTTCCTGAGGGAATTGTCTCACTGCCACTTACCGCCGGAACCGCGCCCCATCAAAGGACCACGATGGTCGACTTCCTGGTCGTGGACCAACCGTCGGTGTATAACGCCATAATCAGCCGACCATCTCTAAGCCTCCTTCAAGCTGTGGTGTCTACCTACCACCTTTTCATGAAATTTTCGACTGAGTCGGGAGTAGGGATTGTGAAAGGAGATCAGCAAGATTCTCAGAAATGCTATACCACCGCAGTCAAGGCCCCAACTGAAGTGTCGACGATTGAATCGCTGGACCTCCGTATCGGATCTCACGAGCGGGGGAGCCGATGGAAGAACTCATATCGGAGCCATTAACCGAGACAGACGTCTCGAAAGTAGTCCGAATCTGCTCATCTCTGAGTCCGTCTCTTAAGAAACGAATGATCACATTGCTTCGACGGTATGCCGATATCTTCGCTTGGAGTCATGAAGACATGCCTGGGATCGATCCCTCGGTCATAACACACCGACTCAACATCGACCCAACCTATAGACCCATTCGACAGAAGCGTCGTCCTCTCGGCCCGGAAAGGTACACTATCATTGAAGAGGAAGTCGGCAAGCTCCTTAAAGCCAAATTCATCGAAGAGATATACTATCCGGAATGGATAGCCAATGTCGTACTCGTAAAGAAAGCCAATAAGAAATGGCGAGTCTGTATAGACTATACAGATCTAAACAAAGCCTGCCCCAAGGATAGCTTCCCTCTTCCTCGCATTGATCAGCTGATTGACAATACCGCGGGTCATGAACTGCTAAGTTTTATGGATGCCTATTCAGGCTATAATTAAATTGTAATGCATAAGAATGATAAATCAAAAACTGCCTTTGTCACTGACAAAGGCCTTTACTGCTACTGAGTGATGCCGTTTGGATTAAAGAATGCCGAAGCAATGTATCAGCGGTTAATGAACAAAATGTTCGCTCAGCAAATAGGCCGAATGATGGAAGTTTATATTAACGATATGCTCGTCAAAAGTAAATGAGTGGTCGACCATGAGACGGACTTAGAAGAAATGTTCTTGACTCTGCGTAAATATAAAATGAAGCTGAATCCCAACAAGTGCGCGTTTGGCGTGAGCTCGGAAAAATTCCTCGATTTTCTCGTTAGTCAGTGAGGAATTAAAGCGAATCCCGAGAAAATCAAAGCCTTACTAGAAATGGAGTCTCCTAAAACAATCAAAGACGTCCAAAGGTTGACAGGGAGAGTGGCCGCGCTTAATCGTTTCCTGTCCCGAGCCACAGACAAATGTCTCCCGTTCTTCAAGCAATTGAAGGGACGACAGACGATGGAGTGGACAGACGAATGTGAAAAGGCATTTCAATATCTGAAGGCTTACCTCGGATCTCCACCGCTGCTATCTAAGCCTGAGCTTGGTGAAGCGTTGTTATTATATTTGGCCGTATCTGAAGCCGCAGTAAGCTCGGCTTTAATACGAGAGAGTCAAGGGAAGCAGTTGTCAGTCTACTACGTCAGCAAAGCCTTGCTACCAGCAGAGATGAGGTATCCTCAGCTCGAGAAAGTAGCCTTAATTCTGGTGATTTCGTCACGACGCCTCCGGCCATACTTTCAGGCCCACACCATTGTCGTTGTGACCGACTTACCACTCCGCCAGATTCTCCAAAAGCCGGAGGCTTCCGGCCGACTTACAAAATGGGCAGTCGAACTGAGCGAATTTGACATACATTACAGGTCCAGGACAGCCTTAATAGGACAGGCCGTCACCGATTTTCTTGTCGAAGTGGCTCTTAATCATGACAATATGCCTGAGTCAGAGGGAATTAGTGTACCTGAGGCTTCTTCCTCTCTCGGGCCGGTACCCTGGAAGCTATTTGTCGACGGTTCATCCAATTCGAAGGCAAGCGGGGCAGGGGTAGTATTAGAAACTCCCGATCAAACCTGTATGCAATATGCCTTGCGACTCGACTTTCAAGCGTCCAACAATACAGCAGAGTACGAGGCCTTATTATTAGGCCTTATACTCGCCGCGAGTCTAGGCGCGACCTATTTGAATGTTTTCAGCGACTCACAATTAGTTGTTAACCAAGTTTTTGGTGTTTATCAAACTCGGAAAGATCAACTGAAGGCGTACATGGAAAAGGCTAAAGAATTGATCGGCGGATTTCAGAAATGTGAAGTAATTCGAATACCCAGGACCGACAACGCCAAAGCCGACTTGTTAGCAAAGCTTGCCTCAGCTGACGAGAAAGACATACCTCGGTTGATTCCGATTGAATACGTCCCTAAACCAAGCATAGATGAGCCTACAGTCTCGGCCCTATTTTCCATTAGCTAAGTGACTGCCTGGTTTAACCCACTTGTCTGCTACCTCAACGATGGAGAACTGCCACAAGACCGCATCGAGGCACGGCGGTTAAAGGTTCGAGCCTCACGTTACACCATCTTGAATGAGATTCTATATAAAAAGGCTTTCATGCTCCTCTACTAAGGTGCGTCGACTCCCAAGAAGCCGATTATATCTTACGAGAGATACACGAAGGGATATGTGGAAATCACTCAGGAGGACGCTCGCTCTCCAACAAAGTGTTGCGGCAGGGGTATTACTGGCCGACTATACCGCATGATTTTAAACGATTCGTTTAAAGATGAGATAAGTGTCAGCAGTTCGCAGTAATCCCGAGACAACTCCCTGAGGAATTGACTCCGATGTCGGGACCATGGCCCTTTGCGCAGTGGGGAATCGACATCATCGGGCTCTTTCCACTGGGGAAGGGTCAGACTAAATTCACTGTGGTTTCGGTGGACTACTTCACGAAGTGGGCTGAAGCAGAACCATTGGTGAAAATCACTGAGCAAAGGATCACAAGCTTCGTGTGGAAGAATATCATCTGTCGGTTTGGGATACCTCGGACTATCGTTACTGACAACGGAAGGTAATTTGATAACAAATAATTTCGGGAGATGTGCAGTAATCTCAGGATTCAAAACGTGTACGCCTCGCCTCGCCTCATCATCCTCAGACGAACGGACAGGTCGAGGCGGTCAACAAAATTATAAAGCAGCATCTCCGGACGAGGCTCGATGAAGCAAAGGGAGCATGGGCCAAAGAACTTCCGAATATACTGTGGGCCTATCGGACCACAGCACGGACTGCCACGGGAGAAACCCCCTTTTCCCTATGTTACGGTGCGGAAGCAGTCGCACCGGTTGAGATCGGCGTTGGCTCGGCCCGAGTCAACTTGTACAGTGGACAGGAGAATGGCGAACTCCTCTCATTCGAGCTCGATTCGTTGGAAGAAAAAAGAGAAAGGGTTCGATTGAGGATGATGGCTCGACAAAAACAGGTGTCTCGATTTTACAATCGCCGAGTTAAAGTCAGACGATTCCAAGCCGGGGATATGGTCCTCCGAAAGACCTTTCCAAACACTAAAAAAATTGGGTCAGGTACAGTAGAGCCCAATTGGGAAGGCCCATACGTCGTCTCAGGCACCATCCGACAGGAAACCTATCGGCTGGAAGACCTAAATGGGCAACTGTTGCCTCATCTTTAAAACGCCGAGCATCTCAAGACTTATTACCCGTAAGATAGAATAGAAAGTACTGTAATTGAAGTCGACTCAATAAAAGTTCTATTTCGTACAAGTACCCGATGTCGGGTCACCAACAAAAAAGAAAAACAAAATAAAAAGAAAGTAAAATATCCGACTGCCCTATTCAGCCGGCATTCATCTCCTATGCGGCGCCCGAAGGACCGGCCTCGTCAGCAACAGCATCTCCTTCGGTGGCTTCGGCCTCAGCAGCCTCGGTGGACGGACTGTCAACTTCGAAGGCGGAGAGATCGAGATCAGGGAAGGCCGCCCTCATCTCCAAGACGCAGGCCCTGTAACCACCTTGATAAAGGCGGTCCCTCTCATCTTCAAACTCGGAAGATTCGAGGAAGGCGTCTACGGCTTGCTCTTGTTCCTCTTTGGCTCGGCGCGCTTCTTCTTGAGCCTCTTGAACGAGGCCGGCGACCTCGGCCTTCGCGCGAGCAAGAGCACCCTCGTATCCGCCATGAACTTGAAGAAGGTGTAGCTCCCTCTCTTCGGCCTCCTGAAGGAGCGAAGTCAGACGAGCGTTGTCAGCCTTAACTCCTTCAAGAGCTGTACGGGCGTCCGCGGCCAGCTTCCGAGCGATCGATAGATCGCCAGTCATGATACCAATTCGGCTCTCAGCGATCTCTCGGCGCCCCTCAGCCTCGGCAGCGATCCTCCTCGCAGTCTCTGTCTTGGATGCGAGTTTCTGGGCGGTAGTCAGCTCCGAGCTAGCTTTGACGAGACAGGGTGCCAGCTGCGATAAAGAGACAGTGAGCTATGCTGTAAAACTTAGTTAAGGGCGACATAGGATTGAAAAAAAGTTTACCTCAAAAAGTAACCTCACTGCATGTTCGAGGGTCTGGGCAGTCAGGGCGTTGTAATAACTGGCGAAGTCTCTTTCACCCCCGTGGGCAAGCGCCCAAGAAACCATCCCCTCAATGATCTTCGTGAACGGGGACTCCTGTTGAGTCATCTCCCTTCTCGGGGATTCTTCGCGCGGGGCCTTCCTTTCCCCTGGGACCTCCTCTGCAACAGGTCCTGACTCGAGAGTCGCCTGAGTCATTGGAGGAGTTGACTCCGCTTCCTCGGCCCTCTCATCAGGGTCGGACAGGACGACCACTTGGGGGGCAGCAGGTGCAGGAGCGGACGGAGCAGCCGTTTCCTTACCCTTGGCCGCAGTCTTCTGCTGCTTCGAGGGCCGAGACCCGGACAACAAAGCCGATCTCGAGGGGGCCTTCACTTTGAAAATCGGCTTCAAGGCAGGGCGGGACTCGGCCATGCTCTCAGGCACAAGCCTCAAGATAGGGCGAGCCTCGGGAAGGTCTGCAAGGACGAGTAAAAAGAATGAGGAGGCGAACAGAAAACCGAAAGGACAAAGAAAAGGAGGACGAGCTACCTGAGACGAACAAATCTAAACCTAAAAGGTGGAGGCGCTCAGGTTGTAGAAGCAACTTCCAAGACCGCTCCCCCGCGCTCAGCTTCCTCAGCTCCCTTATCCGAGTCAGAGCCTCGGACTCGAGCTTCCCTCTCCTCTTCAAAACATCTGCAAGATATTGTGGAGTCAGGATTAGCGGAAGAGGGTATAAAAACAAAGAGTAAGAGAAGGAAAGACCATCGGGCCGAGTCACCGAGTCACTTGCTCTATGGAACGTGCGGGATACTTGAGGCTCGTACGGCCACGTGTCGGCCGACTCCCACCGACCGCACACCCAGAACCACCTTTCCTTCCAAAACTTGTTCGAAGTGGGTGGGTCGGTTATTAAAGACCCCCATTTGCCTCTCCACGCGCTCAGAAAGTAGAGGCCAGGGAAGTTTGAGTTTGGTCGGATTTGGTACAGATAGAGGAACTCGTCGGCCGTGAGGGAAGGTTGCTCTAACTCGGACCAGAGCACGGCACACCCGAACAAATTTCTTCACGCATTCGGAACAATTTGACCGGGAGCTATTTTGACTCGGGACAGAAAGTCACGAGCAATGGGCTGGAGTGGCAAACGCAAGCTGCACTGTATCGCGACTTGAAAAATTGCGACCATCCCTGCAGGGGGATGGTCGGGCAAATCACCCGGACGAGGGAGACGGAGGACGACCGAGTCAAGGACATGGTATCCAGCCTTGATCAGGTTTAAGTCGGATTCAGTTAGAATGGAGGCGACAAGACCGCTATGTTCGTCTTCTTTCCCTTTTGAAAACGACCCAGAGGCTTCCGCAGTTTGGTTCACAGGGCCTAGAATGGCCGGCCCTTCGCCCGTAACTAATTTATCCTCTCCATCCTCGTCCTCCAACTGATCCACCTAAGGGTTAGGTCTCCCTGGACGAGTCACTAGAGACGTCCCACCGCTGGATGGACCGGTCTGGGCAGGACGCCCAGCCGATGAGTCGCCGGTTTCTCTGACAAGCCGGAATGCGGCGTCAGCACCGACGACAAACTCCGTCAACAGTGAAGGTGGTTCCCTAACATCCCAAAGATGTTGGGACACACCCTCATCTACGGACATTTCCTCCCGGGAGCTTTGAGAGCTGTGTGCGGCCATTAAAGTTGATAAAAGAAGGAGGAAAGGACTCACCAAAAAAATCGACGACGACTGCAAGGAAAGATTGACGGAGAAAGAGGCGACAGCGGAGGAAGAGAAGGAGAAGAAGCAAAAATGCACTCGGGATCGGACACAGGCGGGAGGAAGAAGAGCGAAAATAAAATTCGCAGTCCTCCCGCCCGGCCCTTTTATAGCCGCGCCACGTGGCAGGGCAATTATGGCAAAAGCGAATCGACGTTCGCTTCGGCTTCCCCGTTCGACGCGTGGCAACCACTGACTGACTGCGGTAACATCGTGGCCACGCGTCCGCATTTCATACGCGGACGGAACGAATCGACGGCTGGTCGCACGTGCGGCCTTGGAAGGCGCAGCGTCGTACGCTAGAGACGACTCAAAGAGCATTAAATGTCTCATCATTGTCTTGGATGCTAATACGAGCCGACCGACAAAATCGTACTTCTCGATGCCGCGGACGACATAAGGAGTAAGGGAGACTCACTGTTGGGTAAAAATATGTTAAGCTCGGAAACTCGGATTAAAGTAGGTCGGCTCTGCTCACACTGCCTGAAGAGTCTGAGACAACACCGACTGAACGGAGGATAGGCCAGGAGGCATAAGCAAGGAACGACTAAAGTCACTCTGTCGGAGTGATGACCTCGCCTGCAATAGCCCACTAAAGGCCGAGCGTGTTCAAGCCACTTAGCTGATAGAACAAGACCGACTCAACGAGTTGGTTCTGTCGGTCACGGAACAAGGAATGACAAATAGACACTGAGATTATTCCATCCGTGGAAAGGCCGAGAACCCAACCCCTGCGTCGGCCGAGACTTCCCCAGAGTCGGTCACAACTTGGCCGAGACAGCCAGTGGCGGAACGGGAACAGATGCTACTCTACGGAAATTCAGGAATACGGGTAGTGAATCCCGAGATTCTCGGGATCGAGAGCAATCCGTGAAACGGAGTAAGTCGCCGAATAATCAGGAGAAGAATCCTCTGAGGACAAGGGTTGGCAAACTGTATAAATCTCGAAGCTTGGGACAGAAGAAGGTACGAAGTACTAACTAAGATAAACTCTTAGCCACCGATCAGACAACTGACTTAAGCATCAGAGGTTCCCCGGCTCTAGCCAGGGTTCCCTTGACATTATTGATTGTGCAGGTGAAGGAGTGTCCACCTGAAGGAAGCCATCCCATAAAAACGCAGCAACAGGTTTCATGTTCTGATTTCCACCATCCAGTCTGAGTGTGTCAAGCAAGGATCGCCGTTGGTCAATAGCTTACATAAAAATGTAAGTCCAATTATCAATCTGAACCGTCCATTTAGTGTCCCACAAAGAACTACTTTGGATCACATGATCCCAACTCCCAAGGTTTGGAAAAAAAGAAGGCTAACATTCGGATGGATGGGTTCAACTGAACAGTGTGATTCCTTCTGGGCCGTCCATGTAGTGTAGGGTGGACCCAAATGGACCAGATCGACGGACTCGAGAGTTCAAGAAATGGTCTTTTTCAAGGGAGGTTTGCCTTTTCTCACGGCAAGAGGCGTGACTTTAAAAAAGGTAAAGATCGTAGGCATGATTCAAGAGAAGAACAAAAGCCTTCTAACATCTTTTTTTTTTTTTTTTTTAAATTAAAATTTTTTTAAAAAATTTTTACAATGACGTTTGGATCGGGGGATATGATTCGCCAGAGCATCTCTACAGTCTATACAGTGCACATTGATGGTGACATGCCAATCGGGGCTGTCCATCTAATGGGCCACATCATGCATGGCTTTGTTAATTTGGAAAATAATACTTATTGGAAGATCCAATCTATTCGTGTTTCTTGACTTTTAGTTGTTGAATATTTGACCACTAACCAGTTTTATTTTCCACTGTTCATTGCCCTGTCATCAGATGACTTCAATCATTTGATCTAGGAGCGATTTTTTTATTATAAAAAAACCATCTTGAGGAGGGAACCACGATGGCCGTCCCAAATGATAATTTACTGTGGCACTTGTGATATGAGAGGCTCTACCAGATTCTGGTTCTTGCAGATCTACGTCACGTATGAATGCCATTCCTATCCGGACGCGGATTGCGTCCTACCCCCGCCCGGACGGTAATCCGTCTGGGCAGGGCTCTGTGGGGACCACGGTAATGTAAATGTTTTATCCATGCCGTTAATCGTTCTTCTCAGATCATTTTAAGGTGTGAGCCAAATAATTAAATAGGTTCACAGCTCCAATGGAACACACTAAAGGAAGCTGCAGTTATAATGACACTCACCGTTGAAACCTTTCTAAGGGCCACCGTGATCTTTTAAACCATACAAACTATTCAGAAGGGAATTTATACGTGGATGAAGCGAAAAAACGAATATAAGCTCCATCCGAAACTTCTCTAGCTCCCAAGAAGTTTTTAATGGTGTAAGTTCAATCTCCAATTTGTGGTCCACTTAAGCGTTTTTCCTGCCTCATGTTTTCGTTCACATCTAAAATGATCTTATAAAAACGATTAACGGCTTGGATAAAACACTTACCTCACGGTGGGGGTAGGACGCAATCCACGTCTATTCCTATCCATTCCTTCCAACATATGCATTCCATCATGTTTGGGCGGAATGCCAGACGCTAGCCTGATCAATAACTGAGGTGGGCCACACCAAATGGAAAAATGGGAAACAACGGGGAGATGACACACATCATATAGACGTGGAGATGGGATGTTGGGTTCATCATATTGTTCACATATCATCCAACCCATTCATCAGGGACTCGGATACGGTACCCCTCCAGTACCCAGCTCGGTGCTGTTACTGCTAGAGAAAGCTCTGTGGGCCCCACCATGATGTGTGCGTTTTATCAACGCCCTCCATCTATTTTTTCAGATCATTTTAAAGCATGATCTAAAAAATGAGGTGGATCCAAATCTCAGGTCGACCACACTATAAGAAAAAGTGGTGATTGAATGCTAATTATTAAGAGCTTCTGGTGGCCAGAACAGTTTTGGATCAACCCGATATTTGTTGTTTCCGACCATCCAGGTCTGTGTAACCTAATCAACAGGTTGGATGGCAAATAAATATTGAAGTAGACCTTAGAAACTTTTTAATGGTAGGCGTTCAATCACTATTGTTTCTTGTCATGTGGTCCACCGGAGATTTGAATCTACCTCGTTTTTGGGGCCTCCCTAAAATGAGCTGGCAAAATAGGCGGACACCATGAATAAACGCATACATCATGGTGGGGCCCACAGAGCTCTTCAAGTACCGGTGGAGGGGTCACCACCGAAGCGAGTCTATGTACTAGGCGCAACCCTCCAGGACGGATGCAGATTGCGTGGTGAGCCCAACACCACCGAGCGACTAGTGCAAGGACTACGAGAGGCCTATTATAATGCATCTATTTCATCCGCTCCATCCATTGGTTTTGCCAGCTCATTTTAAGGCATGAGCCCAGTTGAAGCATATCCAAAGCTCAAGTAAATAACACTATAGAAACAATAGGGATCATGATATCCACCGTTGAAACCTGATGTAGAGCGGGTCGCGGACACTTTTATGTATAAGATGGACCAGAGAAGGTTTGATAGAGGCAAAAATCATCAAAACTGCCATAACCTTAACGCAGGCATATCTCATAAACCGGAATGAGTTACTCGACATACCATATATGATTTTGGATAGTACGAGCTACTTTAGCCAACTAACTTGCCTATGCTGGATTCCTCATGTCGAATTTGAGAAATTTCATCATACCAAAGGCTGAATTCCATGTTTAGTTTCGTTTTTACTATAAATGATAAGTTTTAGTTTGATTATAATTCTTTATTTATTGGGCTTTAGGAGTTGTGTCCAACATGAAAAGTGCTTAGAATAATTAGGAGAGTAAGTTATGAATTTTAGGGAGTTTCAGTTATAGTTTGATTTTGATTTTGATTTCTCTCCCATTGCTTATATTCCTATTTAAAGGGTTATGAACTCGTTTATTTCATTCCTCAATTAAATTTCAAATTTATTAAAATTTATTTCTATTTTCTTGCATTTTTTCTTTGTGGATTTCGAAAATCTTTGTGAGAAGTCCTAAGGAAGATGGTGATCGACCTCATCCCTCATCACGTTCATCCCTACATCAAAACCTTCCTAGGGTCCACGATTATGTTTGTTTGTCATCCAACCTATCAATCAGACAGATGTGGATGAAGGGAAAATGTAGCCCCAAAGAAGTTTACAACAGTAAGTGTTCGAACCCTACAATTTCTTGTAGTATAGTCCACTTGAGCTTTAATGCTTCGATTTGAGTTCAATTTGAGCTCATGCCCTAAACTAATCTCCAAAATGGATGGACGGTGCGGATAAAACACATCACGGTGAACCTACAAAGTCCATACACTACTAGCTCCACTATGCTGGGTTCACCATGCAATCCACTTTCCTTCCCACTCAACTCAAACATATGATAATTACAATAAAGGCCTGATTTTCGAAATTACACCATATTATTACTCACCCATGTGGAATTGTTGGCCCAAAAAATCATACGAATCTTGTAAATTTCATGTGTTTTATATGCTCAAAATTTGTAAGCCCACCATAATGAATATGTAATATCTATCATGATCATCCATTCCACAAGCTCATTTTAGGCCCTAGTCCAAAAATAGATAAGTTTGGAGCTCAACTGTTGAAAGCTAACACCTTCCTAGGCCAACAATAATGCCTATTTGTCATCTAACCTGTTTGTAAGGTCATACCGAAATGGATAAAGGGAAAAATATAAAAACCGGCTTGATCTAAAACTTCAGTGGCCCCAAGAAGTTATCAATGGTAGGTGTTTAATTCCCACTGTTTGGTGTGGTGTGGTTCACTTGAGATTTGGATCTATCTCATTTTTTGGGCACACGCTTTAGAATGAGCCAGTGGAACAAATGAACAGCATACATATGACATTGCATCATGGTGGGCCCCACAATTTTTTCGCCCGAATTATTTTCCAACCCCCACAGCATAGATATTCCGGCCGAAGCTCAACCCAAACAAGCCCGTTTGACTGTAATTGGATTAGGCTCGACTGATCCAACCAAATTCCACGGTACTAAGGCAGTAAACGGGCCGGGTCTGGCGTAGGTCTCGGCCCGAATTTTGAACTGTTTCGGGCTGGGCCTTTGCGCCATCTTTATTCAAAATTCTAATTTTTCAGGCCCGCCCGGCCCATTGACATTGGTTTCTGCATACGGAGAACTAGGACACTTGGGTAGGACCCAACTCAGGTGGATGCAATTCCTTGATTGGACCACCGTGTAATGTAAATTTCAGGTGAACTCCATCCATTTTTCACATGCGAGTATCCCACGTTATGATCGAACTTGAATGGTTTTGACACAGAGCATGTTCATAGCGGGCCCCACCTAATGAATGGCCGAGATCTCATGCCGAACTGAAGCGGTACATCAGCATGTGAAGGTAGGATGGGATGGCCATTCTGGCGAGCAGGTATGGTTGGCAGGCGTGGGCCCGCATGGCAATGGGTTGGCTTTAGGGCTCTCACCAAGCTGGGTCTGCGGTAATTCTCGGCCCGTATTTTGAACTGGTTTAAATCCTATTTTCAGATCCAAGCCCAGACCATTGACAACCTTAGTTGGCCTGGGCCGGGCCAGGGTAGGACTTGACCTGGGCCTAAAACTTAGGACCCTAGGCCAGTGCTTGGCCCGACCCAACATCAACCTAAAACAGTAGGGCTGAAAGTCAGGCGGGTTCAACCTGACCAAATGGTGACCGACCTGACGGTTGGGCTTGCGTGGAATGTATTCGGTTGGGTCTCGGGCTTGGGTTATACAAACACCAACATGATAAAACTTGGGTCGGCTCATTTAGAAAAAAAATGAAGTTCTTTATGATAAATAACTACCATATATAATTAATAAAATCATAGGTACAAAAAGTAAAACATATTAAAGTATAATGGATTAATGTAATAACGAAAATATTAGCATACATTCACCTGACCAACTTGACCGAGCCTGCTTGGGTTGGGCTTGGGTCAAGAATTCCTAAACCAAGGTTGGGTTGGGTTGAGGTATTGAAACCTTGGGTTGGGCTAGGGTTGAGCACTAACCCAACCCAACCCTACCCTACCCTACCCTACCCTACCCTCCCAACCTTCAGCCCTAAAAACAGAACACCCAAGCTCAACTAAATACTTGGTTGGGCCGAGCTTGGCCAGAAAATTGATAAAATATCTAATTTTCACTCGAATGTTCACCGTCTAACTGTTAATCAAGCAGGCCACATGCATAAAGATATAGACATTTCAGAGAAATGAATCCAATGGTCTACGTCCTAGATCTATGGGTTGCCCGGCCAAGGATTGAAATGGCACATTGGGAGGATGTAACACATGTTCATGTAAAGTCAGGCCGGGGCTAGCTTAGGCTAAATTGATTCAAGCCCAAGCCTGACTCAAAAATTAATTGGGTCATTCATGAGAGGCCCAAAATCAACCCAAAGGCAAGTAGGACTTGTCAGGCTGGGGCCCAGCCCAGACCATTGCCACCCTTATGAGGAAGGCAAGGGCAAGCAAAATGGGAAGTGAGTCGATCTCACTTAGAAAATTTGGTGGGTTGGGCTCCGATTGAACCCTGGTTCGACTTGGCCAAGCCAAAATAAATTAGCAAAATAAGTATAAATACACAGATACCTGTATGTTTGTATGGGTTCACTAATTTTGAGGAGGGCAGTCATACCTTTAGCCCCAATTACAAACTTGAGTTGGGGCCATGCCATGTTAATCGAGTCAGTTGAGCCACAGGGTTGGTTGGGCCTTGGCTTCTTGTTTTTTTAGTGGATCATGTTGGATCATAGGTAAATGAGGCGTGGATCTGGTTAGGTTAGAAGTTGTGTGTCTATTTATGGGGCGAGCCTGACCAAAACCGGACCCATCGACAACCTTAATAAAGAGGTGACCAGGCACACATTCATCTTGCAAACACCACAGTGCGCATCCGTGGGACCTACTACTATTTCACTACAACCAAGTAAGGGATTCTCTATAGAATAACTGCATTATAAAATATCTAAATGATTGATTATAATTTGAAATTATCTTAACCGTAGAAGATGGTCTATCTCGGGCTTGTGCGAAAATCCCAAATATCCTACTGTGAGATCTTCCGTGCCTCTGTCAATGGGTCAGGTCTGGGTAGGTCTTGGTCCGGATTTTGAACTGTTTCAGACCAATTCAAAATTCTGATTTTTTAGCTCGACCCCGACCCCGACCCCGACCCCGACTCCGACCCAGTGATACCCCTACAACCCATCCCGGCTGCCTCTCAGCATCAACTCGAACCACAAAAATCATGGGCTTAATAATGACGGGTCATAGCACAAAAATAACAAAGACAAACCAACCGTAAGATTAGTGGTCAACAAATGACCGTTGAATTCTAGATAGATTGTCGCATATGAAAATAAAGAGGGATTTTCTATCAGATACATCAAAAAGATAAGCATGAAACCAAAAACCAAAAAAAAAAAAAAAAGAAAAAAAGAAAAAGAAAGAAAAGAAAAAGGAGGGGACGGTCCACACGAAAATCATACGCTAGTTTGAAGAGCATCTTCCATTCTCTGAGCCATGGCTTTCAGAGATTCCCCGATGTAGGTAACCAGGCCTTCGAGACTCCATCCCTGCATCGGATCCGCGATGAATGACCACTCGATTGTACACCCTTCTCCACCGTCGGATTCTGTGGACACCTTGAATGTCCCCACGTACCATCCAAACCCAACGTTGTTATCTATGACCTCGTAGCTTAAAGTCCGTCCGATTGGATCTATGCTTAGCAACTTCTCATTGGCCCAACTGACGGTCTCACCACCACCGTCCGATGGGACCGATGTGCCAGAACAGTACCTTACACATCCAGGTTTCCCTGCTACACCGTCCACGATGCGACACGTGTCGATGCTAGGGAGCCATTTGTGTAAGCTAGAGAAGTCCTCTAAAAAGGGCCATACCTGATCAGCTGTTGCGCCTCTGACCTTCGCCCTCGCCTTCCCTTCCCACTTCGGCTCTTGATTGGGCTCCATGTGACCAACGGACGGACGGACGGCTGAGAGAGAGAGAGAGAGAGAGAGAGAGAGAGAGAGAATGAAAGAGGGAGATTTTGTCTGTATTACCTTAAATACCCTCTTGTTACTTCCTCAAGCACCCATGTCTTATTGAAATGACTGATTTACCCTTTTCATTGTGGTGTTCGAACCTATGGTCGCTACGTTAGAATCTCCCAATGGGCCGGGGAGGGTCAGCCAGACCCCTGCCGTTTACAGAATGGACTATGATTTGTTGAAAATCAGTGGTTTTAAAAATAATAAAAATAAAAATTTCAAACTTTTCAAAAATTTGAAATTTTCTCGCCAAAACTCTTTTTGAAAATTTTGAAATAAAAAAAAGTGTAGTGTGTGCTTTGTCCTACATCGAAAATGGTTCAAATCTTTTTATGGTTTATATGAGATGTTGAGAAGAGTATTCTTACTTGGAGCTTTTAAAGGAGATGAAATATGGGTTGCGTGCGCACTGGAATGCACGCTTGCGCTCGGGCGAGGGCGTGGACAGTGTAGCTGTAGTGGCACTAGATGGCGCACTATGCACTTGCGACTTCAGTGCGATCGCGGTGCGATGGGTCTAGTGCGACAAGTCTGGTCAGAGCCTTAAGGCGGTATGGATCTGAAACGAGCCTGGGTTTTATAGCTGACTGAGAACAGTCAGATTTTAAATCTGAAATGTTCAGCAGTTTCAGAAAACGGCTCTATGACTTAAAAGCCAAACGGTCAGAAAACGGATACGCCATGATGATCCAACGGTCAGATCCTTTGATCCGACGACCAGAGACGTTTGTGATTAAAACACAACGGCCAGAAACGTTTTTCAAACGTTCTGAACCATTGATTATAGCCTTACAACTGTCCACTACCTAATGCCTATAAAAACCGGATCATTCCAGTCCGATTTTATCATCTCACCACACCTCTCCCTCCCATCAAATCAAATACGAGAAATAACTCCATCCTAGAATACTGTGATCATCTCTACCGTCTAAATCTGCCAGAAGAGATCTACTGCGTTAAATTGTTCCACAATGGACCTATCGTGATTGCTGCACGCTGGATCTAGATAAGGCTTGTCTTATCCTGGAAGTAATTCGCCTATAACCCATCAGTAGAGATAAGGGGACGAATCATGTTTTAAGGACAACGTATTTTATACATGATTCAGCCTAGTGAAATTATTATTATTTTTATTTATTTTCGGTGTATACAAACTCAGATTCTTATCAATCTTAAAGTGTGATTCGATGGACACCGAAAGTGTTGCATCAATTAAATTGATGAACCAGGATTTGATCCGATTGAACCGATTTGATGGTTCAAATTTCATTGGATGACAAGACAAGCTGAAATTCTTACTGACCACTCTGAAGATCTTCTACATCCTAAACCCGACTCTCCAGCCTCTACCTGAAGGAAAGGACACTGATACTCCAGAACAGGTTGCTACCAGGATCAAGCGACAAGAAGATAAACTACTGTGTCGTGGCCACATCCTCAATGCTCTGTCTGATCGATTGTACGATTTGTACACGGGGACCATATCAGCTAAAGAAATTTGAAGCGCGTTGGAATACAAATACAAGGCTGAAGAGGAAGGTACACAAAAATTTCTAATTGTCAGGTATTTCGACTTCATAATAGTAGACAATCTACCGCTGCTTGCCCAAATCCAAGAACTGCATCTTATTGTAAATAAAATAAAAGTCATAAAAATTGATCTTCTTGAATCCTTTCAAGTCAGAGCTATAATCGCAAAATTGCTTCCGAGATAGAAAGATTACAGAAAGAAACTACTACATAAATCCGAAGAGTTCACCCTAAAACAAATCCAGAAGCATCTTCGTATTGAAGAAGAATCCTATAATCGAGATAAAAAGGATGATACTAATGATGCATCCTCATCCAAGGTGAACGCAGTAGAAAGGTCATCCCAAAATAACAAGAAAGTTGATTCCCTTAAAACTAATAAAGATTAAGGGAAATTCAAGAAAACTCAAAAGAAAAAAAAAAAAAAAAAAAGGCAAACCCAAGAGAGCTTACTATGTCTGCAGCAAGACCGGACATTTCACTCGAGTTTGTAGGGACCGAAAAAAGACTAAGAAAGAGGCTAATGCAGTAGATGATGAAATAGTAGCCATGGTTAAAGAAGTGAACCTAGTTTAAGAGAAAATTTCTACTTGGTGGTATGATACAGGTGCCACAGTCCATGTATGCAATGATCGATCTACCTTCAAAACCTATGAAGACGAGAACAATGGTCAGGAGGTTCAAATGGGAAATGAAGGACGATCGAAAGTTGTAAGCATAGGAACCGTGAGATTACTCTTTACCTCTAAAAAGAAGGTAATTCTGACCAATGTACTGCATGTCCCAGACATAAGGAGGAATCTTGTCTCAGGGAATCTCTGTAGCAAGCCTATGATTAGGGTTGTGTTTGAATCAAAAAAGTTGATCTTGTCTAAGAATGGAAACTTTTTGGGTAAGGGATATGCTTGTAATGGGATGATCAAATTATCTTTGAATGAAAAGAATTCTTCTGCCTACATGATTGAGTCTGTAACGCTATGACATGGTAGACTAGTCCATATTGGTTACAGTACCATAAAACTCATGGCTAAAAACAGCCTAATATCATACAATGATAGTGACAAAGATAAATGTGAAGTATACATACGGTCTAAAATAATCAAGAAACCATTCCCTAGTATTAAGAGATCATCTTAAATATTAGACTTAGTGTATACTGACATATGTGAACTAAATGGCGTTCTTACCCGTGGAGGTAAAAAGTACTTTATAACGTTTATAGATGATTGTTTAAATATATATATATATATATATATATATATATATATATATATATATATATATATATATATATATATATATATATTTCTGTTAAAATCGAAAGATGAAGCATATAAAGCATTCAAGATCTGTAAATTTGAAGTAGAAAATCAGTTGGACAAAAATATTAAAATCCTTCGTAGTGACTGAGGAGGAGAATATTTCTCTAATGAATTTTCTAACTATTGTGAAGAACATGACATAATACATCAGTGCACAACACCTTATACACCACAACAAAATGGTGTGGCAGAGAGAAAAAATAGGACATTAGTAGAAATGGTTAACTCAATGCTAATACAAGTACAGTTGCCATTAAACCTATGGGGAGAAGCTCTGTTAGATGCATGTCATGTTTTAAACCGAATTCCATTTAAGAAAATCAAGATCTCTCCATACAAAATATGGAAAGGAAGAAAATCAAACATGGGAATTGATAGATCTACCTCCATGTTCTAAACTAATAGGATGTAAGTGAGTATTTAAGAAAAAATATCACACAGATGGTACAATTTAAACCTTTAAGGTAAGATTAGTTGCTAAGGGTTTATGACAGAAATAAGGAATCGATTATTTTGACACTTATTCTCTGATAGCTCGAATAACATTGATTAGGATCTTATTCGCTCTAGCGTCCATATATCATCTTTATATCCATCAAATGGACGTGAAGACAACATTCCTGAATGATGATCTCGATGAGGAGGTTTACATGAAACAATCAGAAGGGTTTGTTCTACCAGGAAATGAAAGAAAAGTATGTAGACTTGTTAATTCTTTGTATGGATTAAAACAAGTAGCAAAATAATGGCATGATAAATTTGATTCTAAAATTCTGTCTTATAGTTTTGAACATAACATTGTTGATAAATGCATATATTCAAAAGTGTGCAATGATTATATTGTAATCATATGCTTATATGTTTATGATATGTTAATAATCAATAATAAAATAGAAGGTGTAACTGAAACCAAAAAGTTTCTCTCTTCAGTTTTCAAAATGAAGGATCTTGGACAAGCTGATACTATATTAGGTATCAAAGTTAAAAAATATAGTGGGGGTTTTGTATTATGCTAGTCTCATTATATTGAGAAAATAATAAATAAGTTTAATCACTTGAAAATTAAAGAGGCAAATACCTCGTTTGATCCAAGTATCAAGTTAAAAGACAACAGTGGAAGAGCACTTGCACAACTAGAGTATGCTAGTGATATAGGGAGTCTTATGTATGCAATACAATGCACAAGACCGGATATAGCATACGCTGTGCGTAAACTAAATAAGTTTACGAGTAATCCAAGTGTTGAACACTGAAAAACAGTAAGTAGAGTTCTACGTTATCTTAAAGAAACAAAAGAACTAGGGTTATTTTACTCAGAATTTTCAGCATTGTTGGAAGGATATACCGATGCAAGTTGGATATCGAGTGTAGGGGACAACAAGTCCACTGCAGGATGGATATTCACCCTAGGAGGTGCAGTTGTAGATTGGAGATCCAAGAAACAAACTTGCATAACGCACTCAACTATGAAATCTGAGTTCATAGCTTTAGCTACTACAAGCAAAGAGGCTGAGTAGTTGAGGGATCTTCTATTAGAAATCTCATTTTATGAGAAGCCTTACCGGCTGTTTCACTTCATAGTGATAGTAAAGTCACTCTAGCGAGAGCCTATAACGGTACCTATAATGGGAAGTCCAGACACATAAGTTTGAGACATGATTATGTAAGGCAATTGATTCAAGATGGAATCATTGCGATCTCATATGTAAAGTCGAGTAATAACTTGACTGATCCTTTTACTAAACCTCTGACGAGAAAGGTAGTAAGGACAATATCTAAAGGGATGGAGTTGAAACTATTTAATTAAAGTTTCACCAGTGAAAGAAACCCAACCCAAAATTAGAAAATCTCTAAATATTGAGTTTAACGGGTAACAACAATTCACTGATGAGTGAAAAATTTCAGTACTAAATAAATTAATAACCTCATACAGAATGATAGTGCTAGCCGTTATAAAAGAGGGATGAGTATTAAACTCTTAATGAAATTCAGTCAAACGGGACAAGTGTTTTAACAGAAAGACTAGAACGATTTCACTTATGTGAACGTAGAAGTGGTGTCGCTTCTCATGAGAGCTAGAGTTATCTTGGGATCGTTCATGAAACATGATAAGCACATGGCCATTAAAAGTGTTAAGCGAGATTATGAAGGAACACCTAACGCAGGAGCTATTGTGTGTGTGGTATTTTTTATTATATCATATAGCAATAACTGGTTCAATGTTGCGGTAACCAGAAATTTCAAAATAACTTTAAAATACTTACACTAAGGAAATATTCAAATCGTAAGATATCTTTCTGTATGCATAATAACTATTATTATTCTGGTAGAGTTTTTCATTGTTTTAAAAATCAGTGGGGGATTGTTGAAAATCAGTGATTTTAAAAATAATAAAAATAAAAATTTTAAACTTTTCAAAATTTCAAAATTTTCCTGCTAAAACTCTTTTTGAAAATTTTGAAATAAAAAAAAAGTGCGATGTGTGCTTTGTCCCACATCGAAAATGGTTGAAATCTTTTTGTGATTTCTATGAGATGTTGAGAAGAGTATTCTTACTTGGAGCTTTTAGAGGAGATGAAATACAGGTTGTGTATTCCAGTACGTAGCAATGGAACACACGCACGCACGCACGCGATTGCTCGCTCGCGCTTGGGAGAGGTGGAGGTCAAGGGCGTGGGCGTGGGCGTGGACGTTGGCAGTGTGGCTGTAGTGGCACTAGATGATGCACTTTACACTTTGCACATGCGCATTATGTCGCAGAGTGGTCGCTCCCTTGTGACCTTACGCAAGACGGTACAATGGATCTAGTGAGACGAGTCTGGTTAGAGCCTTAAGGCGGTATGGATTTGAAACGAGCTTGGGTTTTATAGCTAACTGAGAACGGTCGGATCTTAAATCTGAAACGTTCAGCAGTTTTAGAAAATGACTCTATGCCTTTATTTTTTAAATGTTCTGGATCATTGATTACAGCCTTACAACGGTCCACTACCTGATGCCTATATAAACTAGACCATTCCAGTCCGATTTTATCATCTCACCATACCTCTCTCTCTCATCAAATCAAATACGAGAAATAACTCCATCCTAGAATACTGTGATCATCTCTACCGTCTAAATCTGCCAGAAGAGATTTATTGCGTTAAATTGTTCCACAGTGGACCTATCGTGATTGCTGCATGCTGGATCCAAATAAGGCTTGTCTTATCCTAGAAACAATTCGCCTGTAACCCATCAGCAGAGATAAGGGAGCGAATCACGCTTGAAGGATAGTGTATTTTATACGTGATTCAGCCTAGTGAAAATATTATTATTATTATTATTTTATTTTTGGTGTATACAAACTCAGATTCTTAACATGATTTTTGGCTCAAACCCAACCCGCAATACATTAGAATCTCCCAGTCTGACCCATTTAAATCCATCTGGCCTAAACATTGTAACTGGGTCAGGTTCGGTAGACCTGGGCCAACCCGACATGATGGAACTCAAATTTTATGATTGACATGTGGGGCTAAAGGTATGCCTACCCCTGTCCAAGTATTAGATTAGGTTGGGCTGAGCTTTGGTTACAAATCCAGGTTGGGTTGCATTGGTTGGCTTTGGTTGGGGTAAGGGTTCGACCCAACACACCCAAGTTGCACACTTAAGAACATTTTAGTCCTTTGCTAAGTTGACTATGTCATTTAAAAATTCAGAAATTCCAGAGCAATCTGGCTGTTGTTTTAATGCTTTTTTTTTTTTTTTTTTTTAAAAGCATTATCTTTGATTCAACTAAGATTTGATAGATAAACAAAGAAGTGGATTTTATAGACTCGTCAAATATCAGCTTGGTCAAAATTTCTTAAGCTCTCGAGAAGTTTTTAATGACAAACATTCAACCCCCACTGCGGGGTCTACTTGGGCCTTCCATCTTCCTTATCTTTGAACTCATGCCCTAAAATGATCTAAAAAAAATGAATGGGATGCATGAATAAAACCCATACATCTCGGTGGGCCCCTGCCTAGATCAAGTCCATCCAGTCATGGGCATGACATATCCTGCTTCAGGTAAAAAAGCACTATAATGCACACACATGTTCAAGGGGCAAACAATAACAAACCATGTATGCCAATATGAGCATCTGTGATGTATCCTTGACGTTCATATGGTTTTACTAAAGATGCTTGTATTATAGGCTAAAATTTGTCACGGTTCACTCATCGGGTTACAACTCATTTGATTTTACCTTTGTAATTAGTGGTTTATGTTGGATATGATCTTAATACCATAAAATTTGTGATTGGAGACGTTACTTGCAATTTTTTATTATATCGTAGTTCCACGCAATTAGTGATTTCTGGGTCATGATTCCATTATATATGCTTTGCTTTGTGACTTACCTTGAAAGCCCATGTATTATGGGTAACGAACCTTTGTTAGGTTCTAAACATGAAACTGTACCTACTGTTATGGAATTATGTGTAAACCAAATCTATGTTGTTCCTCTTAACTAATTATGGTATCGAGACCTTGTAGCTCACTGAGTGTAAAAGGTCTCATAATAGATTAAGTGTAAACCGGACTAATAAGATGATGGCCTAATCCGGTATTTTTATTGCATTAATGACACCATCGCATGTCACTTTGTGATTCCAGGTCAATTTCATGCGATTTTTGGATTGTATTACCGTTCTACATTCCTTTGTGATTTTCAAATCTGGTTACCGTTGTACGTCCCTTTGTTATTTCCAGGTCATGTTACCATCGACGTCACTTTGTGATTTTTAAATCATGCTACCATTGCATGTTCCTTCATTATTTCTGGATCATGTTACCATGTATGTCACTTTGTGATTTCCGGGATCATGATACCAATTCGTGGTTCATGCATCCACTCATGGATTTAATCAAGATGTTATATTGATCTGATATTGCGATTGTTTTGCTTGATTATTATAAACTATTCTTGAATAGGATGTTGGATGTGAAGCATTGGTGGGAATTCTTCACTGAGATAGACAGTCACGCTTTTAGTGTATATACACTAAATAAATGGATCTGGACTAGCGAGAGATGTGGATAAGGAACCATCGGATGAGGCACCTCATTATAGCACCGCCGAACGCTTCAAAGTGAATCAATAATTGGCTCTCTTTCTATTAAGCATTGACCTTTTTGGACCTTCATGTAATGTGATTGTAATAAGTCCCCACCAGGGAGGACTGGTGTGAATGTTGTGAACACTTACTTTCATTCTCATTCCTTTAACATATCTTACTTGCTCGATGCCTACCACATGGAATAAATGCAAATGTAGTTAATTTATTATATAAATTGTACAATTTTATAATTAAGATAACACCTAAAATTTTGGGGCACGAGTACCTAGGGGTGTACATGAACCGAGCTAGCTCGATTAGCTTGCTCGACTCAACTTGAAAATGCTGGACTCGACTCGGTTTGAAGTTGAGTTCAAGCCAAGTTGAGCTGATTTTTTGAGCTCGAAAATGAGTTTGAGCCGAGTTTGAGCTAGCCCCAGCTCGACTTGACTTGGATCGAACCCAACTCGAATCGAACTCTGATCAAACCAATTCAGTGACTCGGTTACTTTGATATTGATGTTGCTCACCAAGCATTTGATGAAATGACTCAACGAAGTGTGGTTGGTGGCAAGGAAGGTATGTATATGAAATAAATACTCTTTTTTTTATTAATTTTTATGTTGCTTAGAAGGTGTTTGATGAAATACCTATTAAACCACTGTTGCTATTTTACATACAGTGAGATTTTGAAGGTGCAGTCCATTTGTTTGTGAAAATGTTGCAGCAGGCGAACTTGACTCGAACTTAGCTCGAACTAGCCCGAACCGAGCCGAGCTGGCTAGTTAGGCTCGAGGACTGAGCCGAGCCAAGTTCGAGCTGGGGTCAGCTAGTGGCCGAGCTGAGTCGAGCTGAGGCCAACTTAACTCGGTTCGACTCGATGTACACCCCTACGAGTACCATACTCAATCTACGAAATTTGTGGTGTTACACATATCAGCATTCATTTAGGCTTTTAACATAGGCTTACCTCCTTTAAAGCATAAACACACATCGAATGAACTCTTGAGATACTTGAGAATTCATTTAACTGCTTCACAATGCTCTTTGCAAGGATTTGCAAGAAATTTACTAACAACACCAACTACACGTGCAATGTCAAGCTTCGTGCATACCTAGCATATATCAAACTTTTTGCTGCAGATACATAAGAAATTTTATTCATTTCTTATTTCTCTTTCTCAGTTAAGGAACTTTGCTCACTACTTAACTTGAAGTGACCTGCAAGTAGAGAATCGACATGTTTTGCCTTGTTCATATGGAACATTTCAAGTACTCTCTTAATATACATTTCTTGTGATAACCAAAAATTGCTAGCCTTCTTATCATGAGAGATCTTCATGCCCAGAATTTGTTGTACGGGTCCAAAGTCATTTATCGTAAATAAGTTGCTTAACTCCTTTTTCAACTTATCAATTTTATCAATATCTTGATTAATAATCAACAAATCATCAACATAAAGCAAAAATCATAATAAAATCACCATAAAAAAATTTCTTAGTAAATACACAATGGTCTGAAGCTTTTCTCTTATACCCATAATCCATCATGAATGAATCAAACTTTTTGTACCACTATATTGGAGTCTATTTCAACCCGTATAGGCTCTTCTTCAATTTGCTACCATGTACTCACACCCTTTGACTTCAAAACCTTTCGGCTGCTCCATGTATATTTCTTCTTCTAAATCATCTTAAAGGAATGCTTTTTTGACATCTAGTTGCTCAATCATGTTTCCCACCAAACCCAACACGACTCGGATGGATGACATCTTTACCACCAAAATAATAAAATAATAATAATCTCGTAAAAGTCAATGCCTTTCTTTTGCCCAAATTCTTTCACAACCAACCTTGCCTTGTACTTTAGCTATGAGTTCTTCTCTTTAGTCTTCAACCTGAATACCCGCTTATTTTTTAGTGCTTTCTTGTCCTTTAGTAGCTTCATTAAGTCATAGGTGTGATTCTTATGCAAAGAATCCATCTCTTTATGTATAGTTCTTATCCACTCTTCTTTATGTTCATCAATTTTGAGTTTCTTGATAGTTCTCTAGTTCACCCCATTGGTAAGCATTACATACTCACGAGGTGGGTACCTCTCGAATGGTTAGCTCGCTCTAGTGGACCTTCTTAGCTAAGGTATAACTGGTGATTCTTGAGGGGGCTACTCTCCATATTCTTCTTGTTGAACATCAACACATAATCACCAACCATCTCTTCTTGGCCCTGTGCATCTCCCCCATCATCATGCACCATGGGAGGAGGGACTGGATCTAGACCAATAAGATCATCAACACTAGGTGGGAGATTTTCAAATTTCTCAAAATCCTCAATTGTTTGGTCTTTAAAAAAGACCACATCTTTGCTTTTAATTACCTTCTTGTCAACTAAATTCCATAACCTATAGCCAAATTTTTCATTGCATAGCTCAAGAAGATACACTATTTTGCCTTGTCATCATGTTTGGACCACTCATCTTTGAAAACATGTACAAATGCTTGACAACCAAACACCTTTACAAGTTCATATGAAACATCTTTCCCCATCGTTATCCTTTCTATAACATCTCCATTTAGAGGAGTTGAAGGAGATAGATTAATTAAGCAACAAGTGGTTCACATAATATCTCTCCCAAATAATCTTGGGAATTTGGCTTTTGAAAGCATGCACCTGATGATTTCTATAATAGTGCGATTCATCCTTTCTGCTACATTATTATGTTGTAGAGTCTTTATAATGAATTTCTCATGTCGAATTTCATGGCCTTTGCAATTGTAACATCTTGAAAAAATCCGTACAAAGGCCCGAGTACCACCTCAGGCAGAAATCACTAAGGACCAAATTATTTAGAAATTAGTCGTGAATTGATTAAGTGTTAAACTAGATTACCTGAGAAATTAGTACTAATCACTTTAAATATGTTCTACAAGATCCAAAACTTGTAGAATCGTTAATGCTATATTACCCTAAAACCTAGGATCAATCTTTAAACCCAGTTGCTCTCAGGAGCAACTGAAACTCTATATCGGACCTGGACCGTGCATCAAAAGTCTAATAACTACAGAACTATACGATTAGGACTGTCTTATTGGGCTTGATAACCATCTTGAAAATTAAGTCCTAATAGTAACCAAAAATGCTTAATATGAGCCCGGAGCAAAGTGTGTGAGAAACACAAATATCTTTAGAAAATGAACTGAAACTTCAGTGAATTGAGTCGGTTCGCTTGTAGGCCAAGTATAAAGATTCAGACCGTCAGAATCTGACCCAATTACACACTCGGATCAGGAGAAATTTCCCACACATGTCAGTGTACTTGTGGCCCTGATCGAGTATCGATGACCGTTAAACTGAAACTGGGCCCTCGCGGTCGATCTGTAAACCCGATCGGATCGAAAACTTAGCTTGACTGAGATCCAGTGTCAGGAAGCTTAAATCCGACCGCGTTCAGTAAAGGGGCCTCCAGAAGTGCTCCGTTGGATCGGAACAGACGCTATTTGGTTGTAACCTAAGAATAGCTTGGCCCTGAGGCTATTCCCATCACTTCTGAGCCTATACAAAGGCTTTAAACCCTTTCTCACTCACTCCATACGAATTTGTAAACCTTAGAGAGAAAAGAGAGAGAAAAGAGAAGGAAAAAGAGAGAAAGAGAGAGTGTGAGAGATTATTCTTGGGACTCAATCTCGCCGTTCCACGTGCTTATCCGTCATTCCTGTATCGGTATTCGGGCGATTTCGTTCCTGCTCTTAGGTAAAAAAACCTAATCCTAATCTATTTTAGGGATTCAGATAGTGTAAGTGATGAAATAGCTAATCTAATTCATGCTATAGGTTGCCATTCTACCGTTGACAAAGACTCATTGTCTAAACTGAATTAGTTACGCATTTACCGAAGAAAGGTGCAGACTATAAACGTTTACGTTATAGTTTTCAAGGCTTTCAACGTCAGTAATGATTTATGACTGACTTGATTGTTATCACATGTGTTAGATAAGATGTCTTCCGTTATTTACATATATGCATATACACTATGTGAATATAATGCATTCTATATGTTCATTGAAATGTTTGAATGAGTATGGAATTATGAACTGTGCTTGCCATGATTGTCGAATGAAAATACATGATTGTTGTGTATATGACAACTCCTTGGTGAAAGGATTCGTCCTAATATATGTTGTAACCAACATACGTCATGTATGTTGAAATATGTAGTCTAAGTGTTTGATAAAATGTCCAAAAGATTTGCTGAATTGTATGTTTTAAGGGCGTTGGGATGGGAGTCTCGACTACCTTGGCTATTTGTATGAATTCGTTCATGTGACTTGAATCTACCTGCGTGATTTGTGTACGTAATCCATGCCTAGGATAATATGTGTAATATGTATTCTTATGAAATGCTCAAATGGTTGTTGTATTTAAATCATTTATTCATTACTGTTTTGACTATCTCTTATAATTACTTGTTGAAATTGAATGTAATTGGGGCTATGATGTAGTCTAGGAAATCGGTAAATGTCTATGAACAGTGGTTGAATTGCTTAACCACGACGGACATGCCTGATGAATCCGAGTCGCACGCTGCTTGTCGGCAGTGGTTAGGCCACGCGAAGTGGCTTGCGAGCTCCATATCGATCGGGTCAACTATGCTTGTACCAGTCGAGTTCGTCAAGTAACCTGATTAACCGAATGTATGTTTACCATGTATGAACGCTACTGCTTGAACTTAAGGTACCAAACTCACTAATGAAAACCCCGTTAACCTTGGTAGCTCGATCCGCTACGACTTATGAACCGGACATGGTGGTATGGGATACCGTGGTCGAGCTGTGGGCCTATGTAACGCCCGTGAAAAATTCATACTTGGGTTCGAGTACCAACTCGACCCGAAATTGCGTAGAATTCATTCCTTTAGAAAATATGACTAGGTTAGCTAGTGCAACGTTAGAATAGCTGGGAAATGGTCCCTGATCACTTTAAATACGTTCTACAAGGCCCGAAGCGAGTGGAACCAAGGGTGCTATAATGCTCTAAAGCCTCGGATCAAACTCTAAACCGGTTTGTTCTCTGGACCACTTTGAATCTTTGTATTGGATCTAGACCGCACGTCGAAAGTCCGATACCTCCTATCTTAGACCGTTAGAACCGTCTAGCTGGACTTGACACTCATTCCAAAAATCAAGTCAAACCGATGATCACAGGCTATTTCATTGAGCCCGGACCGAAGAGAGTGTGAATAGGGACATAGTTGGAATTTCAAATTCAAATCTGGCACACAAATTTGACGCATCAGTATTAAGCATTCTGACCGTTAGAATACAGCCAAATTACACCCTTGGATCAGGAAAAATATCTATTATATATCACGAGACTTATAGGCCTGATCTTGGTGCGGTGACCGTTAAACTGAAACTGGGCCGCCACGTGCGATCTGGGAACCCAACCGGTCTGAAAACTGGATGCGTGCTAGATCCAGTATACACGAGCTTAAGTTCGACCGCATTTGGCCAGGGGACCTCCAGAAATGCTCTTTTGGACCGAAACGGCCCCGATTTGGTTAGGCACCAAGTAAACATTGTTCCCAAGCCCATTTTGGGAATGTTTTAGGCTATAAAAGGGGTTGAAACCCTCACTCCTCTCTCCCATCCGAATTTGAGAGAAGCCCTAGCTTGGGAGAGAGAAAAAGAGTGAGAGATTGTGAGAGAGTGGGAGAGTTCTTCCTGCCACTTGTGCTACGTGTTGCACGTGCTTAAGCAACACTCCTCTACCGCTTTCCCGGCGATTCCACCGCAATCCTAGGTAAGTAAAAATCCTAAATAGTTGGTGATTTGAGTTTTCCTTGTTTCCATAGCGATGTAGCTTATGGATCTTATGTATTAGGCTCCTTACTCGCCGTAGACGAAGCATATACACTCCGCTTCAATTCCCGAGTCTACAAGACACTAGGTGAGGATTTTAGACGCTTTGATTGACGGTTCCCAACGCTTTCAATGTCGTTTAATAGTAGATTCTTGACGGCATCGCCGTTTGACATGTACAAAATGCTCTCCGTTTCCCGTTTCGTAAGCTAACGAAGAATATGAGATTTAGGGCATTTTAGTCATTTGTAGGAAGTACTGTTTACATTCATATTTTGCTGATGTGATTGACATGGTTTGTTGTCGCATTAGGAAGTTAGGAATGCGTGCATAATTAGTTTGGCGAAGAGATTCGCCTAGTTGCACACTTTGGGTCGACATACTATATGTAGACTTAAGTGTGTAGTGTATGTGTTTGTATAAATGCTTGTATTAGTATGTATTGAATTAAATGATGTTATTTGATAGTTTGTGATTGATTTTTCAATTATTATGCCGACCTAAATGATTTTCTACATGTTGACAAAATGCATGATTTCATTACATGCATGGAATGTATGTACTTGAGGATTTGCTTAAGTTGAATATGCATGGGAAGTATGCCTTGAAGATTTGCTTAAGTTGAATGTTATAACATGTGCTAACATGCTCACATGATGTATTTCAATTCCAATACCTTTTTATAGTGTTAATGTAATTCCATAGATGTGTGGGACTTGACTTAGTCCAGGCAGTCGGTAACCGAGCGAATTCGTGGCTGACTGGTCATAGCCACGAACGACGCGTCGATGAATGTGATTCGTGTTGAGAGTTGGCGGCAGTGGTTAGGCCACGCGAAGTGTTTTACGCACTTCATGTCGTTCAATTCGAGATGCGATCGCGCTAGTCGAGCCCGTCAAGTAACCCGACTGGCCGATGTTTGTTCACCTTGTATGTATCATAACTGCTTGAACCTAGGGTACTGAACTTACCATTGTAAACCCTATTAACCGTAGTACCTTGATCCACGAAGACTCATGAGCCGGGCATGGTGGTATGGGACACCGTGGTCGAGCTGTCGGTCTACGCTGGGGCCACAAACCTCCCCGTAGTGACCAATGAGCACCTTGACTCGTGAGCAGATTATGGTGGTATGGGACACTATATTCTAGCTGTCGGCCTACACTGATCAGGCGACGAGCCCTTTGTAGTGACCGCGAGCGTATTCTGAGTTCACGGGAGGCGACGACCCTTCCGTGCCGATGAGTACAGTAGGCCTGTATTGATAAGGTGATGGGGGAGCGGTGCAACGAGTGCGAGCAACAGCCCTGGCAGCCCTTGCAGTGACCTACGAAATGTACATCGTATGAGATTACTAGGAGTGACGACCCTAGACAGGATCCGTGTTGGGATTGATACAAGGGAGGTACCTTAGTTTCGCAATCCTGCTGTTTGAATGGACTAATAACAACTTGGTAATCATATCACCATAGCATTGCATGTGCCTGGAAGATGTGGAGCACTCTAGGGAGTGTGGCATGCCGCGGTCGTAAGATGTTGCCGTATGAGGGTGATCGTCGGTGAGGGCATACATCACGTCATATCATCTTGCATTAACAACAGTATTAGGACTTGTCTGATTTACTGCTTTACTATTATCGCGTGATTGAATTGTGAATATGCTAATCTTTGCTCTATGATTCCACTGAGTTGATCACTCATTCCCACGTTACGGGATGGTGTTTGCAACACCCACCAGACCCTGTTGTAGTTGCAGGTGACGACGAGATCCAGGAGGTGGAGCCGGAGATTGACGAGGACCAGGATGAGTTCTCGTATATGCAGTATCACGACGGCTTCCCGTAGGTGACCTGGATCGAGGGGGACTTCAGTGGGACTATTTTGAACTTATTCTTTTGTCTATTTACATGTATATGAGACTCAGAGATGTAGTCATACTTTGGAGACAGTTGAGATTACTTTATTTTTCCATACAGTGATATATATATATTGTTTAGTCTTCCGCTTGCTTTTATCACTGGATCTGAAGTATGAATTGCAGTTTTGGTATACTTTTACTCATGTGAATGCTTTAAATCAGACAACATTGAATCATAACCATTTTTGTTGCATAAGTGACGGTCTGGAACTCGGGAGTTGAGTTTATACACGACCCCCGATTTTCAGGGTGTTACAGCCTACCTCAGAGTGACGAGCCCACCCGTAGTGACCAATGAGCAACCCCAAGTTCATGAGCCGAATATGGTGGTATGGGACGCTGTATTCGAGTTGTTGGCCTACGACTAGGTAATGAGCTATTCGTAGTGACCTCGAGCATACTTTGAGTCTGTGCTGAGGTGACGAGCTTTTCCGTAACAACTAGAGTATAAGCTAAGCTTGCATCGAGGTGACGAGCCCTTGCAGCGACCTGGAATTGCAACACCGTATGAGATTTGCTAGGACTGACGACCCTAGAATGCATCATTGTTTAGGAAATGATATAAGGGAGGTACCTTAGTTTCTCAATCTTGCTGTATGAAAAAGACTAATAAGAACTTGAAAATCACGCTCATGCACCGCATTGAATGTGCCTTTGGCATTAAAGTTGAGCATTGAGGAAGTGATTGCATACCGCGACCGTGAGATGAAGTTTGCAGAGGGAGTGCAGGCGAGGGCATACATCATTAATACATATCATTCTTGTATTAACCAAAGTACTTAGGAATGCTTGATTGTATTACTTTGTCATTACCGCTTGATTGAATTGATAACATGTTAACATTTGCCTTATAGCTCTACCGAGTTGATCACTCACTCCCACGTTCTGTGACGATATTTTAAACACCAACCAGACCCTGTCTTAGTTGCAGGTGATGGCAATGCCTACGAGGCAGAGCTCGACTTCGAAAACGACGAGGAGACGTTCTCCTGCATGCAATTGTCAGGTGGGTTTATGTGGACCGTTCTAATCGATGGGGATGCAGGGTTTAGATACTGTAGCTGGACCACTACATTTTGACATTTTATATCTTGAAAAATTCATGTAATTGTGTAACCTAGAACATGATTATACTCTGGAGATGTACCACCTCTTACATACTTTATACATATTAATTACAGTCTTCCGCTGGCGTAATTTAAATTTGTCTCTGGAGTATGATATGCTGCTTTAGTCTAATCTCACTCATGTTTAAAGTACTAATACCGATAACATTTAACTCATTATTATCTATGTTGCATAAGTGATGCGTTGGAACTCGGGAATTGGGCTCCTGCTCGACCTCTGATTTTCAGGGCGTTACAGCAATACTGCTCAAATGGCCAAATATAATCGCCATCATTATCTGTGCGTATACACTTCAACGACTTACTTATTTCCCTTTCCACTATAACATAAAAATGCTTAAACACATCCAAAACTTGGTATTTAGTCTTCAAGGTATATGCCCATGCCTTTATAGAAACATCATCTATGAAAGCATAAAAGTAAGAATCACCGCCTACAAACTAATTTCAAAACGTCTATTTTCTTTCGAAGATGATTTTTATGAAATGGAACTCTATGTTGTTTTCTAACCAGGCAATGAACACAACTATTTAAAGTTGTACATTTTATATAATGAATGAGTTTCTTCTTGGCAAGGATTTGTAAGCCTTTCTCGCTCATGTGACCTAACCACTTGTGTCATACATCAATAGGAGAATCATCCTTTGTTGTATTCACCCTGGCCCTGTATAATTGTACTTATGTCCTGTATAAAATGCAACACCTCTTGCCTCTTGCCACAACAAGCGACCCTTTTGTAAGCTTATATTGTTCATCACAAAAATTATTGTTGAAGCCTTCTTCATCTAATTTTCCCTCAAAACTTAAGGTGAATATTGGGTACATGCTTCACATCCTTGAGAACCAACATGCAACCAACATTGATCTCAACATGCACATCGCCCATCCCCACAATTTTTGAAGAGTCACTATTACCTATCTTCACAACACTAGAGTCCCCTGACTTGTAAGATGTGATGAAGTCTTTACGAAAATTAGCGTGATATGAAGCACGAATATCAACAACCCAAGTATGTCTTGACATGTGAAATTGAGACATGAATGTTCACAACCTGAAAAGATAATTAATAATATCACCATCTAAAGTAATTGTAGTTGTGTCATTCTCTTCTTGTTTTTCCTTCCATATTTCTTTCTTCTCCTTTTTGGGCCTTCAACACTTATTTTGACAGTAGCCCAGCTTGCCACAATTATAACAATCAACATCATTTCTTAATTGACTTGGATTTGCCTTTTGACTTCTCACAGTAGTGAGGTTTTTTACTTCTGCTTTTCCCCTTATTTTTTGTGACGAGTGTTTTTTACTAAGTGGAACTCAATAATTTTCTTTTTATTTCTTCATTCAACAAACTACTTGTTACTTAGTTCATTGTAATAACTCCATTTGGAGCGAAGTTGCTTAGAGACACCATTAAGATCTCCTAATTATCGGACAAAGAACTAAGAAGTAACAAAGCCCATAACTCATCATCTAATATCATTTTCATGGAAAAGATCTGATTTACAATACTTTTGATTTCATTCAAATGCTACGCAATTGAGCTTCCTTATTTATATTTCAAACTCATAAGCTTTCTAATCAAGAAAGCTTTATTACATGCGATCTTTCTCTCATACAATCCTTCCAATATCTTTCAAAGTGATTGTGCTAAAATTTCTGTAGACACATGATGAAATACACTATCATCCAACCATTGTCAAATAAACCCAATGACTTTTTGGTCTAGTTTCTTCCACTCTTCATCGATCATATCTTTTGGTTTGGCCAAAATACATTCAATGAGTGTGTACTAGTCCTTAAAATACAATAAATCTTCAATCTTGACTTTCCAAATCATCCAATTGTTTCCATCGACTTGTGCCTGCCTCCATAATTTAGACACGAAATAATTATAACAAAATATGGATCTCTGGTACCACTTAATGACTCTATACATTTTCCTTCTATATGCAAATCAATAGGATTAATTAACAATATAAAATATATTTGGTGGATGACAATCACTTCTAACATAAAACAAACAAATCATCAAACATGTAGGATGTAAGATGCTAAAATCTTTTACATGCAAACCCTTCGATGTGAAGGAAAAATCATGAGACCTAGTCTAACACAACTCTACCATAATAGAAATAATGGAAATACAATAATCAAGGGACCTCTCTTGAAAACTTAAATTACATCATCCTTAGGTGAATTACAAGCAACATGAAAGATATAAATTTCTCACCAACTATGGATCGTAAAAAACCTCTAACACAACTCTTGGAGAAGTCAATCGAAGAAACCAACATTGTGAATAGACCCTCGTGAACTGAACTAGATGCATAGATTTCGACCGTAGAAGACTCTTGATCTTCTTTTTCTACAAAACTCAAAATTTCTCCTCTCTTTCTCCTTTATTACTCCAAATGTTGCTCTACCTCTTTATACAAATAATAATAAAAAATCCTCTATTACTATCACTTTACTTGTTTGGCCAAAAGATCAAAAATACCCCCATACATGTGGCATTAAAAGAACTACTTAAACTCACACATGTGAGTCCCAACTCCCGCATGAGGAGAGAGCCCAACAAACCGAGACTCACCCAATTACAAGTATATAGGTTCACGGATTTAAATGGGTTGGGCCAGGCCGCATTGTATTGCATTACGGGTCAGATTTGGGCGAGAATTCAGTCCATTTAAAAACGGCGCACGAAATGGGTAACCGATCATAAAATTATGGCCGTGAGATGCTATAGTGCGCAGTTAGCCTGTTTTTGTGCTATTGGTGGATCTTCATTGAGTCGTCCTTCACCTGTCTTACACTAAAGTTGCAGAGAATGCACATGCCAACACTAGCTCATTCTTAGTTTTTTTTTCCTTTCCCCCTTGGAAAAATTCTTCAAGATGAAACATCTAAGAAAATGGATAATTCAAGCAAAAACAAATGACATTGTTATAACGTCTGCTTACAAACAAGAGCATTGCATTTACTTCAACTGATGCACTCAAATTTCTTTTGGGTTCTTGTCCTCATTTTCTTCTTCCTGGTGTGTCTTTAGATCCAGTACCCCCTCTTTCTCTTGTGGAGGAGCCACAGGAGTAGAAGAGGCAGAATCTCTGTGATCTCCTTCCGTTGTTTCTGATGTTGAGTTGGTTTCTCCATAATTACTTGTGCCAGTCTTTGAACCCTCAATGGCGTCGTCTCCTCCTTGGGTTTGAACTGTCTCTTTTTTTATAGTCTTGTCATTGGTTTGCTTCTCAGTGTCGTTCTGTTTATGGGCCAGAGATGAATTTGAAAACTCGCCCGATTCAGTCATTACAGTCCCGCCACGGTCCGTTGGACTTTCTGGGTCTGAAATTGTTTTTGGATCTGAACTCATCTCCTGATCAACGGTTTTTATCTCATTAAGCGGACCTTCTTTTGGAGCTCCATTCTCGTCCGTGAATTCCTGGGTCTCATTTCTCATTTCACCCCGATCAACCGCAATGCTGTCCACGGTACCTCCATTAGTGTCTCTCTCTTCACCCCTATATTTATCTGAATCTTCGGCTTCATCTCCAATTTTCATTTTAATATAGGCATTGTCTTCATCATCGCTCTTTTCCTCCTTTTCATCATTTTTCTCTTCACTAATATCCTTATCCAAATCAAACCGTTCATCACCACTGTTCATTTGACCATCACCATTCTCTTCTTCGTCATCCTCATGTCGACCTTCTTGCTGCTTTTCACCTTCTCCTTCTTCGTGACTTGTGGCATTTTCCTCCAACTCTTCATGTTCCGTGCGGACAGCCTCTTTGGAATGCCTATCTAATTCATCATCTCCACCCCCACCATCTTCCTCCCTCTCACCCGCATCTTCAAAATTCCTATTGTCAGTGTCCGTCTCGACCCCATTGTTGAAAACCAATTTCTCTTTACGACCCAAACGTGTTATTCCATTTCCCTTACTAAGCCTGTATACACTATTCTCATCATCATCATTGTTTGTATTTGGCGATTGCTTGATCTGGTAAAGAAACCAGATGCCCACGGCCAAAAGCAAAGCTAACTGAAATGCGTGCTTGACTTTGAACCCTCTGGTTCTTGGGCTCCGACTAGCATATTGCTGAAACATTACAATTCGATTCACGACCTCCTTGAAATGATAAAGACAACAAAATCAGAATCAACATAACTGACCTAAAATCAAAGAGCAAGGAGCCAAGATAATGAATAAACTAAGGGTGTGTTTGGATGCTCTATTAAATCGAATTGCTATTATTAGCCAAACTGGAATCATCTTCCAAAACATACAAATTGAGGAATACTAGGAAGCATTGTTAGTTTTTCCATTGCACTCTTAATTAAACAATGGTTTGTAATTCAATTCAGTTATGCATCCAAACACATCCCAAGTTTGGAGCAAAATGGAATTGGAAAATGGCTCGATCCGGCTAAAAAATGAGTTTAGAGCATTCCAATCGAATTGACTTGCAATTATTAGTCTAGGAAAGTGAAAATAGCCATATTGAGGATCTAGGACCAAATTACAATTCCCTCACTTTCAAGTAGGACTCGAAAAGAAATGTAATTGCATTTTGAGGGCTATTAGTCTAGGAAAGTGAAAATAGCCATATTGAGGATCTAGGACCAAATTACAAATCCCTCACTTTCAAGTTGGACTCGAAAAGATATGTAATTGCACTTTGAGGGCTAGTTCCTCATTATGAACAGTAGGAAACATTGCTGGTTTTGCCATTTCCTCTCTTGATTAAACCTAAGGATTGCAATTTGATTCACTTCTGCATCCAAACACAGCCTAAGTAGTGGATTAAAATAGAATTGATGACTCTTGCCTGGTTCAAAATGGGTTTAGAGCATTTCCCTCGAAGTTCGAAAAGAAAAGAAACCATAAAGCACAAGCATCAAGAAATGCTAAAAGAACATGTAGAGATTTTTTTGGCCATCCATTTGTTATGTAGACTGTAGACAGGCTCAATTTCTGTCAAGGTCATCTGCATGGTGGGACCCTTCTGGTGGACGGCTTGGATCTCACACATGTATGCTACTTGGAACATGAGCTCCCTTGTAGTTGTGTGTGGGCTTAGCAAAACTCCCATATACATGCACATGGTCACTGTACGTGCGGCATGCACATAATGCGAACCGCCCAGATCCTCGACCCCACTGTATGCAGGTCAAAATGCAAAAGCACAGTTAACAGATGCACATAGCTATCTGATTGGTAGCCCTCAAATGGAAGGTTGAAAACAGTCGAAGGTCCAAATTGAACAAATGAATCTCCGTCAATCAGGAGTTAGGATCATCTGTTCAGTGTGATCGTGGGTTCTGACCCATCTGCAGGGGGGCCCAACAACTCAGATGATCTGGATCAAACTACCTGCTTGTCAAGCTGGTTTGATGATCCAACTAACTCAGGTGAGTTGGCTGGTCAAGCAGAACCTAAATGAAATCTGAGTTCTGTCCTTATACGCCAAAATGCCTCTAAACAGACTGATCTCGAGCGATAATCTCACAATTTCGTACTTCTGCAAAAAAAAATTAAAAGATCTAATGCTGCCATAAACAGAGTTTTCAAGTAACTAATGGCCTGTTTGGTTGCCACTTAAAAATGACTTAATCCCATTTTAGTTATTTGTATTTTAAGTATTAGAGATCATATTTCTCTTTGGTGAGGTTAAAAATAATCTTGATAACCAACAATCATGATCTCTAATACATAATTAGAGACCGGAATCGTCTATAACAACCGTTTCACAGAGTGCGTAAAACACCCAAGATTGTGAGGTCCACCATTTTCTATATGCAAAATCCTCTGTCCATCAGGTTCTATCCTCGACGCTAGGACCTGTGAGTGGGATCCACAACTCTGGTGGGTCATACCAAAGGGAACAATGGGGATAGGATGCCAATCATAAAGGTGCTTGTGGGGCCATCATGGTGTGTATCTTTCACCTGTTAATCAGGGGTAACTCATGAGGATGAAGAAATAATCCAAATATCAGGCAGGCCACACTGTGAACTTAAAAGAGGTTTGAAGAGCAGTTTTACATTGTTCCCAATGGCGTGGCCCATAAGAGCTTTTTATCGGGTTGATCTTTTGTATGTACAATTTAAATAATAGTTCTCACCTGATGGATGGAGTGGATTTACATGTACAACATGGTGGGCCCCACAGAGCTTGGGTCTATTGTACAGCTCTATAAAATAGGTGTTGTAGACTATTCAAGTCCTGTAATTACTATTAACTAAAATGAAATGAACTGATTTTTAAGGAAGTGCAAACAGAACAATCCTACTTGCCACTCACTTCCTCTGTTAAAACACCTCTAAAATCTATTTGTTTTAGTACTAATCTCTAAACCTTCCAATCTTATCAAAGTTGGACGGAATTACTCATACTACGATTGTATCCCATCTATTCATCTGGCAGGACTAGTGTCCAATGGGTGATGTCCCAAAATTCTCCGTTCTCGGAAAATCTTACCCAATATCCACGCCACTAAGTGGACAGGTAAATTCATGAGGTGAAGATTATTGAGGCATGGCCCATCTTCAATGGGCCCCAACAGAAGGTAGGATCCACATCACACTGAATGAATAATCCTGAGCGTCGAACCGCGGCTATTGAATGGATGGTATGGTCTGAATCTAACTGGCAATTATGCTCCATCAGAAGTTGGTCAGAGATTTGGACGGTTTAGATTGCAGTACAAGTATGCAATTGTGCGGTGTATGAGTAACAACCATTTTAAAAATAAAATCTTTATGAAAGATGCACGAAATCCACACACAAAAGCAGCAGCAGTTCTCAGTACTTTCAGGCCAAAATTGCATTCAAAACTAACCGATCTCAACCGTCGATCTAAATTTTCCGATTTTAGACAAGATCGAAAGGCATTAGAGTATTGGAGATTAATATAAACAAAGAAACATACAAATTGCTAAACAGAGAGACCAGATTACCGTTTTCGGAGCTCTGAAAAGCCGCGAACAGAGAAAGAACGAAGCGGGTCTCCAAATCGAGCCGAGAACAGCTTGACTTGTAGATCTTACGAGCTTCGAAATTGGAGAGGAATATCGAAAAAGGGAATATGATGATTTTCAAGAATCAAAATACCCTTGCGATGAAAGTTATGAGAGATGGTTGAGAACTCGAAGTAGCGGTTATGTTTCAATCGCTTTTTCTAAAATACCCTTAATTTCTTCCCGTAATATCTAGAATTGCCACATGGAACGGACCATATTTATATTTTAGGCGGACGCGGATTGCGTACTACCCCCGCCCGTCCCTCGCTCCGAACAGGCAGTTCTGTGGGAGGGTCCACCGTGATTTATCTGTACATCCAAACCGTCTATACATTTTCTAATATTATTTTAAAGCATATATAAAAAAATTAGGCAGATCCAACGATCAAATGGACCACACCACAAATGACTCTTAAATTTAATGCAACTGACATTTTAATACAACCAAGATTATTATTTGGTGTGGTCCACTTGAGCGTTGGATATGCCTTATTTTTGTGTTAATGCCTTAAAATAATATGAGAAAAGGGATTGACGGTTTGGATGTACAGATACATCACGGTGGGTCCGCCACAGAACTGCCCGTTTGGAGATAGGGACGGGCGGGGGTAGTACGCAATCCCCTTTCATTTTTGGCTACGGAGAGTCGGGCACCGCCAGACCTACAACTTCTATGGGGCAAACGATTTCACATGGATGAGATCCAAACCGTTCATCAGGTGCGCCACCTATTATTTGGCCTTGGTCAAGAAAATCAAAATGATCCAAAACTCAAGTGAGCCTCAGCAAAGAAAAAAAGAGTTTAAACTCATGCCTATAATCTATAAATTCACTTCGTCCCACATAAGTTTCAGAAGATAGGGATTTTTGGTGTCAGATGAACGGACTGGATGACATAAATAATGCAGCGTTGGTCCCACGCTCAACTAATGGTGGGCGATACATCACAACTCTTTTCCATATTGTGGCCCACATGAGCATTTTAAGGGAATGATCTTTAACTACCAATGTGAAAACGAATCAACGCACCTAATGGATGGGGTGGATCTCATGAACTTTGTCCCCTGCGTGCTTAACGGTTAGTCGTGCAACTAGTATTAGGCTAGAGTTTTTGGTTCGAATAGCCTCGTTAGGAGCCCGTGTGTATCAAACTTAAGATTTTGTAATCCTTAAATTTTTATTTTTTTTGAGGACGGAAATTTATCTCTACCTTAGTTGTCACTTGTACTACTCTTGTTTCCAAAAGAGAAATGTTCTTTTATTTATTTATTTATAAATTTTTAAAGGATGAGTTCTCTACCAAAGATTGAAATTCGGCCCACCTCTTAGCTAATTTTAATCATACAACCGTGAACACATAAATGAAAATTTTTAGTTTTTTATTTGAAGATATCTGTGGTGCATAACTAAATTAATGTTGTGCATTAATTTTAAACTGTTTCCTTCAGTGTAGTTTACCTATGATAAGTTTTGTTGATACAAAAATCTGATCCACCCTCTTTAGACATTTGAGTATCTGCACAGGAAGAAGATAAAGGAAATCCTGGCTAGAGCAGGGGACCCTCCGATGCCAAAGTCAGGCTAAGAATTTGGGTCTTATAGTATTGAGGGGTTCTTGGAGAGAGATTTTGCGTACCTTTATTCCCTGGAGAGCCCTCTTTTTATAGGCGTGAAGGGCCCCAGTGTAAAGGGATTCTCTCCCCGATTTTTGGGGGATTTGATTTAGTTGCTAAATGTTTATGGATATTCCCGATCCCGAGATTTCTGGGGTCGAGAATCCTCTTACAAGATTTTCGGAACGGTATTTAAGATTACACCGTCTTTCCTTTACTTGGCTCAATTTTTCCTGTTGACTCGGACTTGTCTGTTGTCTCGGTCTTGCCTATTGCCTCAGTCTTGCCTCTTGCCTCAGTCTTGCCTATTGCCTCGGTCTTGCCTCTTACCTCGGTCTTATCTCTTGCCTCGGTCTTGCCTCTTGTCTCGGTCTTGCCTATTGCCTCCGTCTTGCCTCTTGCCTCGGTCTTGCCTATTGCCTCCGTCTTGCCTCTTACCTCGGTCTTGCCTGCTACCTTGGGTGAATTTGGCGGGATTGTTCTATTTTGTGACCGAGTACCTGGACTTCTCATTTTTTCCCCTAACAGTAAGCCCCCCTTACTTCTCGGGTTAATCTGTGGAGGTTCGAGAAGTAAGTTGGTCAGATTATACATCGTTGGCTTATGCCTAGTCAGCTTACGCTCAGTTGGCTTATGCTTGGTTAGCTTACGCTCAGTGGGCTTATGCCTAGTCGGCTTACGCTCAGTTGACTTATGCTTGGTCAGCTTATGCTCAGTGGGTTTATACCTAGTCGGCTTATACCTGGTCGGCTTATGCTCAGTTGGCTTATGCCTGAATAATGGCTGACTCATGAAATAGGTCAGCATGGATGGATCCCTGAAAATCGGATCCTTAGAAATCCTCTGTCGCTAACGGAAGAATTCTCTCCCTCTTCCCTTTACTTTATATCCTCAACCGAGTTGTTTCCTTTTCGAATAGTACTTCTAGGTACGAGATCGAGCACCGAGCTGACTTGCCGAGGTCGGGCTGACCTTTCGAGGCTGACATGAGCTGCTTAAGCCGAGCTAACCTGTCAAGGCCGAGCTTAGCTGTCGAGGCCGAGCTAAGCTGTTGAGGCCGAGCTGAGCCTGTCGAGGCCGAGTTAAGCCTGTTGAGGCCAATCTGACCTATTAAGGGCGAGTGACTTGTTGAGGCCGAGCTAAGCTGTTGAGGCCGAGCTAAGCTGTTGAGGCCGAGCTGAGCCTGTCGAGGCCGAGTTAAGCCTGTTGAGGCCAATCTGACCTATTAAGGGCGAGTGACTTGTTGAGGCCGAGCTAAGCTGTTGAGGCCGAGCTAAGCTGTCGAGGTTGAACTAAGCTGTTGAGGCCGAGCTAAGCCTGTTGAGGCCGATCTGACCTATTAAGGTCGAGTGACCTGTTGAGGTCGAGTTAAGCTGTCGAGGCCGAGTTAAGCTGTTGAGGCCGAGTTAACCTGTTGAGGCCGAGCTAAGCCTGTTGAGGCCGAGTGACCTGTTGAGGCCGAGCTAAGCTGTCGAGGCCGAGTTAAGCTGTTGAGGCCGAGTTGAGCTTATTAAGGCCGAGCTAAGCTGTCGAGGCTGAGTTAAGCTGTTGAGGCCGAGCTAAGCTGTTGAGGCCGAGCTAAGCCTGTTGAGGCCGATCTGGCCTATTAAGGCTGAGTGACCTATTGAGGCCGAAGTTATTTTGGCAGTTATGCCGCCCAGCAGGCTCAGGGTTATTAAGGAAGAGCTTTGACTTGGCTGCAGCTATGATTCATGAAGAGCTTTCTTCTTTCATTTCGTTATAGCAGATTGTTTGGAGTATTTATGGTAGAGCAAGAACGACTTAAGATGTCGTTCCCACAGACAGCGCCAAACTGTTGATTTAAAAATATGGTCCACCCTCTTTAGAGATCAGTTTTTTCGAAAATGGGAGTTATCTGAGGTAAGCGGAACCTCTCCAGCAACCATGCATACATTACTTCGTCCACAAATGGAGAAGCTTTTGTCTCAGATTTGGTCGGGTTTGTGTTCCGACTGTGCTTTATGTCTGCCATCTCTCTCTCCATCTTTTTCTGGACTTCATTTTTTAAGTCCGACTTTCCAAGGTTCCGCACTCTCCGTCGTTTCTTCTACAGGAAGCCGACTTCGCCTCCTCTGATCTATTGTATGCCACAAATCAGAGGCAGGTAAAGCGACCGTTGCAGAGCGAACCGGCTCTAGCTGACTCGGTCCTTGATGCTGACACAGTCTTTCATGCTGACTTGGTCTTCGAGGCGACTGCGGAGCAGCAGGCTGTGCTACAAATGGTGGCAGGAGAACCTGTGCTGACTCGTGACGCTGCTGCATCTGCTAATTACACAGTCGCTCCAACATGTGTTTCATAACAGCCATCTCGGAACGCATCTCTTGGACTTCTCGATCCAACTGTGCGTTCCCTCGGTTCAGGTGGCTGGTAGTTGGAGCAGATGTCGCAGGCGGTGCCACTGCAGGTATCGTTGGGGGAGCTCCCTGAGCTGTGCTGACAGCGGCCTCCCCCGTTTCATTTTGATCCGTCCTCCTAGTTTTCGCCATTCAACAGATCGTAGAAAAATGGCTTTTTGCTCGTTTCCCACAGACGGCGCCAATCTGTTAGTGTATTTTTACGGGACGGCTCTCTCGGGTCAGATCTTCTTCCACCTGCACAATCCACAATACAAAAAGGACCCTGGCTAGAGCCGGGGAACCTCCGATGCTTAAGTCAGTCTTTTGAACAGTAGCAAAGGGTTTCTTGAGTTCTGTATTGCGTACCTTCCTCTGTAAAGAGCTTGGATATTTATAGATCTTAAGAATCCTCATCATACGAGGATTCTTCTCCTGATTATCCAAAAATTTAATCTTCTTCGCTGATTGCGCCCGATCCCGAGGATCTCGGGATCGGACACCCCTATTCCTGAATTTTCGGAACAGTATTTGCATTCATACCGCCTTCTCCTGTCTCGGCTCGGTCGTTACCGACTCTAGGAGAGTCTCGGCCGGCTCAGGAGCCTAAGTTTTCTGCCTTCTCACGGGTGGAATAGTCTCAATGATTATCTGTCGTCCTTCCTTACTCCGTGGTCGACAGAACCAACTCATTAGGTCGATTTTATTCTATCGGTTGGGTGACTTATAACATGCTCGGCCTTCTGTAGGCTTATGCAAATGAAGTTATCTTTCCAACAGAATAACTTTAGTCGTCTTGTGCCTATGCCTCTTAGTCTATCCCTTATTCTCTCGGCTCTGACCATTGTCTCGGACTCTTCCGGCAGTGCCGGCGGAGCCGACTTACTTAGAATCCGAGTCTCCGGACTCAACATATTTTTCCTCAACAAGTTTTACCCTCAAATTTGGACCGATGACACGAAATTAAAACACCTTACATGACAAGTTAGATTTGCTTCACGATAACCTAGCAGGCCCCACATAAGATGTGGATTGGTTGAAAATATGGGGCCCTTGCCACATAATGTTATTTGGTCGTTTCCTTTTTCTTTATTATTATTATTTTTTTTCACGGGAGGAAAGGAAGGTGTAAAAGGGAGGATGCCGTTTTTTGGTTCCTTCTTCCTTCCTTATTTCCTTTATAGTAATTTTTTAGATGTTTTTATTGCATATTAATGGTAGGAGTTTGTGAAAGGGATGAAGGTGTAGAAAAATGCTATAACTGATGATTTTTTATAATAGGAGGATGTTGTCATTGTTGAATTTTGTAATTGATGAATGTTATAATAAATGATTGTTGTAATAGATGAATTTTTATAATAAAAGAATGTTGAAATAGAAGTATGTTGTAATAAATGAATACTATATGGTGGATCATTGTTATTTACTATGGACCACCCATACTCACAGTAGCTCATCGATATTTCACCGATATTCGATGTAGATTATCGATATTTACTATGGATCGCAAATACTCACTATGGGGCACCAACTGACGAAAATGATCGTAACTCCCTTGTTACATGTCTGATTTTAACGATCTTATGTTTGTTAAAAAAATAATTTAATGAACTTTCAAATGAGTTTGAAATCATTTCACTTAGACATCATATAATTTTTCAAAATTGGGCTTAAAATTTCTCATTTACTATAAATAATTGATATTCACTATGGCCTAGTTTTGAGCCCACAATGAATGATAAATTTTGGGCAAACTTTTGGAAAACAAATGGTGTTCAAATAAGATGATTTTAAATTCATTTGAAAGTTCATCAAATTATCTTTCTAATGAGCATATGATCACTCAAATCAAACATGTAATAGAAGAGTTATGACAATTTTATACCCCGTAATGAATATCTGCGATCTACAGTGAAAATATATGCGATCCACAATGAGAATATTGGCAATCCACAGTGAATATCAACAATGCACAATAAATATAGGTGATCCACAAATATCGACAATCCATAATGTAAATATCGATGATTTATTATACAACGTTCATCATTTACAACATACAATATCGATGATTTATTATACAACATTCATCATTTACAACATACTTTCATTTCAATATTCTTTCATTATAAAAATTTATCCATTATAACATTCTTCACATTCATCCATTAAAATATTTATCCATTACAACATTTTTTCATTATGGCATTCTTCTCCATTTCACAAACTCCCATAATTTATACCCAATATAAAAAATTAAAAATAACAATAAAAGAAACCAAGGAATGAAGAAGTAAGGGAACCAAAAAAATACAATCCTCCATTTTACACCCTCCTCTCCTCCCGTGAAAAAAAACTAAGGGATAAAGAAACGATCAAATAGCTCTCCTGTGGCAGGCACCATGTTTTAAACCCATCCACATCTTATGTGGGGCTCGATGGGTTGTCGTGAAGTAAATTTAACCCATTCACATGTAAGAAATTTTAATTTCATGTTAATAGTACAAGTTTAAGGGATACGTCAGCACATAGAATGGTAAAAACAACAACCAACACACTTGACAATGGGAACTGCTCAATCTGTTAAGAAATGACGACCCAATTCAGCCTCAGGTGAGCCATGTGGCCCATCCATTTTGTGGACCTTAGATGATCGGTCTTGTTTTTGTACATGTACAAAGAAAATAGATGAATGGATTGGACAAAAGATACATACGACGGTGGAACAACAAACAATTTGGAGTTCCTAACTCATCTGTTTTGAATCCGCCTGATTTTTGGAAACGAATTGGCTACTCCCCCTGCCACCAGCCTGGTGGTTAGTGATCGGTACTCTGTGGGCCCCACCATGATGTATGTGTTTCATCCCTTCCGTTTATCCATTTTAAAGATCATTTAAGGGCTTGATCCCAAAAATGAGAGATATATAAATCTTATGTGTACCACACCATAGGAAAACAACAGTGATTAAATATCCACCATTAAAATCATCCTAAGGCCCACTCTATTGTTTATTTGACATCTAATCTGTTTATTAGGTCATACGGGCCTAGATGAAGGGAAAAAACACATATTAGCTTGGTCCAAAACTTTTATGGCCCCCAAAAGGTTTTTAATGGTTGACGCTCATTCAACATTGTTTCCTGTAATGTGGTCCACTTGAGATTGGTATATAACTCACTTTTGGTCTCATTACATAAAATGGTATGTAAAAAATATATGGACGGCATGGATGAAACACATACATCATGGTGGGTCCCACAGAGCACCGACCACAAGCCATTAGCTGGTGGCAGGGGAAGTAGTCAATCCGTTTCCCTGATTTTTGGGTACTGCTACAATCGCAAAACATAATTTTTTGTGATCCGTAAGGACTAAGGGTGTACATCAGGCCGAACCGAGTCGAACTGGGCTCAACTCGGCCCGACCTAGTCACCAGCCAAACCCAGCCCGAATCCAGCCCAGTCCGGTCACCGGGCCAACATGTCCAGCCCGAACTCGGCCCGATCAACAATCGGGCCGAGTTCGGGCTAGTTTTGAACCTTACAACATGTTCATGAGTCGAGCGGCATTCTAACTTCTCTATCTCAAATTATTATGATAAGGATTATATATATATATATGGATGGCCGAGTTGGGTTTTGAATCGAGTCAGGCCGAATTGAGACCTGTTCGAACTCAGTTTTAAGCTGAAGAAAATGGCTCGTTCCGGACCGAACTTAGTTCCGGGTCGGGCCGAGTTGAGCCAGTTAACCAAGCTAGCCCGATTCGTGTACAACCTTAGTAAGGACTCTTTGGATGTATTGCGATAGAATGCTTGAGAACTTTATCCTTTGAATCCTTGGCCACTTTGCAATGATCCAAACCGTTTATATGATGGCCATCACCTTGGAATGAGGGTAGTAAAAAGCATAAGGACTATTCAACCTTTTTTTTAGTCTATAGTTTATAACTTATATGGATGGTCTCCTTGAACACGTAATGATCAAAGGTTGAAATATTTTGTTTTAAGTTTTTTTTTGTATAGCCATTAATGCTAAAACGCATCATATAAAATGGTTTGGATCATTGAATAGGACCCAGATCCAATGGTCAAAGTTCGAACGGATCCTATTGCAATTAGGGGTGTACACGAATCGAGCTAGCTCGGTTAGCTCGCTTGACTCGACTAAAAAAAGCTCGATTCAACTTGGTTTGAAGTTGAGTTTAAGCTGAGTCAAGCTGATTTTTTTAGCTCGAAAATCAGTTTGAGCTAAGTTCGAGCAGGCCCCAGTTTGACTCAACTCGGATCGAATCCAACTTGAATCTAACTCGAATCCAACTCAGATCGAACTAGTTTGGTGACTCAGTTTGTCATTGATGTTGCTCACCAACTATTTGATAAAATGACTCAACGAGATGTGGCTAGTGGCAAGAAAGGTTTAGCTGGTGATAAGTAAGGTATGTACATTAAGCAAATATCTTTATTGTTTTATTTTTATTTATTTATTTATTTTTATGTTACTTAAAAAGTATTTAATAAAATAACTGTAAGACCATTATACCTATTTGTAAAACAATGTGTTTTTGAAGTTGCTTTTCAAGTGCATGTGAAAATGCCTCGACGGTGAACTCGGCCTCAGCTGTGACCGTACCGGGCCGAGCTGGAAAGCCAAGCTCAAGGATTACGCTGAGCCCAGTTCAGCTGAGGTCAGCTCGTGCGTTCGACTCCGTGTAAACCCTGTATTTAATTCACCGGTACGTATCCGTTCATACAAGCTCGGCCGGAGCCTTGTAAGTTGTAACAAGGCCTGCGCGAGTGATATAGAGAAGGGGCCTCGCCTAACACGTTCGAGTATGAAATGCATGTACAAAATCAGCTCTGTTCATTAAGTCGGTTGACAGATAAAATGGTTCGAAGCATGAAAAAGTATGGTAATTCATATGGTGGGTCATATTTTCCTTGAGAAAATGGAGAAAAAACAGGACTCTACACGTGTAACTTATCTGATTACTAAACCAACCTGATTTTTCTCTTAGGGAATTTTCATTGTGAATCCTATCAGATGAATAGATCAGATATATCATATGTTTGATTCATTGTCATACGTGAAGCGAAGTCCGCTCAAATCTCAATCGCGCGTTTCTCTTTAAGGAAATCCAGAGCGTAAATTATTATTACTCGGGGGTAACCAAAGCTAAGAAGGCCCTTCCTTCGTTCGGCAAAAGCTTGTTGCGGTTGCTCGAGGTCGAGTGTACTCACAGTTTTGAAACCGCGCTCACCTCACACGCGCGCATAATGCACATGTGCGAAGGATCCGAGCCATTCATCAGGAGCTAGCAACAATTTAAAGGCAATATGAGAGAAAAAGCCCTAAAGCAAGTGTAAAGAAAAATTGACCGATGGTTCACATTACATGCATATATGCCTCAGTTTCATGCAATCTACGACTACATCGAGGATTGCCTCGAAAAGCCCGTCCAATGTTACGTACGTGCAAATCATATACATGAGTGATGCGAGTGTACTCGAGCAAGTGCATTTAACAATTCCCTCTCTCCGGATATGGTGCAGGCATCACAGCTACTAGCCTAACCATTACGCAGTCTAAGGCGACATCTACTGAATCTCGGGAATCTGCAATGAGGCTTTAGTTGAAATACACCCCAACGGACGATAGTTGACCCAAGCTCTTTGGGGCCCACCATGTTCTATCTGGACGCGGATTTCCCGCGAAAGCCATTCGCAGAAAGCTCCTGGGAACTCAGATGGGGCCCACTGTGATGTTTGTATGGAATCCACCCTGTCCATCCGCTTTTTGGGCTCATTTTAGGTTGTGCGACCAAAATTGAGAAGTATCCCCGACTCAAGTGGGCCGTACTAAAGGAAAAAGGCGGTTAGGGAAATTCCTACCGTTGAAACCTCCCTGGGTTCTATAGTGATATTTACATGCCATCCATACCGTTAATAGCGTTATTCCTACTGGGATGAACTCAAAAAACAAATATTAGAATGATTCAAAACTTCTGTGGCCCACGAATATTTCAACTGTCGAAATTCAATTCTCACATTTTTGGCCCACTTGAGAATTGGGTAAGGTTCATTTTTGTCCACATGTCCTAAAATGAACTCATATAACCGATGGACGGAGAGGATTTCTCAAAATCATCACAGTGGACCCCACCTGAGTTCCCAGCGCAGGAACTTCCTTTTAGCAGGAAATCCGCGTCCGTTCTATCGGTGAAATCCACTCTATCAATGGGTGATACACATCCTGTTCATCGTACACACAAAGTATCAGTCTGATAAGACTGAGATGATCCACACACCAATGGAGATGATGTAAAATTGCGCTTCAAATCACTGGGTTCACGCATTGTGGTCCACCTGATTTTGTATCAAGCTGAACCCTTTTTTATATATTCCCTTCAACCAATGAGCCACACCTGATGAACGGGTTTGATGAAGGATACATCCCATGGTTAGTAGCCCCACAAACAAATTTATGGTTGGCGTTCAATCTCCATACTTGCATTTGGTGTGGCCTGGCTGAGCTGTGGATAGGATGACTCTTGGTCGGGCGTGTTTGGGCACTAGGATTAGAAGGGTTTAAGTGGGATGGGATTCTTCTGGTTCTGTGCCAATTCCTTCTTGTTTGGGAAGAATGAAATTAGATCAGATGAAATTGCATTAGTCTCATGTCAATTTCACTCTATGTTAGCAAGTTGTGTAGGTCTCACCATAATGTGTGGGCTATATCCTCACTGTTCATCCATTTTTTGAGATTATTTTAAAACATGAGCCAAAAAAATCAAATCTAAAGCTCAAGTGGAACCCACCATAGAAAGCAATGGGGATTGAATATTTGCCGTTAAAAACTTCTTTGGAGCCACATAAGTTTTGGATATACTTCATTTTTAGGCTCATGTCATAAAATGAGGTTACAAAACAAATAAACATTTAAGATATAACACATGTATTCAAATGATGGTGGGTACATCCATTCAATGTACCACCCTATTACCAACAAAGCATAGCATTAATCTTATCAATGGCTACAGGGAACAATCCCTACCATGTGTAATAATTATATTTTTTGAATCACATCCCTCCTAATTCCTTCTAAACCCACGGCCCAAACAGGCCCTAAGACCAAGAATCATCCCGATCGATGGAGTAGATTTCACATATATTTTTGAGATTTGTGGTTTTTTTTTAAAAAATAAATATTTCAAAATTTTAGAATTTTTCCTAATGCACTTGCTTTTGCCAAAATGAAATGAAGAAAATTGTGAATGCATGTTTGTGTAGTATTTTTATTTAGGGCTTTGGAGATTGTGACACTCAAGCACATTGGAACACATGCACACTCGATTAGGACAATCGGACTATAATGGTGCTAGTGTGGTAATGTGTTGTACACAATGGACTTACCCTGTTGTATGCGTTGTATATTTACTAGATTCATCCAATTTTTTTTGTAGCATGTAGCTAAAAATGAAGCAAATCCAAGCTCAAGTGGACCATACCATGGAAATGATAGCATTTAAAGACTCACAGGTATAAATTTTTTGAGGACGACAAAAATACATCATAGCGGACCCATATAGCCCAATGCATCACCATACCACCGGTGGAGATGGGAAGCAGATTGGCTAGTGTACCACACACCACCTACCAGTTGAAAGGAGATCAAAGTTACATGGTCCTACGATGATGCATTTATTATATCCACACCCTTCATCCATTTGGCAAGGTCTAATTCCAAAAATGACTCATATCCAAAGTTCAAGTGGAGCAGACCACAAATAATAGTGGGGACAATTATTCTCACCGTTAAAATTACATTCGTAGGGCCCACCATAATGCTTATTTTCCATCGAATCTGTTCTTGTTCTAGGTTCAAAGATACCCTAGCCATGTTAAGAAACATTTGTTGGATGGGTGTTTGTGCATGAGGGTGAATATTTTAATGGCTCGGATTCAAAGGTCAGGATTATTAATGAAAACATGAACAGTTTAGATCAATCTAGGGAAGGAGTCTGGGAGTATACGGCATGCCTGGACTTCAGGCGCCTTTCAGTACGGGTTAATCTTTCGGCGACAGTAACCGTTTACATGGTGGACCTCATCACTGGTGGAGGATAGCCAAAAAATTCAACTCTTAGATTGGATATGTAACTCTTAAGTAATACTTTTCTCTAATGAAAATGGACGGTTTACTTAACTTTAAAACAACTAAAAGATGAAATATTTAAATCTTGTGTTTTGTTTAATTTCCAATCCAAAAATCACATATGAATGGCACGAATCCAGTCTGTGTGCCACGTGTGCATCATTGTCATGGCGGCAAGGTACCTCCCATGCCTGCAAAGGTACTTGATACAGTCCAGATAAACAATAAAAAGGAACTATATTTACGCGGAGCTAAATGTGGGATGTACCGTACCTCATCGGCATTATTGCAGACGCTGCATATATGGACGATATTGGAACCGTTCGTTCATTAGCTCCAGTACTGAAAGGGGTGGGTCGTAAATAAATAAATAAATAAAATTTATGGACAATCCTAACCCTTAATATGTGGGTACAAGTAGACACAAACAAATAAAAGTTAGGACCGGATCAAATTCAGTTATTAAGTATTGTCTCTTGAAAAAGGACAGCTGAAAGAAAAATAGCCAAAATTCCAAGCTTCAAAAGTGATGTCCCATGATTGGATGGCCAGGATCATCTCATATGTGTGATTTTTGCATTAGCCCGTCGAGCCCAACAAGATTTGGGCCGGGCTTGGAACTACTAGCTAGACCCATGAGCTGGGCTCAGGTCGAATTTGGGCTTAGGTCATTTTTGGGTCACCCTAGAGAAGATTATAGGGGTCCTGCTCATCATCAAACGCGAATCTTGCCCTTACAATGGATTTTCCCATGTGGGGCCCACGGTTCATACCCAAACCTTGATCACTGATCCGATGTACCCCACCGTACAGAAGGGATGCCACGACTCCTCGGCATTTGGATGGTCCTTACACTAAGGACCATCAATTCAACGGTTTCGATCACTGAACAGAATCAGGCGCCTCAGTAAAATGGACCATTGCCAATCAGCAGATCTGCAGATCGCCTCAGCGACTACTACAGTATAGGATGATCGATACCGTTTGTCTAGAAGGTCCAGCTGCATATCCATGTAGAAAAAGCCTCATTGATCAGAAACCCCACAATCCGTGCAAAGCTATAGTGAACTTTTATGGGACTTTATAGATGAACGGTCTAGATCATTACGTTGTGGGACGTAGCTTGAGTGAGGGCTATATCATTACAACAAAAATCCCTCGAAACCTAAACAGGCAGAGCTACACCGGGCTCTTAGACATAGCTTGACTCTGACCCACTCAAGAACTAGGCTTACAATTTAGGATTTGGCCCAGCCCACTGTCCCAATATTTCAGTCCAAGCTCAGCATGTAAGCATGGTGTGCCATCATGTTAGCATGTGTGTGATCCATGCCATCTATCCGTTTTATAATATAATTTTTATAGAACGAGCTCAAAAACGAGTCAGATTGGAAGTTCATTTGAACCACACTGCAGGAAACAAGGTGGTTAATGACTCTGACCATTCAAAATTGAAAAGTTTCTATGGCCTATAATATCCAATCTGTTCATAAGATCACACTAACATGTATAAATGATATATACAAATATCAGCTTGATATAAAAGTTCCGTGGCCCCCAAAATGTTTTCAACGTTGATGTTCAATTCCTACCATTTCCTTTGCGTGGTACACTCAAACGTTAGATCTCCCTCATTTTTTGTCTCATACCCTAAAATGAGCTGGTTGAACGGAGGAACGAAATAGATAAAATACATACATCAAGGTGGCCCTTACAACTTTTACATATGGAAATTATACAAATATTTAGGAATTAAGAAGCTTTGCAAACAAGCTCTCCCTAAACATTAACCTTGGGGCTGTTCTGTAAATACATGGGTAAATAATCATTACTCATTTACCTTTAAAAAAGAGTGCAAGTATTAATCTTCTCTACTTAGAAGATGCAGACCGTTGGATGATTAGGATCAAAACCATCAATGGTTGAGATTATTTATTGGGTTGTAAAGTTTTTTGGACTAAGGTGTATGATATACGGTCGAATGTTCATCCTGTGGGCCCTGCTACAAAAGGGCCATGCCCCCATAGAACATCGTAGGCTTTTGGGCTCGATTCAGAATCTAATGGGTTGGGCCGGGCTCGAGCTTGACTCATCATGGCCAGGTCTTGTGGCCAGCCCATCTGACTCAAGATGGCAGTGACACGTGTTGTTCCAATTGTGGATGCGCGTATACGAAGTGTCCCACCAATGAAGCAATCCGTACCGTCCAATATTGGGTGGCCATCAGCCATACGGTTAAAAAATAGACAACAAAACAGCATAAGCAGTTTTGATAAATTGTAAGAATGGTTAGTGTCTAGATTTCTCTTCTTGACACCGCCACGTAAGCAATAAAAAATTGCAGGTAGGGTATGCAGAGACACGTGTGACGAATATAATTCAGGAATTCCCAGTTGGGAATTACAAAAAGTGTGAAACTACCTCATATAAAGTGGCGACTGAAGCAGTTGGCAATTAGGAACTGTAGCCCTAAAATGTCACACGCTTCAAACGAGACGTTAGACGTCCATTTCATGAACTCCTGCTGTCCAGTAAAGGAGACATGGCCCTAATCATGTATACCATTTTGTCACATGACCCTTTGATGTTAGTGGGCCACGATGGCCTACCTGGCTTCTGGTTGTCGTCTGTAGCTCACCACGGATGGGCTTGAACTGGGTTGATTGTTTTCACAACAGATAAATGGGCTGGGTCTAGACCCGTTATTTAATTTTTATGTTGAGGCCTGGCTCAGGTAGGACTCGGCCAGATAGGCCCATTTCTATCTGCGAACGTGCTTTGGGTTTTGAGAAAAATGGTAATGCTCCTCCGTGCAGATGGACGGCTTGTATGGCGGGTCATTTATGGTTGTCAATCTGAATAGTCCAATTTGTGGGACCTGATGTAATGGGCGCATGCAGAAATGACAGAGAACAATGATCGTAGCTGTTAAATCGATGGCAGCTAAATGGACAGTTAGGATGAAAGGTAGTGGATTGTCCATATTCCATATATTGGTATGCATTAAACAGAGGTTATAGGAGTCCAACAAATCTAATTTTAGGGTTTTTATCTCATGGAAAGTAAGGTCTATGATTTGGACGGTTTAGCTTTAATTACACTTGATCCATTTAGAGCTATACATGAGTTGAGCTGAAATGAGTTTGGCTCAAGTTTAGTGATACTCATGTTTGTGATTTACACGAGCTGAGCTTTAAGCCTATATCTACTGGTTGAACTTGGTTTGGTTTGGTTTAAATATCCGAGCCTAACCAACTTGAACTAAGCTATGTTCGAACATGGATTACCTTGTTCCTATATATATATATATATATATATATATATATATATATATATATATAAAATAAACTTTTTAATATATAAAGATAACACTAGAAAAAAACATTAAAAATGACTATATAAAAATAACACCACTAAAAATAACATAAACTTATGACCAAAGTAATAACTATTATCAATGTGGGTAAAAAAACGTTACCACTTAGAATATTTGTATATATGAGTCTCAAAGCTTCTAACCGCATAAGGTCATGACCAAAGTAATATAGTTATATGGAATAAACCTATCAATGTGGGTAAAAAAAGGACATTCATGTAGGCGTTGTCTTGCCTTAAATCTCGTGCTTGTCCTCATTTTCCTCCATAAAATCATAACTATTATCTCTTTAAATTGGATATAACCAATCTCAACATATGAGGGTCTTAATTAATTTTTGTGTGAGCGAGTTCCGATGTTTGCTCACAACTTTACTTCCTATGTTGTAAGCAACTTGTTTTGTGATCTATTGGAGGTTTGGATAATATTCCTTAATTTTAGTCTCATACCTTAAAATAAGCCGGAAAGATAGATGACTAGATAAAACACATAAATTATTATAGGGTTGAGAGAGCTTTGACACCAACTACATAGAGGCGTTGAGGTCATTGACCAATTCCAATTATGCTTTAACGTACTTTGTAAAGTTTATGGGCCCATTGACACATATATGTTTTATTCATGCCATCCATCCATGTTTACATGTCATTTTAAGACATTATGCAAAATTAAATCATATCTAAAGCTCAAGTGGATCGAACCACATGAAATAGTGTGCATTCATGTAGGTGTGTTATATATCATCCACATTGTTGTGTATATGTAATGTACATGCTATCCATTCATTTTTATATATCATTATATGACATGATCCAAAAATTGAATCATATCCAATGCCCAAATAGATTACACGCATATAATCTACAAGTAGAGTTAAGGCAAATCAAACGGAGCTGAATCAAGCCAAGCCAATACTGACTTGTTTAAGCTTAGTTTGTTTTTTTAAACGAGTTTCTTTCTAAGGCTTAGTTTAGTTTGAACTTTTATTCAAATCAAGTCAGGCCAAGCTTTTTCAAACTAAATCAATCCAAGCTTTCGAACTAGTTGAGTTTGTGTCGGGCTTACTTTCCATGAGTTCTGTAACGGTGAGCATGCGTATTGGTTAACTCCTGTCTGAGAAATGACAGGTGCACTTGCGGGAGTATGTTTTCAAATTCCGACTACTCACTGGTAAAACGTGGTAGCTGTATACGTGCGGAAAACCTAAAACGTGTAGATCCCAACCAGGCTGGTCAATTCATCTGGTGGACCACAAAAACATATTAGGTGTGGGTGTTTGATCAATTTCCTATGACCGTCCGATTCCAGTGTACACGTTTGGCGCCCAAATGATTAAGCAACCAGTCCGATTCTTCCACAAAGAAATCTCTGATAATGGAATCTAATTGAAGAAAGGCTTGGATCTTACACACGTGTGTTCCATGCTAGGATGTTTGAGCAGCCAATGATATAATAAAAGTGCAGCCGCTTCATTGAACATAACACTAGATCAGGGCCACCAGGTCATTGAAGCGGAATCAGATTGTGCTGTGACCTAACACCACGGATATCTCGAGTGATCGGACACTGTGGGGTCCATCGGATGTATGTATTTTATACACTCTGTTAATCTTTTTTATCCTATCATTCTAAGCACGAGACCAAAATTGAAGCATATCAAAAGCTGCAAGTGGACTATATCACATGAAACAATAGACAATATGAAAATGAAGTAGTTCGTCATTAAAACCTTAGTATGGCCTACTGTGATGTTTATTTGTCATCCAACCACTTTATAAGGTCACATGGACCTAGATGAAGGATATTTATAAGGTCACACAGACCAAGACGAAAGAAATGCACAAATATCAGCTTGATAGGTGTACAATCCCTACCTTATTCTATGGTATTGTCCGCCTGAGCATAGGATATACATCAATTCTGAACTCATGCCTTAACATAAGATGAAAAAAATAGATGAATGACATGGATAAAATACATGCATCACGTTGGGCTCCACAGAGTCCGGTCACTAGGAATATCGATTGACGTCACTACCCAATTCATTCCTGTTACACCAGACCTGGATTGCCAGTCATGACCCAGCTACCACAGATGTCTAGCTCGATCACCACGTGGCAGGATTTGATTTGGGTATTTTTAACAAGAAAGAATGTTTGAAAGTTGTTAGGTCCTATTATTCTAAGGCTCATAAATAACAATAGTACATGCCCAATCAAATTTCATCCATGATGATAGGGTCACCATGCACACTGGCATGAGAATACATGAGATGCATAACCTCCTTGAAAGAACAATCTCTCTCTCTCATGGAGTAGTGATAGCTGTTGTCTTTAAAAGGTTATTAAGAGGATTGGTAGACTTTTCAAAAATGATAGTGACACGAAAATCACAGCTTCTTCCTATGGTCATTTGGTTAGGGAGAGAGAGGACCACCAATAATGAAGGTTGCAAATATCTAAATAATAGAGAATTTGTCAAAGGAAAGACACGATTGGGGAACTCCTCTCCTTCCACCTTCTTACTATCATTCCGATTTTCCTATCTTAATCAATGTTAATTCTCGGGACCCTTTCCCCCCTCTCTCTCTCTCTCTTACTTGAATTGTGTCAACTTACCTGTAGATCGTCAAATTGATCGGCCCCCAATATTTTTTTCTAGGCCATAAAACTGCAGGGATAAAACCTTCTTAACCACCTATTTTACCCATCCAATTTGGACTAATAATATTTTTTAAGTCCCTTTGATGGGACCGGCTTTGCAGATCGTTTCAGGGCTTGGTCTTAGAAAATAAAGTAAATCTAAATATGAGGTGAGCTGCACTATAAGAAACAATGATCATTGAACGCTTACCATTAAAAACTTCCTAGGGCCCACCCTGATGTTTATCTTCCATCAATATGTTTATAAGGTCACACAATCTTCAATGAACGGAAAACACAAATATCAGCTTCATCCAAAACTTTTGTGGCCCACGGTAAGTTTTTAATGGTTAGTCACCACTATTTCTTATTGTGTGGTATACCTAAAATTTGGCTAGCTCTCCTTTAATTTTAGGACCATGCCTTAAAATGAGTTAACAAAACAGATGGACGGCATCAATATACAATGCATAGATCATGGTGGGCCCCACAAGCATATCCTAACGGAACTCACGACCTGATTGAAGTCAGTCCACATTTGATGGCCACCAATGGCATAGTTAGGATAATCCAATTAGTGTGATCTTAGGATGACGGTCCATCCCCAGTGTGGATCTTAAAATTGACGGTATGGATAACCGTGCATGAATAGCACCTTTAGCACTTGGTGGCAACTGCATATGGAGTTCTATATATTTGATGTGGGGGATTATAAGATCATTAAAATATAAAAAAGAAGACAAGCTTTATGTGCTTTGTTGCCTTTCAATACACGACCATGCCCTAAAAGTCTGTCGGACGGTAATATCCTACCTAATCTTGTCGCGATCTCAGTTGAATATGGACCGTTGATGTCCTTATCTTGTTAGCCATCTAACCGTAGACCATTAAACAAAATGTTGAGGTTATCCTGTTGAAGAAATTTATGGCCAGTTTAGTCCATAGCCAACAGGCCCACATGCTGAGATTGTCGGATGATTTGAACTGTTTTCATTTTCGTTGCCACCATAGATGTACAACGATACATGATACTGTTTCACCTACCATCTTAAGTTCCTAACCTTTTGATTATTAGAGTTGAAGGCTGGCCATTGATTTTTTAACCCACTTTGATCTAAATAATGTTGAATGAATGCTTTCAATTTATGGATAATCAGGGGACATCAATCGTTTGACAATTTTGCTCGACCGATTAAATCATTTTGGAATTAGATGGATTGTTCACAGGACAGTTTTGAACCATGCTTAATCAACCAATTGATAATATTCAAATAAATTCTTTTAACCTTTTAGATAGTTCCGGATTAATACGATCACAGAAGCTTTTGTCTACTCAATCGGTCAAAGGGCGCTCCATCCGTATCAATCCATCAACACTGAGATCAATGGTATGCGCAAAAGTACACGAGTGCATAATTTATTTCTTATTTTAATTGTGATGTTATATATATTGAGTATAATTAGAATTAGAATAATCACAAGGCATTTGGAAGGATTTTAAAGAAAAAAATATTTTTTGAAAATTTGAAAGGAATTCTCATCATTGTAAATGCATTGTCTTTTGTAATATAATATAATAATGAATTGTTTAATTATCACTTTGCAACGTGGTTATATATATATATATATATATATATATATATATATATATATATATATATATATATATATATAGCTTTTCACGTAAATTAAATTCGTATATCAACGTGGTTTTATTAATTGTCTTATTTGATTGGATTCAAATTTACTTTCGCGGGTAGCAAATCCATTACTGGTATTGATGGCCACAATTATTCGATTAGCCCAAGTTTCTCACGGTGGCACCATCATGTGTGTTCCGATCATTTGACCGCTCAGCATGTGGGTCCCAGTGGGGGTGACAGGGAAAAAAACCAGGGACTGTGCGCGTCGGACTATTGTGGAGGGCCCTGCCTACAACTAATACCACGTGTGGGAGAATGTACCCGTCCATACTGAATCACAATACTTTCATCTTATATCATAAAAATGGGCCCAATTCAAAACTTACGGGTGGCGTAAAATCATCCCTAAAAACTCTAAATTCACTTGATATGGTACACATAAGTCTTTGAATTTCCTGATTTTTAGGGAATCTATTCGTCCTAGTGGGGCATGTCAGATGTGTGGAGCAGATGGCATGTACAAAACAAGGCGGACCCAAGACAATTTGAACATTTCAACAGCAGGACTTCTCATCACAACTTTTCCCCGTGTTTCAGTCTTGAACCGGACTGATTTTTAGGCCCCGGTCCAAACTCAAGGTGATGCACCTTATGGACGGTGTGGATCTCATCCAAATGAAGCCCTCGTACACCTCAGCTACTAGTCCCCACATGAAGCCAGTTACACCCAAATGCAGAGGCGGATTTCCCGATGACCGGTTAGTTACCCGACTCTGTGGGGCCCACCATAATGCATGTATGTGTTTTAGCTGCACGGCCCATATCTTTTGCCAGATATTTTAGCGCATGAGCCTAAATAAAAAGCAGATAGAAAGCCCAAGTGGACCACACCACAGGAATCCTACGGTTGAAAACTTCTTGTTTCTTTTAATCCGGTGCACTTCATGACTTGATCTTTGGATTTGCCTATTTTTTGGTCTCGTGCCCTTAAAATGATCTGGCATCATGGATGGATAGCACATGTAAAACAAAAGTTTGGTATCAAGCTTATTTTTATGTGGTCTCTTCATCCACCTATTTGTGACCTTATCAACACGTTGGATGACAAATAAACATTCCGGTGGCCCCTATCATGTTTTTAATGGTGGAGATTCAATCATGTTTGTTTCTTGTGGTATGCTCCACCTAAGATTTGGATGTACTTCATTTTTTACATAATGACTTAAAATGAGCTATCAAAATGGATGGATGGTATGGATGTAAGGTACATACATCACAATAGGCCCCACAATCAAAGATCAATCCTCTCCCAAATGCCGGTGGGGAAATGAAAATGCATGGAAACTACTTTTACCATGTGATTATGAATTTATATTTATATAAGGTAACTTTTTTAGTATAGACACGTCTAACCATTCATATATTTTTATTTGACTTAAATTAAATTTACTTTATCAAATTAGATTTCTATTTATATGGAAGAATCGGTAAAGATAAAAATATCTTACTTTTTTTAGATGTTTTATTCTAAAAATTAAAGTATTTTTGTCTAAAATCCTTATTCAGTATTTTAAAATTTTACTTTGATAATATAAATTTGTAGGCGTTTAAAAAAAAAAAGGGAAAAAAAAAAAGAAGTACAAGAAGTAAGAGCCTACAGTGCTAATTTTATCATTTATAAACTATGGTTCTAAATTCTTATAAAGTAGAAGAGAGAGATGGTGCTTTCTCGTCACACCTAAAAAGCAAAAGTAAGATCGTACCAAACCCAATACAATCAGTTCCAATAACATTTACTTTTTTTTTCTTACGAAAAAGCTGCTCCCCATGCATTCTTTATTCAATATTTTCACATGTAACGTCAGTTGCATTTTGATGTGGACGACTTTACTTTTCTTCACTTTTAGTCAAGTGTTCATGGTCATGCATGTTGCTCTATGATCGACTTTCAATGGTAGGGATGCTCTTCCAGGTGCCCCACTTGGGGAGATGGATGGGTGGCTTATCATGTGTCTGCATCGCACATATACGAATGATCTGGGCCGTTTAGGATGAGTTCACATTGTGATCATGACGTGGACCAAAATCGAGCTTGTTTACTTTTTGGAGAAAAATGGATGTTTAGAAAATAATTGCTGATGTCTCATGTTCGAAGTACACGTGGACATATCCGTCTTGGTTATTTTCTTCTAGAGCATGCTCTCAGTGCTCCCTACCAAATGAACGGTCCAGATCTTGTACACGTTTGCTTTATTGCGATGTTTGCTGTGAAGCATTGTCCCTCTCATGCAATGAGATGCATTTTGTATTCCTTGCAGTGAGTGAAATCCATACGTGGAACTAAAAAAATGGGAGGTTGAGATTTTGGAAAACCTAACACCCACGTGAGGGGTCACGTGCCGGGTGCGAGATTTGCGCCCTAGTGCGTCGCACCATGTTTTGCAGATGATGGGTTTTAGGTGCGCCCTCATGCCTTAACCACTAAAACTGGGGTATCTATGATCATAAAGGGAAGGCCCTTTCGAAGGGATGATTTTGGGCCTGGCCCGGCCAGATATAGAACGAAGATTACAAGCCATGTTCTATCCATGCCATGCATCACATTTATAGAAGATCATATCCATGAAAAATGTGGACCACACCGGGATAATAACCTGGTACGAAAATCAGCTCTATCCACTGATTGGGTGGGACACACAACTTTTATGCTGAGTCCTTCATTGGGTGTCCATATATTTTTACTGGGCCCGGCCAATGAGTCCTTCATGGTTTGTCCCACCTTTTGCATGGATCAGATATTTTAAACACGTCATGTTTGCAGGAAAGAAAAGAATGTAGGGCCAGAAGATCATCTCCTGGCTAGGCCCGTGGATGGCCCTATATCATATTATTTCTTAAGCACAAGAAACAAATGCACCTTCTCGTGAGGAGATCTCAGAGACCCTGAATCCCACTGTTCTACTTGGCAGGGTGAAAGGGGGATCTGAACCGTCCATCCTGTCTGCTTTACTTTATATGGACCCAATTCAAAATCACACCAATCAGTTGATCCGATTCACTTGTCGTATGCCAATTGTATATTGGTAGGTAGATTTCATGGAAGAGGTTGATATGGCCACACGTATTCCACGAATGTTAGTTCCCGTACGGTTAATCTGTATTGGGCCGCTCATGATGTGTCCATGCCATCCAACCTACTATTCCGCAACTTAGGTGGGCCGCACCACGTGAATTTAGTGGTTTTAGGCGTGACTTTACATTTTATCCAATGGTGTGGTCGATATGAATTTTTTAATAGACTGATTTTTGGAATTCACGGTGAAAATAACGTGTCGTTCCTGATGCATGGTTTGGATTTCACACACACATCACGGTGAGCCCCACAGAAGCTCGACCTTCTCTGCACAAGTAGAATACGTACTTAACGCTCCCTTTTGGGTACCCATATTCAGGAAAGCAACTTGAGGTGGGGGAGGGAGTCATTTGATACTCTGGTAGACGATCATGACCTATACACAGGCACCTTGAAATTACCGAAAATATGTTATCAATTTAAAATCAGATTGATTGAGCAAAACCTTTTTTTTTTTAAATAATAATAATAATAACTCAGATGGTTGAGCGACTTTAAGTTTTAAGACATGAATAATGGGCATTTTCTGGTTGAATTTGTACCATTGAATGTTTTTTAATTTTCTTTTGTCCGTACACTAGATGTCCCTGATCAGCAATTTAAGAAACCAAATCAGTGTAACCATCTAAATTACGTGGATGACAAGCATGCAAACTTTTCACGCATGAGTATCAAACATTACTCTCCACCACCGTATCAAAATTCTTTCCAGGGAGGTTCACGGTTCACCAACTCGTAGAAAGTTCGACTCATGCTACGTACAAAACAAGTTGCTTTTTCTACCGACTTCCTCCATTTCGTCCTTTCTCTGATTAACGATGGACAGCTACCAAGATACTATTTCTACCTTTCTCTAATGAAAGACAGCTAACACCAACGAAATTGTGGTCCAGGAGACAAAATGGGCCCGCTAGCTCACTCAACCATTCAATAATTGGGCTACATTGCATCCACTACCTTTATAAGGAAATGTGCACTTCTCAACCGTAGGATATTTTCAAATATAAGACTTTCTATTCTAATATCATGTTAAATAATCACTTTATCTAAAACCTCACGTCAATTAATAATAGTGTATCAATGTACATTAAGGGACCTTTTTTTTTTCTTTTTTCCTTTTTTTCACCCACACACTCATGCGTTAGTGGGATTTCACCGCCTATGGGTACTTAAACCCTTGACATGGTGTTGAAACTCTTGTGAGTCTACCATCAGGGCAAGAGTAAGGACCCATGTACATCAAGGGACTTTATTAGAGGCCTATCTCTCTAAACTTGACCCAATGTTTGGGCTAGAACCAGTGCCCCCAACTGAACCAGCCCAGCCAACGTTGAATGGCCAATATGTTGGTCTTGTGTAATGGTTAAATTGTTTACCCTTATAGGATGTTTAATTTAAAAAGACTTATATACATATATAGTTTAAAGACATTTTCTAGGATTTATTATTATGTTTCAATGCTCCAAGCTATTTATATTTTCTTGTATTAAACTCATCAGTAAAATAATTAATCAACCCTCTTATCATTTAGCCTTTTTAGTTGTTATGGGGCTGACCTGTCCCGGGCCAAGCTTAGGGTGTGTGGTATTGTTCACCACTGATATGGGCTCATATTGCACCATATCAGTCTCTGTCAAGCAGTTTTAGGACTATACAATCGTGCCATTCATGGATGATATGGATGTGTGCTAGACGATACGTAATCATTTCAGATGCACTTAAAACCAAGTTCAAAAACCTGAAAACTCAGACTCACACAATCTCCAGCTGGGTCAATAATTTTTTATAATATGATTAATATTATCAAATAGATAAGGATGTTAATAAATATTTTTAAGCTAGCAAATAAAATCAACAAAATTCTCTTTGCTGTAGTGGTAATGGATTGGTTATCCTGCAGAGGATTGGTGTTTGAATTCCTCCCCCGTACACATTATGTTTTATTAAAAAATTGATGCTTTAAGGGCGTGTTTGATTTTCCGGTGAAATGGTAAATACAGTGTAAAAAAGTAATAATTATTTCTCCTTACATTTACAACGTACCTGATTTGACTGCTTACTTTTTGACACAAAATATCTGTGGGTCCCAATATAATGCATTTCGCTTATCCACACCGTTCATCTATTATTCCAGTTGAATTCATAGCATGAGTAAAAAATTGAGTTAAATCCAATACTCAAGTGGACCACATCATACAAAAAAGGGAATCGAATACTTACCATTAAAAATCACGTTTCTTTTGGCGTGGGCCACTTGAGTGTTGGATCTGCTTTATTTTTTGTCTCATGCTCCAAAATATTGTAATAAAACAGATGGACATAATTGATATATCATACGCATTACCTTGCAGTTCAAAAATTAAAATTATCTCTCTTGAACCAATTTCAAAGGCATAAATTCCTATAAATTTTCAAATACAGTGAACTCGTAATAATTACTATTTACCAAACAAAAAGGCCTTAACTGTATGATTGACTTAGCTAGGTCATTATGAGTCGTGTTGAGTTGATGGAATTTATAGTTAGAAATCTCAGGGAGTGGAATTAACTCAGATGAGTTTCAAGTCCATTTAGTGAGTTATAAAACTATAAACCATTGCTCATGTGGAAGTGGTAACGGGGCATGCGACTAGATCTTAAAGATGAGCAAGGGCACTTAAGATTTACTCGAGCACTAGGTCTAAGATTAAATCTACGCCCAGCTTAATGAGGAATGTCCTAACTGGGCCTATCATGCCAATTAAATTATAAATAAGTTGGCTACCATTATATGCAGCAAAAAAGCACACCCACATAGTAGAAGTAACTTAGGCATGCTTCGTAACATACTTACTGTTGAGAAGTGGAGCCATATCTGAGGTCATGCATGACCGATCGTGGCTCCTTCTTGACCGGTCGTGGAGCTCATACGAACAGTCGTGGATTGACTCGACTCAAAGTTCAACAAGTATCAATTTTGGGTTCCGAGGTGCTCGACTCGTCGTAAGGTCCTTCGACCGATCATGTAGTCTGCTCGACCGGTCGTGATTACGCAGATTCATATCCGGATTTGATGCGGACTGCAGATTTTTGAGTCGCATTTTGTAAGAGTGCGAAAGAGAAGTTTCTTAAACTATATATAGCTATCCCTAGGGTTTTTCTTGGAGCATTAAGGAGATTGAAAAATAATTCTAAGGTGTGGGCAAAGGATTTTTTATATTCTTCCAAGGGAGTGGTTAGTATTTTGCCTTGTAATCTTTATTTTTCTTCATAGTAAAAGTTTGCATCCGTGGTTTTTTACCCTAGTTTAGAATTTTTTCGCGTATATCTTATCTTGTAGTTTGTTTGGATTGCTTTGATCTGTTTCTAGTTTATACTTCTTCTTGTTTATTGTTTGTGGGTGAGACTTAAGATTAGATCTCGGTTCACTGCGTTGTTGGCGTACTGCGTAACAACTGGTATCAAAGCTATTGGTTTAGTTATATTGGAAGCGATAACGGAAGAAGGAAAAACTAGAATTGAGAAGTTTGATGGTTCAAACTTTATCTTCTGGATGATGCAGATGGAGGATTATCTGTATCAGAAGGACCTTTATATTCCTCTAGGAGGAAAAGATAAGAAACTGAAAAATATGACAGATAATGAATGATTTTTACTGGATAGGAAAGCTTTAAAAACAATCCAACTCTCTTTGTCTAAGAGCGTCGCCTTCAACATATCCAAGATGAAAACTACAAAAGAATTAATGGAAGCCCTAACCACCATATATGAAAAACCTTCTGCGTCTAACAAGGTTCATCTTATGAAACAGCTATTCAACATGAAGATGTCAAATGATTGAAGTGTGGCTGAACATCTAAACGAGTTCAATACAGTCATGAGCCAGTTGAAATCCATTGACATTATTTTTGATGATGAGGTCAGGGCATTATTGATCTTGTCCAGTTTGCCAGACAATTGAGATGGTTTGGTGATTGTTGTGAGCAATTCTTTAGGGTCGACAAAACAGAAATTTGATGATGTGGCCGGTCTAATTCTCAGCGAAGAATCTATAAGAAAGACATCAGGAGTTTCAGGTGATTCAGGGAATACTCTAAACGTTAAAGGAAAAGGAAGATTGCTGAATAAATGAGGTAATAAACGCGGGTGTTCTAAGTCGAGGAAGAAGTCCAAGGGACCGAAAGATAAAGACGGGTATTGGCATTGCGGTAAGAATGAGCACATGAAACATGATTGCAGGGCGCTCAAGAAACAAGAAAGAAGCTCTCAAGGCGGGAAGGATTCAGTGAATCTATTTGAGGAGAGTGACATAGAGGTATTGATCTTGTCTATTGATGCGAAGAATGAGTCTTGGGTTATAGACTCGGGTGCTTCGTTTCATGTCACTTCATGTAAGAAAGTTCTGCATGATTATGTGTCAGGTGACTTCGGGAGAGTCTACCTAGGTGATGATGAGTCGTACAGTATCGTTGGAAAGGGAGACATTCATATAAATCAGAAATACGGAATGACGTTGAAATTGAAGGATGTCAGACATGTAACGAGTTTGAGAAGGAATCTGATCTCATTAGAGCAGTTGGCTGATACCGGTTATGTGACAACATTCGCCAGTGATTCCTGAAAGATCACAAACGGTACCTTGGTGATATCTGGAGGTAAAAAGGAAGGTACTTTGTATGTGACTTCGAGATCATATAGTTCACTCGTAGTCGCATCAACTGGAGTGAATGGGTAGTTATGACATCAAAGGTTGGGACATATGAGTGAGAAAGGGATGAATGTGCTATTGTTAAAGGGGAAGCTACCAGGGCTGAAGTCTATTGACTTGGAATTCTACGAGGACTGCGTGTATGGCAAGCAGAAGAGGGTAAGCTTCAAGAAGACAGGACGCACTCCAAATACGCATCTATTAGAGCTTGTATGCACTGATGTGTGGGGACTGGCACAGGTATTATCTCTTGGTGGCTCACGTTATTTTGTTTCTTTTATTGATAAAACTAGTAGAAAGCTGTGGGTTTATTTCTTAAAACATAAATCTGATGTATTTGATGTATTTAAGAAATGGAAAGTTATAGTAGAAAATGAGACAGGGAAAACAGTAAAATGTCTCAGATCTGATAATGGAGGAAAGTACTGTGATAAGAGGTTTAAGGAGTATTATACAACAAATGGAATTAAACATTAAAAAATGATTCCAGGGACACTGCAGCAGAATGGTGTGGCTGAGCGTATTAACAGGACTATCCTTGAGCGCGCCAGGAGCATGAGGTTACATGCAGGGTTGTCCAAGACCTTTTGGGCAGATGCTGTGAATACTGCCATCTATCTCATCAATAGAAGTCCCTCAGCACCATGAGATGGTGGGCTACCAGAAAAAATATGGACTGGGAAAGAAGTGAACCTTATACATCTCAGAGTATTCGGTTGCACTTCATATGTTCACATTGATGCAGAGCATAAAAATAAGCTGGATGCAAAGTTCAGGAGGTGCACGTTTATAGGCTACGGGCAGCATGATTTTAGCTATAGGTTTTGGAATGCAAAAAATAAGAAAATCATCAGAAGCAAGGATGCAGTCTTCAATGAAAATGTGATGCATTAGGATAGTGTGTAGGAAAATAAGGCCAAGGAAAAGGAATTCGTAGGTTGGAAGAGTTACCATACACGAGTGTTACAGCGCCACAGGATTATCATGTACAGGAGCATTACGAGGCAGAGCCGTGTACACCGGTTGTGAGGAGGTCTACTCGGGAGAGGAGACCCACGATCCGATACTCACCCTCCTTACATTTCTACTGCTGACAGATAATGGTGAGTCAGAGTGTTTTCAATAGCCATTACAGTCAGATATACGAGTTAAGTGGGAGCAAGCCATGGATGAGGAGATGAATTCTCTTGAGTCTAATCGTACATGGGAGCTATTCACTCTACCTAAGGATAAGAAAGCTATTCATAACAAGTGGGTTTACAGACTAAAGGAGGAGCACGATGGTTTGAAATGGTACAAAGCTAGATTGGTTGTGAAAGGATTTCGATAAAAGGCAGGTATCAATTTCACTGAAATATTTTCACCTGTGGTGAAAATGTCTACTATTTGCATGGTCTTGAGTATAGTGGCTACAGAGGACTTACATATAGAGCAGCTAGATGTTAAGACATCCTTTCTTCATGGGGACCTTGAAGAAGAGATATATGCATCAGCCGACAGGATACGTAGCACCAGAAAATGAGAACAAGGCGTGCAGACTAACGAAGAGTCTATATGGCCTAAAGCAGGCTCCGAGGCAGTGGTACAAGAAGTTCGACAATTTCATGTCAGGAAATGGTTTTAGGAGATGTCATGCAGACCACTGTTGTTACTTGAAGAAGTTTGATACGTCATACATCATCCTTCTTCTATACGTTGATAATATGCTTGTGGCTGGTTCAAGCATGAAGGACATCTCAAATCTCAAAAGACAACTGTCTAGAGAATTTGCCATGAAAGATTTAGGAGCTGCAAAATAAATCCTGGGCATGAGGATAAAGCGTGACAGGGAAAACAAGAAACTGATTTTATCACAGGCAGAGTACATAGCCAAGGTACTTGATCGATTCAATATGGGATGTACTAAACTGGTTAGTACTCCATTGCCAACCACTTCAAGCTAAGGAGTAAGGCACAAAGACGCAGGAGGAACGAGACTATATAGATAAAGTCTCATACACGTTAGCTATTGGTAGTCTCATGTATGTTATGGTGAACACGAGGCCAGATATTACTCAAGCAGTGGGAGTTATTAGTAGGTTCATGAACAACCCCAGGAAAGAATATTGGGAAGCTTTGAAGTGGATCCTTAGATGCTTGATAGGTACTAAGGATGTAAGGTTGTGTTATGGTGGATCAGAAATTAAGCTACAAGGCTACGTAGATTCAGATTTGGCAGGAGATATCGACAACAGAAGAAGCACTACAGGTTATGTCTTTACTCTGGATAGTGTTGCAGTCAGTTGTGTCTCTCAGTTACAGAAGATAGTATCTATCAGTACGACAGAAGTAGAATATATTGTGACTACAGAAGAATGAAAGGAGATGGTGTGGATGCAAGGTTTCATGGAAGAGTTGGGTAAGAAGCAAGCAGATTGTAAGTTGTACAGTGACACTCAGAGTGCAATACACTTGGTTAAGAATTCAGCATTTCATTAACGGACCAAGCATATTGTCATCAAATATCACTTCATATGTTCGTTACTGGAAGATGGATCGATTGCTCTGGAGAAGATTCATACAAGTGAGAATTCAAGTGAGAATTCTACGGATATGCTAATCAAAGCGGTCACATGGGAGAAGCTGAAGCTCTGTTCAGCTTTGATAGGTCTTTAGGCTTGAAGACGGGGAGGTGGTGTACTCCGGATGAAGAAGACAAAGGTTTATGGTGATGTATCTCCAAGTGAGAGATTGTTGAGAAGTAGAGCCACATCTAGGGCCGTGTACGACCAGTCGTGGCCCCTACTCGAACGGTCGTGGAGCCCACACGACCAGTCGTGATCAGTTGTGAACTGGCTCAACTCAAAGTCCAACGAGCATTATTTTTGGGTTCCGAGGTGCTCAACCGGTCGTGGCCCTGGCACGACCAGTCGTAGGGTCCTCTCAACCACTCGTGGTTATGCAGATTCGTTTCTGAATTTGATGCGGACTGCGAATTTTTGAGTCGTCTTTCGCAAGGGTGCGAAAGGGAAGTTGCCTAAACTATATATAGGTGTCCCTAAAATTTTTCTAGGAGCATTGAGGAGATTGAGAAATAATTTTAAGGTGTGGGTAAAGGGTTTTCTATGTTCTTCCAAGGGAGAGGTTAGTATTTTGCCTTGTAATCTTTATTTTTCTTCATAGTGGAAGTTTGCATCCGTGGTTTTTTATCCTAATTTGAGATTTTTTCACGTATATCTTGTCTTGTGATTTGTTTGAATTGTTTTGATCTATTTCTAGTCTATATTTCTTATTGTTTATTGTTTGTGGGTGAGACTTGATATTAGATCTCGGCTCACTGCGTTGTTGGCGTGCTGCGCAACACTTATGTTCATAAGTAACAACATAGAGGTTTTTTTTCTTCATTAGAATAAGAGAAAACAAGAGTATATGGCTTACCTCTTTCGATCACTCTTCAATCTTGAAATCTTTCATCAAGAAAATATATACCTAAGGAAGATGCCCTCACCCTCTGCATATGTTCTCTTATTTAGACAATACAATCCATTAAGAGATAATTACTTAAAGCATTTCCTAATTAGGTAATGCATAAATGGGTATACTCTCCTTACTTAATATGATAGAATAGTCATTGCTTACAGACTATACAATAAGAGGAGGTGATTCAAAGTCACTTATAAGCAATTTCCATTTACTAAACAAGTCCAACATATTTGTTTGATCAATTATGAAGGTAATGTAAAGAAAATATGCAATGATTATAAATATTTTATCAGTCTTTGACGCAGGGAAGGACGTGAGGTCGAGCACTATCTTCCCCAAGGGGATAACTATTTCGAATCCATGGAACTTCTTTAGACTCCTCATAGAAACTTCTCAAATTCACAAGGAAAAAAGAAAAAGAAAATAGAAAATAAATTTTATAAAATTTAAAATTGATTAATGAATGAAATAAACGAGCTTCCACCCCTTTAAATAGGGATACTAAGTTGTGGAAGAAGTTTCGAAATCAAACTACAACTAAAATTCCTAAAATTTACAACTTACTATAAATAATAAACTTACTATTTATAAACGGTCGTGATGTCTAATAGTACGCAATGTTTTCGACCAAAAATAGTAAGTGTTGTATTTGGCCAAACCATGACATTCTCCTAACTTTTCTAAGCACTTTTCATGTTGGGCGCAACTCCTAAAAGTGAACGGATGAAGAGTTATACTCTAACTAAAACTTACTATAACTAGTAAAAATGAAATTAAAACAGGATTTCGACCGTCGATCTAATAATATTTTAAAAATTCAGTATGGGCAACCCATCGTAACAAGGTTGGGTGGATAAATGAGCTTGTCCTACCCAAAAATCATATTTGGTACGTCCAATAGCTCATTCCGGTTTGCAAGATATGTCTATTTTAAGTTCTTACTGTCTGGATCGCTTCTATCATTGATCGAGCCTTTTCTAATCCATCTTGACCATGAAACTGTCCGTGACTTGCTCTACATCAGTCTTCTAACAATATTTGTATTTAACCACCGATTCTTACAATTAATTTATCACTAGAAAAATCGTAATGATGATATTTTTACATTAATATAATCATTATTAAAATACGATGACATTGATATTTAGATTAAGATTTTCATAATAATTATATTAAAAAAACAATGATTACAAACTTCTACACATGTACTTGAATACGTGATCATTTAAATGATGATTTTCATGTTCGGTTCCACAATAATAAAATCATAAATGACAACGTGTTTCCCTTGCATCATCCAAAAGATGAGCCAAACAAACACATTTAACAACACGTGGTAGAATTTAGATCATGCGAGGCTAATCCCAATCATTTATATGGTGGGACTTAGTTTATTTGCGGAGAAATCTGGATTGAACTAATTTCATTCCTCTCATCATTTTATTCACTGGAGTTTTCTATATATATAACCACCTATCTTTTAGGTTATTATTGAATAAATGCATACTTTCAAATATTTTAACTATAACACTTAAGGTTTGCATTGTTAGACATGGAAATGCTTGTTCTCATATACCATTAGGGTTATATCAATTTTATGAATTATATTTTTTAAAATAATAAATTATCCTCCTTCAATCACTACTGTTTTTTGTGGTGTGTCCATTAGAGACTTTGATCTCCCTAATTTTTGGGCTCATGCTTTAAAATAATCTTGAAAATTGAATGGTTGGCATGGATAAAAATATACATCATAGATGGCCCACAGAGCACTGCCACTAGTGACGTGGGGAGGAAGTCAATTGCGTGGTGTACCACGCACCACCAACCTCCGTGATATGATGTGTTGACTTCATCACGTTATGTGGACCCCACCATGATGTATGTGTTATATCCAGACCGGCTATTCATTTGAAAAGATCATTTTAGGACACCCCTAAAAATGAGGCCAATACAAATCTCAAGTGGACCACACTATGGAAAGCAATGGATACAATGATGCCCATCGTTGAATCCTTTATAGGGCCTACTATGTTGTTTATTTGCCATTCAATCTATTTATAAGGTCAAAAAGTCCTTGATGAATGAAAAAAATTAAATGCTAGTTTGATCCAAGACCTTTGTAGCCACCAGGAAGTTTGGAATGGCAGTAGTTCACTCTCCACTGCCTTTTGTGGGTTGGCTTCACTTGAGGTTTGGATATGCTTCCTTTCTCATGCACTAAAATGATTGGCAAAATGGATGGATAGTTTTGATATAATATAGGTGGCTATATAACTTGGTCACGCAAGCTGGTGGTATGTGGCGCACCCGCGATCCGGGACGGGGATTTCATGTTTGCAGGAACTTTCTGCTATAGGATGCTGTGGGGCCACCGTGATGTTTACGTGAAATCAACCCCATCCTTCCATATTGAGAGCTCATTTTATCTCACGAAATAAAAAATGAAGTGGATTCAAAACTCAACTGGGCCACATGCTAGGAAACTGCAGGGATTCCCTCATGGGGGTGACTAACATTGGAGTGTGTACGTACTGACAGTGTTGTGTGTAGAGTTGTAGATGAGCAAAGTATACTCGTTAACTCGCCCGACTCGACTCAGCTCGAAATGAGTTAGAGCCGGGTACGAGCGGATTTTGGTGCTCGAAATCATTTCGAGCCAAGCATGAGCTTGAACCTACTCGACTCGACTCGAGTAATACTCGAAATTGACTCGACTCGGTACTCGACCAGGGGTATATATATACCTAAAAAAAAACCCTAAGCTACTCACCCACCCTGCTTGTCCCTTTCCCAGTGCTCCTACCCTCTCTTAGGACGTAAAAAAAAAAAAAAGAAACTCATCGCCCTTCCTTCCCAGTGCCCCTACCCTCTCTCAGCCCATCCCTGCGCTCATTTGGCATCGATCCGGTGCTGGTCGTCCCTGCCACTTGTCCCTGCCCTGCCCGGTGCCCCTATCCGGTACCGCCGCTCATCTCTGCCACTCGTCCTGTGATGTAGAGGGGGTCGCGGACAATTTCATGGCCAAGATGGATCAGAAAAGGCACGGTCAGTGACAGAAGTGATCCAGACCATCGGACCTTAGATCCGGCGTATCTCGCAATCCGGAATGAGTTATCTGACGTAAAATATATGAATTTGGGGTAGAACGAGCTACTTTAGCCAACCAACCCCGCTATGCCGAGTTGCATAGCCCAAATTTGTGAGAAACCCCCTGATCGACGATCGTTTTCCCTTTTTAATTTCGTTTTTACTATAAATAGTAAGTTTTAGTTTGTTTATAGCTCTTCATCCGTTGGGCTTTAGGAGTTGTGCCCAACATGAAAAGTGCTTAGGATAATTGGGAGAACGGTTTGGTGAAGCCAAATAAGACACTTACTATTTTTAGTCGAAAACCTTGCGCACTAGTAGACATCACGACCGTCTATAAATAGTAAGTTTACTATTTATAGTAAGTCACGGATTCTAGAAGTTTTAGTGTAGTTTGATTCTGATTTCTTTCCTATTGCTTGGTACCCTTAGTTAAAGGGTTGTAAACTCATTTTTATTCATTCATTAATCAATTTCAAATTTATTAGAAATTCTTTTCTATTTTCTGATTTCTTTCCTCGTGGATTCGAGGAGTCTCTGTGAGGAGTCCAGAGAAGTTCTGTGGATTCGGAATATTTATCATCTTGAGGAAGACGGTACTCGACCTCACATCCTTCCCTGCGTCACCCTGCCCTACCCGATGCCCCTATTCGGTACCGTTGCTCGTCGTTGCCGCTCATCCCTGCCCTACACGCACGTACTCGAACTCGGACAAGCAGAGCACGAGCTCGGCATTCGAGCTCGAAGCCCGATCTGAGCCGAGTACGAGCTGGGACTCAGGCAGTGCGAGCTGAGCACAAGCTGGGCAATACTTGGTTCGACTCAACTCGTGTACAGCTCTAGTTGTGTGTAGACCAAGAGAAGATACTCAACACTGAGGTCATGGTATTGATTCCCTAGTGGGGGTGGCTAACATTGGACTGTGTGTTGTGTATAGTAACAAGCTAACAAAAAAAATGCGGGGATTCAATGAGCAGTGGGTACTTACTGATCCCATATAAACATTTGTAGGGCGACCAAATTTTGTATCAGGTTAAAGCTTTTGTGTTTTCACTTGATCCCACTGCGAATGACCTTATAAGCAGTTTGGATGGCAAGAAAATATCAAGGTGGAGTCTCTTTTTTTTTTCTTTTTTTTTTGTTGGGTTGTTACTATACCCCACTGTCAAATTACACTTCACTGTTAGCCACCCCCACTAGGGATTGATACCAAGACCTCAGTGTTGAAACGAGGTATCTTTCACTCAGTCTTCCACTTGAGCTATGTTATGGATCAGGATGTTATCAAGGTGGAGCCTAGGAAGGTTTCAACTGTAAGCATATCTTTCTCTAATTCTTCCTCCTGTGTGGCCCACTTAGGTTACTCATTAATTTTTGGCTTCCGATCGTAAAATGAAATCACAAAATGGATGAACGGGGTGGATTTCCCACAAACATCATAGTGGCCCCCACTTAGCATCCTAGGCAGGTATTTCCTGGAAAAGCTTTAGCAATATGAAATCCGCAGTGTAGTTTTGGTGGATTCGTGTATCCTTAACTTTGGGCCACTGTGATGTATGTTTTTGACATCCACATCGTCCATCCATTTTGACAGCTCATTTTAGGGCATAATCTCAAAAATGAAAGCATATTCAAATCTTATACGAACCACATCACAAGAAACAATCATTATTGAATCCACACCATTCAAAACATCACGGGGCCTACTGGAATGTTTATTTTACATCCAACCTATTGATAAGGTCACTAAGATCGGGATGAAGAGACCATACAAATATTAGCTTGATACAAAACTTTTGTTCTCATGGGAAGCTTTTTAATAGCTGATTACCACCATTTCGTGTACTATGGCCCACTTGAGAGTTACATGCTTCAAGTTTTTACATCATGCCCTAAAATGAGTTTTCAAAATGGATGAATGGCATGGATATAAGTCATATACATCGAGATGGGCCCTACAGTCAGGGATCCTACCCACCTTCATGGCCCCTATAGTACAATTGGCATTATGTGAAAAATGGAAGAAAAAAATTGACGGATTTTGAGACGGTCCTGGACCATCTCTAAAATTGCTTGGTTTAAAGGCACTTTAGAGACGGCCATAAATCGTCTCTAACATTTTAGACGGCCCTTGACCGTCCTTAATGTTGTCTTAAAAATTTCAATGTCCACAAATCGTTTAAGACGGTCATTGGCTGTCTTTTACTTGTAATCTGAGACTGTCAAGGATCGCCGTCTTATAGCCCTGCCAAAGACTGTCTCTATTAGAGACTGTCAAGGACCGTCTCTATTAGAGACTGTCAAGGACCATCTTATAACCCTGTGAAAGACCCTCTCTATTAGAGATTGTAAAAGACTATCTCTGTTAAAGACTGTCAAAGACCGTCTCTGTTAGATTTATCAAAGACCGTCTCTAACGCTCAAGTCAAAAATTAAGAAGCTCAAAAAAATTACGAATTTCGCAAAAAAAATAGTCGAGAAGCTTAGAAAAATAATTAACTATGTTTAAGAAAATTTAAATTTTGAAAAAAAAAAACCCGCAATTTTATAAAAATCTAGATTTGAAAAAAAAAATTAAGAACTTTGAATAATGTTGATAATTTTGAAAAAAAAAAATCGATAAAAAATGATATTTTGAAAAAGAAAATTTAAAAAATTAAACAAAATTGTGAAAAAATTGACAAATTATAAAAAAATATATTTTTTAAAAAAGAAAACTAGATTTTATATTTTGACAAGAAAAATTAAAAAGTAATATAACAAAAGTGAGAGTTAAAAAATGATATTTTGATAAAGAAAATTTAAAAAATTAAACAAAATTGTGAAAAAATTGACAAATTGTAAAAAAATATTTTTTTAAAAAAAGAAAACTAGATTTTGTATTTTGACAAGATAAATTAAAAATTTATGTAACAAAAGCGAGATTTAAAAAATGATATTTTGAAAAAGAAAATTTTAAAAATTAAATAAAATTGTTAAAAAATTAACAAATTGTAAAAAATATATATTTTTTAAAAAAGAAAACTAGATTTTGTATTTTGACAAGAAAAATTAAAAAGTTATATAACAAAAGTGAGATTTAAAAAATGATATTTTGAAAAAGAAAATTTAAAAAATTAAACAAAATTGTGAAAAAATTGACAAATTGTAAAAAAATATATATTTTTTAAAAAAGAAAACTAAATTTTATATTTTGACAATAAAAATTGAAAAATTAAATAACAAAAGTGAGATTTTGATGATGTGTCCCTATGTTTCTCCAACCCATTTTTGGGTCGGATAATAATGTAAAAATATTTTAATTTTTAAAAATTTTTATCGATAACAATGTGTGTCTGTGTGTGTCTGTGTGTGTGTGTATAGTTTTTATATCATATGAATGGAAATTTCTATATATATATATATATATATATATAATTAATTAAAAGGTAATATTTAAATGATTTGTATATCACATGAAAAAGAATATTGAAAAGTTTAGAAATTTTAACTGTGTTTAAGAAAAATTTTGAGAACAAAATAATGCTTTTGAAGAAAAAAATCGGCATTTTGAAATTTTTGAGATTTTAAAAATAAAAATTCAAAATTTGTATTTTAAATATTTTTGAAATATTTTATAATAAAAATGATATTTAGTTAAAAGAGAAAAAAATAGATATTTTGAAAAAAAATGTTAAATTTAATTATGAAAAATAAAATTACTAAATTATTAGGCACATCCACTAATTGAACCTTTAATCATTTTTGGACAATCTAATCAGTTCAAATTGAAAAGTAAATAACTTCAGATGTTTAAATCAAATTTCACTGAAATTGTTGATTAATCTTGTATGCCCAATATCTTTCTCATATGTAGCCTAATTGAGGTGAGTAACTAGTCAAATTGAGAGTATTGATCAGTAAAATAGAGTGAATGGACCAGACATGTAAAATGGGCCAAATATTCTGGTTAAAATTGTGACCCAACTTTCTACCTCGTGAGAACCTAAGAATTGATGTTAGTAAGTTTTGTGGGCCCCATCATGATGTGTGTCGAACATCAACACCATGGATTTGATATGTTGCCTTTAGGTTATGAGATATCTCAAAAATCATCGGTAAACGAAACTCAAGTGGGCCATACCATTTAAAACTATATGAAGACATCCTAAAAAATATAAAAGCACTTGGTGGGACCCACATGAGTTTTGAATGCGGTTGAAACTTGGTTTAACCCCTTATCCAAGTGGGACACACATAATGAGCGGGTTGAATATGTGAATCACATTGGAGTGTGTACGTACTGACAGTGTTGTGTGTAGAGTTGTAGATGAGCAAAGTATACTCGTTAACTCGCCCGACTCGACTCAGCTCGAAATGAGTTAGAGCCGGGTACGAGCGGATTTTGGTGCTCGAAATCATTTCGAGCCAAGCATGAGCTTGAACCTACTCGACTCGACTCGAGTAATACTCGAAATTGACTCGACTCGGTACTCGACCAGGGGTATATATATACCTAAAAAAAAACCCTAAGCTACTCACCCACCCTGCTTGTCCCTTTCCCAGTGCTCCTACCCTCTCTTAGGACGTAAAAAAAAAAAAAAGAAACTCATCGCCCTTCCTTCCCAGTGCCCCTACCCTCTCTCAGCCCATCCCTGCGCTCATTTGGCATCGATCCGGTGCTGGTCGTCCCTGCCACTTGTCCCTGCCCTGCCCGGTGCCCCTATCCGGTACCGCCGCTCATCTCTGCCACTCGTCCTGTGATGTAGAGGGGGTCGCGGACAATTTCATGGCCAAGATGGATCAGAAAAGGCACGGTCAGTGACAGAAGTGATCCAGACCATCGGACCTTAGATCCGGCGTATCTCGCAATCCGGAATGAGTTATCTGACGTAAAATATATGAATTTGGGGTAGAACGAGCTACTTTAGCCAACCAACCCCGCTATGCCGAGTTGCATAGCCCAAATTTGTGAGAAACCCCCTGATCGACGATCGTTTTCCCTTTTTAATTTCGTTTTTACTATAAATAGTAAGTTTTAGTTTGTTTATAGCTCTTCATCCGTTGGGCTTTAGGAGTTGTGCCCAACATGAAAAGTGCTTAGGATAATTGGGAGAACGGTTTGGTGAAGCCAAATAAGACACTTACTATTTTTAGTCGAAAACCTTGCGCACTAGTAGACATCACGACCGTCTATAAATAGTAAGTTTACTATTTATAGTAAGTCACGGATTCTAGAAGTTTTAGTGTAGTTTGATTCTGATTTCTTTCCTATTGCTTGGTACCCTTAGTTAAAGGGTTGTAAACTCATTTTTATTCATTCATTAATCAATTTCAAATTTATTAGAAATTCTTTTCTATTTTCTGATTTCTTTCCTCGTGGATTCGAGGAGTCTCTGTGAGGAGTCCAGAGAAGTTCTGTGGATTCGGAATATTTATCATCTTGAGGAAGACGGTACTCGACCTCACATCCTTCCCTGCGTCACCCTGCCCTACCCGATGCCCCTATTCGGTACCGTTGCTCGTCGTTGCCGCTCATCCCTGCCCTACACGCACGTACTCGAACTCGGACAAGCAGAGCACGAGCTCGGCATTCGAGCTCGAAGCCCGATCTGAGCCGAGTACGAGCTGGGACTCAGGCAGTGCGAGCTGAGCACAAGCTGGGCAATACTTGGTTCGACTCAACTCGTGTACAGCTCTAGTTGTGTGTAGACCAAGAGAAGATACTCAACACTGAGGTCATGGTATTGATTCCCTAGTGGGGGTGGCTAACATTGGACTGTGTGTTGTGTATAGTAACAAGCTAACAAAAAAAATGCGGGGATTCAATGAGCAGTGGGTACTTACTGATCCCATATAAACATTTGTAGGGCGACCAAATTTTGTATCAGGTTAAAGCTTTTGTGTTTTCACTTGATCCCACTGCGAATGACCTTATAAGCAGTTTGGATGGCAAGAAAATATCAAGGTGGAGTCTCTTTTTTTTTTCTTTTTTTTTTGTTGGGTTGTTACTATACCCCACTGTCAAATTACACTTCACTGTTAGCCACCCCCACTAGGGATTGATACCAAGACCTCAGTGTTGAAACGAGGTATCTTTCACTCAGTCTTCCACTTGAGCTATGTTATGGATCAGGATGTTATCAAGGTGGAGCCTAGGAAGGTTTCAACTGTAAGCATATCTTTCTCTAATTCTTCCTCCTGTGTGGCCCACTTAGGTTACTCATTAATTTTTGGCTTCCGATCGTAAAATGAAATCACAAAATGGATGAACGGGGTGGATTTCCCACAAACATCATAGTGGCCCCCACTTAGCATCCTAGGCAGGTATTTCCTGGAAAAGCTTTAGCAATATGAAATCCGCAGTGTAGTTTTGGTGGATTCGTGTATCCTTAACTTTGGGCCACTGTGATGTATGTTTTTGACATCCACATCGTCCATCCATTTTGACAGCTCATTTTAGGGCATAATCTCAAAAATGAAAGCATATTCAAATCTTATACGAACCACATCACAAGAAACAATCATTATTGAATCCACACCATTCAAAACATCACGGGGCCTACTGGAATGTTTATTTTACATCCAACCTATTGATAAGGTCACTAAGATCGGGATGAAGAGACCATACAAATATTAGCTTGATACAAAACTTTTGTTCTCATGGGAAGCTTTTTAATAGCTGATTACCACCATTTCGTGTACTATGGCCCACTTGAGAGTTACATGCTTCAAGTTTTTACATCATGCCCTAAAATGAGTTTTCAAAATGGATGAATGGCATGGATATAAGTCATATACATCGAGATGGGCCCTACAGTCAGGGATCCTACCCACCTTCATGGCCCCTATAGTACAATTGGCATTATGTGAAAAATGGAAGAAAAAAATTGACGGATTTTGAGACGGTCCTGGACCATCTCTAAAATTGCTTGGTTTAAAGGCACTTTAGAGACGGCCATAAATCGTCTCTAACATTTTAGACGGCCCTTGACCGTCCTTAATGTTGTCTTAAAAATTTCAATGTCCACAAATCGTTTAAGACGGTCATTGGCTGTCTTTTACTTGTAATCTGAGACTGTCAAGGATCGCCGTCTTATAGCCCTGCCAAAGACTGTCTCTATTAGAGACTGTCAAGGACCGTCTCTATTAGAGACTGTCAAGGACCATCTTATAACCCTGTGAAAGACCCTCTCTATTAGAGATTGTAAAAGACTATCTCTGTTAAAGACTGTCAAAGACCGTCTCTGTTAGATTTATCAAAGACCGTCTCTAACGCTCAAGTCAAAAATTAAGAAGCTCAAAAAAATTACGAATTTCGCAAAAAAAATAGTCGAGAAGCTTAGAAAAATAATTAACTATGTTTAAGAAAATTTAAATTTTGAAAAAAAAAAACCCGCAATTTTATAAAAATCTAGATTTGAAAAAAAAAATTAAGAACTTTGAATAATGTTGATAATTTTGAAAAAAAAAAATCGATAAAAAATGATATTTTGAAAAAGAAAATTTAAAAAATTAAACAAAATTGTGAAAAAATTGACAAATTATAAAAAAATATATTTTTTAAAAAAGAAAACTAGATTTTATATTTTGACAAGAAAAATTAAAAAGTAATATAACAAAAGTGAGAGTTAAAAAATGATATTTTGATAAAGAAAATTTAAAAAATTAAACAAAATTGTGAAAAAATTGACAAATTGTAAAAAAATATTTTTTTAAAAAAAGAAAACTAGATTTTGTATTTTGACAAGATAAATTAAAAATTTATGTAACAAAAGCGAGATTTAAAAAATGATATTTTGAAAAAGAAAATTTTAAAAATTAAATAAAATTGTTAAAAAATTAACAAATTGTAAAAAATATATATTTTTTAAAAAAGAAAACTAGATTTTGTATTTTGACAAGAAAAATTAAAAAGTTATATAACAAAAGTGAGATTTAAAAAATGATATTTTGAAAAAGAAAATTTAAAAAATTAAACAAAATTGTGAAAAAATTGACAAATTGTAAAAAAATATATATTTTTTAAAAAAGAAAACTAAATTTTATATTTTGACAATAAAAATTGAAAAATTAAATAACAAAAGTGAGATTTTGATGATGTGTCCCTATGTTTCTCCAACCCATTTTTGGGTCGGATAATAATGTAAAAATATTTTAATTTTTAAAAATTTTTATCGATAACAATGTGTGTCTGTGTGTGTCTGTGTGTGTGTGTATAGTTTTTATATCATATGAATGGAAATTTCTATATATATATATATATATATATATAATTAATTAAAAGGTAATATTTAAATGATTTGTATATCACATGAAAAAGAATATTGAAAAGTTTAGAAATTTTAACTGTGTTTAAGAAAAATTTTGAGAACAAAATAATGCTTTTGAAGAAAAAAATCGGCATTTTGAAATTTTTGAGATTTTAAAAATAAAAATTCAAAATTTGTATTTTAAATATTTTTGAAATATTTTATAATAAAAATGATATTTAGTTAAAAGAGAAAAAAATAGATATTTTGAAAAAAAATGTTAAATTTAATTATGAAAAATAAAATTACTAAATTATTAGGCACATCCACTAATTGAACCTTTAATCATTTTTGGACAATCTAATCAGTTCAAATTGAAAAGTAAATAACTTCAGATGTTTAAATCAAATTTCACTGAAATTGTTGATTAATCTTGTATGCCCAATATCTTTCTCATATGTAGCCTAATTGAGGTGAGTAACTAGTCAAATTGAGAGTATTGATCAGTAAAATAGAGTGAATGGACCAGACATGTAAAATGGGCCAAATATTCTGGTTAAAATTGTGACCCAACTTTCTACCTCGTGAGAACCTAAGAATTGATGTTAGTAAGTTTTGTGGGCCCCATCATGATGTGTGTCGAACATCAACACCATGGATTTGATATGTTGCCTTTAGGTTATGAGATATCTCAAAAATCATCGGTAAACGAAACTCAAGTGGGCCATACCATTTAAAACTATATGAAGACATCCTAAAAAATATAAAAGCACTTGGTGGGACCCACATGAGTTTTGAATGCGGTTGAAACTTGGTTTAACCCCTTATCCAAGTGGGACACACATAATGAGCGGGTTGAATATGTGAATCACATTTAGGCAGGCCCAATATATGATTATGAATGTTTTAAGGAAACCTTTCTCCATTGTACTTATTATTGAAGGCCTAAGAGGACCACACCACATGAAAATAATAGTGATTGGATATCCACCATTAAAACCCTCCTAAGGCCCACTATACTTTTTATTTGACATCCAATCTGTTGATAGGGTCATATAGGCCCAGATGAAGGGAAAAAAATATCAGATTGATCCAAAACTTTATATGGCCCCCTATTGAGGGTCGAATATTACATATTAGACCCCAGTTATTACTTATTTTTACGAACATGATACTGTTTAATGCCCGATTTAATCGTGTTTGTGATGCAAGGTATATTCACAAGCGTAGGACTGAAAAGGATGCTTAAAGCATGGATTTAACATTCTGATGACACCAAAGGCAAGGGACAGACCCCAAGGGACCAAGATCAAAGGATTTATACATTACATATCCTAGGAAATTGACGCAAGGATGAGCGTGATGAGGTCGATCACCATCTTCCTCAAGGATAACTACTCCGAATCCATGAAGCTTCTCTGGACTCTTCACAGAGACTTCTCGAATCTACGAGGAAAGAAAGCAAGAGAATAGAAATAAACTCTAATAAAATTTAAAATTAATTGCTAAATGAAATAAAATGAGTTCACATCCCTTTAAATAAGGGAACCAAGCAATAGGAAAGAAATTAGACTCAAACCACAACTAAAACTCCTAGAATCCGCGACTTACTATAAATAGTAAACTTACTATTTATAGACGGTTGTGATGTCTACCAGTGCGCAGGGTTTTTGGCCAAAAATAGTAAGTGTCCTATTTGACTTCACCAAACCGTTCTCCTAATTATCCTAAGCACTTTTCATGTTGGACACAACTCCTAAAGCCCAATGGATGAAGAGCTATAAGCAAACTAAAACTTACTATTTATAGTAAAAATGAAATTAAAACGGGGAAACGACTGTCAATCAGGGGATTTCTTGCAAATTTGGGCTACGCAACTCCACATATCAAGGTTGGTTGGCTAAAGTAGCTCGTTCTACTCCAAAATTATATATTTTACGTCAGATAACTCATTCCGGATTGCGAGATACGCCCAATCTAAGGTCTGATGGTCCGGATCACTTCTATCGTCGACCGTGCCTATTCTGATCCTTCATGGCCATGAAATTCTCCGCGACCCGCTCTACATCAATCCCCTCCACTTGAAAAGAACTCGTCCTCGAGCTCTCCTCCTGCGCTGGTTTATGATACTCGGTCAAGTCCGCAACGTTGAAAGTCCGTGAGATCGCCATGTCATTTGAAAGATCAACAATATAAGCGTTGTCATTGATCTTTCGGATGATCGGTATCGGTCCAATCTTCTTTTTTAACTTATTGTATGTCCCGGTCGAAAATCTCTCGTTACACAGATGGACCATAACGTGGTCGCCCACCTCAAACACCTTTTGTCGCAGGTGTTTGTTCGCTTGTTCCTTATACTTCTCGTTCGAGGCATGTAGCTTGGCCTGTACTTCCGCATGGATGCCCATAATATTATTTACCATATGTTCTGCTGCAATGCTCGTACCTGAGTGCTTGGGCAAAGGGACCAAGTCAAGTGTGTGGCGAGGCACTCGTCCGTATATAATCTGAAATGGCGATTTTCCTATCGAGCGGTTCACCATGTTGTTAAACGTAAACTCTGTTTGAGACAAGGCCAAGTCCGTTTACTTTGGCTTTTCTCCTGCAATACTGCGAAAGAGGTTTTCCAATGTCCGATTCACAACTTCGGTCTACCCATCAGTTTGTAGGTGGTAAGCGTTGTTGAATTGAAGTCGTGTATCGAATCGAGTCCACTAAGTCCACCAAAAGTGACTAATAAACTTCGTGTCATGATCAGAAGTAATGGTCTTGAAAACCTCGTGTAGTCGTACGACCTCCCTAAAGAATAGATTCACCACATGTGTTGCATCGAGGGTCTTCTTGCATGGGATAAAGTGCGCCATCTTGGAGAAATGATCAACTACCACGAACATCGAATTCATGCCGCGTTGTGTTCGTGGGAGACCAAGCACGAAGCCCATTAATAAATCCTCCCAAGGGCCGTCAGGCACAGATAACGAGGTGTAGAGGTCCGTATTCTGTGATTACCCCTTGGAGATCTGACAAATATGACAACATTGTACGACTCTTTTTACATCACGTACTAATTGCGGCCAGTAATACCGCTCTTCCATAAGAGCTCGCGTCTTGTCTCACCCAAGGTGTCTACCGAGGCCACCTCCATGCAGCTCCTGAATAATCTGCTCTCTCTGAGAACTTTGGGGGATGCATAATTGACTCCCTTTGAAGAGAAAACCGTCCTGTATATAAAGGTCACTGGGGCGACCTTCTTGGCACTTTATCCAAGAATCCTTGAAATCCTCATCCTCGACATATAGCTCATTGAGACAGTCGAAGCCGACCACCTCGTTACTTATTGTAATAAGTAGTGATGCACGACGGCTAAGTGCATCAGCCACCTTGTTCTGCTGTCCTGACTTGTACTTCAGAACGAATATAAATTTCTGTAAAAACGTAACCCATCTAGTATACACACGATTCATGTTAGTTTGACTATTAATAAACTTTAATGCTTGATGGTCAGTGTATAGAACAAACTCTCTTTAAATCAGATAATGCTGCCAATGTCGCAGTACCTGAACAACTGCGTACAACTTAAGCTCATAAGTCAACCACTTCTTTCAGACTTCAATGAGCTTCTCGCTGTAGAAGGCTACCGGCCTGCCTTCCTGTGATAATACTCCTCCGATTCCAACATATGAAGCGTCACACTCCACCTCAAATAATTTGTCAAAATTAAGAAGCACCAAGACCGGTGTTGTAGACAAACAATGCTTGATCTCGTAAAAGCTCTTGTCAGCTTTATCAATCCACTGGAACGGCCACTTTTTCATCTCATCTGTTATAGGCGCGACTATGGTGCTAAAATCTCACACAAATCGACGATAGAAAGTCGTCAACCCGTGAAAACTCCTAACCTCATGAATTTTTGTCGGGATCGGTCATTCCCTAATAGCTTTCACATTTTCATCATCCACCCGAATGCCTATGGATGTTACAACAAATCGTAGAAACAACAGGTTGTCAATTAAAAAACTATACTTTTTCAAGTTAAGGTATAACCTGTTATCTTATAGGACCTGCAGCACCTGCCTGAGATGTTTCTTGTGCTCCGCCTCATCCTGGCTATATATCAATATGTCATCAAAATATACTACCACAAATCGACTAATGAACAGTTTTAGAACTTGATTCATCAAATGCATAAAAGTACTTGGTGCGTTTGATAAGCCAAATGGCATGACCAGCCACTCATACAACCCTTCCTTTGTCTTGAAGGTCGTTTTCCACTCATCATCGAGTCAGATATGAATCTGATGGTACCCACTCCTTAGATCAAGTTTAGAGAACACCTTGGCCCCTCCTAGCATATTGAGCATGTCATCCAATCGTGGTATTGGGAACCAATATTTGATAGTAAATTTATTGATTGTTCGGCTGTCGACACACATGCGCCAGCTTCCATCTTTTTTTGGCGTTAATAATGCTGGTACAGCACATGGGCTCATGCTCTCTCTTAATAGACCCTTACGGATCAATTCCTCCACTTGCCCCTGAAGTATCTCACATTCCTTCAGACTCATCCGATAATGAGGGTGGTTGGGCAGGCTAGCCCTAGAGATGAGGTCTATGTAATGTTAGATGTCCCTCATGGGGGACAATCCATCAGGTAAATCTTCAGGCCAGACTTCTTTAAATTCGTTTAGCAACAGTTTTAAACTTGGAGGGATGTTTGAAGGTTCCTTTTCTTCACCCTTTACCACTACGGCGTATACCTCACCGGTTTTCTTAGATTCCTCCATGAAATCCTGAATGGTCAAGAAAGAACTCTCCTCCACTTTAGAGGCTTCAAGGTGGTTCTCTGGTGCCATAGGGGCAAGGATTATTTTTCGACTATCCTTGACGAATATGTAAACATTGTCTCGTCCTTGATGGGTCTCATCACAGTCCAACTACCAAGGTCGACCGAGTAGCATATGACAAGCTTCCATATCGACCACATCATAAAGTATCTGATCCTTATAATGTTTATCAATTGAAAATGAGATAGTGCATTGTTCAGTTACCTTGGTCTCATTCACCTTTTTTATCTAGCCAATTGAGTATGGGGAAGGATGTCTCGTTGTTAGTAGCTGCAACTTGTCCAACATCACCCTTGAGATGATATTCTCGCTACTACCATTATCTATGATCACATCACAGACCTTTCCGCTAACAGTGCACCGAGTACGAAATATATTGTGTCGCTATGGGTGTACTTCCGTTTGTGGGGTATACAGTAGTCGCCTCACAACTAGAGATTCGTCACGATCTTCGCTCGTCAATTCATCGCCACCTGTTATTTCTTCAGTGGTTTGTTCATATTCATCAAAGATATGATCTTCTTCTACGGCCTCACCTTCAGTGCCCCCTTCGTTTATAGTCAAGTGTGTTGTTGGACATTGAGGACAAGTGTTTGATAAGTGGCCTGATTGGCCACAACGGTAGCAATTGTTCGGCCTTGACCGAGCGTAAGGATTTAGAATCCTACTCGGGCCCACTGTTGTGGGTGCTGCCCGTTGAGGTCTGGATGAGCTGCTCCCCGTATCACGGTTTGCGGGTGGAGGAGGTTGAAGATGCTCTCCTACCGGATCTTTTCCTCGAGCCAGTACTGGATCCTGTGTGGGACCTGTCATAGGTGGTCGATTTGAAGGATAAGGACGAGTAAGAGCTCTTATAAGTTATGTTTCTGCCCTCCCCGCTAATTAGACTGCTTCATCTATGGTTCCGACTTGGTACATATGAACCTAGTCCTGAATTGTCGGTCGCAACCCATCTATAAATCGTGTCACCTTCTGTGACTCAGATTCTAAGAGATCGTTTCGTGTAGCCAACCGCTGGAATTCTTCAGTGTAATCTGTAACGGTTTGATTTCTTTATCGGTAATTCTGGTATTGCTGAAATAATATCTGTTCATAATCACTGGGAAGAAATCGTGAGCGAAGAAGACGTCTCATCCGAGGCCATGATGCGATGGGCGCCTTGTTCTGACGGGCTCGTGAGAGTTGTAATTGTTCCCACCATGCAGAAGCACCAGATTTTAATTTAAACGCTACCAATTTTACCTTTTTATGATCTGGCACGTCCATATAATCAAAATATCTCTCTACTTTGGCTAGCCAATCGAGAAAATCTTCTATACGTAATAAACCGTTAAAACTAGGAAGTTCAGCCTCGATAGTCTCTTTCAGCACGATCTGGATGATCACCTCCATGGATTGGTCATCGAGTAAAACCCTCACTAATTTCATCGTCGCTAGAACTTGAGTCATCTAGTGTAGCCTTACGGTTTGCCACTGGTAGTGCTCTGTGATAATCGGGGTCACGTCGTACAGCAACCACGGGTGGTGGAACGACCATAGGTGGTGGAGCACCGCCTAGGGCTCGGGGTGAAAGTAACGCATCCGCAAGACGGTCGAGGGTTGCCTGCAGCCCTTGCATGGTCAACTGATTCTCCTGATGGAAAGCTTCCATTCTTTTCAAAAGATAACGAATCCCTGGATCACCATCCATAGGATTTCGATTCATACCTTCGTTGTTTTCCATTGGCCCGAGGGAAAACCTCGCTCTGATACCAAATTGACGTAGGGATGAGTGTGATGAGGTCAATCACCATCTTCCTCAAGGATAACTACTCCGAATCCACGGAGCTTCTCTGGACTTCTCACAGAAACTTCTCGAATCCACGAGGAAAGAAAGCAAGAGAATAGAAATAAACTCTAATAAAATTTGAAATTAACTGCTGAATGAAATAAAATGAGTTCACATCCCTTTAAATAAGGGAACTAAGCAATAGGAAAGAAATCAGACTCAAACTACAACTAAAACTCCTAGAATCCGCGACTTACTATAAATAGTAAGCTTTTTATAGACGATCGTGATGTCTACTAGTGCGCAGGGTTTTCGGCCAAAAATAGTAAGTGTCCTATTTGGCTTCACCAAACTGTTCTCCTAATATCCTAAGCACTTTTCATGTTGGACACACCTCCTAAAGCCCAACGGATGAAGAGCTATAAGCAAACTAAAACTTACTATTTATAGTAAAAACGAAATTAAAACGGGAAAATGACGGTCGACCAAGGGGTTTCTTACAAATTCTGGCTGCACAACCTGGCGTAGCAAGGTTGGTTGGCTAAAGTAGCTCGTTCTATCCCAAAATCATATATTTTATGTCAGATAACTCATTTCGGATTACGAGTTACGCCCGATCTAAGGTCTGATGTTCTAGATCACTATGTCGTCGACCGTGCCTTTTCTGATCCATCTTGGCCTTGAAATTGTCCGCGACCCGTTCTACATCAAAAATCAAGCCATTCATGTTAAAGAGGCCTAAAAGTCATCCAGTACATAAGAACATAAGGTTCCCACTATCCGTTTGGCTCGAAACTGTATATATGGCCTGAGAACATCAACACCATGCATTTGATGTGTCCCCTTTAAGTCCAAAAATCAGTCATATACGAAACTCAGGTGGCCCATAGCATCTAAAACTATGTGAAGACATCCCTAAAACATATAAAAGCATTTGGTGGGGCCCATATGAGTTTTGGATGTGTATGAAACTTGGTCTGACTCCTCATCCAAGTGAGACACACATAATGAATGGGTTGGATCTATGAAGCACATCTAGGTGGGCCCAATAAATGACTATGAATGTTTTAATGGGAGGGTAACCCTCTCAACTATAATATGTGGTGTGGCCCACTCAAGTCATAGATTGACTTTATTATTAAGCTCGTGGCCCACCATGGAATGGTACATCTGACTGATGGGGCAGATCCAAAGTTCAAGTGGACCCACCATAGAAAAGAGTGGGATAGTGAATAAATGAATAAATCATGGTGGGCCCCACAGGATTTATTCAGTACGCTTAGGGTACCAAGTAACTCTATACGCAATCCGCTTCCATCCAGAAGCATACGTGGTTTGGCTAGTTACGCTGCCACTAGCCAGGTTGCTAGTAGTCAGTGCAATGTGGACCCCACCATGATGTATGTGTTTTATTCATGCCGTCCATCCATTTTAACAGATAATTTTATGTTTTAATCCCGAAAATGAGATAGATCTAAATCTCAGGTGGACCACACCATGGAATTTTTTTTGATTGAATGTATGCTAGTTAAAAACCTCTTAAGGCCCACTATAATGGTTATTTGACATCTAACCTATTGATTAGGTGTTAAAAATTGGATGAAGTGAAAAAATATACATCATCTTGATCCAAAACTTTTGTGAGCCCTACCATGATGTGTATGTTTAATCCATGTCGTCTATCTATTTTTAAAGATCATCTTATGGTATGAGACAAAAAATGAGATATATCCAAATCTTAAGTGGACCACATTCCAGGAAACATTGTTGAATGAGAGTCAACCATTAAAAAACATTTTGGGGCCATAAAAGTTTTGGATCAAACTGGTTTTTGTTTTTCCCCTTCATTTGGCCCTGTATGACCTAATCAACATATTGGATGTCAAATAAACAGTATAGTGGGCCTTGGAGGATTTTTATGTGGTTCACAAATCTAGCCCATCCATTATGTGTGTCCCACTTGGATGAGGAGTCAGACCAAGTTTCATATGCATCAAAATTTCAGGTGGGCCCCACCAAGTGATTTTATATGTTTTAGGCATTTCTTCACATGATTTTAGATCGTATGGCCCACCTTGAGGGGCTCCATGGGGCCCATTGGAATATATATGTGTGATCTAAACCACCCATCAATTCTGATATATAATTTTAGTGAATGAGCCAAAAAATTATGTAGATCAAAGGTCTAAGTGAACCATACCATAAGAAATAATAAAAAATAAATTTCTATTGTTAATATGTTATATAGTCCGCTTACAGCTTCGATCTGACTCCTTTTTTGAATCAATTGTTAAAATAATTCGTTAAAATAAATGGACAGAGTGGATAAATAATATACATCATGGTGGGCCCCACAAGACTTTAAAATTAAGCTTAAAAGGGGAACGGATTGGCTACTCCCCCTGCCACCAACCCCGTGGCTGGTGGTCGATGCTCTGTGGACCCCACCATGATGTATGTGCTTTCTCCATTTCGTTCATCCATTTTTAAAGATCATTTTAGGGCTTCCATTTTTAAAGATCATTTTAGGGCTTGACCACAAAAATGAGAGGAATATAAATCTTAGGTGGACCACACCATAGGAAAACAATATTAATTGGATATCCATAATTAAAATCCTCCTAAGGCCCACTGTACTATTTATTTGACATCCAATCTGTTGATTAGGTCACACAGACCAAGATGAAGGGTAAAAAAAAATATCAGCTTGATCCAAAACTTTTAAGGCCTCAAAAAAGTTTTAATGGTCAAAATTCATTAAACATTATTTCCTGTAATGTGGTCCACTTGAGATTGGAATATAACTCATTTTTGGTCTAATACCATAAAATGATCTAGAAAATAAGATGGACGACATGGATGAAATACAAACATCATGGTGGGGCCCACATTGTACCGAACACTATAACCCAAATTCATTTCGGCTTATAAGTCCCCCCAAAACCCAAATCCCTCCGGTCTCTCTCTCACGTGCCCGCCCCTCTCCCAAACCCAAACCCTTTTTCTCTCTCGCCCGCCCCTCCCCAAAAACCCAAACCCTCTCTCTCTCTCTCGCCCAATAGGCCTCCATCGCTGCTGATGAATGAGCGGTCAGTCATCGACCAGCCGTCTCCATCAAACATGGTGTTGATCAAGATGGCTGACGGCGTTGCTGAAGGCGAATGACATCAGTGGTGGTATAAAAATCACGTATGCCGCCAGCATATGCCAGGAGACCCTCTCCTTGAGACGATAATGGCTGCCGCAGAGAGAGGTGGAGGTCCTGGTTGTGATGGAGACGAAGAGTAAGGTCGGGATCTTAGAGATGAAGAGATATAGAAGACCAGCAGAGGTGTCAGCTATGGCCTCCATGGCTATCTCCCAGAAATACAGGTAAGGGTATATAAAATCCCCAATTATCGGATTCCAAGCCAAGCACTGGAAATTGGATCTTGTAATCCATAATTATGTGATTTAAATCCCTAATCCATGAACGAATATAGGGGATTAAGGATCTGAAATCCTAATTGTAACTGGATTAGGGATTTGGGTTCTGAAATCCGTAATCGTAATCTAGAATTGGGGATGGGGATCTGAAATTCCCAATTTGGGATTTGGGATTTGAAATCCCTAATTGCTGTATTTGGGATTAAAATCCCTAATTTTCTCAATTTGGGGATTCAAAACTAAAAGGGCCCTACTGAGTTTACTCAGTACAATAAGGGCTTGTTTGGCCGGGCAAATTGGATGGTATTAAAGTGAATTGCACGGATTTGAAGGTAATGCTAGCTACGTCAGTGGATTGGTGCAAGGTCTATGGGATTGCTATATCCCGGGATTGCTAGATCCATTTAGTATTATTCATATTTACGCTTTAAGGAAATGCATCCAAGATGATATAAATGCATGAGGCAATTATCATACCATGGAGCATTGTCTGAGATGTACTTATTGTCTTCAAGGCCATACACATGTTGCATTTTTCCTGTATACATGTAAACCCCTTAATTCATCAAAGTTGATCATCTTATGAACCTAGAGATGTAAAAGATCTTCTAGGCCTTGGACAAATGTATCATGTTTCTGCAATTTGAATAGGTATCAGCTGGGCATCAGCAGATATGTGCTTTTATACCAATTTCTAAATGCAAGGCTATATTGCCTACAGCCCATGCTGTGGGAAACTGAAAGTTTGGACTGCTAGGTGTCTTACCTTATAATTCATGCTAGGAAAATTCTATTATTTCTGAGGGACTCCTTAAACTCCATTTTTGAATGCACATCCTCTTCTTGACTAAGAGGATTCTTGATTACAGTTTGGTTCCTACACCAGTAGATGTTCATTGGGAAGTTAGTTCCAAAGAAAATTCTGCATCCAAGCAGGGGTGACTAGAATTATGGTGGTTGTCGGCCAAATGTTACCCCTAAGATCAGATAGGAAATCCTCTATTTTCTTTCTTCTCTGTCTTCTTTCTGCATCTTGAGTCTGATCTAATTCCTACTTTGTTACCGGCTTCTTTCTCAGAATATGTTTTAGCAAAAAAAGTTATCAGTAAAAAACTAAAGCAGCTTGATAAATTTCTTTTTTTCCCACACCCATTTTATCATTTATATGATTCTAGAATCCAGGATTCCAAATCATCAAAAAAAAATTCCAAGTCATCAAAAAAAAAAATCCCGGACTCCAGATTGCTAATTCTAGTCAAATGTAACTGCAAGCAGAAAATTGTAGCTAAGGTTCCTGCCAGATCGAATAAACCACTGCCACCTAAGAGTTCACCTAGCCCAGCATTAAAGAAGAAAGAAGAATCAACTGACAGTTCAGAAAGCAATTCAGAAGATGAGGTAGGTGGAATGCTTTTGAACTATAATTGCATGGAATTTTCTGATAATAATCTAGGATCTGGAATGGTGCACATGGTGGTATCTGTTTTAAGTTGGTTGCCCCATTGATGTAAATTTCTTGAAACAGGAAACTGCTAAAGCTGCTTTTTGAGCATGTTTGTGCGACATCCAACCTAATTGAACCATTAGTCATTTTCCACCTAGTGAGTTACTTCCAACTGAGCATGTTTGTGCGACATCCAACCTTCCAATAGGTTAGGTCCACCATGAGGATAGTCTTGCATAAAAATCAGTCTCATCTACTCATTAGATGGGTCAGACTAGCAACAATGTTTATTCAATAATAAATAACAAAATATAATTATTTATTTATTTTCAGGGATATAAGCCACAATAACTTTGCTAATTGGCTCCCATCACAGGTGGGGAATTTGTCAAGTCTGCAACAACTGCAAGTTCTGTTTATTTTTATTTTTAAAAAATTTATTAAAGTATTCTTCTTCAGAAATACCATATGATGTGTTTGGAATTATGAATTTGTCACCCAATTTGTTAGTGGTTAACATGGGATAGTTTTATTTATTTATCTATTTTAGAAGGTTTTTGTCACGCCCCAAACTCAAAAATCGGGCTCACAAAGTTCTCGATCGTCGAATCCGGCACCGACAGCCTCCGTAGTACCCCATTCTCGGTTCCCGGTATCCATATACCAGGTTTCGATCCTGGGACGCTACAAGGAGGATTTCAAACATGATTTAATTCGTAATGAGAATAACCACAAGCATAACCCACGAACAATAACCACAAGAATACTATCACAAAATCCACTATGTACAAAAACTTTGAGTACAGGGCGTATGAAAGTGGAAATACAATATACAGAAAGTAACAAAAACTCCAGAAGCTCGGCTGCACACTCCAACTGCGGTAAGACTACGGCTACGTCCTAGCATCACCTGCACGCATCAATCATGCATAAGCTTATAGAAAGCTTAGAGGGTGGTGTAAGTGTAAGCGCAATATAAGCGTGCTAAGAATGCAAGGTCAGGGAAATGTGAAATCATACTAATAAGTACATGAATGCAATCAGCCGTACCAAGGCTATGCGGTGCAAGATATGAATGTTATCGGTCATGCCAAGACCATGTGATGAAAAATGCAGTTCAACCATGTCAATCCCCATCATATGTCAGTACAGTTCTCATTCTGGATAATCACCAGGGTTTATTATACTCCAAATGACACTGTCGTTCTCCAAGCCACACAGTCCAAGTGAGCATAAGAAACCTCACTATCCGCTTGGCCAATAGTCTGTCAATGCCTATCCGGCATGTCGATAGTGGATCCATTCACGAGCTGGTCAAACTCAGCCTAGTATTGCCCCCTACCCTCAGGCGAGTAAGGTAATGTCCCTTTCCAACCGACCATGACCCAGTGGAAGACGCGGCCTCCTGGTATTCGATCCTCGTGCGCTCATATATTCACTCGGTCTCGATGTTGGAGTCATCCTCTGGTACCATTGGGTTCAGGAACTTTCACCCAGGGACATTTATGGCGCCCCAATTGCTTAGAACAAGGTTTTCGATATCCAACTAGTCACTCACGATGTGTCTGTGGAGGCTATGGGCCTGATGTCACTAAGGCATATCACAATCACACAAATGAAAATGCATGTATCACACTATCAGTCACGCAACCATCCTGCATGAAGCACGCGCTTATATAGGGCAACTCCGCCTATCAAGGAGCCCGTAAACAGTCTGCCCAAAGGCACATGCTATGATCAGTCACTTCTCATATCAGTCATACATATGATGCATATGATAATGAATCATGGATCTATACTAAACATGTATATAAAGATGGGCTCTGTGTATAACGAAGATGGGCCTAGACGACCTACTTACTATAAGTATGGCCTATTAGTGGGCCTTAGGGAGAGTGACAATGTGGACATTTAACCGACGTCATCCTTACAATGTGGGCATCTAACCATCATTGTTCCCAAGGCATTACTTGCTATAAATATCATTATATGCCATGGAGGGATCACGCATTGCAATGGACCTAGTTGCACTTAATTGGGCCTAAAGTACATAAATTGGGCCATATCATATGGGCCTTACATTCATCAAGTGGATCACCTCAATGAGCCTCACCAATGGGCCTTAGGTACTTTGCAATGGGTCATAACCCATGGGCCTTGCATACATTACAATGGCCTCACGATATGGGCCTTATATATATTAAGGTGGGCCTCAACAACGGGCTACAAATACCTCAAGATGGGCCTCTCAAATGGGCCCATATATATCGAAGTGGGCCTCAACAATGGGCCTATAAACACATCATGATAGGCCTAAACACATGAGCCTATATATATCAAAGTGGGCCTCGACAACAAGCCACAAATGCATTAAGATGGGCCATTCACATGTCAAGATGGGCCTAAATACATCAGCCCATATATACCGAAGTGGGCCTCAACAATAGGCCACAATTACATCAAATGGGCCTCATAGCGTGGGCCTATATATATCAAGATAGGCCCCAACAACGGGCTTATAAACACATCAAGATGGCCGACATATATGGGCCCATATTTATACTAAAGTGGGCCTCAACATTGGGCCTATATACATGCCAAGATGAGCTTAAATACATGGGCCCATATGCATCCAAGTGGGCCTCATGTGAGGCCTGCCATAATGTTTATTTTCCCATCCAATCTGTTGAAAAGGTCACATAAATAGGGGGCCCACTAAAATGTTTATTTTCCAGCCAACCTGTTGATATGGTCACATGGACCAAGGGGCTCACTGTAATGTTTATTTATCATCCAACCTGTTGAAAGGTCACAACGACTAAGGAGGAGGGCTGGGCCCACTGTAATATTTATTTGTCATCCAAACCTGTTCATAGGGTCATATGGGCCTGAGCCCACCCATAATGGACTGCGTGGATATACAAATCATACATCATGGTGGGGCCGTGCACACACATCACGGTGGGGCCAGCACACATCACGGTGGGACCATACACACATCATGGTGGGGTCGTGCACACACATCACGGTGAAGCCGTCAGATGGGGCCCGCTGGAATGTTTATTTGTCAAACCTGTTCATAAGGTTACTTGGGCCACGGGGGCCCACTGTGATGTGGTTCACAAATCCAGTCCACTCATTATGTGAGTCCCACCTGGCTGAGGGTCCAGACCAAGTTTCAGCCGTATCCAAAATTCAGGTAGGCCCCACCAAGTACTTTTATATGTTTTATGCATGTCTTCACATGATTTTAGATGGTATGGCCCAGCTGAGTTCCGTATATGGCTGATATTTGGGTGGCCCGTAGCCAAGGGGGAGACCCGCCAATTGCACGGTGTTAATGATCGAAGTGCATCACGGTGGGGCCCACGGCTGGGCCGTGAGCTCCAGCCAAACTGCCAGCGCTGGACGTTGTGGCATCCTTAGCAACAGCAGCAATTGCTGCTTCTTCATTTTTTTAAAAAAAAATTAGGAAATTTCATGGTTTTTGATAGGTGGGGGCTGCATCGGAAAAATCTAGTCCGACCTTTGGATTCTATGGCCCCTGATCAACCCAATGAGACTAATATGCGATATATTTCTGGAGAATAGAAGAAACAGGGTAAGTTTTAATGGTAATAGCACTATTTCTTTTGGTATGGCCCCCTTGATTATCAGATCAGCCTCATCTTTTGGCTCAATGCCTAAACTAATCTGAGAAAAAGGATGAACGGCTTGGATCAAGCACATATATCAAGGTGGGGCTTGCATGAGCAGCCCACCATTCTCTTTATTTGGCTAGCTCGTTAGTACACTCCCATGTCAGTACACGCACACCATGTTAGCCAACCCCCTCCCACGTCCAGCGTCCAGTAACGCTGGACGGCATGGATAAAATGGACATCATGGTGGGTCCCACATGCATGTGGCCTACCTATTTGAACAGCCCGATGTTTGTATTTTCCTTCCATCCAGGCCCACTAATGGGCTGGATGGTGTAGATCCAACACATTTAGCTGATGGGTCCCACATGAAAATATGATTCATGGTGGGCCACACTCACCCCTTCATCATCATCAACATTCGAAGAGAGAGAGAGAGAATAATAGAGAGAGATCAGTGGAGTGGAGGGAACCCCGCCACTATGGGCCCCTCATGAGTATATCATATACATCGAAGTGGGTCCCACCAACAAATGGACCCTTAAAATGGAAAACAACGGTAGATCACCCACCTCTAGGCCTTCCTTCTTGCTTCCTTAGCTCTTTGCCTTCAACTTTGATAGAGGTTGATGGGGTTTTGATGGTGTGGATGAGAGATGAGAGGGTGGGCCACACTTGATATTTTGGGAAGCTTGGAAATGCTTGGACGTGTGATGGGGTGTTGCTTGGGAGAGATTTTTGAGAAAATGAGGGAGAGAGAAGTGATGGGATGATAAGGATGGGTGAGGTGTGATGGGTGATGGATGGTGGATGGAGTGATGTGTTGTAAGAAGAGGTATGGGTTAGGTTAAAAATGAGGTAAAAGAGGGATGGTGAGAGGAGAGAGAGAGTTGACTTTTAAGGAAAGGGATGGGTTGTTGTACTTAGGTATGGCTTGTACTTGACATGAGTGATTGATTGATTGATGGGACATCTCGTAGAGATTTTCTCGTAATTCGCAACGCACGATATTTTCTTTGAATTGAACGCGGGCCTATATCTTCTACCCTGGGTATCGGGTTGGTGCGCGAGTCACGGCGTTAGAACCGCGGTGACAGCACGGTCGCTAAGGTATAGGTTTCGATTTTAGTCGACTCTGGCATACAGGTCTCGGCTTAGGATCACGCGCAAATGTCAGAAACGGGTCGAGGATTGCTGGAATTCGACCGGAAGGACCGCGGAAGGATACGAAACGGTACGATATAGAATATGGGTCTTACAGTTTTAAGTTCAAAACTTGTTAGACCATAAGTTATTATCCATCCCTTGAATTATTGCCAACCTATCATGTTTGTGATGATACTGTAACAACCCGACTTTTCAGGACCCGAGTACACAACCCGTTTCCTAAAAATCCGAGTGTTAACCTTAAAGAATGGTCAAATTCAAGTATACTTTTTTTTTCTTTTATCAGAGTAAGCAAATGAGCGTAGTGTGGACAAATCGACATAAAGAAAAATTTCATTATTATTCAAATATACGAGAAGCTGCCTATAATGACTTATACAAACCAATGTCTCTGAAGTTAAATAAGTACAAGATCTACATGATTTAATACATGATGATTAACAGAAAGCATATAAATATAAGCCGCATGATCACGCAGCTCCTTCACGTAAATACAGTCATGTATCCTTGGTGATCGTACCTTGCTCCTCATCAAGTCTGAACATGATATTACTTACGCCACCTGTACTACCTGTACAGTTGTATATTTGATGGATGAGTGGCCAACTCAGTGTGAATTTCCCTCAAGATTGCACACCACCGCATTAGGTAAGTATAGTTATAAAATGACAAAGCAATCAAAACAATACATGATGCAGTCTTTTTAAATGCATGGATGCATGAATGCACATCGGCCTGGGGATGCACATCCAGCTGGAATTGGGCTCGTCGCCCATGCATTCATGACCTGGGAAAATCATCCAGTCGGACAGGGGTCGATAGTCGGTGGTCTGGGAGCTAGCGAAACGATACCCTGAAGATCCTAAGGCACGTACTACAGCATCCAGAATTAGTCACCCGTCATCGCCAATATGCTATGGATGCATGATTAGCCAAACCGTTATTAGTCCAGTTACAATCAGCCAATTTAGGTAAGCTGAAGGTCACTACGGGGAGTTCAGAGCCCAGCGTAGGCCGACGACTCGGGCATAGTATCCCATACCACCATCCTCGGCCCATGAGGCTACCATCTTAGGATGTTTAATGGAAACTCATCGACTAGTGGCCAGTCATATTACAATATATGGGGCTTACCATCGCATGATTGCACGATAAAAAAAAAAAATCAAACCCATATAGGGAAAATACCATAACAAAACCTCATAGGGCGATACCAAAACAAGCTACATACGGCAAACACCAAAATGAGCCACATAAGGCGAGTATCAAAACCATGCGATAAAAGACCATCCTTGAAAATCGTTGGACATAACAACCCTGGATGGTAGGCCCACATCAATGATCCATTTAGACCACCACTCAATAACTACTAAGCCGAAGGTCCATTTTAATCATAACCAGTCAAGTTACATCCCAAGTATGGGTGTACATTTATAAGTGGGAGTTTTTCACTGATGTAACAGTTTAAAGTCTATAAGAAATACATAAATAATCCACAAGCATGAACAAATATACAAGATGATCATTAAGCAGGCAATATAGCAATTCAATCTTCATCAGCTAACACATGTGATTATAAGAGAGAGATATCAATTATAAATTTAAATAAAAACTATAACTTAAGCTAATGAGAAGATGGAAAGCTTAAGGGAAAGAATCATCACCTGACGTATAGAATCACCTACTTGTGTCGTTAAGTGCTTGCAACCTTAGAATCCGAATCCTATCACGAATTATAAATTTGTATGATTAGATCCAAGTTTCATATATTATCTACGATCAGGATCATGACCTATGGTTTGGGTCACTTAGGTTTAAGGTTTTATCCATTAATCGAACCTTAGAATTCGGTTTAAAGTTTAGAATTTAACCCATATAATTAATTTATAATAATATTAGAATGAAGTAAAAACAACCAATAACTGCCTATAATTAATACTAACAACGCTAATCCTATTAACAATAACCTAAAATGACAAAATAGGAAAATCATGACGAACGTCAATATCTAATATTTATACTAACTAATACTAGCAAAATTAACCTATCAATGGTTAACCATATTCAATAATTGCAATACTTATAATAACACTAATGGTGATAATAAGTACTAAGATCTACTTTTAAGGATAATTCTTAAGAGACTTAAATAAAATCCTACTACTTGTTAACCACAATTTTATTTATAATAACTAGGTTGAGCACAAATAATCTAGGATTGGCTAACCATATCTAGGGTTGTTAGGATGTATGTATGCTTCTTAGGATTGAGCCCAGTCCTGGGCCACAAATTTGCAGATCCAAGTTACATACTCAATTCATGGTTATGGTCATGGCTTAGGATTGGAATGTCCTTGTTAGGGTGGTTGATTCAGGTATGTAGATTGAGGTCTTTTCAGGACTACACTATTTTGGATTAGTTGGGATGTGCGATATTCATTAGAGGTGTATAGATTGCTTATCTACTTGAATGTGGTGGTTGTTGTGGTTCCACTCTTTGGGTTTATCCTTGCTATAGGCATGAACTTGGTGAGGGTTATAGGGACCCAACAAAGCAGCCTACACATGACCTGAAATTTTCCAATGCTAAGGCCCGAACTGGGCCTGGTTTGGCATGGACTTTGGCATGATTTTAGCCTAACGGCTGAAGGCTGCATTCACAGCCCATCTAGAGGTCTTTTTCAGCCTAGGCCACAACCCAACAGAAGGCCTGACCCCAGTCCTTCTTGGCCCACAAAAAGAGGCTAGTTTCAGTTCAACTCTACGGCCCAGAACATGGCTGGGCTTGGTCCAGATCACAGCCCAAGAAATGGGCTACACTCGGCCCACCTTTCAGCCTGGTTTCTTGGCTGAGATCCAGCCCAAACTCAGCGCACTGCGAGAGGTCCCGAGTTCGGCCCAGAATTTAGCAGCCCGCTCGTTGAGCTGGACTGGGCTGTTCTGCCAGCCCGCTGCAGAAGAGGATGCCTGGTCAGCTAGAAAAAAAAATGCAGACGTTACCTGATCTGCTCCGAACATCTGCCTAATCGAGCCTAGGGCCTAGCACTGCTGCAGTAGTCTAGATGGCACCACACAACAGCTCCGTACTTAAGGCCCAGCGACGAGTTGCACCCAACTCAACAGTGCAGCAGCAACCCAGTATTTCAAATTTTCTTTCTTCCTCTTCCTTTTTCCTCCTCATTCTTCTCCGTTTTTCTCCTCTCTATTCCTTCTTCCTTCAAATCTGACCCCATCAGACAGTCTGTGAGGATCCTAGAGAGCTTATGGGCGAGTTCTTTCAAAGCTTTAGGATCGTTTGGGAGGTGGGTTTCAAACGGGGAAGATGACCAGCGGCAATGGTGTCTTTCGAACAACAGCCCTATTCCTCGAAACGAAGCTGCTGGGCTATCTTTGTACTTCCAACGGAGCTTGGGAAAACAACCGATCAAAGCTCTAGAGGCGTTTCACCAGTGGGTTTGAATGAAAAAGTTCTCAACTCGTTTTTCTCGGATGGCTGCAATAGCATGGAGGAGCCCTAATGCACCCAATTCTAAGCTCTTATATGGTATTTTACAGCAACCCTAGACCGTTGGATTCGAAGTGAAATGTCCCAGATTTATTTGCTGCTGGGATATGGTCGTACGTAGCTGGCAAAACCAGTCGCAGTTTTCTCGCAAGCAGGAAACCCTAAACCGCGTGGTTCTGATTTGAGGGCTAGGATTTAGTTGTGGTGAACGGCTGGGATGCGTGAATCTAGCATCACACGGATTGCCAGCGTGGAAGAAACACAACTTTTCATTTTTGGAAAGAGAAGAAACACAAACAGGTCACTTACATTGGTATTTGTGGTCTCACGAGTGCGAGAAATCAGGTGAAACTGGTCAGAAATTACACGAGTTTTGGTCCTCTATAACAGGGACGGTTTGGATCGAGCACGTGGGTACGATGGTGGGCCACATTCACAGCAAAACGGACGTTCGTCCGTCAGTTTCAGCAACTGAGGAGAGAGAGAACTTCTCCCTGTTTTGGTGAGACACGGGTTAGAGCAGTCTGACCGGCTCTCCCAGTTCAGTGCACAGCGAGTGTACAATTTTTTTGCATACACGACCCACTAAGTGGGGTCCACCATAACGTTTGTGATAAATCCAGTCCGTCCATTTGGTTTCATAGGTTTATTTAGGACCTTAGGCCAAGGGTCAGACAACTCTGAGGTTTATGTGGGCCATACGGGTTGATTCCTAGATCTAACAGTTGTTTTACATCGATCTAGAGGTCGGATCGTCCCGAGATTGAAGGTTGACGGTTAAAAGGGTTCAAGGGTCCATTTGAGGCTTTCATCATGCATTATTAATTAATAGTAATATTAATATAGATTTTTATTACTTTTGTATATTAAAATGTATAAAATCTCATATTCATATGAAAATAAAATTTTAAATATTAGCATACTACTATATTCATGCCATTAATCACATATTTATATGATTTATAATATACAATATCATATTATACATATATATATGAATTGAAAATTTTGCAATATCATATTTAGATTCACATTGTTAAATAATATAAAATTTTAAAATGTTTAAGGATTTTGTATACATATCTATGACAGATATTTCAATACTACATTAGCATTTATAATTCAATTATTTACTGTAAAATTATTATCCATCATGCTTGGTCAATATAATATTATTCTCATAATATTTTATGTACATTAAATATATAGGTGCAGATTGTTTATCAACGATTAGATTTAAACTATGATGAACGTAAGTGTTTACTTAGGCCTGGCTTGTATTTATGCTAAGTTTGGTTATACAGTAACACCCGAGTACTGAAAAGTACAGGGTGTTACAGATACCAACCCTTCTAATTAGTTGGCTTTTCCATGAGGATACCCTTGTACAAGAATTAGCCCCAACCTCTTATTAGGTGGGCTATACCATTACAACAATGTTTGACTATTTATGAATATCAATGTATAATTATTTATTTCTTTTCAGGGATATAAGCTTCAATAATTTCATTGGTTCGCTCCCACCTCAATCGGGGAATTTAGAAAGTCTGCAACAACTGTAAGTTTTTTTTTCCAAATCTAATTAGTTATTCTTCTTCAAAAATGCTATAGGCTTTATTATTTATTTATTTTAATAACTTTTAAAAAAAATGTCATAGGTTGTGTCTAAAATTTTGAATTTGCCACTGAATTTGGCAGTAATTAATATGTGTTGGTTTTATATTTTATATTTTTCTTTTTGAGAAGTTTTTAAGTTCAGCCACTTATACCATACGTTACTATCCACCCAATGAAATACTTGCAACCTATATATTTGCATGACATCCAACCTTCTAATAGGTTGGCTCCATCATGAGGATAGACCTCTACAAAAATCAGTCCATACACTTATTATGTAGGATAGACCATAATAACAATGGTGAGCTATTGATAAATAACTAAATATAATTAGTTATTTATTTTCAGGAATATAAGCTACAATAACTTCAATAATTCACTCCCACTTGAACTAGGGAAGTTGGCGAGTCTGCGACTGCTGTAAGTTCTGTTTTTCTTTCTTTATTCTATTTAATTTTTCTTCTTAAAAATGTCATTTGAAGTGTTTGGAATTTCAAATTTGTCATGAAGTTTGGTGTGATCAATATGTTATCGTTTTATTTATTTATTTATTCATTTATTTTCTCTAAGAAGGTTTCAAGTCCAATCAATCATACCATAATTCATTGTCCACTAAGATACTTTCAACCTATCATGTTCATGTAACATCCAATCCTTCCAATAGGTTGGCTCGACCCTGAAAATAGCCTTGTACAAAAATCAGCCCATCGACTCATTAGGTGGGCCTATCATATGAAAGAAATTAGTTAACCTTATTAAGGTTCTCTAACAGTACCAAGGCATGCTTTATGTAGAAAGACTTCACCTCTGATCTTCATCAGGAGGTCCTGGAGATGGACAAAATCCTTATCCAGTTAGTTTTCGTTGCTCAAGCGGGCCAGCCCATCTGCCACTCTATTAGCTTCCTTCATGACATGCTGAAAAGGGATGTTTGAGATTAACAGTTTTGATGTTTGTAAGTGACAGTTCAAGGTTAGTCGTGAATTCCAAAGGCAATGCTCTTGTATTAATAGGCCACCTAGTACTCATAAATAGGCGTATTATGGACGTAGACATTGTTTTCATTAATAGGCCACCTAGTACTCATAAACATTCATTGCAAGCATTTTCTGTCTATGTGCATGACGACCATACTGTTAAGATCAATCCTCTTATTTTCATTTACAGAAACTAGTGGATGAAAAATTCACAGAAAGACAAATAGCATCAGTGGCCACAGATTGCAACCTGAATTTAAACAAGGTTCGAGGTGCCGTCAACAATACTAACAGAATCTTCTAGGTCAGATTGTTGATTGGACCTGATTTTATTTAAATGATCTTGATAATCCATTTTATTTAAACGAGCAGACCCGGATGTGCGTCGGAGCTATCCGGATGTTGAGTGGGGGTCCCTAAAAGGTGGGAACCGTTGTTATAACCATAATGAAGCTGTCCATTCCTATTGACAGCATTGGAGGGGCCTGGCCATTTGGACAGGACGTGTTTATGTATTTGTTCGAAATTAATGGAGCAAATCCAGATGTACGTCAGAGCTATTCGGATGAGCGGGGATCCCTGAAAAGTGAAAATCGCTGTTATGACCATGATGAAGCTATCCATTTCCTTGGACAGCATTAGAGGGGCCTGGCCATTTGGACAGGCTGTATTTATATATTTGTTTGAAATTAATGGAGCAGACATGGATGTGCGTCGGAGCTATCTGGATGAGCGGGGATCCCTGGAAGGTGGAAACCGTTGTTATGACCATGATGAAGCTGTCCATTTTCTATGGACAGCATTGGAGGGGCCTGGCCATTTGGACAGGCCGTGTTTATATCTGTATTTGCAGGAACCATACCCTTAACTAAACCACACCCTAAACCTATAACCTAAACTTATTCTCAATTACCTAAACTTATAAATTATAACCTAAACCTAAACTTAAAACCTAAATGTATTCTCAAATTCCTATATTTAAACCTACACTTAATCCTAATCTCAACTCTAGACCTAAACGTAAACCTTAACTGGAAAATCCAAACCTAAACCCGAACCTGAACCCGATTTCCTAAACCTAAACCTTAACCTATTCTCAATTCCCTAAACTATAGCTTATAAACTAAACCTTAACCTAAACCTAAAACCTTCAACCTAAACCAAAACCTATGACTTAAAACCTTAACCTATAACCTATAACCTAAACTTATAACCTATAATCTAACCATAACCTAAACCTAAAACCTAAACCTTAACCTATAAAGTAAAACGTAAACCTAAACCTAAAACCTAAATGTATTCTCAAATCCCTAAACCTAAACTTACACCTAATCCTAATCTCAACTCTCTAACCTAAATTAACTAAACCTAAACTTGAAAACCCAAACTTAAAACCCGATCTCGAACTCGAAACCGATTTCGATCCTAACCTAAACTTTAACCTTTTCTCAATTCCCTAAACCTTAACCTATAACTTAACCTAAACTTAAACCTATAACTTGCACTTATAACCTAAACCTAAATCTATAAGAAGAAAAAAAAAAAGCAAATGAAGTTTCTGCAATTCTTCATGATTCTGAATTATAATGTTTTGTTGGTTTGAATATTTTTTTATTAGATGAAAGACAGAAAATTTTTGCTAATTTCTTTTTTTTATTTATGATGTTAATGTATTTATGTGTGGATGAATGTAATGTGGAAGATTGTTTGTATTTGGATGAATGTAGTTTATGTTTGGATGGATTTATGTAGTTTGGGTTTAGATGGATGTGAATGTGAATATGATGACATATATTATATAACAGGTATATATCAAGAAGAATACGATGTTGTAACAGGTGTATATTAGGAAGAATATGATATTGTATCAGGTGTATATTGTTTGTGTTTGGATGGATGTAGTTTATGTTTGGATGAATGTAGTTTTTGTTTGGAGGGATTTATGTAGGTTGGGTTTAGATGGATGTGAATATGAATATGATGAAATATATTATATAACAGGTTTATATCAGGAAGAATACGATGTTGTAACAAGTGTATATAACAGGTGTATATTAGGAAGAATATGATATGAACAGGTGTATATGCAAATACAAGACGGTTGAAGACCGTCTTTTTAAATGACGGTCCACGACCGTCCTTTTCGGGTTCATAAGAGATGATCCATGACCATCCTTTTCAGACTCGTAAGAGATGGTTCATAACCGTCCTTTTTCAGTTCATAAGAAACGGTCCATGACCGTCTTTTTTAGGCTCATATAAGACGGTTTATAACCGTCCTTTTCATTGACGGTCATGCGCCGTCCTTTTTACGGACGGTCTAGGACCGTCCTTTTTATGAACGGTCATAGACCGTCCTTTTAAGCTTCATATAAGCCCTCTAATACCTACCATTATAGACGGTCTATGACCATCCTTCTTTAAAGACGATCCATGACCGTCCTTCTTTAGAGACGGTTTATGACCGTCCTTTAAAAAATACGACACGTCAAAATTTGACAGCCGTTGCGACTGTCCAGGACCGTCCTTTTTGACCTTTTGAGATAGTTTTCGACCGTCCTTTTTTCGTTGTTTTGGCGTTGTGTGGGTGCCTCTTTTTCAACATTAAGATGAGAGATTGAGTGCTCACATGAAATGAGCAGGTGTGGGAGTGTGTGGGGGTGTGTAAAAAATAGAAAAAAAAGACATGAACAAAGGAAACACTGGAAATCATCTTGATCCAGACTTCAATGGCCCCATCATGTTTTTTAATGGTAGGTATTCCATCAGCATTGCTTGTTGCAACGTCCTCTAGATCAAATCTAACTCAATTTTTAACTCATGACCTGAAATGAGATCGTAAAATGGATGAAAGGTATTAATGGCGTGCCTGCACACACACACATATATGAGTAATTTTTTTATTATAAACACGACCTTCCATCCACCTTCTATTTTCAGCCATAATAAAATTGACTTATGAATCTAGACCTCTGCTTATACAAACAACTCAACAAAGATAAAAACACTCCTACTTTTTCAGTTACTTTTACTTGAAAATTAAAAGTATTTTCATCCAAAATTCTTTTTATGCACATGAAAAATCTACTTCCATGACTTAAACTTCCAGCCGTTAAGTAAACAAAAAAAGAAAGCATAAAAAGTAAGCATGTATGGTGCTCTCTCTCTCTCTCTATATATATATATATATATAAGGCGGCCTGGTAGAATCTTACATATGTCTGCTCCTTGGGTATAATAGTATAAATAAATAAAAATGTTTTGACAAACTGATCATTTAGACAAGTTAATAACGTAATACCGTTGGAACGTCAGCCAAGATTAATATCGCTTTTTGTTTTTTTTTTTTATTATTCTTTAAATGTTTTGTAAGCACACGTTTCTTTTTGTGTGTTTTTACGCACGCACTCGAACCTATGACCTCGAGCTGAAACTCTTGTGGACCGTAGGTGAGGTCCAGGGCACAGGACACGAGTGCTGGGTTAGAGCCCCTAGTGTGGCTGTCTGATGCCCCAAGGCCCAAGCATCTTCTTCTTAATACGATGTTCTTAGCCACCGAACTTGCTGCCGACCAGTGGACGGTGAGGAAGAGTTTCCAAGTCGATTTTTATTTAAAGAAATCTCGGAATTCGGGTGAGAATCTTCTTGGAGGGAAAGATCCATCCATAGTCAGGCCCAACATACCAATGGCGTAGATCACGAAGAACGATGGGCCTTACTTTATATGAATGTCATCGATGGTCTTAACGAGTATACTTTTTATATAACATGCGGACTACAAAATCTGTCCCTCCCACGAGAAATGAAAGCGCAAGTAGCCGCCTTTGCGGCTGAGATCAAGCTGATCAATACCGTACACGTTACCAAATTATGCAGGCCCCACCTCCCAATTTCCTTTGCCACGTTGCAGAGTGGGTGCCGCCCTTCATTCCCGCCCACCATTACGAGCTGGCCCTCGCTTGGTAATAGGACGAAACTGTCCCTCCTTCAGTCATTCTGGATTACCAAAATACCCATCCCGTGCTGATTTTCTACGTAGGGAATGAACTGGCGGGAAAGAGTTCACCTTGCCTCTGTCGCGACTCAGAATCGCCAGCATGTGTGGCCCAGCCGGAGCCCACATGCTGGGATGGCCCGACGATTTGAACTGTCCATCTTCTCTGTGCCAGCGTGCACAAACCCTTAGAGATGATCTGACCGTTGATTTAAGGAGTAGAATGTCTCTACTCCTCTTTAAATTCTTCTATGAATTCATCTACAGCTAGTGAAGGGCCGAATGCAGACGGGCGGTTCCAATCTATAAACCATCTCAGCCTGTGGACGTAAATAGGGCAACGCATGCTGGAGAACATTAGTCGCGATTTAGGCAAGACAATCTAAGGTGTTGAATGATCTCTTGGAACTCCATTAAATGATGGGCCCACAAGAGACCGTCATTGCCATCCATTCGAGGGTTTGTTTGAATATAGTTTCCATAACTTTTACAACGAAGGGCTAAATTAATTAGAAGCTCGTTTCCTATTCGTTTTTCAAAGAAAGTTCCCTCTTCCAGACTCAATTTAAAGATTTGAGCTCCATGATCGATCAATCCAAGCCATTAGCCATTGATCTGACGGTCTCCATCATGTATGGACCATTCTCGAACAATGTCCCGTATCAGAAGATCCTAGACGTCGAATCTTACACCTCAATGTGGCTTCCATATAGAGTTCGCTACATCCGATTCCAAGAGTCTGTCCATTCAGTCAACTCCTACAAAAACGAGCAATCGTTAAGATTCTGTGATCAATGTAGTTTCTGAACAACGGCCGGTAGATGGATGGTCCTGATTCACCGTAGCTCCTGTCACATTTAGTTGGTGGAAAGTAAGCCGGGTGAAAGCCTGCACTGCATCTTCTCTTTGTAAGCCGTACACGATCTTAATAACTATACACATTTATGATTCCTGGGATTAAGGATGGGCATTTTCGACATTTCACGATGCAAATATCTCAAATCATTGAAGCTAACCAGCTAAGCATCCAGGTGAGTTCTTTGATGTACTCTGTCAGCATATGCACTTGATACTCAGGCACTCAAAAAAATGTATACGTGGCATGTGTTGAGTCAAAATAAACCGTCCAAATTCTGGAATCAACAGTATCCAAGTTAAATTCCCAAAATCATATAGGTTGAGCATTTCTAACCTCCGATTCGTAAACACTTGTTTGGGAAGAAACAGAACAATCGGATATTTTAAGTTTTAAGAGTTCAATCCAGATACGTAATAAGCTTAATCGGTTCATGACACTTCTAAAATGGGGCCCATAATTTGGACGGTTTGATTTGATTTTCTACTGACCACTTATGCAAATTTTTACGTAATCTCTAACTGCCTGCGTATTGCTCATCACTGACAGAGTATCAGAATTCTTCTCGTCTCCAAAACCAAAGGACTTTCTAGTAATTTCCACAAATTATGAAAAAAACAAAAAAAAAAAACCAAAATTCCCTCGCTACCTTTTTCTCTCTCCCCAATTTTAATTTAATCATTTTTCTTTTCTTGCGTCTTCTCCCAAACCTGCCCTTTAAATACCTCTCCCTCGCTTGCTCTTTTTTTCTCAAGATCGATCTCTCCCTCTCTCTCTCTCTCTCTCTAAAATAAAAGTACCCAAAACTTCCTCTCTAAGAAACAAAATTACCGAAAACCCCCTTCCGAGAGAGAAAAAATGGAAGCAGGCCCCCCAGTGCTGACGAAGCGCTTGTGGCATATCGTAAGAGTCCTCTTCTTCATGCTCCGCAAGGGAATCTCGAAGAGCAAATTAATGGTGGATCTCCACCTCATGATGAAACGTGGCAAGATCGCAGGAAAGAAGGCCATCGGCAATCTCATGCTCCATCACCACTCTAACTTCAGCTGCCGATCCTCGAACGCCCACGCATCTTCCTCCTTCTTCGCCCCCCGAGAGTACGAGTTCAGCTGCAGCAACAGCCCCGCCTTCCCGTTCCACCTCAGCAAACGCAAGTCCCACCACCATTCCTTTCAAAACCACCATAACCACCACTACTTCTCCTGCATCCACCCAACTCCCGCCGAAGACGACATTACCGTCCTCCACAAGGCGCTCGAGATCCTCAATTCCGATATATCGGCCGGCGTCTCGCCCGCTCCATTCCTCCCGGGTTTCGGAAAGAGCCCGATGGTACGGCAGCTGCGGGTCACCGACTCGCCCTTCCCGATCAAGGACCCGGCTGACGTGGACTCCCGCGTGGATAAGGAGGCGGAGGAGTTTATAGAGAGGTTTTATGAGCAGTTAAGGATGCAGAAGAAGAAGGCTGCCATGGATGCCCGTTACCACGAGATGATGATGGCCGGATACTAACATACTAACCGCTTGTGGGTCAGATTCCGCCGGGTGTGATTCGTGATGGTAGTTTGTTGTCAATATTTGTTTATTAAAATAACGACGATATGAGGAATGTTGAAGGGTTTTGCTTTGTTGTAAATCTGAAAGTTTCGGATTTTCGACTGTTTTCGATTTCTTCTGTAACGCTTCGGGTTTTGTACTTTTGCGTTTTAAAGCTTCCACCGTTTCGCAATTCTTCTCATCCTTGCTTTGTTTGTTCTTCTGTAAAATGTGAAATGCCAGGATACACGTGTTTTCTCGTCGCACATGTGGGAGATCGTCACTGTCTTCTTAATGAACGGTTGAAACCAATTTGCAAACGCTTTTGCATTTGAAAGTGACAAAAGTACGTTGATCGGACAGGGGATCGGGTTTGTCTGATCTTGAAGCACCGACTCTATAGAAGTGGGCCATGGTTGATTGATCTAGACGGTTCATACGTTGGACTTAAATTCGGATGGTGAATGTTGCTAAAAAGACAGAGAAACTACGAGATTTTTATGAAACGCGGGGCCCATATGGTTCAGTAATAGAAACCGTTGGTTTGTTAGTGTAGGTTATTAGATCAATGGTCTGAATCAACAAACCATGTGCCCCACCGATACGGGCAGGACGGATCACTGTCCACGTCTTGAAGTATACCTATGCTTCCACTCGTATGGAAGTCACTAGTCATGCACGTGAGGTTAAGTGCGTACGTGTGTGCATGAGAAAGGGAAATCCACACGTGCAGGAGAGAAAACTAAAGAAATCGTACCATACGAACGACTTCACCAAACGAATGAGATAGATGGTACTCAAGTAGTATGCGACGCTTGATAAATATACTAAGTTGTGGAATCCAGACGCAGTGCTAAATACGATTTTGTTGGAACAATCCTAACCTATGAGCTGCAGACGCTTGTTTTTTTCTGGGAAAGAGGATAATTTCTGGTTTTCAATTTTAATGGTACAATACGTGTCCGTTAATTCCATAATTTTATACTATGTAGAAATTTTCATTTTTTGATATTTCAACTCTCTCTTTTTTATTGTACTATCGAGTCTTTTCAACGTGACAAAGAAATTTCACAAGTCACAATCCATTTGAATTGGATCTCTAGCGATCTGACCTGATTTTTGTTGGATAATATTTAAAGGTGCCATGCGCGCACCGGAAGAAAAGATTATTTTTTTTTAAAAGAAAAAAAAAAAAGAAAACCTCTCATGAATCGAAAGTGTACCGTCCTAGGACGAGGATTAGCTGGTGACCCTGCACCACCCGGCTAGCTCTGAAGGAAAAGCTCTATAGATCCAACCATGTATTTTATTCACACTGTCCTTCATCCATGGGCCATGAAATGAGGCAGACCCAGAGCCCAAGTGAACAAACACCATGGGAAACAGTGAAGATTAACATATAATGTTGAAAATTTTTTGGGGACCATCTCAATATTTATTTGTCATTTAACTTTTTCACGGAGTCACGTAACCCTGGATGAAATGAAAGCACGAATATCAGCTTGATCAAAATTCCGTGGCTCCAAGAAGTTTTCAACACCAAGCGCTCAATCTCCACTGTTTCTGTGGTGTGGTCCCCTTGAGCTTTGGGTCTATCTCATTTTTGCGTTCATGCCCTAAAATGAGCTAGAAAAATGGATGGACAGTGTGGATAAGACACACACATCATGGTGGGGCCCACAGAGGTCTTCCAGCGGCCAGCGGGCCGGTCCATGGGTCACCGGCCAATCCGCGTCCCGCGCCATAACCCGTAGAGCAGGGAAGCACTTACAGCACCCCAGTCAGCTGAGCAACCGCGCTGTGTACGCGACATCTGGGCGCTTGTGTTTCTGCACTATCCTCGCGATTCGGGTTCGTAGAAGTCGACTCTGGGATTCATATGAAATCATCCTTGTGGGTGGAGCCTGTAGATGTTTCACTTACTGTAGGTAGCTAAGGAAGCAAATACAGTAACGGTCTGTATTCAAACAGAAAAGGCCAAAGATTTCTTATCATTCTGTGAATATTCGGTGCTTGTGCCATCCACCATGGAACCCACCATATCAATGGCCTGGATCACTGAACCGTGGGCCCCATATCTATTAATAAGAAGCTTAGGGTACTGTAGATACTCTTGGCCGAGGAATATTAATACCTCAATTACATGATCTTTTTGGCTTTTGCTCGTCCCTCACGTACCAATCCAAATGCACCATTACACGGAGGAGATGTGCCGACCTGGTATGTCTCTCGGACATGATGATGGCTAAGTGGGCCCCACCATAAATAATATCATATCCAAGAATCAGTCTGGTCCATTCATCATGTGGACTAACCAGGACTGATTGAAGGAATGCTTTTAAATAAAATGCTAACGGTCCACATTCAGATTATATATAATGATTAAAATTTTATTTAGAGAATCTTGTATTATAAATAGTATCATATTACTAGTGGACCCACCTCTTGAACCGTTCGGATTTCTAAAAACAATCATCATGACACGTGTTGTGCGTTTAAAGTGCATGTCCGTAGTGGTGCGACTGGGAAAAAACACAAGAAGCGCACAAAGGAAAGTGAAAAAAAAAGGGGGAATTGGAGCGAACGACAGGAAAAGCAAAAGCGGCCACGTGTCGGCTTTTCAACTTCCCCGGTATTGAAGCAAGCTTCACATCTTCTGCCACGTTTCATACGATATCTCGTTTTTGTTTTATTCTAATTTAGTGCTGGCACGATTGCTGCATGAGTCTAAAATATTAGATTGCGTGGAATGATCACAGGGCATCATGGCCTGTCTTACCCTGCTCCACCAAGTTTCCAACAGTGTATATATTTGCACGAAATCAGAACCATCCAAATGATGGGCCTCATTAGAAAGGCCGATCTTTCGAAATTGGAGAACTGATGACAGACACACACACCTCATCCAATTGGTGAACCACATCTTAGATGAGCCAGGGCTTAAAATAAACGCTCTGATTGCAAGTTCATAGCCATCTCATCTGAACCATCATCCATTGTCTAGGAAAATCTCTTATCAACCGTTTATAAAAGCATACATCCAACGGTTAAAGATGGCCAAGGATTGGCCCTCGTGATGTCCGCTCGTATATCAAAAGACGAGAAAATGCTAACATGCAAATGTGGATTTTAACCTACGTGGCTTCAGTGGAGCAACTAAGCCATAGAAATGGTCTATGACATTAAGTATCAACTGCGCTTGTTAAGTGGGCCATGCACCAGCAGCTGCTCGTTGATTTACTTTATAAACTATTATACCCTGCAAGAAAGAAACGAGAATTTTACTGGACGACTTTGGATGTGAACATTTCTATTATGGATGATTGGCCCTCGTGATGTCCGCTCGTATATCAAAAGACAGAAAATGCTAACATGCAAATGCGGATTTTAACCTACGTGGCTTCAGTGGAACAACTAAGCCATAGAAATGGTCCATGACATTAAGTATCAACTGCACTTGATAGGTGGGCCATGCGCCAGTGGCTGGTCGTTGATTTACGTTATAAACTATTATACCTTGCAAGAAAGAAACAAGTATTTTACTGGACGACTTTGGATGTGAACATTTCTATTATGGATAAAATTATTGAACGGATCATATGAACATATTTGGATTGATTAAGGGCTGAAAAATCACCCCAAACTCAGCCTCATGTACCAATCTCAGTTTTAGAGATGGGACTCGAGCAAAGAGCTTGGTATCGGAAATCAACTTTAGAGGTTAGCTTCAAATAGAGTCTGAATAAAAATATACTTATAATATATAGAGATAAAATTATTTTGGAAGATATTCGGGGAGGGTGTAAGGAAATCGTATTCTTCGAGTTTTAGTTTGTATGAGTAGAGATATTGTCGAGTGATCCACTGTGTATGTTCCATGCACAACGAATCTCCTAGATGAAAGTAATCTAAAGCAACCAGTAAAATAGCAAAATTTTATATAGGTAAGATCGACGAATATGGAGAAGTTTTGAGCATATCCATCTAACTGGGGCCTTGAGGGCCACCATGTGTGACATATGGGCTTTATCCACACCATCCATTTATTTTGACATATCATTTCAGGGTACCAGCCCAAAAATGAGATAGTTCCAAGGATCAAGTGGACCACACCTTGGAGATTAAAAATCTACAATTGAAAACTTTTTAAGGGTAATAGAAGTTTCGGATCAAGATGATATTGGTGTTTTACCTACGTCAAGCTCTATATGACCTTACGAACAGATTATGGCAATTAACCATCCCAGTTAGCTCTAGAAAGGTTTCAACGATGGTGTCATTAGCACTACTCCTTCCAGTTGTGTGATCCACTTAAGCCTTGCATCTACCTTGTAACAATCCTAAATTTTGATGTATTAAAAAAATTAAAATAAATATTTAAAGATTTTATTTTTAAATAAAAAATAAAAATAAGTCAATAGTTGAGCTAATAAAGATATTCTTAGTTGAGAGAGAGGTTTAAGGATTGATTCTCGGAGTAGTAATAATAAATTTTTTAGAAAAAAAAAAAGCTAAGGGAGAGAATATTCTAAGAAGGCTCGATCAGGTAAGTTCTAATCGTTAGATCTTTGTAATTTTTTATTATATTGTTAATTTCTTCTTGATCTATACAATGGATGGTGTGGATCATCCACACGATCCTTATATAAGTGTGTAGAGTCAATTTTAATAAAGTGATATTCTTACGATTTTAGATCTAGTTAGTAATATTATAAGAATAAATTAAATGGATGGAATTTGATTGTGTTAAGATAGATTTGTATGGATCATATGATCCCTAAGGCCAAAATATACAAGGGCCCTAATTTTCAAATTAATCTAACCATCGAATGGGCCACATTAGTTAGATCTATAAGTATTTAATAAAGGAATCTTAGAATTTTTGAGAAAGTTTTGGTGTCACTTGGTGTAGAAAGTCGAGATGGGCCATCAGTGTATATGTGATTAAATCCACACCATCCATCTAATGTGTAGAGGCAAAATATGGTAACACCTCAAGAATCGGATGATCCAATCATCCGGTGGGCCACCCCAATTAATTATTTGACATTCAATTTTAGGATCTTCAAAAAAAAATCTAAATCTTAATAATTAAATTTAAATAAACATATAATTTTAATTATTTGATCATTAAAGGTTCGGCCACTTAGGATGTATATCAAGGTGGGTCCTACCATGTAAAATAACTAAATGAATAATAATGTTGTTGATATAACTAATAGAATATCTGAATTCGAACCAACCTAATTACTTTGTGGATTTTATACTACCAGACTTAGGTAAGTAACTCAACTTATTTTATAATTCATTAAAATTAAAATAAATTGTTTGTAATTGTTTAATTGATTGATATACTGATTCGAGTATTTTGTTATGATAATTGTATGCTAAATTCATATGTGAATATTCTGATTAAGACAATTATGCTAAATATGAAAAATATACATTTACATATCATCCATCATTCGTTTAATTTACATAATGCATGGTTGATCCTAGAAGCCCTCCCTGTAAGAAATGTTGATCCTGATAGAGCGTTACCAGATGCGGGTTATACCCAAGCCTACCAAAAGGTAGAAGCCACTCAATGGGTGGATGCAGGTTGACAACCTCCAACCCAAGCAAATGAACGATCATCCCATCTGATGCATTCATACATTATTTGCATCGATATCATTATACATTCATTTTAATGTTATTTTAATTGCTATGATTATGAACCATGCTAAGTTATTTCACTAAGCCTGGCCAGCTTATCTTTTTATTTATGAAAAATCATATAGAGGAGCCATTAGCAGATGATGTGACACAAAAACCTAAAGGATATACCGTACCTGAACACGATCTATGCGAAACATTGTCATACTTATCTGAAGATAAAGTGACGACATTAGACCATTTCTGATTACTTTCTAGCATAGTTTGATTGACGTAAAATACATATCAGTATTGATTTTGAGATTTTAAGAAATTATTTAGATTTATTTCATTAAAACAATGTTAGTATAGAATAAACATAATTATAGTACGATGATATAATAAATGAATGATTTTTAAGGTTTATTTTATTTTAAGGGTTGTCAAGATTTATATATGCCTGATTGATTGGTGTTAAGTATTATGTACGTGTGATTGAGATTATGGTGAAACTTATACTGAATATAATTATCATCTCTGATTAAACTAATTAAGAAATTAAATTAGTACACTTTGTGTATGAGTTACGAACTAAAACTTAGGTCTAAGGGTGCACACTCTGTACCCAAATTTCGGGGCGTGACATACCTCGTTCTTGAGCTTGTATTCTAAAATGACATGGTAAAATGCATGAATGATTTGGATAAAACCCATACATCATGGTGGCCCTGTCCATGGTTCCAATCAAAAAGTCACACTATCGAAGATCTGAGCTATCTATTTTCTCAAGCTGAATTCAACTGCTCACCTATTTTTTTATTACTATTTATCCAAACCACCAAGGATAGACAGGGATCCAATCGTGATACATTCTTACACACTACACAGTCTCAAGCGAAATTTGACTACTGCCATTTTATCTTTAACCAACCATACATTTAAAATTTAAATATAAAGTGACATACATAAATTTCATAGGCCTCGCACGTGAATTATACATCTATTCATGCCCCCACCACACACGTGATCAGCACCGAATGCATATATGATACATATCAACACGTAACTTCCACTTTGAGAAATGACTCATATCACATGTAGGACTATGTTTTCTACTTTCTATGTATGCTTGGCTCGATTTGGACAGCAAATCCCGTAAAAATAGGACAATTTCAAATCTTGACAAGCCCACGTCCTTCCATGTATGTCAGGTTTACTTACTAGAGTAGAGTTTTCCTTGAGGTTTGATGGAATAGGTCTCCACACTGTAGCTTTTAGATTCGAGTGTATGTTAATTACTTAAACCGTCCATGTGATAAAGATCTCATAAGCTGTTGTTGTCTGAAATTACTTCTCACCTTCAATATTCAAGGTTATGATATGTTGGGGATTTGTGCTACGAAATCACACAAATATGGATCTAGGATAGCAATCCAATAGTGCCAAGAAATCACAAGAGAACATAAAGATTTAACGTGGAAAATCCTTGTAGAAAAAGGTCACGGCACAAAGCGACAGAAATCCATTATAAAAAATTAATAAAAATTACAAAGAGAGATGACTTACCCGATTTGAACAACCTCGAATCTCACCCTTACTACACCCTTTGATAACCCTAAAACCCTTTTTAAAACCCTTAGAAAACCTTTAAAAAGCCTTAGAATACCTTAGAATGGCCCTAGGGACCCCTATTTATAGTTTAGAAAACTCTACTTACACACCGACTTTGGAAAAGTCTGAAAACTACCTCAAATTTACGCAGTCCGTGCATAGTTTGTGTAACCTTCAACTAGTCAAGTCATAACTTCGACTGGTCAAGCCTAACCCTCGACTGGTCGAGAGTCCCAAACATCCAAATACATTATTTGCTAGACTTCAAGTCGAGCAGGCTTCGACTGGTCGAAGGGATCTTTGACCAGTCGAGCCAGCCCCTCGACTGGACGAGCAAGATAGGTTTAAGACATCTGTTTTGACAACAATCTCCACCATATTTTCAATCTTTAACCATGTAGCTTATTGACCCATTCTCTTATCTTTGTATCACATCATAGTTTTAATCAACGCATCTCGTACACACTCCGTCATTCTTTTACGTCATTGCCAAGCCCAGCGAAGTTGTATAGAACTTGAACTTCTCTATATGAATAACCTTAGCGAGCATGTCTGATGGATTCATGCTGGTGTAAATATTTTTCAGTGTTACGCCTCCTTCCTCAAGCATCTATCAATTAAAGTGGTGACGAACATCAATGTGTTTAGTACGTGAGTGATAACAGAATTTTTAGCCAAATTGATAGCGCTCTCACTATCACAGTTAACCGACACGACCTCCTGCTGAAGTCGTAAATGATTTGTCATGCCTCTGAGCCAAACTCCTTCTTTAAATGCTTCTGTCACTGTCATATATTCTGCTTCGATCGTGAAAAGAGTCATCACGAACTAAAGCTTCGACATCCAATTGATTGCTCCACATGCTAGTACAAACAAGTATTCTGAAGTAGACTTTCTGGAATCCACACTGCCTGCATAGTCAGAATTCACATACCTTACCAACTTTGTCTCTCTTTTCTCAAAAGTTAAGACATAGTCTTTCGTACCTTAAATGTATCCAAGTAGTCATTTCACCGCTTCTCAATTTTGTTTGCCAGGGTTTGACATGTGTTTGCTCACAACACCGACTGCCTGTAAAATATGTGGTCTCGTACAGACCATGACATACATTAAACTGTCAACCACACTCGAATAAGGCATATGAGACATAACTTGTTTTTTCTCATTTTATTTAGGACATCGTTCTAAGGAAAACTTGAAGTGAGCCACATAAAAAATTCTTACTAGCTTTGCCTAATCCATCCCATTCTTTATCAATATATTTTTAAGGTATTCTACCTGTGATAACCAAACCATGCTCCTCTTTCTCTCTTTATGAATATTTATGCCGAAAACCCTCTTTGCAGCCCTTAGATCTTTCATCTCGAATGTCCCTGATAACTGAGTCTTCAGTATGTTGATTTCAGACATATCATGATTGGGGATCAACATGTCATTAACATACAATACTAGGATGATGAATTTTTCATCACTTAGTGTCTTATAATAGACACAGTGATCGTATTCACTTCGAATAAATTTGTAACTCACCATGAAAGAATCAAATTTTTTATACCACTTCCTAGGCGACTGTTTCAAGCCATACAACGACCTCATTAAACTGTAAACATTTTTCTCTGCCCCTTTAACTTTGTAGCCTTCTGGTTGCTTCATGTAGATCTGTTCTTCTAATTCCTCATGCAAGAATGCAATCTCGACATCCATTTGTTCAAAGTCAAGATTGTATTAAGCAACCAATGCCAACACGAATTTGATAGGAACCGGCTTGGCGTGAACATCTCTGTGAAGTCGATTCATTCTCTTTGAGCATAACCCTTCGCTACCAACATTGCTTTGTATCTATTTTATTTTCTTCTGAATAACCACTTGCATCCGATCACTTTTTAGCCCACTGGTAGCTCCACCAGCTTTCATGTGTGATTTTTATACAGCGAGTTTATCCATCATCCATAGTCGCCTTCTACTTTTCTTCATCGGGCTCATCAAGAGTCTCTTGAATAGTAGACGGGTCCCCCTCATCTGTAAGGAGAGTATATATAATATTGGAGTCATCCATGTGTCTTGCCAATAACCTACAATCACGCGGTGGGTTCCTTCTCACAAGTGGCTACTCCACTTGATCATGTACATCTGTTTGCACATTTGTCTCTACCTAAGTATCATCTATATCAATATGGACGTCTACGATTAACATTTTTGGTTCCTCTTGCTCCTCTTGATCATTCTTACGGAATAGAGAGCTTTCATCAAATCTGACGTTACAGCTAGTGATGACCTTACGTGTGATCTTATCGAATAATGTGAACCTTTCACACTAATATAATAGCCAACAAAGATGTACTTTTTGGCTCTATGGTATAGCTTATCTCTCTCAACTGACAGTACATGAGAGTAAGCTTCATAACCAAATATGCATAGATCTGAGTAGCAGATTTTCTGACCACTCTATACTTCCTCTGAAATTTTACATTCAATTACCGTTGATGGAGACTAGTTCACCAAATAACAAGCCATGTTAACGGCCTCTGTCCATAGGTCATTGCCCAACACAACATTACTTAACATGCATCTGGCCCTTTGCAAGAGAATCCGATTCATTCGCTCAGCCACACAGTTTTGCTCAAGCGTGTGGCACATATGTTGTGGGTGATGATCCCTTCATCCTTACAATAATCATTAAACTCAGTGGAAGTAAATTCTCCACCATTGTCAGTTCTTAACACCTTTATTTTTTTCCCTGACTGTTTTCCACCATTGTCTTTCATTATTTGAATATGGTGAAAACTTCGAATTTACGTTTCATGAAGTAAACCCAAACTTTTCTGGAGTAATTGTCAATGAATGAAACAAATCATGATGACCCTCCAACAGAAATTTCTGGGGACGGTCCTCATATGTCAGAGTGCACATAATCAAGCACTCCTTTACTTACATATTTTCCAGATTTAAAAAATAATTTAAATTATTTATCATATATACAATGCTCGCATATATCTAAATCAGAATTTTTAAAAGCTGGAATCAAACACCGACTCACTTATGTGGCTCAGACGAGCATGCCACATACAGAGAGACGTAAAGTCTGCAATAGCTATTACTCATTTACTTGTTGAAGTGTTCCCGATCAACTTGTAAAGGTTTTCATACCTTTACGCTCTCATAACTACGAGTGTCCCTTTTGAAACTTTAATGACACCATTAATACCAGTGAACTTACACCATATAACCTCAAATGTCCCAACAAAAATCAGACTTTTCTTCATATTAGCAACGTGCCTAACATCAGTCAAGATACGATCCATCCCATCAAACATCTTAATGCTCACTGTACCAATAGCCACAACATTATAGGCAATATTGTCATTGCCCATAAAAAGCTATCCATCATCACATTCCTTATAACTGACGAACCAACTTTGATGAGGAGTCATATAATATGATGCCCCTGCGTCAAGTATTCACTCGTCTTTATGATTGGTGTCACGCCCCAAACCCAAAAATCGGATTCATAGGAATCCCGATCGCCGAATCCGGTGCCGACAGCCTCCGTAGTACCCCATTTTCGGCTCCTAGCATTCATATGCCAGGTTCCGATCCTGGGATCCTACAAGGAGAATTTTTTTTTAAAAAAATGTACATTTAACTAGTAATAAGCATAACCACAAGATTACCCAATTCACAACAGCAACATCGTCATCACATATTCACTAATATAATCATTTGAATATAATACTGAAAGGGAAATACATAAATAGAGAATCAAGCTCCAGAAGACCACCGCACGCTCCAAGCTCAACACTGCTGCAGCCTAACATCACCTGCACGCATCTATCGTGCATAAGCTTATAGAAAGCTTAGAGGGTGGTGTAAGTGTGTGCACAAGGCAAGTGTCAAGTATTCAATACAATGTCATAATCATACAATACCAAAAACACTGAAAATTCATAATTCGTACATCATCGAAATAAGCAGAAATACTGACAAGTCCATAAATCAATAAATATCAAGATACGCAATATAGAACAGTTATGCAATAAAGAATCATAAAGAGCTAAATATCAGATGCCAGAGATGCAATGCAATATACAAATCCTGCTAATTCTATTTAGGCCATATAAGGGCAGAAACATAGCAACTCAAAATGTCATATGCCTGCGGATGTAATGCAATATGCGATGCGAATGAAATGACCATGCTTGGAGTGTGAAGTCGGGATGATAACACGTAGTATCGCAGGCTACGGGGCCCACCACAAGGGACTTCTATCCAAACCAGTCTCATACCTAAATTTGGATAGTCAGACTCATCGTGGTAAACTTCTGATCTCAGGTTAGTCACGCGCCCAACCGAAATCCTTGCCATGACGAAGGTACACAACAATTAGTTACGCACCACCAGCCCGAGTGGATAGTGCATGAATGAATGAATGAGTATGCAACTCCTACTCAGTAAGTCCACATATCAGTACGGTTCCTCTCTGGGAAATCACCGGGGTCTATTACACTCCATACCAGATTGTCGTCCCATCGCGCGCAACAAGGTGAGTGGAAGAGACCTCACTATCCGCCTGTCAATATTGGGCCCGGCTTGTCAATAGCGGACCCATTCCTCAAGCTGGTCAGACTCAGCCTAGCATTGTCCCCTCCTCTCGGGCAGGTAAGGCCGCACCCCCTTCCAACCGACCATGACACAGTGGAGAGCGCAGTCATCTGGTAATCGGCACTCGGCGCTCATCTACCCACTCGGTCTAGACATTGGAGCAACCTCTGGAACCAAGAGGGTTTAGGGACTTTCACCCAGGGAATCTATAGCACCCCATATAGAACAGATTTTCGGTGTCCCATCTAGCCATCCACGATATGCTTGTGAAGGCTACGACCCTGATGTCGCTAGGGCGTACAGTAATCACAGCACATAATGCAAGATGCATGAGTCATACAATCCAGTCATGCATCAATCCTGCGCAAACCATGCGCTCATGTGAGACAATATCCGCCTATCAGGAAGTCTCATAACAACCAACATTATGACATATGCAATGATCAATCACATCTCATAACAGACATGCAGATGATGCGTATGGGCATGGATCATGATGTTATGCAGTCACATACTCATAATCGGTATCAACAGTCGGCCTCGACAATGTGGACATCTAACCAACATTGTCCCAAGGAGTGACCCTCACAGATCCAAACATATAATGGGCCCACGGCCTCACACAAGGGCCTAATATACAACATAATGGGCCTTACTCAAGGGTTACATGTACACAACAGGTGGGACCTGCTCATGGGCATGACATATATCACAGTGGCTCCTTTGCCTCATTCTTAAATGAATCACAATGGGCCTCATCACCTAGGCCTCAATATACATCACATTGGGCCTTAGACACGGGCTGAATACACATCATGTCGAGCCTCAAATACGGGTCACATGTTCATCACATTGGGCCTCAATAATCAGAATCGACAATCGGTCATGACAATTCAAAATCGGTAATCGGCCTCAATCGATAATCGGCAATCGGCCATCACAAATCAGAATCGACAATGGCCACGTCAATCATCAATCGGCCACGAGAATCGGCCCCAATAATCGGAATCAAAATCGAAATCGGCTCTGATGATCGGCCTCGACAATCGGTAATCGGTCAATCGGCCATGTCAATCGACAATTGACCACGATCGGTAATCAGTCACGATAATCGGCCTCGACAATTGGTAATGGTCCATCGACCACGTCAATCGATAATCAGAATTGGTAATCAACAGATAAACAGAGCGGGGTCTATAAATGATCGACCGATCAACCATAATATAAAGATCAGCACTCGGCCGTGGTTATATTAAATCCAATAGCGGGGCCCACTTATTTGGGTTAACGCACTAAGAGAATGATGAGAGCGGGCCTAATAAGGCCACGGGAAGGTCACAATGTGGACATCCAACCATCATTGCCCATCAATGTGGACATTCAACCAACATTGCTCCCAAGGAGTGGCTCATATAGGGTTAAACATATAGTGGGCCCATGGCCTCACGCAAAGCCCTAATACACATCGCAATGGGCCTCATACAAGGGCTACATACACATCAATATGGGCCGCAAATGTGGACCTCAAATACATCACAATGGGCTGTATCATATGGCTTCAATAATGGGCCTCATATACGTCAAGTGGGCCTCATCATATGGGCCCCAGCGATGGGCCAAATACGCATCATGATGGGCCACCACCCATGGGCCTCAATACTTCACAATAGGCCACCATCCATGAGCCTTAAATACACAATAGGTGGGCCCTGCACATGGGCCTCAAATATATCATGTGGGCCAGAAATACATCACAACGGGTCACGACATATGGGCCTTATGTACATCACGTCGGGTCACACCTAATGGGCTTAAAATACATCTCGATGGGCCACGTCAATGGGCTTCGTATACCTCAAGTCGGCCACATCAGTGGGCCACACCATTGGGCCTCAAAAAAAGTCAAGTGGGCCGCATCAATGGGCCGCACTAATGGGCCTTAAATGGGCTTGGACCACCCCGAAATCATTTTACTAATTATGGGTATAATGTGTATCATTGTACACTATCACCTCATGGGGAACATGGCCCACTAACGATGGTCGGCACTGTCCAAACATTGTCCAGCACCGTCCAACTCAATCTGGACAGTGTGGATGAAATAAATATATCATGGTGGTGCCATGTTGGCAAAGCAGGTGAACAGCTCGGATAGAACACTTACATCTGAGTACAAACAGTGTGCAGATACAACACATACATCTAGCGGGGTCCACAGATAAACGGTACAGATGAAGTACTGCTTCGTGGTGGGCCACTGCACGGACGGTGCAGGTACAACGCTGCATCACGGTGGTGCACATGTCTATCCACTAGAAAGTGTGGAGAAGATTACATATATTAGGGTGGACCCTACCCTTCACACGTGCAGGGTGGGTCCCACATGAGATTCAGATCGAACTCATTCTCTTAGAAATGCCAAGAAGGGCCCGTACAATGGCTGGACGGTTTGGGTTAAAATACATATTTCATGAGTGGGTCCCACAGGACCATCCAGGCACGGATGGCCTAGATTTAAAACTTGTATATCATGGTGGTCCCCACCGTCCAAACCACGGGATGGTGTGGATGCACAGCACATGCTTCACGTGTGGGATTTCCACGCGGATGAGCGGCCAGATTAAAAGCATACCGGCGGTGGGTTCCACATAGCTTGGTGACGTCACTATAGGGCCCACCAGTCAGTGGCTAATCTAGTGGGTCCCACATGATCTGGGCAGTCAGGATCCTGGCACGTGGGACCTATGGGAGGTGTGGATAACACCTATATGCCAATGGTGCATCCAGCATCGTTCCACGCCGACGGGTGGATGCAAGAACACATACATTAAGGTGGTGGGTCCACGTCCTCAAACGGACGGACGAACGGTGTGCATACAAAATATGTACAGCAAGGTGGGTTACCCACCGTCCAATCCACTGTACGGTGGATGAGAGGGATGAAACACTACATCTGGTGGGTCCCACGTGTGCCCACCAACCATACATATATGCATGTGTGTATATATTATATAATATTAATATATTATTATTTAAATGAAAACGTCCGGGTGCTGGGGTTATCATGCTCCACCCGAGATTTGAAGCAGCCTTAGATGGACGGTTGATCGTAACACGTACATCACGTGGGACCCACAGAACCTGTTGACGTATCACAACAGTGGGTCCCACCTGTTTGAACGGTTAGGATATAATACATACATAATGGTCAGACCCATAAAACGTTGAGGACGTTCGCACAGCAGCAGCTGCTGCTGCTCATCCAGTGGACGGTTAGATGAAGCACACGACTCATGTGGGTCCCACCAGTGCTTGCTGTCGTCAAACGCAGCAGCAGGTACGCCTTCCATTCACACCCTTAGAGTGGACGGCATGGATAAAACACATGCTCCACGTACACTGCCCAGAATGTACGATGTAGCAACAAACACATACAACCCTGTGGGCCCCACATGTGTGTCATGGTGGGGTCCAAGTCCTCCAACGGACGGACGGTTTGGATGTATTACATACATCATGGAAGGGCCCACCAGAGATTTGAATCTGCTTTATTTATTATTTAATAATTTTTTTTTTGTCTCAAGCATTAAGAAGGGCTCGCCATTGGGTGGACGGTTTGGATGTAACACATACATCGTATGGTGGGGCCCACACTGCAGCGTCCAACTGCTGGACCGCTGGGCTGCTGGCCCAGCGTCCAACAGATGGATGGCTCAGATATGTCATGATGGGCCACAGACCTGCTGAGTACAGCAGCTATATGCTAGCTACCATATACATCCATGTATATATATATATATATATATATATATATATATATATATGAATAAAATATATTATAATATTATACTAGAACGAAAGAGTCCAACGTCCAGACTCTCTGGACGCTCAGGACCGATGGTGTGGATTTAAACCATGTACACGTAAGTGGGCCCCACCCTCACACAAACCACACGTGTGAGGTGGCCACGTCCATGGAAAATGGACAGAAAGTGTGGGAATACACATACATCATGCTGGAGGGCCACAGCACCGTCTAGAATGGTGTCCAGCACTGTTCAAATCCGTGGAAGGTGTGGGTCCCTCACGTATACCAAGGTGGACTCCACCATGATGGATGTCCGCATCCCCACCACACATCAGGTGAGCCATTAAACAACCACAGAAGAGAGAGAGAGAGAGAGAGAGAGAGAGAGAGAGAGAGAGAGGCACCCACCTTTGATCTTTTTGGACTTTTTCTTCCATCAATGTATGTCAGATATCCAATGGAGGCACTTCAACGGTTGAGATCGACTTAGGATGGTGGAGATGGGAGATAGGAAAGTGGGCCACATTTTCTCTCCATGAAAGCCATGGAAGTCCAAGCTCTCATAGTGCTTGGGAGAAATGGGAGAGAGAGAGAGAAGTGGTGATGGAGTAGAAAGGGATGGGTTCTTTTGACTTTTTGTAAGAAAAGAATGAGCTAAGCATGGGTTGCATTGACTTTGGATAAGGAGAGGTAAGGATGAGTGATGGCTTGTGATGGGATGTACTTGACTTATGATTGATGTGATTGATGGGACATATCGTAGAGATTCCCTTGATACATGCAACGCGCGGTGTTTTCTCGAATTGAACACGGGCCCACATCTCCTGGCCTGGGTATCGCCTCGACGCGTGAGACGCGGCATTGGAACCGCGGCGACAGCGCGGTCGCACTGGTACAAGTCTTGGGTCGAACTGACTCAGACCGACAGGATCCGTCTCAGGATTGCGCGCAACGTCGGTTGCAGATCGCGAGTCATCGAAAATCGATCGGATTGACCGCGAAAGTCTCAGGAACAGTACGAATTAGGATACGAGTTTTACAATTGGTATGTAAGTGACCAATCATGAAAACAGATAGAACATCACCACCACTTATTTATTCATCAGATGTGACAACATTGGCCTCCTTAGAAGAAGCCACTGAATTTTCTTTCTTCGTTTTAAGATTTTTACAATCCTTCTTCATGTGTCCAGACATCCAACAATTTCAACACTTTCATTTTCTTTTGTCATTGTCCTTGGATTTGGATCTAGGTCTTAAAGATCTCGTACCTCATTCAAAATCTCTACCCCTCATAATTAGTGCATCAGAAGATGCTCCCATGTCGTTGTTTAGTTTTCTCATATCCTTCCCTTAAAGGGCTGAGATACCAGTGATGACACTTAGGATTTTATTTGCGGTGTACATTTTATCCCTGAATGACTCATACGATGCAAGAAGAGAATTCAACAATATACATGTTTGTTCCTCATCTTTGATCACTTCCTCCATATCCAGTAATTTACGCATCAATTTATTAAAGTTGCTGATGTAACCTTCTAAATCTCCACCATCTACCATCTTGAAGGTATAACACTGTAGCTTCAAGTGTAGGAAATTTTTAAAAGACTTCTTAACATAGATGTTCTTTAACTTCGCCCATAAACTAGCCGCAATTTTCTCCCTCAAAACATTATAGAAAACCTCTTCCATGAGACATAAACGGATAGAGGCTAAAGTATTACTATCAAGATTTTTTCATTCTTCATCTTTCATGGTAGATTTTCGCTCTTTAAGAGATTTAATCTCGCCTTGCTTGGTTAATAGGTTAATCATCTTAACCTTCCATAACTCAAAATTATTTTTGCTTAAGTACTTCTTAATATTAAACTTCTCGTTTTCCATTATTACTAATCCTTCATATTCAGATCTGTGCCCCAACGATTGCTCTGATACCACTTGTTGGGGATTTGTGCTGCGGAATCACATAGATATGGATTTAAGATAGCAATCCAATAGCGCCAAGCAATCACAAGAGAACACAAAGATTTAACGGGAAAAATCCTTACGAAAAAAATCACGGCACAAAGCGACAGAAATTCACTATGAAAAATAGAAATTATAAAGACACAAGACTTACTCGATTCGAACAACCTCGAATCTCACATTTGCTACACCCTTTGATAACCTTAGAACCATTTTAAAAACTCTTAGAAAACCTTTAGGAAGCCTTAGAATACATTAGAATGGCCCTAGGGACCCTATTTATAGTTTAAGAAACTCTACTTACGCACCGACTTTGGAAAAGTCTGAAAATCGCCTCAAATTTACGCAGTCCACACATAGTTTGCGTAACCTTCGACTAGTTGAGCCTGACCCTCAACTCGTCAAGATTCCCGGACATCCAAATACATTACTTGTTGGACTTCGAGTCAAGTGGGCTTCGACTGGTCGAAGGGATCTTCAATCAATCGAGTCAGCCCCTCGACTATTCGAGCAAGATAGATTTAAGACATCTGTTTTGACAACATGATCATTGTTGATGTTCTGACCTAATTAAAGTCTAAATTAGCAAAACGTTGAGGTATTCCAATTTAAGACTTTTAGTAATTGTTTTTGCACCATACAAAGTAAGGCTCATGCATGAATGGTGTAGATGATTGGAAGATGGCCTAGATTCTAAGGCTAAAGTCCAAATGTATTCTAACAAACCTCATTAATTTCCTTTTGCTTAATCACAACTTTCTGCTTTTTTATTATTATTTTTTAAAAATGTGACAGATTGTAAGAAAGTGCCTAATTATGCAAATATTCCCGAGGGTTTTGATTGAATGCAGCCCTACATCATGGCTACTATGTCAAGCAGCACTATCATAGATTTGGAACATTCAAGTATTGTAAAGTTTAAATATGTCATGTATTAAAAGTAATATTGGTCCTTTGATAAGGCAAACCATGCTACGATAAGAAAATGGGTGTTTGGTGATGTAGGGCAGGTTGCAGACAATTTTATGGCCAGGATGGACCAAAAAAGACCCGGTCAGTGACAAAAGTGATCCAAACTGTTAGAACCTTAAAACGGGCATATCTCGCAAACTGGAATACATTACCAAATGTGCCATATATGATTTTGGGTAGGAGAAGCTACTTTAGCCACCCAACCCTACTACACTAGATTGCCCACATTGAATTTGCAAAATTCCATTAGATTGACAGCCAAAAATTGATTTTAATTTCGTTTTTACTTTTTACAATAAGTATTGGTTTGATTGTAATTCTTCATTTGTTAGGATTTGGGAGCTACGTCCAACATGAAAAGTTCTTAGAAAAATTAGGAGAATAGCGTGGTTGAGCCAAATTTTTATAAATGCTATGTTTACAGTGGGCGCTACTTAGTGAATGGCTAAGTTGACCATGTGTGCCATCTTTTTGTGGGGATAAGGTCCACATGATAGCTATAATATGGCTCCCTGCATGCATTATATCGAAATGATGCATCCTGTTTCCCAAAACAATGCCCCGTCCACTAGAGTCGACATGCAGAGTGCGGGCGCCGAAGCCCCCCTAACATTGGTGGGTGGCTCAAGACTAGTTTGACAAAAACATGATTATAGTAAACCTACTCGCTGCTCGACATAACCAAGCATAAAGAAATCAGCATGCTAAAACCTAAGGAGAATTTTTCTTTTAAGAAATTACAATCAATCATCTCTATTAAATAATTTATGATTATACATGTATTCATAGGCTCTTCTTTAAAGAAAACATAACCCTAAGTAATGCTAGCCATCTATTATTTCTAATCCTAATATCAATTTCAACAAAATATTAAAGCAGAAAAAAGTATCCCTTAATTTCATCATAGCCTTGCAAATTGCAATAAATCAATTATAATCCATTCAAATGTAGAATGATTAGCTTCATAGGAATGCTAGTTTTAATAAGAGAACAATTTCACATTATTTTGATATCATTTGATATATATATATATATATATATATATAATCATAAGAAGTTTGATCTTAATATCAAGTGAAACTTATCGCCAAAGTTAAACAAAATGAATAATGGAACTTGTCTTCTATGCTAATTTAACATAGTACACCCCATGGTGGGGCTGATCATATAGGCCAGTGGTCCTGAGAAGATCACGATCAGCATCTGTAAGGTCAAAGATAACGATCTACTTGCAATTCCGTGAAAATTTGGGCAATTGAATGCATACTTGGATCGCTACTTGCAATTCCGTGAAAATTTGAGCCACCGAATGCTTGGATGGTGGGCCATTTGACATTTAAAGGGTGTAGGAATTTTGACCTGGATGTTGACGGTATCACAAAATCCCCCAAAGAGAATATGGCGACTGCTAAAAATGTGATTGGGCTTACGCTTTCTATGGATCCCCGTCCAAAAGAAGCCTTACAAGATATTCGCCACTAGTAATTTTCATGTGCATGAAAGATGAAACGGAGCTAGAGGTCACGTTAAAAATTCCAGCTGATCCTGCATGGATTTACATCCTTGTGTTATAACTTACAATGAAATTCAAATTAACAAGGTCACTCCTCAAGCTAGTACAGAATCCATGCTTATATATCTACTTTCAGGAGATAATGTAAGAGAATGTTCTACATGGAAATTCCTGACCCTTCAATCAATGGCTAGAAAATAGACGGCTAAGAAAGAAATACAGCAACGGTCCACATTCAATGAAAAAGGACTAGGGACTCGACGGATAAGACTTTCCAGCCTTGGGGATTTTGATGCATGGGCCATCCACGTCGTGTCATAATATCAGTGGTCAGGATCAGTGGACCATCCACCCCATGCACCCTGTTCAAATTGAAAACCCTGATAGGAACTGTTGTACAAAGCATTGTATGATAACTTAACGTGCAGACCTTTTAGATTGACTTGAATTTAAGCATTTGGGCCGATTATTGTGTAGTAGCTGTGTATACTTATCAATTGGATTGAACTAAAATAATAGCATTGGGCAAAGGAGGCCATGGGAAAAGAGAAGGTCCCAAGTGCAACCAGCTGGACCACAAGTTATGGTTGGCCCACTAAGTAACCTTAAGTGAATGCAAAATCCAATCTTTCCAGTAGGTCGGCCTGACAATAAGATCACCATACAAAATACATCTACTCATTAAGAAGGCCACACCACAGAAAACAATATCTAGCCATTGATAAAACGAAAAATACAAGTTTGGTCCACTCAATGAGTGGATGTGGCTGATTTTTGGATAAGTCAACCCTCACTGAGAATCAAAACTATTGGACGGATTAGATGTCGAATGTACATAAAAAGTTGGATGTCATATACTAGGTGGACCGTAACTTATGATCCAACCAGATGAACTTAAGACCTCATGGAAAAAAGCTAGGGCAGAAAACGACCTTATTAAAGAGTTGATGGAAGGATGGAGTTCTCGGTAGTGCTCAATTATTGTAGGTGTCTCTCATGCATTAAGAAAAGTAAGTCTCTCTCTCTCTCTCTCACAAATAATATAATGTTTGTATTGATTGGTGTTTATCTTGTATAGAAAGGAATAGAATGTTCATCTGGACAGACCTCTCTCTCTTTTAATATAATATAACATGTATGTTGATTGATTTTTTCCTTGTCTACAAACCTTATTCATTTATTGTTTACTTGAGAATTAAGTTGCAGTCCGTTTTGTCCTTAGATAGACGGATTTTCATAAGAATTAATTTCTACAGCATGACATGTATACATTGAAGGATTTACTGTCACGTGGCATCATGGTATGGTGCCATTTGGGACTGTTATGCCACGTGTCATGTTACGTAATATTAATATAGAGCAGGTAATTAAGTTTGTTTCATGTGGGTGCCGCAAATAATTCACAGTTGGCACGTGTGCTTTCAGACAGAGATCTTCCACAAGGAAAGCGCATGTAATATTGTGTGTACGTACGAAATGCTACTCACATGACTTGGATGGTATTGGCGTGGCTAGCTCACGTGTTGTGCGTTGATAGAGAGGCAGTGGAGAAAAGGGAAGTTATTAGGTACTCAGGAGTGTATGAGGCTTGATACGCTAGCACTATTAAATCACACTCGTGGCATGCGTCAACTCTCGAATAAACTACATTATGAAGCCAGTATTTCTGCGTCACAGACCCAAAAACATATTTAGTTGAAATAACCTTGAGCTCTTATTTGTAGTCACTCGTTTGTTGAAATAGGACCATTGGTTAAATGTCCCCCAATCCGATAGTTAGATAATTAAATAAGTGTCAAATTCACTTCATGGTACACGTAAATTTGCATGCCACATGTGCAACTTCTAAACGAGTTCTAGGTGCCAGTGTATTATCCATCACACTTTGCCGGTGTATCAAAGCTTTTTCTTGAAACTAAAAGGTTCAATGGTCCAGTTACCAAGAAAAGAAAATCATTCTTAACAACACCGGTAGAAAGAAAAAATGAAAAGAGAAGGTTTAAAGAAGTAATTTTATAATTATTGGGAAGAATGTCATGATATCATATCTATACGGGGAAAATAATTCATTTCTTCTTATATTTTTCTTTTTTGTCAAATTTCTTATTTACTTAATCATTTTATATTGAAGTCATTCTTCATATATAAATTCAAGATTCCACACTCAGTAAAATACAAGTGATTATCAATATTTCAAATTACATTTTCTCTTATTTTTAGTTTTTGTTATGATATCAAGCGTGAGCAAACGGTCCACATTTAGTCAAATTTTGAATTATATATTGTCCAAAATCAGTACATATTAGATGGCATCCATGATTGATATAATCATACAGTTGTAATACAAGACATTAGGGTTGAATGATAGATGAATGATACATACCTGATGTGCCCATTTTAAACCTTGCATTTAATGGGCTAAACCTACAGTGATCAAATATCTAAGATGGTACACACTTATCCAAAGCTTAAGTGGTAGATTGAGTGAAAGATACCTCGTTTCAACACTGAGGTTATGGTTTCGATTCCCTAGTGGGGGTGGCTAACACTGAAGTGTGAACTGATAGTAGAGTGCACTAACAAGCTAACCAAAAGAAAAAAAAAAAAATGAAATCTAAGATGGTAATATCCCTAGACCAATATGATTTTTTACACAACTGCCCAGGCTTGTCATGGTCCAATAAATCAGTGGTTTCAAAACCATAGGCATAGGTGAAAAGCCACAAGGTTCACTTGTGACTACTCAAAGAACACGTGGCAAAGCTAATCCTACTCCATCCTTTAATGCTCTGATTAATATAATCTAGATGTGACTTCATTTTATTAGAAAAATGAGCCAATGAAAAAGATAAAATATTTTTATATGAAAGGTGATAGTTTTTGTATGAAAAAATCAGAAGCTTTAAGAAGGAGAATCTTACTTTCCTTCTGTTGCCTGACTTTACACAACATGTTAAGCGACTTTTGAGTTATTGCCAAACCACATTGCTCTCACTTTCTAAATAAGATACACTGCCTAAAAGACTCATTTGTTTAAGAAAATCAAGTGGCCAAGAAAATAAGTTCAACAAATAACATATGAGGAACTACTGTTCGGGTGACGGCTCTTAATTATCATTTTCTTATTTATTTATTATTTATGATTTTGTCCTTTGCTCTGTCACTAAGGAAGAAAGAGCTTCACCCTATTTCATCTAGAAGTGAGCTTCTGAGGCCGACTCCAACAATGCCTGAAGAGAACAATTTGAAACATGGCTGAATCAACTCGACTCAATAGATTTCAAGTGGGTCACCTGACTCGGCCGTAAGAGTGACTCGGCCTTGATTTTATACGACTCAACAAGTTAACTCAGTGACTCGGTTAACTCAACTCGACTCAGTGCAGCTCAAAGCAAGTCATCTGGCTCGAGGAGGCTTGCATTTTTTTAAAATGAAAAGTATGAAGTGGGCGGGACCTTTGACAGTTGGAGTAAGCCAAGCACTATCTATTTAGTATTTGCATTCTTCTTCCATAAGTTTTAAATTTAAGAAATGATCTTGTAGGCTTCATGCACTTACTTGCATTTGGACTTGTTGGGATTCACATCACCTATCTAGACCGTCCATTAAGCTTTTTCCCCTCTTCATCAACCACTGTGCAAAAATCACAGCAATCTCATGGTCCTAAAAATCTGTGATTGGACCTATGCCCCATGGACAATCTTGCCCGTCCATTTTTGCATGCCACTAACTTTACAGTTTGGATCATCCAATCAATGTGATTTTTTCAATGCAGCGTATGAAGAGTGGCATGGATCTAACAGATAGCCACCCATGTAGATTATATGTACACCCATAAGTTCAAATGCAAGTAGAAATGGAAAGGTTTCCATACAAATAGCCCACTAGATCATTACTCTTTAGACTTTATCTATAAATGAGTATTTAAAAATTAAAATATATATAAATAATATTAACATAATTATTAAATATCAAGTTGAGTCAAGAAAAATCACTACCGAGTCTTCGAGTCAACCTGACCCGGGTAGCTACATACCGAGTCGAGTCGAGTTTTCAAGTTCTTGAACTACGGTTTCATAAGCAAGATTTTAACACTGGCGTTGGAGAAATCTTAGCCGCACATCAAGTTTCCCTATTAAATCAATTTTTAAAAGACCAAAAATTAGATATTTATCAATAGGTAATGTCGCTCCAGTACCTAACCAAATAGATATAACAGTACCTATAAAAAAGAGTATTGTTGCTAGTTGACGACGAAATAACGTCCTGACCCGTCTATTTCCTGCTGGAATAGGAAAATGTCAAAAAATGATTTTTAGCTGTCATGTACTTATAAAAGAAGTCTAATACAGTAACTGCAGTTGTACCGAAAGGTGAAACTATGGACTTGCCGGTATTCATAATGGGACCGTGCGGAGGTGAGTCGATGGTTTCATAGATGGGTCCCATCTTGTTGAGGCTGGCAATGGGTGGGGCCAGCTTGTCGGGTTTGTGGTGATCGAGCTTGGACCCGAGTGATTTTGAAACGCCGTTTATAAATGGGCCGGGCCTGTTCCTGGGCTTTTCAAAGTTTTCATTTAAAGACCAGAACTAGCCCGGAAGGAGGTCCATCTTGCGTCTGGAAGGGAAGGCCAAATTGCTGACAGGTCAGCCCATACCTATTTTTAATTAAGACCGAAAAAATTAGACCATTTAAAGCCCAGGATTGCTCGTTGCCAACCATAGATGTTTTTAGATGAGTCTGGGACTGGCACAATGTAGTTTTGTACTGAAGTTGATTACTAGCCCTTCATCCAACAAGGTCCATATATATATTCTGATCAAATAACGCCTAGGATGGTTGAAATGGCAATCACTGTCGTTTCGCACACCTGCATGGCTCACCAAATGAGTGGACTAGATTGGTTTTCAGGCTATCACAAGTCTTGCGGAGTCTTCCAATTTCACAAGCCTTCGTATTTCAATCCTCGTGACGTGTGTGTATGTACGAAATGCTACCAACAATCTGAGTAGAATTAAATATCCTCAACCTTAATTCGTTTGATTATATATTATCAATTGAGTTTTAATTTTGGTTGATTATATTAATTTGGTCATGTCTTACTAATTACCTGCCTTAATCATTCATTCCAATAAATATATTAGGTATTTATTTTTCTTTTTGTTTGTTTCTTTGATTGGTTATTACCATGTCTATTGGAAAGGATCATATATTTAAATATCAATAAAATTGATATTATTTAGTCATTTTTTTGTTTATCCATACATTCTTATTTATTTGAGAGGTATACAAACTTACAGACTGGCAAAAGAAAAAGCCTTTTAAGTCTGTAAATTGATATCTACAGTTATGAGGTAAAAAAAACTCATTCGAAAAGACTAACTCTTACTCTCTCACAAATTACATAAACAGAGTGTAACCTAGTGGTTGAGGGGATAAATGGATCTTGCTTCAGTTTTCAATTTATCTACCTCAATGTGAATGACACCAACTATTTAATCAAAACTTTTGAGTCGAGCTAATTGACACGCTTGCCTACGCATGTCACATTTACACAAAAAACCAATCTAGGCCCTTGCTCACACGTGTAACCAGCCTTATTTGATTGAATTGACAACAACAGCACTAAATAATATCTTGTATGTATGATGCATTAAACGATGCCTATCCACAAATTGGGCCATAAAGGGCTTTCCTTTAGCCGCATATATTCATTCTCAAACCTGAGTTGGGTCATGAGCAGTCTAACCTACCCCTTCCATTTATTGGGTCAGGTCGGGACAGGGCCGACAAAAGTATCAAGAATCAAAGATAAGGCCACAGCAAGATGAGCTAGACATCAAATGGAATTCCAATCCCACCTGTTGACATATTGCAGAGCAAAGTGTTTAACAGTTCCTTCAAAATGAATGAAAATGGAGAAACGAAGCATGAAAACATGGAATTGGAAGCAGTCACGCATACATGATGGCCCCGTTTGTTAAATCTGAAGTCTAAAGCCTATATCAAAACAAGGCATCACGGAAATAATTTCAGATTGGGCCTCAACGCAGGAAATTTTAAAAACTGGCCCAGACATGCTTTATTTTTAACTGGGCCTGAAATTAAGGCCCAAACACATCTACAGGCTTAGTTTCAAGCCGAAGCCGGTACTTGACTAGCCGAAGATGGACAGATGTTGTACACGTGCATCAATCCAGACAATCTAAACTGTGGGCCATACACGGATGGAGCATGGACCAAATATCGGACCCATACATTCATATTAACTGTCTGATTCTTCCATGAAATATGTAGTGCTGTCCACTTGGGAGAACGTGCATTACAAGCGGTCCCATCCACGTGTGAGCACACATACAATATGTGAGTATCGAACACGTGTCTGAGACGAACGGCATATAACAACTTTTGGGGCCACTGAGGTTTCAACGGTGGACGCTCATTCCCTACTGTTGTTTCTCGTGGTGTGGCCATCCACGTGTGAGGGCACATACCAATATGCGAGTGTGGAACATGTGTCTGAAGCGAATGACTTTAGCTGCGACCCGGAACCAGCGATGTGGGTGGTACCTGACCGTGGGCCCACCTCGATGCATGGTTGTATGTCTATCTACGCCGTCCATCCGCTTGGCACTCATTTTACTGAGTGAGCCCAAAAGCGAAGCATATACAAATCTCAGGTGGACCACAACACGGCGTGGATATACTACGCAAGCATCGAGGTGGACCCCACGGTCAGCGTACCACCCCATCCCTGGGTCCGGGGTCGCACCGTCCAGCATAGATGGAGTATAACAGTTTTTACACTCACTAAGATTTAAACGGTGGGCGTTCATTCCCTAACGTGCCCCACTTATGTTTTGGATATGCCCGAGTGGATGTCACGTGCACAGAATATCTATTGGATAAAATGAAAAGATTGAAAAAATTTTAATTGGAAAAAAAAAAAATTATTGGAAAAAATGAGAAGATTGGAAAAATATATAAACGCCCACCGTGGGGCTCGAACCCACGACCACAAGGTTAAGAGCCTTGCGCTCTACCAACTGAGCTAGACGGGCTGCTGTTGATTGTATTTCATGCAGTAGGTACTCAAACGAGAGAAGACTTTAATCCTGACATTTGTATACTTCACTATAATGTACATGTGATATCCACTCCGGCTATTAGTTTCAAATTTTCATGTTAGAACATGATTCCAAATTTTAAGTAGATCCATAAATCAAGTGGGCCACACCACATGAAACTACATGGATGGAAACACCCACTCTTGAAACCTTATTGTGGCCTACTATAATGTTTATACTCCAACCATTCGTAAGGCGATTCACACCTGACTGTGATCGTGGATCCATATGACCACTTATGATTGGTATTCCATGCATAACATAATTCATGAATGAGAAATTTCAACTACCTATAATTATGTGAGTTTTTAAATTAAAAAAAAAAAAAAAACACACACACACGCCCCACACACACTAGTGGAATTTCACCACCTATGGGTACTCAAACCCTTAACCGAGTGTTGAAACTCCTGAGAGTCTACCACCCGAGCAAGAGTAAGGACCCTTGGTGTTGAAACTGCCTATGATTATGTGAGTTATAGAGAGTGATTCCTTTTATTTCCCTATGAAAAATAAGTTTAGACACAATAGCTACAAGTCAAGAAAGAGTTGTGGTTCATGAATCTCAAACATATGGTTTAGGAATGAATAACGAACCATATGTTCCTCTTTCATTCGGTGATATGAAAAAGTGGGAGTGAGACCTGAAACAAGAAAGGAATTGATGCAAAAGTGATATAAAATCATCAAGATGGAGAGAGAGAGAGAGAGGGAGGGAGGGAGAGAGAGAGAGAGAGAGAGAGAGAGAGAGAGAGAGAGAGTTCCAAAGTGAATCAATGAGGATGCTAACTGCCTTCACTTTCTTTCCGTTGTATACATTCTCTATGGGTGGTGAGGAAGGAATAGATAGGAGCAAACATAAATTGAAAATAAGAACAATTGGAGAAACATAACCAGTTGAAGAATTCAATCAATATAAAACCAACTGGATGGTCCTAACATTAATAGCAACAGGAGATCAAAAGGAAGGATTAGTCACCAATTTGCTCTCCTTTTTATCTCCTTGTAATGCTTTTCGGTGTAATCCTCTAACTTTGTTTTGCTAATGTGATGTACCCTAAATGTCCATGACCAATATAATAAGATTGGGCAATCCATGATCATGTTTAGTAGTCGTCTTGTGTATTGGGAACCAACGATGAGTTAGGATGGACAGTTTCTATTGTCAGGTTTTGGTGCCTTACCCTATTCTACATGGGAGAGAGTGTTCGCTATGCTTGTGAGTTATCGTGTTTAGGCCTAGCTGAACACCTGCATTATAGGATTGCATCAATTATGAACTAAGAGACTCGTTATATCTAAATTGAATTAACTCAATCATATACTAGCTTTGATTAATCTTTAAACATGAAGTCATGTTGGGACTTCATGGTCATAGTGTTATCCCACTAGGTTATATTAGTTACTAAAATACAAGTGTGGCTAAGCACTTGGATTGAGATGCAACTAAAGTTCACATGCTCCAACATGGCATTTACTAGTTCACTTGGATTTTTAGTGATTTAGATCCTAGTGATTAGATCATCCATCAAGTTAGTTTTCAATTGGTAACAATGATTAAGAGGTTTTAGAATGTTTAATCAATGGTTTTAACCATTGGTCTCTTGTTTTGACGTTGAAAATGATTTTATTAGACTTGATGAATATCCTATGCTTAGGATATTGAGATCTAGCTATCAGTACAACCTGGGATTATGAGTGGATATCACTGGTAGCAGAGAGATTTTACTCAATTGGGTATGTGGATAAATATGATTACACACTTTTGATAATGTTAAGCATATTGAAGTCTATAGGGGCAAGGAGTACCATAACAGTTGCACCCCTTGGAAATGCTAACTCTTCATAAATAGATTGTATCCCAACGAAAGAAAATAAGAGAGAATTTAAACACCATCCTTGGACGTTTGGAATGAGAGTTGAAAGAGAAAATAAGAAAATGATATGCGCATATTCAGCCTATAGTGAGTCTATAGGATATCTATTCTCTCTCTTTGTTAGGATAGATAGGAGAGAGATCTCATTCATTTGAGAATCAACATCGGCATTTGTCATGCGATTAATGGGACAAAGGTTCAAGGTAAGATCACCCCGGTTTGTGCAAGTTTAGGAATTTTTTTAAGTTATATTTTCATGTCTTTTAGAAATCACCAACACCATCTAGGTAAGGAAAAATACAAATATCAACTTGGGTTCTATCAATAAATCCAATTTATTTGGGTTCCTAATTGCGAATGGAGCTTGACCAACCATCATACCCATGGGACAATTTTGACATCCAATTTTGTATATACGGGTTATGATTTGGTGATCCAACCCATTGACTCATTCACCCTGTTACCACCCAGAGTGATTTTGATAATATGAATATGACTAAAAGATTGACAATTGTCCTTATGAATGAGATTGTTAGCCTTGTATATCCTAAAAAGTCAATGTAAATCATGTCCGTTGAGAAATAATGATCTTGCCTATTGATATTGTTGATCTAATCCGTTGATGATGATGACCATGGGTTCTATGTGAACATGTCATCCATCATTATTATTTAAGGCTTATATCAATTCATTCGCGTCAGCTACATGAATCATGTTCAACCATTATACTTAATAAGGGCTAGACCTTTAGTTTGGTCTATCATCAAGTCTTTTCTTACTATATCATACATAGCCTTTTAAGCCTTCGCATTGTCCTTTTAGAGCCTTTAACTTAAACTAACTCACTCCTTCTAACTGGGGCCATTTTACGTCTCTGTTGCACATAATCAAACTATGCAATTTAAGTATTATTTTTCTCATCTTATTACCTATTGGTGCTACTAAGTTCCACCTAATGCATTCATTCCTCATTCCGCAACTCATCCATCTTAACATTCTTATTTTAGCTACACTCATCCTAAGACATGTTATTCCTTAGTAGCCCAACATTTTGCCACATAAAAGTAGGCTAATCTTATAATTATCTTATAAAATTTCCCTTTTACTTTCAATAGCAGATGTTATTAATGCCATAATTATTATGTGTGTCTACTTTAAGTGTATATATGAACATGGGTTAAAAGAGAGTTTCCATTGTTGTCATTCGAAACTTGATTTTATACACCATCAACCACTAGCTAAGGTAGTGTCTATGAATCTCAATACCATATTGTTCCATGAGCACATAGTAGGTTTGAAGACGAACTTATGGTATTCTTATGTGATCATCTTATGTGAGGGGGACTGATAACAAGTTGGAATAGAAGGTTTCTAGCATCGAGCTCAATGACAAATTTATGCTTTTGGCCTACTCCACACATGAATAAGAGTGTTCGTGAATATGGGATCTTGTTATTAGACCCATTAAATATTTACATTAGAGGATCAATTCAAGACAATGAATTAGGAAACCTATCATGTCTGGATTAGATCAACTTGTATATGTATCTATAATGACCTAAGATTTTGGTGCGTACCTACACACGCAAGCACATAAGTTTACACTCACTCAAGTATACCCTTGTTACTCTTAAACCATAATACACTTAATTACCCTTCAATCCAACTATTGAAAATATTCTACGCGGACAAAATAAGTTATCCAGCCATTAAATTTTGGATATAGACCATTACAATATTATGGAATATATAATGGACATAATTTAAGCCCTTTACACCCGATCATCAACAAATATGAATCTTACATCATGATTATAATATACTTAAGAGTGTTTTTACACCATAGAGTCTGTAACGTCCTGGAAATCGGGGGTCACGCATACGCTCATCTCCCGAGTTCCCGAGTGTCACTTATAATCGATTTCATTAATATGCACTAATTTGATTCATTTGCGTAACCTGAAAATACTTAGAGCATGAAGCACAATTACATAATCCACTGAAATGAGAGCAACTCAAATACCTAAATATACGTTATATACATGTCTCAAAAGAATAATGGGTCGCTCATGGCAAAACCTAACAAAATCACAAAAAAAAATAATAAGACCAAAAGAATGGAGCCGAGCCCACTGCTCGGCGGTGCGATTTTGCCCATCATACTGACGATGAGCCATCCATCAGCTGAAAATAAGATAGCTCGTCCTCCTCGTCGTAGTTCGCATCACCTGGCTCCTCCTGTCCTGCTTCTCCTGCATCTAAGCACGAGTCTGGTTGGTGTTTTAAAACACCGTCCCAGAGTGGGAGTGAGTGATCAACTCAGTGGGTGCTATTAGTCTTAAGTTACAACAAACATCAATTATGGTATGAATTTAATGAAATCCAGACATTCATCAATTCCTATTAACTCTTATTTAAATGCATGATTGCGAGATGATATGATGCATGCCCTCGCCACGATGCTCCCTCGAGCGACACCATCTAACGATCGCGTATGCTAACACTCTCTCATTGCGACCTCGACTTCCTAGTCGCTACCCTAACTAATGCGATGCAGTGCGATCGTGTTAGCCGAGTTATTAGTTAAGTCCATTCATCCAGCAGATTTGAAAATCTGATGCACCCCATGTATCAATGCCCTAAGCCGGTTGCAAGGTCAAGACCCCCCAATGCGTGAGGCCGAGACCTCGCAATCCGTGATCCCGTCGGGTTCCTCATCCCCGACTTCAAGCACATGAGGAGTGCCGAGAGAAAGGGATCGCTCGCGGTCACTACGGGGAGGCGCGGCACTCCAGCGTAAGCCGATAGCTCGGACATAGTGTCTCATTCCACCATGCCCGACTCACGAGGCTGTGGACCAGTTTCAAGTGGATTATTGATGGGCTACAACGATTGGAGGGTGGTTCAGGTTCCATACATATGTGAACAAAAAAGGTTAACAAACAAAGTTGGTCAGTAAGTAGGCAAGACCACACGAGTCAGACGAGCATGAGAGGAGTGATCTCGGGCTCAAGAGACCCATGTAGTCGAACTACAGCCACCCGTACACACCCGCCCAAACCACGGGTCTAGCCTTAGCATAGTCCTACCGATGGGACTACCGTTTCTCATCATGTTCCTGACCAACCCTATGGGTTTTGATAGCAATCCATAATATATCCAAAATCGGATTTATCAACTAGCATGGGTAATATTAAGCATTCATGTTCCCTAACACCCAATCCCAAATTTTTTCATAGAACAAGACTAACCAATTTATAAAATAAGGTGCATGTGTATTGTGTAAGTTGATGAGGAAGTTAAGCACTTCCTACATCTCATAGAGCCAATTTGCATGAGGATAATGAAGGCATACATACAATAGGACAACAATCATGTGAAGAATTTAACAAGGCACAAACATGAAATCATTTATTCATACTAAATCATGTGGGACAAGAACAAACATATGAGAAGATCATCATGACGTACAATTCCATACAAGTTCCAAACAACCCAATGATTCCTAAATTTTTCAAATGCGTCATCCATCAAACAAAATCATTAAACTCCTACTACAATTGGTGCTAGGCTACGTAAGGTTAATAGTCCGCGCCTATGGATCGTTGAGATCTTGGAAACGACCTAGAAGCGTCGAACTCGATGTTGATCGGCCGGAATCCTAAGACAATGCACTTGTATGTTAGGATTTCATACAAATCCTAGCCCAACACAAAAGATTACAAAAATATGGGTGCTTACCTCCCCAATCGGATAGAAATCGCTTGTATTGTGGATATGGAGTTTCTTGGGAAAAAAGAAAGAAGGGTTTCTAGATCTCACCTCCCTTGGGCCCACATTTCTCTCCCTTCTTCCTTCTCTCCTTCTCTCTTTCTCCTCTTTTCTCCTCTCTCTCTCTTTCTTTTCTCTAGGGTAAATTCGTATGGGGAGAGGGGTGCCCTAAATGAGGCCCTTTTATAGTTCCAGATTTGGTGCAAATGGCCTCAGTGTCTAGGTTTTTACCATAATAGCCCTATAGGAGGGTTTTTCTAACCTCTAGAGCCCACTACGGGGCGTACATGGTGATATACACCGTAGGATAGTTGGCCCTAATGATGATCTACGTATGAATATGATTGGCCCGCCATTTGGATGCGCCGATCGATAGATATGATTAGAAGTCTGTTCAATGGTCACCGATGGTCGATCGGGGCTGCGACTATACGAATATGAGAAGAAAAATATCCTTACTCTACGTGTGAAGTTTGGTCACAAACCGATGGTCCGAAATCCTCAACTTAGCATAAGAGTGGACGACCCAATTCACTTAAGTTTCAGTTCATTCTCTTAGGGTATTTGCACTTCTCATGTACTCGTCCTTTAGCTCAAGTTGAGCGGTTCTAGATAGCACCCAGGTCTGACTTCCGCAATGGACGTCGAGCCCAGAGAGACGGACATTCTTCTATAGTTTTGGAACTAGTGGCCCGCCAACGAGCGGTCTAAAGCTTATTGGAAAAATCAGGGCATTTCTGGAATGAATTAGGTAGTGAGATTTCTCGTGGGCAATGATTAGGATTTGGATTAACTATGTTCATGGTGTGGCCTATTTATAACTAGTGAAAGTGGAGATTTGGTCGTGCTTACTCTAAACCATCGATTTTACACTAAAAGAGTAACGGAGTTGCTCTGATGGGTCCCTGGTCACAAAATTTATAGGACAGGTGCTCCATGGCCTGATGAGGGGTCATGCAAAGTTTAGGAGCAAATAGATGAACAAATATGGGGTTTGATCATACGATTCTGATCTTTAAATGGCCCTACGGGGTCTATTCCAGTGATTGGAGAGGTTCTGGTGGTCCCCTGCCCATGAAACTTATAGGATAAGTGGACCATGGCCCGATGAAGGATCATGCAAAATTTGGGGACGATCGGATATTTGGTTTGATCGTACGGGTCTGATTTGTGATCAACGGTTATCGTGCCATGATCGGGTTCCAGATTTTGTGGACGGGCGTAGAAAAATACATTAGACTTTTGCTGTAATTTGGAAGAAATCCGACGACTGAAAAGCCCAGAGTCTCGGTTTCATTTGTAAGTGTCAGATTCCAATTCTGGCATTGGTGGGGTGCATTTAGCAAGTGTTAGATCCCAATTCTGGGTGTCCACTGGGTCTGTAATCCACAATGGACCACAAGCCCAGTGAGATCTATGATTTTGTAAATTTTTAGATTTTTCTAACCCTCCTCAGTCGTTAGGTGGCCCACACGGGCTGTTGTTAAGTGTAAATAGGTCATCTGGTTTGGCGGCTCGTACTAGGCCCTATTATGACCTGTCCGGTCTACTCTAATGAGCCAATCATAGGTTAATCAACTTGTGGTACCCCACCACGAGTGGCTTAAACAAATAGTCCTGCGACAAATCCTACGTGGACGCCCCAGGACACTATGCTGGTTGGACGGGACGTTACAAAGGTTGATTTGGTTTACTGTTAAGATTCGGGCCTCATCTGACTCGGCTTTGGTTAGATCTTTAATTTAATTATGCTTGTCTTGATTAGTTAACGAAGGGTCAGTTAGATTTGGGTCCTATGTAAGTAAATTATGGGGCTACACCTGATGTTCAAGCGATCAGGCAGATTCGTTGACTTTGTACGGTTGATTAATCGGACTTGTGCAGTTCTTTACTGGTATCACCCCTGTATAAACTAATATTGAGTGCTAATGGTCATTAAGTGATGTTAAGTTAATTAATAAAATAATAATAATTAAAAATTCGAAACAGTGAAAAATTTGGGATGTTACAGAGTCCAATCCCAATGATTACATACCTACCATTGATCGTCTCAAAGTTTTCCATGGTGTATATGTACATACAAGAAGCCCGAACCTTAGAAAATCTATTTTTAGGGATCCGATCGCAGTGAAATTTCACATAATAACTAGCTAGTCTAATTGAGTAGTACATTTTTAGTTTTGAGACCTAATTCAAAAGATCCGCCATCTATCAAATTTTGTATCATATGATGGGTGACCCGCCTGAAAATCATATAAACACATCTTTACGACCTACGAACGATTTCAGATAAATCTATCAGTTTACATCTCCATCAGGACATGTCTGGACTAATTCTCAGAAACTCTAGATCATGCAGAAAAAGTGAAGAATCACCTATGGTGTAATGAGATTAACATAACTTCGCATGCGAAAGCTTGACAAAGCTAAGGAATGAAGGGATGTCATAGAGGGGGGTTTATTAGGATCATATAAAATTTTTATATTTTAAAACCCTAATTTTCTACTTAAGCTAATATGTGAATTAAGCTCAGCAATGTAATTAATTCTAAAGCTTCCAAGCCAATAGAGGATCCAATCACATAGACTACAAATGATATACCAATTAAGTTATTAGTCTATAAACATGATAGTGTAATGTGTGTATGAGATGTGTTACATATCAACTCTTAGCATTCATCTAATCATGCATACATATAATTATATATTCAATAATATAAGTATAATAAAACAAGTGCATAAATAACAATTCCAAACACAATTATGTATAGTGGCTTGGTTTTCCTACTCCACTCCCGACGGACGCACTCAACAATGAGTGTACCAGATTTCACTATTGGAGGTTTTAAATCAAGTTAACCTCTAACATTTACAATATTACACAAGGAAAGGCTCCTAAAAGAGACTTTATGTGAGTTTTTATAGGCTCGCCACAAACCTTTATTCTACACAAGAACCTATTTACGTACACTCCCGTCAGGGGCTCTCACAAGAAACTTTAGTTGATTTTTTATAGGCTAAACAACAACCATGGTCCTAGTCTAATGACCTACGTTTACTCCTATCAAAGGCTTTCACGGAGACTAACATATAGACACCCGTGTCCAGTGGTTTACACAATGACTTGATTTAGACCCTACACAAGAGCCAAGTCTTACACAAGAGCTAAGGTCTCACACAAGAATCTAGTTGAGTTTACCTTAAATCCTACATTAAAAAGAGAGTATACAGTTTTTTACACTTGACAACTTACTTGTCGGATTGAGCCCTTTTTATAGCACCTTCTTAGGTAGCTTGATCGTGTGCTTCAATCAAGTCCCTTTTGCTCCCCCAATCATGATGTCGATGCTTTGCGAAGGTTCCGTTTCAAGTCAAATACCTTGCATGTATGCTCCTTTGAGGTGATCAAAGTGATAGGAAATTGGTTGAATCTCTTACAATTAATTGAAAGTTATATTTTTTAAGAGATTCACCTATATAGGTCTTTTAAAGGATTTATACAATGGTATGCCTATAGAATTTGAGCCTAATTTATAGAAAATCGAGGAGTACAAGCAAATCTTCAAGGTGGAGGTTTAAAATCATCATTAGAGTATTAATATCAAGAAAGATGGCTTAGAACTCTTTGGTTTATAGGCTTGGGATGAAGGATATGGTCATGAAATCATCTGAGCTTCTATTACACCATAAATCCATCCAAATGGCCAAGAATTGAATGCATTTGTAAAAATTTTGAGTTCTAATGGTCAGAAATTAGACATATAATGGCTCTATCAATGTCATCAAGGTTACCTTTGATACCATCGAAAGGTTGTAAGTGCTATGTTGCAAATCTAGCACCATGAGTTGTCAAACTTTGTTGTGCCAAAACAGTTCAGTATGGTTGACTTGTTTTGATAGATGAAAAGTTCACTTTCAAGTTCAATTTGATAGAAAGTTTGTCTTTATTCAAAGATGAGTGGGGTGTTATCTACATCAATGTTATATGTGTTATAAGTACGCATGTTCAACTACAACAACAAGTTGAAGTTCATCAAGTCGAGGCACTCAAGATCAAGTGCATTATTTCTTCAATCTTCAAGCTTATGTTAAAGCTCAAGTACACTACTTCAAGGTCAAGTCACAAGAATAATCTCAAGTATATTTGCTCAAGTCTCAAGACACAAGTTCGAGACAAGTTCAAGAATTCAAGGTCAAGCTTCATATGCTTCAAAGTGTGCTATCTACCGAAGTGACCGATGGTTCAATTTTAATACTCACATTTAAGGTATACATGACCCTAGAAAGACCTTAGGATTAGGTCATTAACATTTCATATTTTAGTTGGGTCATGATACTTAATTTAGGCTTTACTTCGACTAGTCCAGGCACTGGCTTGATCAGTACAGGGTTTTTTCTCTACCAGTCTAGATTTAAATTCAACTTTTTAGAATTTTCTATTAGGTCCTCGATCAGTTGAGTACCCTTTTCGATCGGTCGTGCAGATTGGTTCGACCAGTCAAGTGTAACTCGACTCGAACTCTAGTAATGCGATTTTTATTCACTTGACCAGTCGAGTGCTCTGCTCGATCAGTCGAGCTGGCCACTTGACCAATTAGCGAGCCACTCGACCAATCGAGGGTATGTTTTATCTGATCGCACTAGAAAATTTAAAACTTTGTTCGGTTAGGACCAGTCAAGCCAAACCCAGGACCAATCGAGTGAACCGATTTGTAAACTATAAATAGTGGACATTTCTTAGACTTTTTTATTCATTATAATCCAATTCAAGCCACAACTTTAAGAGATAAGTCCCCACTATTGTGAAGCTATTGTGAGGTATTTAAATAGCTTTTTTATTTATTTAATTTCTTGATCTCTTGATTCCATTTTATTTGATTTATAAAGGGATTTTGATTTAACCCTTTGTGAAATCCAAGTAGCCTAAGGTTAGATTTAATTTAAAATACATCTAGACCTAAAACCCCTTCTTTTGTGAGATTAAACATTAAACATTATCATCTACAAAGAAGCAGTGCTACCAGGTACATCGAAGATCTTTTTATAGATAAGTATTGATTTTATTTTCTAAATTTTTGGTTTGTGAGATTCAGCCAGGAAAATCTCTATTTGTGGTTTTGACTGAGATCAGCTAGGAAAATCTTAGTGTGGAGTTTTTAATTGTGATAACCTATTGAAAAACAATTGTAAAGATTTTAAGGTAAACTTTGGAAATCTTCTTTCTTAATGAAAGCCAATATCTCGTGGGTGTGGATATTGAGAGTGGAGTAGTTCTGTGGCTGTTTTCGAATAGTTGGTGTATGCACACAAACCACCATAATTCTTGGAGTTGTGGTGGATGATTGTATTTGTTAATGTGTGTGAATGCTGTAATCTGTTTTATACTTTTGTGGTGAATGTTGTAATACCTAGGTTTATTTCTTTTTGCCTCTGTTTCAGTTTGAGTTTTTGATACTTACAAACGTTTTAAAAATCAGGTTGTCCTACCATAAGCCATTGGTTTTTGGTGTAAGGTTGTCCTTAGAACAACGTTTGTATCAACCTCTCAATACTTGTGCCTTTAAGGTTGCTTTATATTGTTGTTATCTGTGTTATCTTTTCGCATTTTATTTTCTATTTGGCGTAGTCCTATTCACTCCCCCTCTAGGACTTGGAGCTCGTCCTTTTTAAGGGTACCTTGATGCCATCGAGAAAATAAGATAATGATATATTTCTTACTAGACACATTTAAGTTACCTTTCAATGCCATCAAGTAGCCTTTGAAGCCATCAAAGAAAACTTTGATGCCATTGAAAAAATCAAATTAAATGATCAATTCTTGCTGGACATTTAACTTCTTGTTCGATGTCATCGAATGGTCTTCGATACTATCGAAGTAAGTTTTGATGTTAATGAATGAGACTTAGATGTCATCAAGTAAATTAGATAAAATGTAAATTTCTTGCTGAACATATTTGACTTCCCTTCAATGCCATCAAAGGCCCCTCGAGGTTTGCTCGATGGGATCAAACACCACTTGAAGTCCATTGTTTTGAGCATATGTTTTCACAGCAGTTTCGCACATCTTCTAACCTTACTTATCATGTTCTAATTAGATTTCTAAGATTAAAGAATTATCAACAAGGTTTACCTATTAAGTAAAGATCATCTATAATTTATAAAATCTTAAAATTAGATTTTAGCCACTTAATATGCTATTTTGGGTGTTTATTTAATACATTTTAAAAAAAGTCATTAATGGAAACTAATCACAAAATTAATTTAAGGGTGGTATATGCGCTGAAAGTAGCAAGTGATTTTGAGTTAAAACATTTTTTCTAAGTGACAACTTTACCCTTTTTGAAGTAACTTTCAGTGAAAGCTTTTCGAACTAATTATGTAGTTGTTATGTGGACGTGGCAAAGTTTTTTGGGATCATCATGATGTATGTGTTATATCCATCACGTCGATCCATTTTGCCACATCATTTTAGGGCATGAGCCAAAAAATGAGGCAAACCCAAAGTTCAAGTGGACCACACCACGAAATGTTATGGGGACAATGATGCCCATTGTTAAAACCTTCCTAGGGCCCATCATGATATTTTCTTGTCATCCAACCTATTCATAAGGTCACAAAGACATGGATGAAGGGAAACACAAATATCACCTTGATCCAAAACTTTTGTGGCCCATGAGAAGTTTTCAATTGTAGGCGTTCAATCTACATTAGTTTCTATGATGTGGTCCACTTTAGATCTATGTCTGCCACATTTTTGGGCTCGTGACCTAAAATAATATGACAAAATGTATGAATGGTATGGGCTCAAGTACATGGTTAAGCAATCCACTTTTGCTTTGCACATGGATTTCTTTCCAAAGCCTTTGTAGTTCTTGTGATGGAAAGTTAGGTTTAGGTGGGGCCTAATTAACGTGATGTTTGTGAGAAATCCATCCCATCCATCCATATTTTCATATCATTTCATTTCAGGACATGAGACAAAAATATCCAAAACTCAAGTCAGCTAGGCAGGTAAATGCCTACTGTTGGAATCTCCTTGGGGTCCTCCTCGATGTTTATATGCCATCCATGCCGTTCATAAGGCCATTTCTACCGGAATGAACTAAAATCTCAAAATTATTAGCCTGATCTAAAACTGATGTGGCCCTACAAATATTTCAATATCGTACTTTTAATCTTCACTATTTCCTATTATACGGCCCACTTGAGTTTTGGATCTACCTCATTGTGGTCCTTTATCTTAAAACGATTTGAAAAAGTGCATGGATGAGGTGGATTTCTCACCAACATTAGGCGAAGCCTCACTCTCTCCTTGCATCAGGTGTTACAGGATAGTGGGTATTGTCGCTAGTGTGGGGCTCTCAAAAACTTTTGTTGCCCCCAAAAAGTTTTTGACTGTGAAAATTCAATCCCTACAGTGTAAAGAGCATCTTTATTTCATGACGACGTCCTAAAATGATCATGTGGGTATACAACATATACATTAAGGTGAGCCCCATAGTCCAATGTTATCATGGTAACACTTAATCCACTCCAGCTTTAGAAGGACACTAACTAGGTGAGTCCAATAGCAATGTTTAGAGAAATCCATCCCATCTAATCGCTTTTTCAAATCATGTAAGGACATGGGCCAACTTAAAAGCAATTTGGTAAATTTATCAAATTATATTTAGATATAGTACTAAATTTCATAGTTTAAAACAAGCATTCCAGCCCTGATCGTTGCTTAAAATTCAGTACATAATAGATCCGGCGCTTAAATTAATTTTAATTTTAATTTTTATATCATTTACCAAACGTACCCTAAAACGAACTCACAGCTGACTACCCCACCGGGATGCGTGTGGACATAACACTGCGCATTTGGTGGTCCCTCTAGGCAATGGGAAATCCAAAAAATCTGTCATATCCAGAACTCAGGTGGCCAACACCATACGAAATCACGTGAAATTATGCCTAAAGCATCTAAAAGCATTTTGAGGTGCGGTCACCATATCAACGGCTCATATCACCAAAACAATGGTGCCTTTCCACTGCAAGAAACCACCCTTGCAATTCCTCCCTTTCAACCATCCATCCGATGCCCACTACCTGAACGGAAACGATCATTCCATCATCATGTGTTCTGGGCTGTAATCCATCCATAACAAATTTGTACGGTCCAGATTGACTCACACGCATTGCACATGCGCCAACATCCCATTACCTCGACCGTAGCCGTTTCGCAGTAGAAGGGCATTTCAGAAATTTCCCTCCCGAACTAACGTATGTTGAAAGCATCACTCTCTATAAATCTCAATGACAAAACAACTTCCGCTCTTAAAACTGCAACGAATCATATGAAATGGCTTCTTGGCTCAAAGTCGCAGAAGGTACGGATCTCATCTTCCCACTCTATCTTTCCCCTCGTCTGATTCTCTCTTTTGCTGTAACCGATGGCATTTCCGTTAATTCTGTTGATCCCTAGGGTTCTTTTCTGAATTTCGATCGGTTCTTCGGATTTCGATATTGAATTCTGGTTTTAAGGGCGTGTTTGGATGTACCCTTGATTGAGATTTTGGTGGGAAGAGATAATAACAATCTGTTTCGGCTTCAAGTTCCTGTAAGCCCAGGAAATGATGGGAACTGCATCATACGGGCTTCTGTTTTTCAGCCTTCCACTCGCTGAGTTGGTATTGGGAATGTTTCAGGTCGGATCTGAAATGTTCTTGATATTGATTCATGGCGGAAAGAATACTTAATGCTTGGAAATATCAGAACTTCCAAATGCAGCATAAATGGATTAGATGAGTCGGTCATATAAACCGAGTCCATGAGTCAGACCGTCCAATGAGTACATTCGTGGATGAAGATGGATCACTGTCGTAAATCATGTGGTTCTGACGATCCTACCTGCCCAATTTTTGGGGCATTTTTTGTGTTCATTTCCTGTGTTCTTTCCAACCGTCAGTTTGTTGATCCTGATTAGATGCTTGTGATCACCAAGATTCTTGGGTCAATCCATAGTAGGACCTGCCCGATGAATGGTCCTGATTGTAGACTACCGTGCCACATTTCTCATTTGAATGCAACAATGGATTCTCTAGGTTTAACCCATTGGTAGAGCTATTATGTAAATCTATCATCATTATCTCTCTCTCTCTCTCTAATGTAAAACATAGATTATTGATTGTCTCATTTCAAAATCCTATCACCTTTCTTCCTTATCTACATCTAAAGCATTTAAGCTGGTGGCTGAGCTGAACTGAAGAAATAGGTGATTCTTTGGGGGTCTTTAAAGAATCTATCCCTGAGCTGCATTAAGATAATATGTGATTTTAGGCACCGGTGGTTTGTTAATGTAAAACATATGTTCTTTATAGTATGCCATTTCCCAATCCTGCCAGCATGTTTCTTCCTTTAGAACCGTATATACATCTAAAGCATTTAAAAACTGGTGTTCAGGTTGAACAAATGGAGGGAATAAGTGATACTTTTCAATTGTTTTCAAAAGCTAAACTAGGCAAAGAGCTCGACTTTCAGAAGAATTTGGAATTTTTTTACTATGGAGCTCCAAAGTTATTTTGTACATTTCACGTTGGAAAGAAGTTACTTTTTTTTTTTTGTTGCCAAACAATGTGAAGGGTGTTTCTAAATATGTTTAAGTAAACTTTTTTGCACAATAATTTTTATAGTGGAATGCTAACGTGCCCATACCTTCATCTGAATGTCAGCAACCTCTTCAAAGCTTTTAACTGATACAGGGAACATCCTATCATCGATCTGGACTGTCCACTCATTCTAGACACAACTGGTGGGCCATGGCGCAAAAAGAAAAAAAGAACATAACCATCCAATGATACTAACATTCCGATCAATAGCATCAAAATGGATAGTTAAGATCAACGTTTTAAATAGCTTACGCTATGTAGCATGTAGCTTACGCTACGTAGTGTAGCTTAGCCTTAACGCTATGTATCTCATGAAAATAGCTTAAGTCACATATAGCCTATGCTACATGCTAATTTACATATACTACACGTTGTACAGCTTACACTGCAAGTTATTTTTTACTAAAGCAAAAAGTAATTAATGCTTTCAATGATTTGTTGCATTTGTCTACTTTTCAATAAAAAATAGTCAATCTTTTCACCAATTTTAGTAAAATAATAAAAGTCATAATATTAAATCAGTTATCTCTTTCTTTTTCTTTATAATTAATCTTTGCCCTGTTTTTCCTGTTATTTTAGGTTTGATTTGGTTGCACCAGATATCATGAAATTTCATGACATTTGGTGCAACCAAGCGCAACCTTTTAAAAACCTAGAAGTAGCATGTAGCTTTTGCCTCACGCTTCAAGGGAGTGAGCGCTATGCTACATGTTATTCACTATTTAAAGCACTGGTCAAGATAGAACAGAGGAACAAAAATAGGTAAAATTATCATCTAGAAGCATCTATTCAATAGGCCACTCCATGGATTGCTTATGATTCCAAAGAAGCACTTTGGTTACATGATGTTAATCATCCGATCTATGACTTGTAAAAAATGGACTTGTAGAATAAAATAACCAACATTCAAAGGTTTAGGATCATCCTAATTGGTGTAATTTCTATATAATGGCCTGCCCTTGGTCGTATTGAATGAATGGACTGTCCAAGTTAATGATTGTAAGCTTCCAATCAATAGCATGAAAATTGGAAAGTCAAGGTTGAGTGGATCAACAAAATAGGCCAAATCATATTTGAAACATATATTCAATAACCCTCACCATGGGTTGCTTATGATTCCAAAGAAGCACGTTGGCTGGATGATGCTAACCATCCAATCTATAGCTCATAGAAAATGGAATGTTATAATAAAATGGAAAACATTCAATAGGTTGGGATCATCCGATTAGTGTCATTTGTTCACCATGACCTGCCCCTTGCAGTACCAATTACTGAATGAAGGGATTGTCCAGATCAATGATCCTAACCATGCAATCAATGATTCAATAGCATGAAAATTGGACAGTCAAGATCAAGTACAAAAAAAGGGTCAAATAATCATTGTGAAACAACTATCCGATAGTTATGATTTCGAAGAAGCACTTTGGTTAGATGATGCTAACCACCCATATCTCTCATAAAAAAATGGACAGCTATAACAAAATGGCTAACACTCAAAAGTGTTAGGATCACCCGATCGTTGTATTTACAACATGGTTTGCCCCTAGTGGAACCAAATTAATGGACAGTCAGGCTCGATGGTCAATTGTCTCACATGCAAATTTAAAGCTTTGTGGACACTTCTAGGTGTTAACATCCCCATGAAATTGGGGACCAACAAATCCCCCATGAAGTTGGAGACATCAACATTCCTGCTTTTTAATAGCACAAACCTATGCTCAAATTTCAACAAAAACCTGAATTTTCAAGTTCTAGCCTTCTAGAGTGTGTTAATATAAAAAATCATGACTTCTTTGTTTCTATAATCTTTGCCCTTGTTTGGCAAGCTGTTGTAAGTTTTCATCAAGATCTTTAATACAATCCTATAGACATGATTTACCCAATAAGAAAAGCATTCATGATTTATTCTAATAATTGATAAGGTAGATAAGTCTTACATTTATTAATCCAATAAATGCACTCCAGTTTGACTGAGCATCAAAATACACCCTAAATGTGAGATACAATTTGGATAAGATGCTTGTTTCAAGAACCTAAAATTATTTATTGGCTGTGACCAGATTTACTGGAAGTTGTTGATCGAAGAGCAAAGCTTGTTGCCAGTGAGTTGGCAGAGGAGCAACAGGACTCACAGCTGCCGCCAGGTATTTAACTCTAAGCATCACTTCAGTTCCAATTCTCCATGCTGATAAGATGAAACCCGGGGGGGGGTTGTTACCACTGAGTGTGCTGCTGACTTTTCCTTTTCTTTTCTTTTGGCAACCAATTAGCATCCAATGGGAAAGAAGTTCAAGCCAGGAAGACAAAATCAAAGAAGGTCTTTGACCAGCACATCCATTTCTTTTCTATTGAATACGCATATGCATTTTGTGCAGCAGCTTGAACTGCGGTATTGATCTCACAATGTCAGGTGTAATTCTTTTACAGGATCACTCAAGACCCAGTACTGAATTTCCAAAAACAAGCGATACTGAACGAGGGCAAACTAGCACTCAAGCATCAGCATCAAATGTGACAGCTGATAAAAATGTGGATCCCCCCTCTGAAAATGCCAGGGCCATGCCCAGTAACTTAGCCCAAGCAAGCACAGACCCCCCATCCGATGTCAATAAAGATACAGCAGTGTCAAGCCTGTCCTTGCCTGAGACTCTTCCGAAACATGAAGCTGATATTCCAATGGAAGTCTCAGCTACTGACAATGATGATGAAGCTGTCACTACCTCTATAAATGGTGATGTTGCCATTGAGAAGACCAATGACAGGCCTGAAAGGTCCTCTTCTTCACCATCAACAGACTTAGTCAAGTCTGTCAATGGACATCATCCAATTCCTTCTGATGGTGACCCAAAAGTCGAGTTGGCAGATGAGGATATTTCACTGAAAATTGACCCAGAGAGATCTGAATCCAGAATGGTAGAAATAGAAACCGACAGTCATGGAGATGTAAAAGGGAAAGATGTGGAGGCCTTGCAAGAACCTCCTCCAAATCTGAAGAAGCTAGAGGAGCATAAAACTGATACTTCTCCCATGAGAATGCTAGAACAACTTGATGAGGTAATTATTTTCTATTTTTAAAAACACCCTATCTTACTTTACATATCTTTCCGTTTTGTTCGTTTTATTGGTTTATATCATTGACTTAGTGCCTTTAGCTGTTTGGCAGGCTCAGGGTCTGCTCAAAAGTGCAATTTCTACTGGTCAATCAAAAGAGGCAAGGTTAGCGAGGGTAAGATCTGAAGTCATTCCAGTAACCTGGAACAGATGATATTTATTAATATTTATTTATTCTTAATTTCAAGCTTTTATCCATGCTCATTATGTAGAACTATAGTTTTCTCAGTCTGCTAGTGCTTCGTGCATGTGACCGATTTGCATGTAACCCACCAGCAACGAATCTCCGGTGGATGTGATATATTAATTGTTTAAATGCTTGAAGCTGTAGCATATGGTATCTATGCTTGGATGAGTGGAAAATTGTTTCTAACGGAACTACAATATAGCCAGCACAAATCTGCTGACTGTATTCACGCCTGTAACATGTATGAATCATCCAAACCCCAACCAAAGTGGTGTAGATGGATATTTGCGTAGATATTTTATTATTATTATTATTATTTTTTATTTTTTATAATTATTGTTCAATATTAGATCTTAAAATTCATCAAGAACTTGCATTGATCTAGTTGAACTCTAATCTCAAAATTCCTTCCCATGTTGCTATGGCCCACTTGATTTTTGAATCAGGCTGGCTTTTGGGCACTAGGGGTTTCATGAGGTGAATCATCTAGTGGATGGTTCGGATTTTGTGCACACATCATGTGAGATGAGTTCTCAAAGGGTTCTCATGAGAACTGTTTCCTGGGAGAAAATCTCTCTCTCTCTCTCTCTCTCTCTCTCTCTCTCTCTACACACGCGCACGCACACAGATGCAGCAACTCTATTGGATTTTTCTACAAGTATCCTGTTTGAAATATGCATACACACACATGCACGCTACAACGACTATAGTGGGATTTTTAACCTGTTCAACAGGAAGAAAAAAGAAAGGGTTTCTTACCAGATATTATGTTTTTTTCAGTTTTAGAATATGCTATACCATTTAAAAAAAAAAGAAAAAAAGAAAAAAAAAAAAAGTGATATGCCACGTATTTTATGTGTCAGCTTCTGTAACTTCGGCATACTTAATAATTCTGGTTCTAATCATTTGCAGGTTTGTGCTGGACTTTCATCACGCCTTCAAGAATACAAATCCGAAAATGCACAGTTGGAGGAACTTCTTGTTGCCGAGGTGAAATGTATTATTCCTATGTCAGATAAGCTTATCATGGTGTTTAAACAACGGTGTCATTTACTACTTAAAACTGCAATGATAACAGAGAGAACGGAGTAATTCATATGAGGCTCGTATAAAGCAGCTGCAACAAGACTTGTCCATTTCCAAAACTGCAGTTATCAAAGTTGAATCAGATATGGCCGACACTTTGGCAGTGAAAAATTCAGAAATTGAGGCTCTTATCAGTTCAATGGATGCACTGAAGAAGCAGGCTACTGTCTCTGAAGGAAATCTTTCATCATTGCAGGTTTCTTATCCTCACATTATCAATTTGAGTTCTCTACATCAATCTAATGTGTCAGACTCCTACATTTAGCTCGCTCCAATCTGCAATAGCATGAAAACTTCTGGGTCTGTTTTTCTTTTGTAGCCTCTGATGCTTGTATGTCTTATTATAGATAAGATGGGGTCGTGATTCTTTTAGACGAGAACCATAGTCAGGGTCCTGTGTGGTATGATCAAAATTCTCCACCTCAGTGAAAGGCTAAGAGGCCTCTGAGACTACCAAACTGAGCCGCACTATTGCTGTCACTAGCATCGTTGTCGCTACTATCGCTTGAGTCACCATCACCTTCACCATCATCGTCATCATCCTCATCACCATACCCATCACCTACATCGCTCTCTGTTTCGGTGTCATTGTTGGATAAGGTCTCGCTACCACGTGACTCGTGTGATAGTGATTGCCATAGGTTGCCCTTTTTGTACTCCTCGTCAATGAGTCAAAAGCTTCATAAGGAGATCTAACCCACTCCATATGTGCGTCAACATCAATCCCTCGTGATTTTGCTTTTGCCGCTACATGCGGTTATGGTTGCCCATTGGAAGTATCAAAGTCATCTAATGTAACCCACTCATAAAGTGGGTCGTCTTTATCCTTTTTAGCATATGCATGTTGTCTGATCATCATCATGTCCAATGGGCTCTCTTGTGCCTTTCTTCTTTCTTCTATGCTGAGCAGCTTCTCTTGTAGCTTCATGTTGTAGTGGCAAGACACTAGCTTCTGAAGCCTCTCGTGCCTCAATCCGCTGCGCTTATTCGTATGAATGAGGGAGAATGTGCTCCAATTCCTTTCATAAGGTGAGGAGGACACCGCTTGTGTGGGCACAGGACAACCAACCACCATAAAAACTTACAATCGCTCCTGTACATGGCCCACCATTCACCTGTGAAATAGATAACTTTTTCATTAGTTTCACATTTACTAAAATAATATGAAAACTAACTTTAAGCTCTAAGAGGTAACTAATGCAACAACTCACATGCCATCATTTGACTCCTTGACCTTACCGCGGCCTCACACCCGAATATCCCAACAGTATCGCGAAATCTGATAATCTGTTGATGGCATTTAACAATAAGGGTAAGTATGAACTGGTTTAGATGAAGCTAGTGCAGAACATACTTCATTACCAAAGGCGCCTTTCTCCGGACAGTGGGAGAATAACTTAATATACACATCATGTACAACGTTCTTCAATGTATTGTCTTCGTAGACTTTCTGGCTGTATTGGTACTTGGGATTCGGGAAGTATGCTTAAACCTAACATGATGCAAATATTTACACATCGGTATAATAAAATAGCTCCTATACGTGCTATGCAAAGAACTAGCAAAGTATTGAAGCATATAAATGAAAAAAAAAATCATGTTGCTACTTGCCTGCTTGATGAAGTTGGTGAGAAAGAGTCTTTTTTCAAACGATTGTCGATTATTGTATGCACCCATTTATATGCCTTGGGGGCTTTAGCTTGGATGACATCTTTCATCTACTGTATAAACGCATACAACGATCCCATCGATGGATGTCTCATTAACGACTGTCCTCAACATTACATACATAGGCTCGAGAATAGCCACCACATTGTGCATGTGCTTCGAGAATGTGTTGTTCAACATAAGTTCCTCAATTCTCCAAGATACTCTTTTCCTACTCTGACTCCAATCTGTGTATTCCCAGGGCTGAAAAGCTCTCGCAGTCCCTGCCTGTGTTTGAGGAGGCTATTTAGGGTGATATAATTTGTGGCGATCCGCATTGCCCCGGGACGTACTATATCCCCACCACATCTCACGTGCATCTCTGATGGCAATCATATGTTGTTTTATATAAAAGGCTATGATGCATCGACATCAATAATAACGACCTTCACTGAAGGTCTATCTCCAATCACATCCAACATGAGATATGCAATGGTCTACGCAAGGGGTCTAAATGTCTAATAAATATTGTACTTCTTTGTTATATCATTTCACCCCTCACAAATGCACTCCCATTGTCTGTAACAAACTACGCGATATTCTTCCTTCTAACATTTTTCATGACATTATGCATCTGTTTGTATATGTAATTTGGATTTTTAATCTAATTACTGGCATTTGTGGACTTTAGAAACACTGTACATCCCTTGCAGTAGGCCATTAAATTTATAACTGACATCCTTATTAGTCTGATCCAACCATCACAGAACATGGTACAACCATACATCTCCCATGACTAATGATATTCGTTCACATAACGCTTCATCTCTGCATACTCATCATCCAAGTATTTCCCCATTATCTCATGACGTGTGGGTGACACCACACATTCTTCCACATTGCACTTCATTTATCATATTCGTTAAGTGCGGGCTCACTGCGACATTCGCGGAGATGTGATTATAGATTAAAAAAACTTTGTTATGAACTTCTCCACCTTCTTCCTCACATCCCCTCCACTAAACATTTCATGTAGTTTCTTTTGTATCCCACCCGTCTCTTTGTACATATCAGATCTGAATGTAGATCTGGTACTTGTATGCTACTGATAGCGCCCCCCCCCCCCAAAAAAAAAAAAAAACTCCTTTTTGCTGCGCAGCCCACTCCCTCTTGCTCCACTCTCCTCACCATGCTCATGCGTGGACCCCTCAAATTTAAGCCTACTCGCCTCCCACTTCCTCTGCTGATCCATGTCCCACTGGTCTCATATGGACTCATCTGTAATCAAGATTGTCTTTCTCATTGAGATCCACTACATCTTCACCTGCATATGGTGCCCGCCCCAACTCCCTAATCTCCTTATCCCTCTCTCGTGCAGCTCGGTCGTCTCTTATCTTTACATTTTTTTTTTCAATAAAGCCCACATTTATGCTCTCACATCTTGTGGGCACTTAGGGGCAGTCTACAATGTTACGATACCCTCTCGCTAAATGTTCCTTCAAGCGGGTTATCCCTCCACTTTTCGGCATGTGACAACATAAATTACAAACACTCCTGAGTCGATTATTGGGAATGGGCCGGCTATATCTCCATCCAATATTAGGCTGTCTCCAGGCTCTTTTCTCCTGACATTTTTGCTTGCAAAAGAACATTGTGTCAGCAAAGGTAGGGTTTTGATATTTATTAATTACTTTTAAAATAAATTTATAATTATATTATTAAAAAATCATCAACCACCTTTAAATGCTAAAAATATGCAGTCATTATGCATGGAAACATCTTTTATTTGTGAAAGGTTTATTTAAGATCATTATGCATGGAAACATCTTTTAGTCTCTCTCTCTCTCTCTATATATATATATATAAAATCAGCTTTGGAGTTTTTCGTAGTTTATAGCATGTGTTGCCTATAGTGGAAGAGAGTGCTGGAGACTGATCATGAGTTTTGCCTGGAAGGAGTAATGATAGATATTATAGATTGAAGAGATAGAATGGTGCTCGATAAATTATCGACATTTTTGACAAGATGACATCCTCTGGGGATGTATTATTTTGAACTTTCTTCTTTACAAGTATTTTGCAAGGGATTTTTGGCCACGATCAATCATTGTTAGTAAAGGTAGATAGACTGAAGTGATCTTAGGAACCATGGCATTAGATCTGATAACTGCGCAGGTTATGATTCTAGTTTTTGACTGCGTATTTCTGGTTGCAGATTTCATAATTCTGATTCAGATTTCAGAATTAAGTTTCGGATACAGTGTAGATCCTGCCTGTGTTAGATTCCAGAACCTGCACAGGTTCAAAAACCAAGTGAGAGATAAGCATAGATCCATTGCCTTTCCAAAATTTGGACTTTTGATGATAAATATGAGCTTTGAATTATCTCCTGGCAAGTTTCATATGCTCATTGAAGACTCCACATCACTGCACAATATATTGAGGCTTAGCCTTCAGTGGTATTGGCGTCTCTTGGACTGGTTTGTAACATATTTTGGACAATCTAGAGTGCTTCTCATATATTCCTTGACATGGATAGTGCTGGAAGTATCAGTATCACACTATATATCACACCCTTGGGACACGGAAATGTCATCAGAAACATTGGGAAATATCACGTATTGCATAATGTATTGCCTTATGAGGGAAATATTGGGGAAACTCTAGGAAAATGGTGGAATTTTTTTAGTGAAACTTCAGGAGATGTTAAAACACACATGATATGCACTTAGAACTCAAAACAGTAAGGGCCTGTTTGATTGTCTTAATTACTGGTAAATGCCTTGAAAATGGGTCATTATTACTTTTTACCATTTCTGAGAAATTACGGCCTTGAAAATCGTGAGAATTTTAATTGAATTTTATGTATTTCTACATGCACAAAAATGTGGGGCCCACCCTGATGAATACGTTACATCCATGCCATCCATCCATTCCACAAGCTCATTTTAGGGTCTGCATCCAAAAATAAGGCAAATTCACAACTCAAATGGAACATTAAACAATGGTTATAACGGACCTCAACCATTGAAAGTTAATATCTTCCTAGAGCCCACACTGATGTTTACTTGTCATCTGACCTGTTCATAAGATCATACGGACATGGATAAAGGCAAAACATAAAAATCAGCTTGATTCAAAATTTCTGTGGCCCCAAAGCAATTATCAACAATAGGCGTTCAATTCCCATGGTTTAATGTGGTGTGGTTCATTTGAGCTTTAGATCTGCCTCATTTTTGGGCTCATGCACTAAAATGAGCTGGCAGAACAGATGGACGGCATGGATATGATCTATACATCATGGTGGGCCCTACAATTCTTGTGCCCCAAATTTCTTCCCACCTCTGTTTTGCGCCAAAAATTTCAACCTGTCGACATCAACTTTGGGATAAGAGGAGGAAATACAAGTTTCAGTAATGATAGCTATTTACAATGTATTTACGTTGTAATGTAGAAATCAAACAGGCCCTAAAAAACTATGGATAATAGTTTTCCTTTGTTTAGGAGACTTCAGGAGACAACTATGGTTGTCGGCCATAAGTGATGCAATTATATCCAAAACAAGTTCTTATCGTTCAAATGTCACACAGTACATGCAGCAAAACACAAGAAATCAACATGTACTCTTGCTTGAAATCCATATCAATGCGTGAAATTCATTCATTAGATATGGATTTCTACTTTGCCGCTGATCAGTTTAAAAAAATGAATCTAAACAAAATTTTCTCACTTTTAGGGTTCCGGACAAATCTTCTCTTGGATCAGGATTTCTCCACCAAATTCGTGTTTTGCACACAAGAAACACAACCCAAAAAAGTTTATACAACAAAAAAAAAACTTTTTATTTTATTTTAATTTCTGGATTTTTTTATTTTTATTTTCATGAAAGCAATATTGCTGCTTTGTCGATATCACAAGTATTGATTGATGTTATGCATTTATAGCACATACTTCTCACTGATAGATCAATGATAATATCAATAGCACAATATATGCATATCGGCATATATCAATGATGTTATTGTTGATACCCCAGGTTTCTTATTGGACCTGTGATAATGATGGTATGACTAATGCCTTTACAAAAAAAGGTAGCATAGGCTGGTATTGACACATTGAACACTCAACATGGACATTGTATCTGCTTGGTAAATCCACAACCTTATGCTTTACAAGAAATGGCAGAACCTTGTGTAAACTGCCCCTACAGGTGGATATTCCTCTTTCTGAGTTCATACACACTTTTTCTCATCAATGACAAACTAAAATTTTCTACTGAACATGAGCACTCAGCAACACGAGCAAATCAGCATCATCATCATCATCATTGTTGTCATTGCCATCATCATCATAGCCTTGTCCCAGCTATTTTGGACCCAAGCGACTCTTTTTAATTCAATGAATATGGGCTTTATTCCTTGTTTGATCATTGATGCATCTCTTATGGTCTCAAACATGTATTCTGCCTTTGCAACCAGAGGTGAAGTCTCAACATCTGTTTGTTTGCCGGTCAACTTTTAAAGTAAGCTATTGGCTCGAAAGTTTTAAATATATGTGGCTTTTATGACAATAGTTTCATATTTCTTACCAGGCAAACATGGAGTCAATTATGAGAAGCCGGGAATTGACAGAGACACGAATGATGCAGGTAGGTTTATCAGATCTTTTGAGCAACATTTCGAATCTAAAGCGTTTTAGCTCTTCGTTTTATATCTGTTCTCTTTACTGTGTGATTATGAGGATGACATCTACATCTAATTTACCAGGCTTTACGTGAAGAGCTCTCTACTGCAGACCGCAGGGCAGAAGAAGAGCGTGCAGCACACAATGCTACTAAAATGGTGCTTTTCTAAAGCTATTAGGTTCAATATTCCCCTCCCCTCTTTTCCTATTTTCCTGCTTGGTTACTTTTCTTCCAATAAACAGGCTGCAATGGAAAGACAGGTAGAACTGGAACATAGAGCTGTAGAGGCATCCACAGCTCTTGCAAGGGTCCAGGTAGGTGAGGATTGAAGATGTTTATAGGTTGAACTTGGGATTCTTACTAAGTGATTTTATTTTATCATGTTTTCCTGGCTATATATTTCAAGCACAAAAGTTTTTGGGAAATGATGTTGTTAGTGAAAAATTCATACTGCTAAGATATTTGTTGTCAACTTGTTGAAAATATTAATGGTTCTTTGACTTTCCTGTGATGTAATTTTTTGCTCTGATCTGAGTAATATAAGTTTTTGTTATTTATCAATAAATGTCAGTGATTTTTTATTTTTTTTTTCTTGTGAATTTTCTCTGTGGTGTTTTCTATGTTCATGGTTGAAGATATATTTTAGAATTTGCATTCCAGTGAAGAACACAAGCTTATGAATTCACAATTGCTCTTTATTTTATTTAGGAAGTATTTAGTATAGAACAGGGCTTGATATTGTAGCCCACATCACATATTGACTGATATGTACCTGTTCTTGACCCTGGCTGTATGATATCAACAGCGAAGGTATCAATGATACACCACTAAATCGTGAAAAAATAATGATGTTCTAGACAAAACATTGTGCATATAGTTTGATATGAATTGCTTCATGGGTCATCCAGTATATGCTCAAATACTGGAAATCTAGATGGATGTGATGTATGGACATACGTTTTCAATAAAAAATAGCTAAGGAGACTAGTCTTTTTGCATCCTTGTTACATATAGTTGAAAACTATGGTGCCTTTGCAACTTTATTTCCTACATTTCCTCTATTTTCTGAAATTATAAGAACTAAGAAATCTGGTTCGATTTAGCATTAGATTTCCTTAGAAGCAGCAATGGGATACTACTTGAAAAGGAACTACATTATCAATAGTTTTCTCTCATCAAGTGGTGTCAGAAAGTCAGGCCTCACAAAAGAAAATTGATTTTAGAGCGATTTCTGTGTCTGACTTCTTTAAAGATGTGATGACTGTTATAGCCATCCTTTCCATGCGTTGATTATTCATCAATGGAAATATCTGCCTGGTAGTGTCTGGAAAACTTAACTTCACTGGCTCTTTTACGGGAAACCCAGGTAATGTCCTCAAGTTATGGGGAGGTTGTTGAGTATGAGGCCAAGGCCGGAGGCTTTCAGTATTTTCTCCAGGAGATTTTCTGGGGAGGTGGTCATATAATGTGAATCTAAGAATGTTCTTTCATGGGCCTTCTGCCTAACTCTGAGCCTACGAAGCTTAATTTTGCATTTAATCAGATCAGCCTTATCACCTCTAGTTTAAGCATTTTGCTTGCCCATGTGAGGAGAGATGTTTGTAAGATTGCGGATGCTCTTGCTATAGATGGTCTAAACTGTGAGGCTTTGTTTATTGGGAATTCCTTCCTGCTCTGATCTCTTTGTAATAAAATCTCTCTCTCTCTCTCTCTCTCTCTCTCTCTCTCTCTCTCTCTCTCTCTCTCTAAATAATAATAATAATAATGGTGGTGTCTGATTGTTACTCTTGTTCGGGGGACATTGGTGCCTGGAACATCATCTGCAGAAGAAACTTGCAGGATTGGGAGATTGAAGAATTTGCGGACCTCCTCAGTCATATTTCCAGCATTCACACTGTCTTAGCTAAAATGGACAGACTCCTGTGGAGACGCGACAAATCCAATTCATTCTCGGTCAAATCCCTTTATCTCTCAATAGCTGCTTCCTCTTCAGGGAAGAACTCCCAAAATTTGGGAAAAATCTGGAAGTTCAAAGTGCCTCCAAAGATTTCAGCCTTCGGTTGGTTAGTGGGGAAGAAGAAAGTCTTAACTGTTGAAAATTTAAGGAAGAGGGGTATGTACATCACCAATATCTGTCTCTACTGCATGGCGGATGAGGAATCGGTTGACCATTTATTTGTTCATTGCCCGTTCATTGGTCAAGTTTGGTCAGCCCTTCTCAGTTCCTTCAAGATGTCGTGGTGCTTTCCTTCCTCCACAGTCAGTCCGAAAAATGCTTGGCTAGGTCCTAATTTGGGAAAGCAGAAGTCGATAGCTTGGAGAATGGGTCTGTTGGCTGTCTGGTGGTCGGTGTGGGAAGAAAGAAACGGGAGATGTTTCCTTGAAATGTCTAAATCCCCGGAATCTACTATCAATATCATTGAGAGTTCAGCACTTCTTAGCAGTCTGGGGCCTACTTCATCCCTTTTCTTAATATGTTCTTGTTGCTGTTTTTTTTTTTTTTTTTTCTTGTTTTTCTGTGGTTTTTTGTTTTCTTTGTTTAGCTTTGGAGGCCGTTTTTCTCCTGCTATCTCAGCAGGAGATCCCCTCCTTCCTCTTGTTCTTTCAATCGTTTATCTAATATATCTTCGTCACCTTTAAAAAAAATAAAATAATAATAATAATAATAAAAAACAGCAAAAATAAATAATCCATCGAAATAATAATAAATAATAAAATAGTAAAAATCTCTCACGCACCACCTTCCAGTTGTTAAATAGATAATTTGTAAGTTAGATATGGAAAAGGCTTACAACAATGTTGATTGAATATTGTTTGCTACATGTTGAAGAGGTTGGGGTTTGATGGAATGTATGGGATTGGCGCATTTCTTGGTGCAAGTGAATACATCTCCAAAAGACTTCTTCAAAAAAAGCTCCCGAGGGTTGAAGTAAGGTGACCCTCTCCCTTCTTATTATAGTGGTGAGGAGGCACTTAACAAAATGTTGAAAAGAGTTTCAGAAGTAGGGCTCATTTAGGGTTTCTCTGTGGACAATGCAAGCTTCTAGGTGACCCATCTGCAGTTTGCAGATGTCAGGACTGATCAGATTCAAGTGGATAATTTGTGCAAAGCGCTGCAATGCTTTGAGACGGTTTCCTGCCAAAAGATGAAGCATTCCAAGACGCAAGTTGCTAGGTGGGAAACTTAACGAAGCAGATAGAGGAACTTGCCAACTTGTTCAGGTGCAAGTCAGGAAAGCTCCAGTTGTACTACCTTGATTTATCCCTTTCTATCAGGAATCTGGCAAAGCATCTTTGGGATGCAGTATTGAAAAGAATTCAGAGGAAGTTATCTAAATAGAAGAGTAAGCATTTATCTTTTGGGGGTGCATAACGTTGATTAAAGCAACTCTCTGCAACATGTTGCTCAATTATATGGCTCTTCTTCAATGCTCATCAAGCGTCAAATTAAAAGGATCCAAAGGGAGTTTCTATGCAGAGGAGAAGAAGATAAGAAGAAATTCCATTTAGTGGGATGGGCAGAGGTGCGCATATTGAAGGAGAAGGGTGGTCTAAGAACTAGATTGCTTAATTTATTCAACCTAGCCCTTCTAGCATAGTGGAAGTGGAGATTCGAAGAGGAAAGGAACAATCTGTGGAACAAGGTGTCTTGTAAATATGGTGAGGATAGTGGGGGGACGGTTCACGGCTTGGAATTGCTACTATAGAACCTTTGGGGTGTGGAAGGTGATTCTCAAAAGTTGCAAATGCCCTCAAAGAGGAGATCTCTTTTTTACTAGGTCTTAGTTCTTTGGTCCCGGGGCCAATGTGTTGTGTATGCCATTCAACCTACGTATCAAGTGAATCCAACTGTGATTATGGGATGCCCCAAAATCAAGCCTTTCCAATCAACAGGTGGCCACACCACAAAAAACACTGGATAGCCACCTGAGAACCTCCAATGTAGCACAGTGGCCCACACGATGGTTGGATAAACCCTATTGGACAAGTTGGGTGCCAAATCATGCCATAAAAAACAATAGACAGCCACCATAGAAAATCAGGCCTATCCAATCACTATGTGGTTCACACCATGGAAAACAATGCACAAGCACCCAAAATCCACCATTGTAGTGTAGTGGCCCACGTGATGGACCGGACCATACACACACCACAGTAGGCCTCAAGCAAAAAAGTGTTGTGGAACAAACTTATTCTACAATGATGCACAAGGATCTCCCTCCCAAAAAGAGAAAAAAGGGGAAAAGGGGCAAAAAATACCCTAAAATCTACATCTAAAACGAAATGAAATTCATTAACAGAGATAAAGGTAGGAATATACCTCTCTTGAGCTTTATATCAATGAGAAAAACCAAAAACCTGAGCTCCACAGCTGTACTGACATGAAAATGGGGAAATCGATCTTCTCCTTTGTTTGGGCTCTAATGCTCCTCAAAATTATCCAAGTGATCTTCTCTTAGGGCCAATTGATTGGCTAAATTTTGTCTTCAATTGTTGTGTGGATTGAGAGAATTGAAAGAGGGGTTTCAGAAGAGGGAACAAAGCTTTTCGTTGAAAGAACACAACGTTAGGAAGTGGAATAGGGCTTTTGAAAGAGGAAAATTGAAAAATCTTTAGTTTTATGTGGTTAGCGTACTGTGTTAGATTTATTCCATTTAGAAATGGTTGCAACTCTTCAATTGTGCACTTGGTACAGTTGTACAGATCAGATGGTCATGATTGCCTGATATGTATGTTTCCAGGGATATGCTCTATCCACAATAGGAACCATAGTTTGGATGGTCTGGAATGTTGTACATCAGTGCCATGTTCGAGGATAAGTCAGCACCATTTTCCAATGTCTGCTTAACAGACATAAAAGCCTTAGAATCACTTAAAAGTTTTTAAACTTTCGAATGGACATCCACTATACCATATGCTACATATGGCCCTACACCATTTGCTGCATGGAAGCGTATGCTATGCCCAAAACAGCATACACTACAATGGATTTACATTGTTTTGGTGTGCTACACAGCACTATAGCTATGCTACTTTGCTGTGGCTATTTAAAAACCTTTTTTTTTTTTCCTTTCTTTCTTGAAAGATCACTTTCCTTGTTTGTTAACCGAACTCAATTCTAGATTGTTGTGATAATAGAGCATATCACTGTAGTGTTAGTTATGCAATTTTCTTCACTCCAATTCTCATGCATAATTTTCTACCCATTGGTTGATTTTTGACAAAGAAATGCATTTTCAGAGAACAATGGATGAAAAGACATTAAAGGTGACAGAACTAGAGCAAAAGTTGGCATTGCTTGAGGTAAGGATGGCCCCTGTCTGTGTGAGTGGGTGGGTGGGTGTGGGAAAATTGGGTGGGTGGGTGGGTGGGTGTGGGAAAATTCTCCTGCGAGTAGTCCTGCAGGGGACCTTATGTGCGAGCAAAGTGGGGATGGGTTTGGGTGGGCCCTACTGTGATGTGTATGTGAAATCCACTCCGATCATCAGATGTGTTAGCCCATTTTAGGCGCAAGGCCCAAAAATCAGCCACATCCATGATTCAGGTGGGCACATGATCAGGAATAGTGTATGAGGGGCCGCCCATCCTCCAAACTGTTTCCCTTGGTGTGGCTCACCTTAATATCTGACCAGCCTGATTTTTGAGCGCTGGGTCTAACATGTTTTGAATCATATGATGGTTGAAGTGGAGTTCACATATACATAATGGTGGATCCTATAAAATTCAATGGTGGGCATCCCTCTCCCAACCCGTACACATCATGGTGGGCACTGTAAAAATGGAGGGTGGGCATTCCTTTCCCAACTGTTTCCCTTGGTGTGGCCCAACACCATGGTGGGTCCCACATGCCAAATAATCCGACGTACACTCAGTTGTGTGTTAGCATTTCTCTGACACACACACATATTTTATACATAGCCCAAGAGGTAATATTTCAAGTTGTTGAGCATAATCATCCTTACATCTTATCAGGTGGAATGCACATCTTTAAATCAAGAGCTACAAGACATGGAAGCACGTGCTCGTCGTGGACAGAAGAGATCTCCTGAAGAAGCAAATCAATCCCTTCAGGTGAAACAGTAAAATATTCTAGATGGTTGGGACTGGTTAAATATTGTTACCAAAATTTTAAGCGTGAAACCCGAATATCCATTCATTTATATGTGCTAGAACTGAGGAATCCTTTGCATTATTCAAACAATTGAAACTATGTCTGTCAAATGCAACATCATTGTGTTATTTCTTTAGAAAGCACTGAAAGACATTTTCATGTTCATAAATACTGAGGTTTACTCTTGTTTTCATGTTGTTGTTGTCATGTTTAAAAGTTGCTCTGGGCACTGTATTTCTGATGAAAATCGGCCTCTTAGTTCTTTTCACCTTTTGCCTCTGTTTTCCTTGAGGAATTTACTAACTCGTAGAAGCCCACTTTGTTGTTCTCTCATTTACTTTTAAGTATCAAATATCTAGATGCAGGCATGGCAGGAAGAAGTAGAGCGGGCACGCCTAGGTCAAAGAGATGCAGAGAGCAAGCTTTCTTCGTTGGAGGCAAGTTTCTTAGTTCTTAGGCAAACATTTCAAGATTATATATTTCTTGAAACTGAAAGATTGTGGAAGCAAGATCATCAAGTCTTTCATTCTGCAAGCACCAACGGTATATAACTTGGAGAGTTGCTGTTATCGGTATAGTTTGTTAATTTGCAATTTAAACAATTCATGTCGTGGGTCTCATTCTAATGTTTTTATCCATGTTCATATAAATCAGACTAATGCCATAATTTACAGAAGCAGGACAATTTTATATTGCTTAGAATCTCCATTGTTATACTTGGCAGGCTGAGGTACAGAAAATGAGGGTTGAGATGGCTGGCATGAAAAGGGATGCTGAGCATTATTCACGGCAGGTCAGTTTCTTGTGGTTTATTCAGGCATTTCTTTCATTCATGTGTGCTTCTATTCAGTATGTGGAGAAACAGCCTTTTCTTGATACGCTGATAAAAAAGAGCCTTCTCTTGATAAATGGCTATTCAAGGGAAACATGGCTTGCCTGAACAAATGGCACCATTTTACATTTGTATAGAGGATATGTGTACATGGTCTTGTCTGCCCAAATCCAACTAACTTGAAAGCAGACATATGCCAGTGTTGGAAACAATGTCATACAAACTTGAAAAGTTCTCCAAATGTGATCAAATAGCAACTTGCATGGAAGCTGAACCATGGAGGATTTCTTTGCTCCAGGACTTGGATCTAGGTGAAGCATCTTGTTAGTTTCATACTTTTAGAGAAGGTGACGAGAATTCTGACATTCTATAAAGAGGGTGTCAAAATTGGCTACTTGTATTGGGGATTCTTCCCTCTTTCTCAATCAATGTCCCTTCCTTTTTATTTAATGTAGTTTTTGTTAAATTTAAACAAAATTTATGTTTATTTTTATTAATAAATAGATATAAAATCCTTCATACTGATCAGAGTATTCGGGAATTTTTTTTTTTTTAAAAAGATCCTTTGGTTCTCCTATAGATACCAGGGTTACTTTGTTAAAAAAGAAAGTGTAGAATTACAAGAGGGGAAGAAGCTCCACAATACAAAGATTTAAGCGATATACTCCCTTATTTACAAGATAACTTTTTCTTTTTTTTGAAGATAGAGAACTAATATTGTTTTGCTAATCACATGATTAAACATGATGTTCAAAGAAGAAGGTAAAGACCTTAGAGATAAACATGAAATGCCAAGGTTTCCATTTTCCTTAGACATGAACCTTCTCGATTTTGGTGAATGTTTCCCTGGCTGGTTTCTTGGCTTGTACAAACAAGCGACAGGGAGGTCCGCTATCCCTTCTTCTCTTCTCGATAGTGGATGAAGGTTGATTATTTTTGCATTTTCATCATCAATTATGTGTAGAACTCTTGTATTGAATATGTTTTGCTGGTTATAGGGTTCCTTATAGAATCTCTCTTGTGGATCCATGGGGAAATAATGAAGTGGACACATTGGCCACCATGACTAAGGGACAGTTGTCTCCATGGTTCTCAGGTACCCTAAATACCATAACCACTTCATTGCGTTTGTGCAACTCAGGATTAGTTTTGCAGTTATCATGTGTGTGGAACCAATGATGACTTGGGATGGATTAATCTCCACCATTAGGCATCTTGTTGCCATCGTGCTTCCCCACATGAAAGTGTGATTGTTCACTTGTTTTACGAGTACCTATCTTGGGCTTGATTGGACATTCGCTTGGTGGATTGCCGTGTCTCCTAACCAAGAGATAGATCATGCTTTGGATTGGATTGGCTTGATCTTGTGTTACTTTTGACCAATCCTTAGACACGAGGTCATGGAAGGACTTTATGGTCCTAGTGTTATGGGCCTTGACACACTTTTTGAGGTTACATTGGTGGCCAACATACGCGTGTTGCTAGGTGCACACATTAGGATGTAGTAGAAGCCTTACATGCATAGACATGGGATCCAACACTCTTTCTAGGACTTGGTTGTGGATAGATCTTGTTGAACGGATCATCCAAAAAGTGTTTTAAAGCTGACCAGTGCTCTTTAAATGTTTTCAAAAGGTTTTTCTAATGTTTTCAACCGTTAGATATTTTGATTTCATTGTTAACATGTTTTTATCATACTTGATAGATATCAATGGTAAAATCTTTTAGCGATCCACCACTTCTGCTTGTATGGGATTTTGGCTAAGGATGGACACCACAGATAGTGGAAGGATTTTGGTCAATTTGGGTACATTGATAAACAAGATTATAAACTTTTGATGATGTAGGGTATATACCGAAGTCTATAAGGGTGTGGAGCACCATATTGGTGTTTCAAATGAAACCCTAAACTCCTTTTTATAAATAGATCATATCTCCACAACAGAGGGCCTGAGACATTCTCCCTCTTGAATGTCACCTAGAGAGAGAGAATAGATCTGTAACATCCCGAAAATCGGTGGTCGAGCAGAAACTCCACTCCCGAGTTCCAGAAGATCACTTATGCAACATTTTCAATGATGGATGAATGTTGTTCATATTAGTGCAGAAAACATGAGTGGGGTTAGACCAAAACGGCATATCATACTTCAGAGACGGTTAAATTATGCGAGCGGAAGACTGTGATAATATATAAAATGTATAATTGATTGTAAGTCTCTAGAGTGTGAACATGTTACCAGGTTAACTAAATACATGTATACTCCAAAATGGAAAGAAAAGAATATACATGAGTATTTAAATAAAAGGCATAATACCAAGTGCATTGGCATCTAATCAATAACCCTGTGACCCCGTCGATCAGAACCTGCATATAGGAGGAATCCTCCTCATCATCAAGTCTGGCTCTGCTTCGCAAGCATCGCCATCTGAAACTAAAACAGGGACTGGTTGGTGTGGCTAACACCGTCCCGTAACGTGGGAGTGAGTGATCAACTCAGTGGAAGCTATATACAACAAAGGTTAACATGTTATCAATTCAATCAAGTAGTAATGATAAGGCAGTACAATCAAACAGGTCCTAGATACTCTTGTTAATGCAAAGATGATATGAAGAATGATGCATACCTTCGCCCTAATCCCCTCTGCGACAACATCTAACGATCGCGGCATGACTCACTTCCTCAATGCTCTATCACCAAGGCCGTTAGCACATGCAATGCGGTGTTATGAATATGTTTACCAAGTTCTTATTAGTTTTTTTCATACAGCAGGATTGAGAAGCTAAGGTACCTCCCTTGTATCATTACCCAAACGGTGATCTATTCTCGGGTCATCAGTCCGAGATAATCTCATACGATGTTACGGTTCTAGGTCTCTGCAAGGGCTGCCAGGGCTGTTACGTGCAATCGTTGCTCCTCTCCCCCATCACCTTATCAATACAGGCCTAGTTATATCCCACATACTGCAATAAGACTCGTCGTCCTTATGCATTATCAGGATATACTCGAGGTCACTACAGAGGGTTCGTCACCAATCAATGTAGGCCGACAGCAAGAATATAGCGTCCCATACCACCATAATCTGCTCACGAGTATAGGTGCTCACTGGTTACTACAAAGGGCTCGTCACCAATCAATGTAGGCCGACAACACGAATATAGTGTCCCATACCACCATAATCGGCTCATGAGTCTTAGCGGATCGAAGTACCAAGGTTAGAGGGGCTTTTCATTGGTAAGTTTGGTACCTTAGATTCAAGCAGTAGCGAACAAACATGGTGAACAAACATCGGTCAATCGGGTTAGTTGATAAGCTCAACTAGGCCAAGCGCACGATGAGTTGAACGGCATGGAATGCATAAGCACTCCGTGTGGCCTAACCACTGCCGAACACCCCAAGCACGACTCAGATTCGCTAAACTCATCCTGTGTGGCCAAAACAACCTCAACCACTATTTACAGAACGGTTTCCGATTGCCTGGACTGTAGTACAGCCCCAAGCACGTACAATTTCAATAACAGGCATGTGATTCATATCCTACAATCATATGGACAGTTATGAAAATATAACTTGAATGTAAATACAATACATGAAGGAAATCTTACACACAGTTAAGACGAGCAACCTAAGTTACACAATTCATGGAAATCATACACTCAGTTAAGGTGATTGAGATTCATATCTCAACATGCATACAGGTACATCTTGCTAACTACTAACTCATTCAGACGCTTTTACATACACTTAGCCTACACATTACATAATACATATTATGTATCCATTAGCATACGTATTAGGGCGAATCCTTTCGTCAAAGGGTTATCGCCTATACAACAATCATATATCCATGACAGTTAGCCGTGGCGAGCACGAAAGTGAATTCCATACTCATTTAATCATTTTTACAAACACTTAGAATACATACATTATCATACATGTATATGTTGATTATACTTACATTAGGCCAAATCCTTTCACTAGGGAGTTGCCCCATATACCACTTGCATCTACCCATGACGGATAATCGTGGCGTGCATGAATCCGGGTTCCGTATTCATTTAAACATTTTCACAAACACGTGAGCTACATACTTTTACATATATAGCGTATATTGGCCGTGGCGTGATTTAGGGCAAGTCCTTTCGCTAAGGAGTTGTCACACATGTAACAAGCATATATTCACGGCAAATAATCATGTTAAGCACAAATCCAAATTTCATACGTATATGGTATTTTCTACAAATACAAGTAATACAATATATTCAACATAATTAACGTATAACTGAAAATCGAAACAGACAACACTTTGTACATGTGAAATAGCATCCTAGACAAGAATAAATCATTACATAACATTGAAAGTGTTGAAAACCATAACCTAAACGTATATAGTCCGCACCTTAAATCAGAAAAAACGTATTCAAGATGATTCAGACGATGTGTCTTCATCAACGGCGGATACGCTACCTATGGCATGAAACAGGTTAGCTACAACTTTCCTACAGCTTGTCTAAGCTTCAAAACAGGTTAGGGTTAGGATTTCTTACTTAAGAATGGGATCAGAAATGCCGGAATAACTATACAGATAGGTGGATTAGGCACATAGCAAAGCTGGGAAGAATCCTAGGAAGCAGCACCAACTTCTCCCTCACTTTCTCTCTTTTCTCCCTCTTGGAAAGCTAGGGTTTGAAAATTCGTATGGGATTTGGAATGAGGGTTTTAAGCCCTATTTATAAGCCCAAAAGCGACGGAAATAGACTTGGGGGCAAGGTATACTTAGGTTATAACCAAATCGGGTCTGTTCCGATCCAACGGAGCATTTCTAGAGGTCCTGTTGCTAAATGCGGTCGGACTTAAGCTCTCTAATATCAGATCTAGGTCAAGCTAAGTTTTCATTCCGGTCGGGTTTCCAGATCGACCTTGACGGTGCAGTTTCAGTTCAACGGTTACAGGAATTCGATCAGAGCTACAAGTACTATGACATGTAAGGGCCACCTATCCTGATCCGAGGGTGAATTTGGGTCGAATTCTAACGGTCAGAACGCTTAAAAATAACACGCAAGTGAACTGTTCCAGATTTCTTAAAAATATAATTAATTTTCTAAAAATCTTCCTTTTCCTACTCTCTTTACTCCAGGCTCAATAAAATGGTCTCAGGACATCGGTTGGGCTTGATTTTTTATGTGATTGTCAAGTCCAACTAGGCGGTCGTAATGGTCTAAATTCATCGCTATCGGACTTTCGACGTGCGGTCCAGATCCGATACGGAGTTTCCGAATGCTCCCATGAGCAACTGGGTTTAGAGTTGGATCCTAGATTTCAGGATAATGTAGCGTTAACAATTCTAGAGGTTTTGGGTCTTACAGATCGTATTTAAAATGGTTGGTGCTAATTTTGTAGGAAATCTAGTGTAGCGTTGGCTAATACACGATAAATTTCTAAAGAATTTGGTTCTAAATGATTTCTTTGGCTTTGAAATCGAGTTCTAAAAGGTTACCAAGGTGTTATGGTTGACCCATTGTCTAAGGACGCCTAACTCCAGATTGGTAAAAATCCGGGGTGTTACAAGATCATATCTCCACTACAGAGGGCCTGGTGTCCATCCTTGATCAAAATCCCATACAAGCACAAGTGGTGGATCGCTAAAAGATTTTACCATTGACATCCATCAAGAATGATCAAAACATTTCAATAATGAAATCAAAACACACCTTTCTGCTCATCTCCACATGAAGTGAATGACCACAAGAAACAGTGGTGAATGACCATTACAAACTTTTTGTGGGCCACAAAAGATTTGGATCAAACAAATATTTGTGTTTTCCCTTCATCCATGTCGCAGACCTTATCAACATGTCGAATGACAAATAAACATTATGGTGGACCCTAGGAAGTTTTTAATGGTAGGTGTTCAACCTTTGGTCTGGTCCACCTGAGATTTTGTATCTACTTCGTTTTTGGGCTCATGCCCTAAAATGAGTTGGCAAAAAGGATGGACAACGTAGATATACAACACATACATCAAGGTGGGCCCCACGGTTAGGGTCCCACCCACATCTTTGGATGCACGTCTGGTGGCAAAGTGTGAGTGTGTGACATGGCTGATACACATGCACTTAGAAATTGCACATGTGACACACAAGTAGTATGGTACTCAATGTAGTTATTTGAGTGGACCCAAAGTTTATCTTATCTTATTGTTGGAGTATGAGATTGGTGGACATTTATTGGACAGTTAAAATGAAAAAATAAAATAAAATCCAATTGTCCTATTTTCACAAACAAGCATCCATGAAATGGGATTGTTTGATAAATCTATCATTGGGATAATGATGTGGCTAGTGAGGGCTGCTCATTCTAGTCAACTACTTTTTAATAAATATATGTCACATGTACAATTTTTGAGTACATGTGCATCAAGAGTCAATTGTAGTCAGAGTATAATAAAACTCCTCTTTAAAATTTTCTAGTTTCTCTTAATAAGGGTAAATAGGCCTTTTTACCATTAGAAGCTAGGCGGGGCCTAGAGCTGTACACGAGTAGAGTTAGCTCGGTAGCTTGCTCGACTCGACTCGAAAAAGCTTGACTCCACTTGGATCGAAGCTGAGTTCGAACCGAGTCGAGCTGATTTTTGGAGCTCGAAACGAGTTCGAGCCGAGTTCGATCTTGCCCTAGCTCGACTCGAATACTACTCGAACTCAGCTCAACTCGGTTCGACTCGGCTCAACTCGGTATAGGGTATATATACCCTTTTAAAAAAATAAAAAATTAAAAAACCCTACCCTACCCGTTTTCAAAAAACATCCCACTCGGTGCCCGCATGAACCCTGGACCTTGACCCTCTCTTAGTCCGATGAAGCTGAGCTTCCTCCCTCTCTCTCTCTACTCTCCCCCTCATCCTCCCTTACCCACACGGACGCACGGCCGTCCGATCTCCCTGCTCTATAGGAAAGAAAAATACATCTATGGGAAAGAATCAGGATTTTATCTTTGCATGGTCAGTGTAGGGCGTCCTGAAGTATCAGGGTGTTTCTGCAATTTTTCTACTTCGGAAAAATCTTCTGCACAGGACTATTTCTATTCTTGCAAATTCTTATGACTGAGATGTGAAGCTACTCAATGGCACTCATAAATCCCATATCCATTCACAAACTGAGCTCTCTCTCTCTCTCTCTCTCTCTCTATCTATCTATCTAATACTCTTTCATCTTCTGTTCATTTAAATTCCTCAAAGTGATTATAAAATGTTTTGGGGACAAATTGCCTAATCTGCAGCCCCAATATATGTTTAGAGCAATGTTGTCAAAATCGTGTGATTTGGGACCCCAAAATATGCTCGACCCGCACAACCCTGCACGACCGCACCGACTCGAAAACTCGGCTCGAACTCGGCCGAGCTGAGCACGAGCTACTATTTTAAGCTCGAAGGCTGAGCTGAGCTGAGCACGAGCATGAGCTGAGACTCGAGCAGTTCGAGTTGAGCACGAGCTGGGCAAAGCTCAGCTCGGCTCAACTCATGTACACCTCTAGTGGGGCCCACTATGATGTTTTTGAGAAATCCACTTCATCCATCCGTTTATCTAGATCATGTGAGGGTGTGAGCCTAAAAATCAAGCATATCCAAAACTCAAGTGGACCACACGACACGAAAAAGTGGGTAGGAAAATGCCTACTATTGAAACCAACCTAGGGTCCACCGTGATGTTTATATTCCATCCATACCATTTATAGGGTCATTCCTACTAGGATGAACTAAAAACACAAAATTACTAGCCCCATCCAAATGGGCCAAAACTTTTGTGGCCCCAAGAATGTTTCAATGGCGGATGTTTAATAGTCACCGTTTCATGTCGTGCGGCCCACTTGAGCTTTGGATCTACCTGATTTTTGGTTCTTTCCCTAAAATGGTTTGGAAAAATGGATGGACGGAGTGGATTTCTCACAAACATCACGGTGGGCCCCATCGACAGGATGTTGTAGGTCCTCGTAAAGTTGGTCCATAAGGTGTGCAACTTGGCTATGATTAGAACCAATTATGCGGGTGGGATCCTAATTGTAGGGCCCACCTCGATGTATGCATTATATCCACGCTGTCTATCTATTTGCCAGCTTATTTTACGGGATGGTCCCAAAAATTAAGTAGATATCAATTTCAAGTGGACGTGGACCACTCCACACGAAACAACGGTCACTGACCATTAAAAACCTTTTGTGGGCCACAAAAAAATTTGGATCAAGTTGATATATATATATATATATATATATATATATATATATATATATATATATATATATATATATATATATATATGGGAAAAGGTACTATGCGCTCGAGCTCACGATAAGCTCCCATGAGGTCGAGCTGTGTGGGCGCCACCGTGATGCGTGTCGACCATCAACACCGTGCATTTGATGGGTCCCTTTTAAATTATGGGATATCCCAAAAATCAGCCGTATATGGAACTCAGGTGGGCCATACCATCTAAAATCATGTGAAGACATGTCAAAAACATATAAAAGCACTTGGTAGGGCCCACCTGAAATTTGCATGCGCCTGAAACTTGGTCCAAACCCTCATCCAAGTGGGACACACATAATGGATGGGCTGGATTTGCAAACCACATCTCGGTGGGCCCAAAAAATGATTATGAATGTTTTAATGGTGCACGGCCCCTCTCAACTTTTGTATATGGTGTGCCCCACACAAGTAACGGATTGACTTGATTTTTGAGACCTAGGCCCACGATGGAATGGTGCATCTTACTGATGGGGTAGATGTTCGAAACGCATCACAATGGGGCCCACACAGCTCGACCTCATGGGACGTTCCCATCAGCTCGAGCGCATAGTACCTTTTCCCTATATATATATATATATATATATATATATATATATATATATATATATATATATATATATATTATACCCTTTCATCCAAGTATGCATTATGAATGGGTTGGATGGTCAACAAACATTATGGTGGACCCTAGGAAGTTTTTTTTTTTGAAACACCATAGGAAGCTTTTAATGGTGGGTGTTCAATGACCAGTGTTTCTTGTGGTGTGGTCCACTTGAAATTTGTATTTGCTTCATTTTTGGGACCATACCCAAAAGAGTTGTAAAAGCAGATGGACGATGTGGATATGCAATGCATACATCGAAGTGGGCCGTACAGATTCCCATCACTGGTTCCAGGGTCGTAAGGGGAGCGGATTAGGTATGGCCCTAGCCTAACCTAAGATAGCGCGACACTTACGGTGGGGCTTACCTTGATGTATTTATTGTATATCCAAGCCGTCCATCCATTTTTACAAATCATTGTAGGGCATGAGCCCAAAAATGAAGTAGATTTAAATCTCAGGTGGACCATACCATAGGAAATAGTGTTGATTGACCATTAAACCTTATCATGGGTCACAAAAGTTTTGGATCAATCTAATAATTGTTTTTTTCCCCCCCTTCATCTAGGTTAATGTGACCTTATCAACAGGTTGGACGACAAATAAACATTAAAGAAACATTACCGTGGGCCCTAGGAAGTTTTTAATGGTGGAGGAGGTTCAAGCCATCACTGTTTCTTAGAGTATGGTCCACCTGAGTTTTCAATTAGCTTCATTTTTGGGCTCATGCCCTAGAATGATCTGGAAAAACGTATGGATGGCATGGATATACAGTACATGCATCAATGTGGGCCCCACCGTCTTCGGTGAACCCGGGATCGCACCTAATCCATTCCATTAGCTTAACCTGACAAAGAAAACTTTTGTTTTTCTTCTCCCTCTCGTCTTCTTTAAAAAAATCGCAACGATAATGACTATTTCAGATCCCATACTCCTGTAAAAAAAACCCCGAAAACCTCTCCGAAATTTATTTTCCTTTTCAAATCCCAACCCAAATCCCCAAAACCTCGCCGAAATCTAGTTTCCTTTCAAATCTATTTTGAAGAAAAAAAAAAGATTTTTTTTAAAGGTTTTTCTTACCTCTGAAAAGATTGCATTCTTGACCGCGATTGACCCACTAAATCCAACCCAAAGCCACTCCATCAGGTAGATCTTGAGAAAAAAGGTAAAAGAGTTTTTTTCTATATATATTTTTATATTTATTTGGAATTTTTGGGAGAAATGTTACCAAAACCAATGATTTTTTTTTTGCCTATTTTATCGAAATTTTCATGGTAGTTGGCTATAGTTTGTTGATGTGGCTCATGTTTAGTGTCTACAGTGCATTGGTGGTAGGTGGCTACATGAAAATTTCGACGGTAAATAGATTTTTCGATAACGTCGACAATATCGCCAATATTTCGTTGACAATAGGAAGAGAAACAATTTTTTGGGGTTTGCAACACCGATATTATCGGTGATAATATCAATTTCTCACCAACAACAAAAACATTGCATAGTAGGTATGGCTTATTGGAGATAGAATGGTTCCGAGCATGAGTGTTAGATCAAGAGTTTCCTTGGTGTGGTGGAAAGATATATGCAAAATGGGAAAGAGCCGATGAGGGTATGATAGTGAGAATAAGGGATTAGCGAACATGGTGGGGTCATTTTTTTGGGGAAAGGCATCCATCCGGCTTCTAGTTGGTAAAGGTTTAGAATTTGTTTATGGAGGGACACATGGTTAGATTATTAACGTTTGTGGTGTCTTTCAAGGAATTATTTTGAGCTAGCCATTAACAGAGACGCAAAGTTCCATGATTCCATGATTGCTTCGAGGTGGCGGCGGGAGTTGTGTGGAATATCAATATGAAGAGGAATCTTCCCAGTGAGGAATTGAGGCTGTTTGCTTATCTGCATGGAAAGTTGCATGATGTTCAAATCGACCTATCATTGATAGACGGAAAAGTTTAGAGGTCGTCTTCTAACGGTAACTTCTTGGATAAGTCCTTTTATAAGGTGCTGACAAGAAGGGACAGGACATGTCTGCAATGCGCAAGGGTGTGGAGAGCACTTGTCCCCCCCAAGTATCAAACCATTTGCTTGGGTTGCCACTGTAAGATGGCATTTCCCAGTACGTGCATCATGTGCAAGAAAAAATGAAATATCAATTAATCATCTTTTCTTTCATTGTGAGATGGCTATGAAAGTGTGGGATTTTTTTTCCTCACTCCCTATTCAAGGTGGCATAGTCTTTCAACAATCCTATAGGAAAGTGTGGTGATTGAATGGCTCGATGGGCTGTTCAAGGGACGAAAAGAAGCCTTGTGGAGGATGTGCTGCTTATTTGGGGTCTTATGGGGTTTATGGTAGGAGAGAAACTCAACAATTTTCGACAATAGGTCATCTGTTGAAAGCATCAAAAGAAGGATTCACTATCTGATTATAAGTTGGATGCTACCAGAGCAGGAATTTCAAGGTTGATCTTTTGAGGAGTTGGACTTGGGAGAGCTTGTATCCATATAATTGTTGTCTAGGGCTTAGTTTTTTTTATAGTTTTTCTTTCTTTTGTTTTCTTTATGCATTGTATTGTAGTGAGTTGATATATGTCTGACAAGAGGGTCACGTGTCAGGCTCAGCTTATCTGATATACTCATATCCTTGATTCAATAAATTTGTCAATTCAAAAAAGAAAAGAAAAAGAACACTAAGGACGAAGATAGAACATGGGCCCATGGTTATTTGATTGTTCTCTATTATAAAAATGCACACCCTTTTAGTTTATGAATAATATCATTAGTTGTTCTGATAATTAATTCTTTATAGTGTGTGGAAAACATCTACAGGAACATATGGAACTAGAGAAGCGATACCGCGAACTGACTGATTTATTGGTATTACATTCTCAAAACTACCACTGCATCCATCCAGCCATCTTGTGATAGTTAACCGTTATGCTTAGTTGCTGAATCATATAATTGTTCCATGATTCAGTACCACAAGCAAACACAACTAGAAGCCATGGCTAGTGAAAAAGCTGCAGCAGAGTTCCAGTTGGAGAAAGAGACAAAGCGTCTTCAAGAGGCATGGATTTTTCTTTTAGTTATTGAAACTGTAGCACACATTTATCCTTGGTTTTTTAGTAGTTATCAAATTCGAACCCTTATTATGATGTAAGATTCATGATTGCTTATTGCACAAATGCATTTATTTCTGGCAGGTTGAAGCAGAAAGTAGTAGAGTTTCTCGTCGGTCATCATCATATTGGGAAGAAGACACTGATTTGAAGGCGCTCGAGTATGATGACTCTACTTCAATTCAACATGTGTTTTCTATCTTCTCTCTGCACGTGGTGTCTTCTTCACCTTTCAAGCTCCCTTTATGCTTCATTTTCTTCATATAATTGTATTTTAGTTTGTGCACAAGCTACTTAACTGTTTATATTCCTTAAGAGGTGAAATTCATGCTCTTCTAATGCTTATGAACTAAGTTATTACAGTCATATAATTGTTTATAACTTCCAAAATTTTATGAGGTAATGCATAATTTATAGTACTTAGTTGTCATGACAAAATATACTTCCAATACAGGAACAAGTAACACTTAAAACAAAAGTATACATATCTGTTGTAGCTTATCAAGGGATTAGATGCTCCTGATCACCCGTTACATTAGCATCACAAAGATAGTGTCACTTATTTGGTAAAAGCTTCAAATGTTAATTTTCTTTCCAATTATAAAAGAAAAGGACTGTCCAAATGTCTAATAGGTGTGTACAATGTGAAGGGAATGTTACAATGTTAAGAATAATTCTGTTGTACATAAATTAGTAATGATGATAGAGCTATACTGCAAAAGAAATAAATGGTTGTATTGTATAGTTATATTCCCCGTTTACATTGTGGTCTCACTGGTGGTGGTAGGCGAAATCTTATTTCTTGCCTCCATTCACTGCCCTACTTAGGTTCTAATTTCTGAAGAGTTTCTTCTAATACATGAGGAAAGGTAGATGAACGTACAAATATTCTGGAAAGCATTAGTTTAAAAAGTTTCAGACCAACATATTTTCTAGCTAAAAAATCATGGAATATCTAACACTTTTTTTCTAGGGACAAAATTGTTTACATGCCTTCAATTTTACCATCCCAACTTCATCATATTTAGCATACAAGAACATCAAGAGTAAAATGGTATGTACAGTTTTACACCCTATCTATCTTATGCATATGCTGGTGCACCCATTTTTGGCTTTAGTGTTAGAATAGTACATGTCTATTCCTATTCTAACTCTAAAAGTAGAAAAAAGGGTGTATGCATCAAATAAAAGGGTGTGAGTATCAACTCCCTATCCACACATGCAAAGAGGGAGGGATGGTGATGCAGGACATGAAATTAAATATGAGGTGCAAGATTTCAAGCTTTAGATCATACCAATTTCTAAACAATCACAAAAAAAAAAATCGCATTCCACATACGTTCAAACATTCAACAAGGGGAATCTATGGGGGGTCCAAGCCTACCCACGTTTAGAGCTGGATCAAGTAGAATTATAAACTAAACAATACCCAATGGAGTGTAGATTCATCCAATCCTGCAAAGGACTGTTCCCCAATCCAAGAGATTCACTATGTTTCAAATAGGGAAAAACCTAGGGTTTGCAAAAGTTGGAAATACTTAGAATCTAGGATTTGGGATTTAAGAAGAGAAATGAGAGAAATAGAGGAGAGAGAAGAGCCTGAGAAGGATTCTGCGTGTGGACAGCAGGCCCACCTGAACGCACGCGCGTGGCTGTCTGACCGCACGTGTGTGGGGCCCATGAAACTAGAAACGCACTCCTTGGGTGTGGTCAGTTAGGGGAGGCCCACTCTCACACCAAGTTTTGCGACGATCCGCCTTTTGGTGTGTGCGTGGTGCTTCGCCAAAGTTTCGACCTCTCTGGTGGGCCAGAAGCTGGATATCTGCTGTAGTGGAGAACTTGGGCACAAAAAAAATAAAATAATAAATCTGAAGAATGGAGTGTTGTGGAAGATGGTGGATGTGGGGTGGAAGAGATGGGGATGATTTGGGATAGTTGTGGCTTCGCACCACGGTAATTAGCCCTTCGAGGAAGGGAGAGTTTCGCACCCAATTAGCTTCTTCAACTTAGAGGGATAGAGAAGAAAAAATGCAGAATTTTATTCACAAGCTTCAATTACATGGGGTTGCCTATTTACAAGAAAACCCTAAACCCCAAAAGCCGTGCCATATGCGCACACTAAAACTTAGACGAAATAACAAAAATAACAACTAATCAACGCAATAAAAACCGTTCATGATGTTTCTAATAACAATAATAACCAAAACTCAAAATCCTAGATCATCTAAGGTAGTGGGCCCTGATCATGAGATCTAATGGTGGGATCTACATGATGATCGGGTCCACTCCAATGATCCATAGCACAACCTCTTAGCTAAGAGGTCCTCCATAGATGTTGTCGTTGATCCAGATCGATAGTGGGGCCTTTCTCCTCCTTGAGTACATGCGAAAGGTGGGGGGTGTGCATGTGCGCATGATGTCCCCATCAGATGGAGGGTAACTTTGCTTTTAATTGATATGCAATAGAATTCTGAGAACATCTATGAAATTTATCATTCATTTCACTTTGCAACTCTATTTCTCATTTCTTTTTCTAAGCAGTCAACAAAAGCACTAGTGTTTTCTAATAAAAAGTATAAATTGCAGGCCTCTCCCCTTGCACCACCGCCATATTGCTGGAGCAAGAATGCAGGTATCATTCCCTCTCCCTATCAATCCTCTCCCTCCCCATCCCAATGCCTGTTGTGCTGTGCTAACAATTATTTCTTCCAGTTGCAAAGAGCAGCAAAGCTTTTAGATTCAGGGGCTGTCCGTGCCACTAGATTTCTCTGGCAATATCCGATTGCTCGAATGATCTTACTCTTCTACCTGGTCAGAATCTCCTCTTGGTTGTATGTTTTCTTGACCAATATAATTTCAACAATGGCATATTTTTGAAATGCTCTGAAGTACATGGTACCTTTGTGCACTCATCTGCAGGTATTTGTACATCTCTTCTTGATGTATTTGCTGCATCGTCTACAGGTACGCATCCTGCAAAGGATTATCTATTGTAGCATAAATTACCGGTTTTCATGAAAACAACTCGTTACCAAAAAGAAAGAAAGAAAGCAACTCTCTCTCTCTCTCTCTCTCTCTCTCTCTCTCTCTCTCTCTCTCTCTCTCTAAACAAAAACAAAACAAAAAAGGAAGAAGAAAGAAAGCAGTTCAGTTTTTTTTTTTTTTTTTTTTTAATAAACTATAATTTGTTCTTGCACCCCTCAACATTATTCTGATGCTTGTGGATGGATGCCATTTTCTTCCTTTTATTTTCATCGGCACTAGAAACAATGCATCAAAATTAGGGAATCAAATGGACACAATGTTAAATTGGTCCAAGTACAGGTAAAAAGGGTGCAACTATGAAACTGCAGTTAATTGAGACATGTTTATCCTGCAAAAGCCATAATTTGCAATTGATCTGCTCTGGAATTTTCTTCTCTATGAATAATGTTGGGCACATTGAAACTAGTTAGGAAATCTAAATTTCATAAAAGAAAGTGGCTTAAATTTCAAGGGGATAAGGCGGTTTAGCCTGGAGAGTGAAATTGTGGGTCCTTTCGGTCCAAATATGTAGACAGGCACTAGAAGTCTAGAAGACTAGAACAGATCTTTAGGCCAGTCTGGATGGCATCTGCTGCCACCATCATCACATCCATTTTGCTAGCAACCAACTTGATCCAAATCTCCAATATAACACCACTCCCAAATTTCTGTTTTCATCATGTAAAGGCCCCAAAAAACCTGACGTGACATAGGTTACACCTACTGCTTCCATTAAAGTATAATTTGATATGACCAAGTAGAGAGCTCTCACAAGTCACAACTGTTAATCTTTCTTTTAGCATTGAAAGCGAAAGCATATGATGTCACAGCCTGAATGCTTCCCCAAGCTTAGACCGTACAGCACCTGTACTCATGACCCCATTGTGAACAAGTCAGCCAATCACCCAAGTGTTGTCCATGCTACCTGGGAGAAAAGAAAGCAGAGAAGAGTGAGTGAAGGCAAAGACACTTCCATATCTTAATAGCTCAAATGCTTACAATCTCCAAAATGATGGGCAAAGACACTTCCATATCTACACTCATCTAGTTACAACAACCCTATACAAAGCTCTATAAACTTCTAGAGATCTCTAACCAACTCTACATGCTTCTATTGTCAATTGATAGGATGAAGCAGGTGTTCATCCAATGGTCAAGAACACTCTAGAATTCTTCCAGACTATTCTACACTCATCTAGTTACAAGAACCCCCTATAAAGCACTATAAACTTCCGGAGATCTCTAACTAACTCTACATGCTTCTATTGTACTCTTTTAAGTCTTTACACATTATGTACAAGCCTCACATGTACAAAAGGAGCGAAAATGACCAAGTCCATGAACGAACCTCTCTGCTGTGACAACAAGCATTCATCTAATTAGAGTTGTGTCATCTGGCCAAAGAAGCAAGTCATAGGTAATGATCGCTCGATGAGCTCTGCTACTACCATCATTACCACTATCAATATGATCAAATTTTCTTCCATACGAGCATTTATGCTGTATCATCATATTCTCCATAAGGATTGAGTAAAACCTTCCCATTGCCAAAGGTTTAATCCTTCCATTAGCAAAAAATGATTTTTTTTTTTTTTGGTTTGAACAACAATGAGATTTCATTGAAAAGGCCAAAGCCAAGCTTTACAAATATACAAAAATCCAACTACAACAATAAAAACGCCCCTCAAAGGGGACATGAAGAGGAGACTGAAATCTACGCTTTTGCCCACTCCTTTACATTAAGAATAGCCCGTCTGAAAACTTGCACTACTCCATTCATTTTGTTTCTGAAGCATCACTCATTTCTTTCCCACCATAAAGCCCATAGACTCGCTAATAAGCTTAATCGCCACCTCCTTTTCCCTTCTTTCCCTATTCCCTCGCCGTGCCAAGCAATGAGAAATTCCTCTATCGTGTTTGGAAATATCCATAGAACCTTGAAGAATTGAAGAAAATGATCTCAAACCTCCCTGGCAATTACGCAATGAATGAAGAAGTGATCTACAAACTATGCTTCTTTGAAACACAACAAGCAAACGTTTGGGAGGATCATCTTCCTCTTATGTAGATTGTCTATCATTAGCACTTTATTCCTCCCTACTAACTATTCAAAAGCCGCAATCTTCGAAGGAGCACCATAATGCCAAAGGAAGGCCGTTGAAGATACCCCATAGTTTTCCTCACCCGCACGAAAAAACCGATAAGACCTAACTGAGAATGAGCCTGACTTATCCTTTAACCACCCTATGGAATCCACCTTTGTTAAGACCAGAGAAAACTTTGCTAACAACTCAAGCAATTGAACCAACTCTTCGATCTCTCCATCCTACGTATTTCTTCTAAAGATAAGGACCCGAATTACCTCCTCGCCCCTTAGTAACAATTAATCACCTTCTCCCCATCTTCCCTAGCTAACCCCGCTAATAATGGAAACCTCTCACCCAACCTCACATCTCCCACCCACCTATCCTCCCAAAATCTAATTATCTTACCATCCCCCAAATGAAAGCATATTCCCTCCCACACTCTCTTTTAGGGACGCTATCGATTTCCACAAATAAGAAGATTGATACAAAGATGAAGCCTTAGTCCACCACCCCCCTTCTTCTACCCCATATTTCTTCGACATAACTTCTTTCCATCTAGCTTCTCCCTCCAACCCAAATCTTCAAACCCATTTTCCCAACAGAGCTAGATTTATCTCTTCTAACTTTAGAATTTCCACTCCTCCTTGGACTGTTGGTTTGCACACTTCATCCTATTTCACAAGGTGGAATTTATGTTTATCTTCCAACCATTCCCACAAAAAATTAAAAAAAATTAAAAAATCCATTCATATCTCCAAGGCGTTTATAATAGATTTTGGACATTTGAAGAGAGACATAAAATAGACCAAGAGATTTAACATAGAAGTTTTACCATAACCATCCTCCCACCCATTGATAAGTACCCAGACTTCCACTTAGACATTTCTTTCTTTCGCATCTTTCTATAACTTTGTCACATATGTGCTTCGCCAGTCTCCTTATATATAATGATAAACCCAAGTACGTTGTCGGAAAGGAAGCTTCCTTGCAACCAAGTACCTTCGCAAAGTCCCAAACTTTTTCTTTGGATTTGCCTACCCCTAAAATCTCACTTTTGGATATATTGACTTTCAAAATAGAGACCACCTCAAAACTTACTATAATCAAGCAGAGACTTTTCACGAAGAAGTCATCCGCCTTACACAACAGAAGGGTATCGTCCGCATACTGAATGTGAGAAATTTGAAAGTTCATGTCATCCACCCCCAAAGCCTTTAACCAATTCAACCTGAATTCCTTTGTCTATCGTTCTACTAAGAGCCTCCAATATTGTGACGAAGAGGAAAGGAGACAAATGATCGCCTTGATGCAGCCCATGGGAATTAGCAAAAAAACCTTTCGGTGATCCATTCACCAATATGGCAAAATTTGCTGATCTGACACGGGCATGTATCCAAGGCGCCACTTTGGTCCACATTGCAGCCTACCCAACATATAGTCTAGAAATGTCCAGTCAACGTGATCATATGCTTTTTCAACATCAAGCTTACATTCCATGCCTTACTCCCCTTTTCTTTAACAAGAGTCGACACATTCATTGGCCAAGAGAGAGCAATCGACAATGTCTTCCATCCACAAAAGCCCCTTGAGACTCTAAAATAACACTTCCCAACACTTTCCTGAATCTTAATGCCAACAATCACATCTCGCTTCACACTCCCAAAATTTTTTATAAAATGCTATCGGAAAACCATCTAGCCCTGGTGCCTTATCATTGCCCAATTCTGCCATTGCTTTCTTAATTTCTTCTTCTGAAAAAGCTTGCTCTAATGAATCTGCCTCTTCTATCGACCTTGATTCAAAATGCAAGTTATCGAGAGCTGGCCTAAGTCCCCTATCCTTAGACACTAAATCTTTATAGAATTGGACTATGGTTTCACAGATCTTTGACTTCCCTTCAATCTTTTGACCATCCACCACTAACAAAGAGATCTTGTTTGCTTGCGCCTATGCACTAGCCATTGCATGGAAGAACTTGCTCAAGCAAAAAATGATTTTTTGTCTCCTGTTTTTGCATCACTGAAGATGAAACCATTAGGTTTAGATGTTAACATATCTACACCCAGTACCAAGGTATTCCATAATGGTTACTGCTATGATACTAGTTGTGACAGCCGTTCCGACCTTTTTTTTTTTTTTGTTAAAGGAAAAATGTTCCGGTCCCATAATGGACCGTTACAGGCCATTTTTCCCATCACACGTAACAGTTACCACTGTTACTGTTACATAACGGCCATTACATAACCGTTTTAGAATACCTTGACTCCCACAATTCCAGTTCAAATGGACAATCAACAAGTGCAAAACCATTAGTGTCTCACAAAAAGCATATATCCTTGGTTGGAGTTTGATTGATCAGGTGGGGTTTTGAGGGGGCTTTGCTGTAATATCAATCTCATCAAAGCATTTGACTTGAGGAGCATTTTACTTCCAACAGTAGCAATTGGGACTAGCCACCCTAGGCCATGAAATTGAATTCAAGGAATGTGTCCAAACTATCCTGAGGCAATGTACCAAAGTGGGATCCCCCCAATTCCCTCCCCAAGTTTGTCCTATTAACTGTGACCTTAGCCAAAGGGTTAAGTGCCATCTCTTCCATGGAAAAAATATTAGCAGGGTTGTTTTCTCCCAAACGTGAAACCTTGTTTCCCTTAGTGAGGAGGGAGGGAGATTACGCCGACAATAATTCCTTCCACGATGCTGGCCAGCCTCTAGATGTCTCCACTTCCAGACACTTCACTCCAGCTTCTGTATTCTTCTCCAATGATTTGAGACCAAGGATCCCTCACCTGTTACTGTCAGCCTCTACAGCCACCTACCCAAAAAATGAGACTAAAGACAAAGTTACCGGCTCTCCTCCTTTTCAGCTTACGTCTCCTGAATTTCCTCTCAGATTGATTTTCCTTTGTTGTCTTCTCCACCGCCAAAGAAAAAGCATTTGCAATTTTTTTTTTTCTTATACACTGTAGAAGGCATCTGTTAACCAGGATGCAGTGTCGTCATTTTGCTTAAACAGGTGTCAATCTAGACATTTGTGAAATTAACATTTCCAAGTTCTGATACACTTCCCTCATTTTTCACTGCCTGAACTCAATTACCTTTTGTTTTTTGATTTCTTTTCATGCCAAGGGGGATCCCAGGATATCTAAAAGCATCTTGACAACCTCAGATTCCAAAGTCACTTTGATCCTAATCAGGGTGTCAAGGGGTGTTTATTCATCTGCCCATTCTCTTTAAGAGATCTATTTGCCAGCAGTAACACCTTCCCTCAAACAAAATAATCGTTGAGCAATCATGCTCGCATTCTGGACTCTGGAGACCTCTCCAAACAAGATGCTGTGCTGTCTACGAAAAGGTGGGCGCAAACTGCCATGATGAAGTGAACTTCTACGCAACCAACCGTTTAGTTACTGTTGCCTGACTAGAGTAAAACGTCCTGAAGTCATGTGAGCAGACCTTGGATGTCCATCAATTTGATTCCATTATCTGGAACTCACTCAATTTGTTCAATGCAGGGTGATTGTTGTATCCTAGCTGAAATTCCATCAATGCTGATTTTGTGCGTTAGCACTCATTCAGAGCAATAAACAATCAATGTGTTTTTAGAAGCACACCAAAGCCAAGATTGGGGTGGGTATGGGGTGAGGCTACCCCTGATTGATTCAGCAGTGTTTAAAGCGGGTACAGAGATGGAAACTGCATTAGAAGGGCATACTCTTTTCTGCTAAAATCAACTTGGACTATCAGTTTTGGGTGGAAATTAACTGCAGGCATATCCTTCTCAAGACACCCAAACACACCCAAGTAGACTAGGTGACTGTGCCTCTCTTCTTCATCCAAGAACTGGGTGTTTCAGCTTCTTCCTGTGACCTACTTATGTACACAATACTTGTGCAACCTAGACACGATTCCTACCAACCTAACATGCACAAAGAGACATTGTTACCAGCATTTAGACTCAAAACATGGAAATACAGATTAGATTGCGCTAAAACCCTCTTGAATTTAGATTCTGACTAAAGGACCCCTGGAAACATGCTAACTCTATATGATCAGTGCAGACATGCATGCATACTGACATTGTGCATCCTGACATACAAAGCATACTAGTAACTTGTGATGGCTGTCTTTTGTAATTCATAGGAACAAGCAGACAACTTTGCTTCCAAAGAACTAGCCGCATCTATGGGGCTTGGTGAGTCCAAATTACCATGAGATGCTGACAGTCACCTGCTCGAAGCCACAATCTTGTGTTTGATAGTCCCGACGGGTATCCATAACAATGCTACATCTCTTTATGAGAGGATTTTTCTTCTCATGCTTCTTTTTGGCATCCGCATAATTTTTTCCACCTTGAGGCAAGCTTGTATCTATTATTTTTTATTCTTATATAGCTGAAATTGATGTGCAAATGAGAAGGGGAGAAAAAGAAAAAAGAAAAAAGAGAGAGAGAGAGAATGAAAAAAGAAACATTGATCGATGTGTGTTTACCAAGGCTATTTTACATTTTTGCACACCATAGAACATGACCATTATTATCAAAAACCAAATACTGTAAAGGCATTCTGTATGTGGCCCTCATTGGAGTCTCCACCATCTTAAGACGATAATTGATTTTTGTTGGCAATTTTTCATTGAACTCCCATGTCACATATTAGGTTCAATGGAAAAAAGGTGCTTTGTTTTGAAACTACAGTGTGCTAATTAATGTTAATTTTTTTTATAAACAAAAGTTTGCTAGAAAAAAAAGGATTCAAAAAGAAGGAAGCTTCAGTCAAAGTAGTGGGTGATGATTATCTATTGAGTTCTTTTGCATTCAAGATAGAAGCGTTGCATATTTTTAATGCTGAAATGTAAACAGGCTTAGCACAAGTTTATCAAATTATATTTTGACAGAAAAGCAATTTTTGCAAAATATATTTTAACTTCCCTTGTAAATTTTCATTGCTAAAATTTCCAAGGGATAAAAATTACACATTACTTTTGGGCAACAAATATCCTGATTGAAAGTGATTTTGAACTGATAAAGGTGCATTTGGAAGTTCAATCAAATCATGATTGGGAGAGGGGGGTGAGGCCATCCCAGTAACATTTTCCTTCCGCCGCCATGTCAGGATTGACCAATGTCCTAATGGACCATGCCTTTCTCTTGAGCCATAGCGCATTTTTGTCTACCCTTCTGACTGACTGATCTCAAAAGTGAGTCGTGCTGCTGCTGCAAGGCAAGGGAGCAATGTCATCCGGTCTTGCAGTGCACTCGCATTATGAGAATGAAACAACGTCCTGGCTCAACTCAAGAGTTACGGCTCCGTCACTTATCACATTGATAGTAGAGGGGCACACAGCAGAGAGGGCCCTTTCAAGTAGATGACTCCACCAGAGCAGGACTTCTTTTGGAACTTATCTGGGAAAAAAGAAGTTGAATAACTTTGTTTTACTGAGTCGGTCATTTTCTACCGGGAATGCCATGTCATTTATAGCTGGTTATACTGAAAAACAACACTTTTCTGTTTTTAGATTGTTTGGCTGGTTATTTTCCCATTGGCATCTTACTATTTTATCTTCCTTAAATCTTAAGGTGGTGCGTATTTGAGTTGGCTATATTCCCTAGCATGCATTGCTATTGGGTCGATAATTTTGTCCCCTTGCCAGTTCCCAGTAGCTGGAGGTTGGCCGATACTGCAAATATCTGCATTCATGGAACATGCTGTTTGAACTTTGAAGAAGAAGAGGGTATATGTTCCCATTCTCGTGTCTGCAAAGGGAGGAGGGGGTGATTGTCTTGATCCTTGGCATTAAGGCAGTTAGTGATGGTTGGCATGGGAGCGATTAACAACCCCTGGATGTGAATCTCCCCTGTAGTCGGTCATTCCTTCTTTCACTTATAATGCCTACTAGTGTCATTGACTGCCAGATTGGTTTGATCACCGAGTGCATGCGTTAGCAGTATGTTTGGTGTTCTGCCTGCAGGGTGGAAACTGCATTAGGTAGGCTATCAGGTTTCTTCGCCTGCTCGCTACAGTTAAGATGGCATCCAAAAGTGAGTGGACTATTCAGTTCTGGATGGAAATAAATTTGGGTCTATCAATTTTCACATTCTCAAACACACCCTGAATTACAATGCTATTAAATGCTATTAACCATCTCTTTTCTGTGAGGCCATGATGTCCATCTCAGAGCCCACTGAGGAACGAATAAGTATGGAAAATGGATTCTATCAAACCCAAGCGAAAAGAGATGCTTGCTGTGAGGAGTGATTGGAAGCACTCGTCAGATGGTGTGCAATGTGAGCATCCTATCTCCCAAAAATCAAGAATGTCCGCTCATCATCAGGTGGTAGGCGCTGTCAACTACCCTTTGCTCAAAAATCCAGAATGTCAACTCATCAGGTGGGCCAGAGGTGTCTCTGAATATAGACCCACTGTAACGCCCCACATATGGAATTTGACCATAATACCCATGAAAACACGCAGTTCCTCCTCTCCAAACAAGGAAGAAAACATACCCCTATTGATGTGTCCTAATTAATACTAGTAAAACTAGCAGGGTTGCTAATCTCTAAGGTGCATGTGTGCAGTCTGCTCTTAATATTCACTTGCCCAAAACTCAAGCAAGGCTACATTACGAAGTCCCAAACAGTAATTAGCACGTCCTCAATGAAAGAAATAAAAGAAGAAAATAGTGTTTTCCAAGATTTCTGATATAACCTGCCTCTTGCCAGTAAGTTACTTTCCGATGTGGGAAATATACCAGAAACTTCACAAAAAATGGAGAAGCATTGTGGCTCCGAATGGCGTGTATGATGTCCTACTTGTCCAACAGGTACACTCACCAGGATAATCAGCCAAACCAAAAGTCTGTCTGCAATCGCACATCCTTACTCAAGAGACGTGCTCGTGGGCATTTCTGCAGGTTGTAGGACGTTCTTTATGCAGCCCCTCAATGCTCATGGGTCCAGGCTCCACTCATTAGGTGGGTAATGTGCGAAAGCTCTTTTTTTTTTTTGCCCCTAAAGGTGTTACACCTAACATATGGACTGGCTTGACTTTTGGGCCCGGGCACATACCCCTGGTGGGGATTTCCTGACGAACGGCAGGGATCTAGCACAACACTACATTGGCACGGCATGCTCCATCAAGCCGGTTTTGTGAATAGAGGGGCCATAACAGGAAGGCAGTTATGCAAACTCAAGACTAGTATAATATCCGATGAGTACACCCTCCGTTTTTGGATCCAAAGCATGTTTGCAGTGGGTCATACCTGATGATTAGCCCAGATCTCTCATGTATGTACCACCAAACCACCAACAACCATCTCAAACAAGCATGTGAACTTTGTGCCGGAATGTGAAGATTTACAGGATTGAAAAGGGATTCTCAAAGGGGAACACAAGGGAGAGCCAGTTCTATTTTTGTGGCGGCCATTGACTCTGCCACAGAAGGATTGAGCCCTACTGCTTGGGCAGATTGGATTCAGATTCTCTGGGGGCGTTCCCAATCTCTTCGTCTCTCCTTTTTAACATCGCTAGTAGACGGGTGTGAGGGTATGAAGCAGTGGGCCTGACTGGCCCGTCAGATGTCAGGTCATCACACGAGATTGGTTACATCCAGGCTGTTCGTTTTTATGGCTGTTTACAAAAAAAAAAAAGGAAAAAGAAAAGAAAAGAAAAGGTTTTTAACACACGCCTCTTTTTTTAGGCAATACTTTCCACTGAGACCCTACCTGAGCTGAAAGCAGCCCCATTCATGCTAATGGAGGCTTGTCCCTGGAATCAAAAGGCCCAATAAACTGACAGTTTGGTGAATTAATGCTGAGCTCAAATTGGCCCCAGAATTTTATCCCAACCTCTAGCCCCATTAAAAGCTTGTCAAAAGCCCAATGCTGGTCTGCCAAGAAATTTCTACATTCATATTAACGGGGTGTAATACATACGCATACAGAGCTACTACACACTATTACACAACGATTTCACCAACCAAAGTTGGTCCGACCCAACCCAGCCCACAATTTAGCTTCACCCAATCCAGCCTGACAGCCAATAGGGCCAAAATTTTAGAATCTATGTTACCAGACCCATAGATCCCATGACCTGGTCCAGTGGTCTGTAATGAACAAAGCTTTAAAACAAAGAAAAAAAGAAAAAAATCCATGTCGGAAAAGAAGATGACATTAATTAACCAAAATGACACGCTTGTTATATATACTTGTTCATCGTTCCCAACAGTAACATAGGCACATTCCCTGCAATAGAACTGATAGAGTGGAACTGACCTTTCCTCCTAATTCTGATGAACATTTACAACCAATTGCAGTTCTCGTCCCCCCCCAGATGAAGTAAAACACAAAATTAAGCATGGCTTGAGGGATTAATATGATGGGCGACGGCATATTCTTCTCAAATTGACTTTCTCCTAGAATTGGCAGGAGCAGAGAGAGGCGTCAAGTGAAAAGGTTGATTGCAAGAAAGTTTGGGAGAAATGATGAAGAATGAGCTGACATGAACTATTTTTTTAATGCAGAGTAACACAAACAAGAAATTATTCTTTGTGGCACACGTTCAAGACAGTCCGTTCATCAGGCACAGGCCACCCAAAAATAAGGCTGGTTTTCTGCCTTCATTCATGTGCATTACAACTGATGAGTGTACCATCCTGATTTCTGGGCAAGGAAATGTTCATGGTGGCCCCAGATGATGTATGGCCTAGATCTTGGATACATAGGTCACATTGACATCAGTGTTTTAAATAGCTACACCATGTAGTGTTTAGCTTATGCTACATAGCATACCTTAATGCTACGTAACTCAAGAAAATAGCTTGAAGTCGTTATGTTACATGATAATTTGCATACGCTACACACTAAATAAACTACGCTACACACTTTGTAGCTCACGTTACAAGTTATTTTTCACTATAAGATAAAAATCAATTAATGTTTTCGATGATTGGTTACATTTTCTATTTTCAATAAAAATTAGTTAATCTTTTCAATGCTTCTAGAAAAATAATATCAGGAACAATATTAAATCAGTTTCGTTGCTCTTTTTTACCTTTATATTTAACCATTGCCTTCCCTATTACTTTTGGTTGCACCAAATATCATGAAATTTTGTTAAATTTCATTATTAATCAGTCTAATTTGGTGCAAAATATCATGACTTGGTGCAACCAAGCACAACCTTGATTAAAAATCTAGGAGTAGCATACAGCTTACACTACACGCTATGTAGCTTACGCCTCACGCTTCGAGTGAACGCTACACTACACACTATTTGCTATTTAAAACACTGGCTGACATGTGCTGTGCCGAGACTTCAGTCTCACTTGAATGAGACCCTTTAGCTGGGTCATTTCTATAATCAGCAGATGAGAAAATGCAAAGAACCATCTGCAACTGTGCACGAGAAACAAGGAAGCTGAGCTGTTTGTGTGTATGTAATTGCATACCTCAGTATGATCATGGTCGTAGCGAACCAGAAAGAGACACCTGCAACCCCTTATGTCATGCAGTCTCCTTTGGATTTCCAAAACATGGGCATCGAAATAGCGGGCGTTATCCCTTCTCTCCTGAAATAGCCCAATGAGATGCATGTGATAAGGCATCTAGATAGCAGCAAGCAAGAAGCAGAAATGATGGTTCACAATCCCAAGGGCAATTTACCCGGAAGCAAAGGACAAGATCTCCTGTGTTAACTTTCCGACATTCAGAAGGCTCCAGTGGAAGGGAGCGCTCCCTGACAGCCTTTTTGATGTTCACCCACTCATCCTCCTCGGCACCAAAACCGACGTACCTTACACGCACTTCCTGAAATAGAAACATGAGATTCATCGGATAATATCTGCATTAAACAGCTTGCAATTACCCTTTCAAGAACAAGACATGCAGAGAGGAAGCAGTAAATCACAAATAATATCCATTGCAAACTTGTTAATAGTATCGTCTTCTAATCACATGCAACCAATGGAAAAGTTCCATGTAAATACCACAGGGAAAGAGGAAATACAATGTTTTATCAAGCATTGGCTTGGCCCAATAAACTACACATTGGGCCCTGCTTTTTTGCCATCCAAATGGCTCGTACAGTGGACCTGTGATGGGTGGAAGCAGAACTATCCACCATGGATGATCCTAACAAATTGGATCCCTTCGAATGTGAAACACTGGTCATGTTTGTCTGTTTACATTCAATGGCTATGATCATCTGACAGGGGAGAGTGGGCATGGGCCATCCCATGACAGGGCCCACTATCAAAAGATTAGGTTACTGGAAGGCGGGCCCACATGGTCTCTGACTGGGTTTAACGAACAGTTTCTTCCAATTGAGTGTCATATAGTATTATCAACACATACAAATAACTAATAGAAGTGGAGAAACTATCACCATGGCAGATTAGCAAGCAAAAGGAGGCAACTGTTTGGACAGATGGATGGTTACCGCAGAGCGGAAAACATTGCCACTAATTTTGAACATTCTAGCTCAGTTGCCCCCACAAGGCTATATCATGCAGGATGTGGAGGGAAATACCCAATGACTCTGAGAATAGGAAATGATGAGATGATTCAGATGAATACTCCAACTACATTGGAGTCTCTACTAAAATGTAAAGCCATTTCTCCAGTTCAAATTTCCAACGTATCCAAATGCCCTAGATTTGTGACTGCCGCCATTTGATATGGGCGTACGGACCGAATAATACATTTAGATCACCAACCTGGTGTAGGAATGGCTGTGGGATCTCATTACTCCAACATTGCGAGCTATGTGCAGTAGTTTGATCCGATGATCAGAAAAGAAAAGGAAAAGAGTCCTATTGATTAAAACTAAAATGAGGAAAAGGGTGGATCAATTATGCTTTTAACGGATATGTGCAAATTGAACAACCATTTTCCTTCCCCAAACAGCCCCTAAATTTACTGCCCCAAAGTGTTTTTATGCGTCCACGTTTCCATTCCAAATTTCTCATACATGGATTGCAAATGTTATTTGACTCAGCTAGAGAACCTTGAAGCTGAAATGCAGAAAGCCTTCGAACTCATTGTGACTTATCCCAAACCATGATTATAAAGTGCCCTAAAAGTGTCCAACATGAGAAACTCTAAAAATCCTCATTTGATCAAACTATAGTTGTATGAAGGAGGAAGCAAAGCAGCAATAGATTTGGAAGCAAGAGCAGGGAACCGTCTGTTCCAAAAAAAGTATAAATAGGTATGAAGCGGGAGTGGCACTGCCTGTAAATATCATGAGCATTAACTGTACAGGTAGGAATTCAACAAGCCAACTTTTTAAGTGTCACTACTATGATCCTCTTCGGGAGTAGTCCCACAAGCATTTCCTTCAGCCACTAAGAATACATGCCTCAGCCATGAAGGATCACTGGAGAGAGCTGTTCCTTGGCATGTTGTTCGTAGTTTACTTTCTCTTTCCTTTTGCCCCATTGTACAAGGCCTAGGAACAAGCCTCCATCCTCATGGCCTGCCAAGGTATAGCTGGGGTAGCAAAAGTGGAAACCCAACACCTAAGTAAAACAAAACCTGTTTTTTAGCAGGGTGTTTGCAATGTATAATAATGCTCATGTATTAGCATTGTCATTCTCTCTCCTTGGGTTCCTAGCATGACTATCCGCCACAGAGGTACTCAATTCTCTTGCATGAGCAGCCCGAAGCGCACAAAAGGGCACAAACAAAATTAACTATTTTTTAATAAATAAGCAAATTATTATTATTATTATTATTATTATTTAAGTAAACATAAATGAAAACAATGAAAACAGAGAAATCAAAGACCTTTTTGTAGGATAGAAAATCAAAAGAAATTTAGAAAGAACACTCAATAAATTTAATCAACCTATTTAGAAGTCTAAAGACTCTAAACTAAACAAAATAACTGATTCATGAACATAAAATTTTAAATTTTAAAAATCATGTAATAGTCATCTTAAGAATAATAGCAATAATTTAATGAACATTACTTGCTGAGTTGCTGTAATAAAGATTAGGAGAACCCCAACAATAAACAAAGAAAAAAAAAACAAAAAGAAAAATGTGATTTTTTTTTTCTTCTTTTTACATGGGCTATGTAGCTATATGAAAAAAAATGAACTTAAACCTAGAGTGTTAGAGAAGTCCACATGAATAGTGTCTTCAACAGCAAGAGAATGGAGGTAAGCTTGAGGGTGAGGAGCAAGAAATCTTCGGTTTGACATAGGAATTTTACACAACAAAAAAATTGAAAAGATACAAAGAAAACTACATGGAGAATATGTCTGAATGTCTCACTTAAAGTGTTCAACATGTGGCACTTTTGAATGGAATTTCTAGGATGCTTTGTCTAACAGATAATGAGATTCAAATCACTGGTCTCACCAATTTAGAGAAAGATGATACTCATTTTTGGGCAGGATACAACAGAAACTCTCCAAGCTCTAAGATCAAATGCTTAAGCTACCCGTAAATGAAATATTGGATAGTTTAACTTAAAAATTTAATGGGAAGTGAAATGCAAAAAGACTTGCTTCACCAAGATAGCAAGTGCTTGGAAGACAACTATGAAGTAGCTTAAGAACCAATCTCTGCAAGATGCAAATCTAGGATTGAGTAGTTAGTGCCATTAAAGACAAAAGACTGCTAGCCACTAATAATCACTCAAATCAAGACAAGTCACCCTGAGCTCAAAATAAAGAAAAAGAAATGCACGACAAAATGATAAAAGACTCCTTACAGGTTCGCCAGAACTAAGAATTCTGTGTGTGAGAAATGTTGCAACATCATACCTGCAAAGTTAGGGGAAGAACAAGAAAGTTTAGACATGAATGTCAAGATGTAAGTATGAAAAGTAACTAAATACATAAAATCAAACCACCAAATACAGGCTTCTCTTGAATATTTAAATTCCAACTTATATAGAACCTCCCAATTAGAGGTGCTGGGAATAGGAATTAAAAAATGTATTGACTATCTGAAAAGGTGTCAATATGGCACCCGGAGATTGAAAGGAATAGAACAAAAGGCAATGGACAGAGGGACAGAGGGACTGCAGGAAAGGAAGATGAAGTCATGTCCAAATTTATCAAGGAAAACAATGAATTCAGCTATTGGACGTAGTTATTAACAACAAAGAGGATGGGTAGTATCATTGTTGTCAAATGCAATCGCATGTGCATACTGTGGATCAGATCACATATGTCATAATGGCATACACGATCTTGGCAAGTATGCCATGGCATACTTTAATATGCGACCAATATGCGTTGCCTATGCGAGTCTGCAATCACATATTTCCCAACGGTCAATTTTTTTATTTCTTATTTCTTTTTCTTTTTTGATAATTTGATACACTTTTGTCTATAAATAGGCACTCATATCCCCTCCATTTTCACTATTGTTTACTCTAAAGCTCTCTCTCTCTCTCTCTCTCTCTCTCTCTCTCTCTCTCTCTTAGATCTATTTCTCTCTTACTCTAATCTCTCTACAACTATTTCAAGTATGTTTATTTTTTATATTTTGTAAGTTGAGCTTGTTTTTTATAAATTAAGTTGGAAGTTATAACTTGTGAGTAGTTTCAAGCTATCCATTTATCAATAAAATTTCTATATTTGAAGTTTTTAATAATTAATTCTCTTTTAATATAGCTTGTTGATTGTTTTGTTAAAATTTATATGAATATAATATAAGCAATGTTATCAAATCGCATATGTGATCAGCATATGCGATCGCATAATCGCATATGCCATGGCATTTTTTTTTTTTTTTAATAATAAAAAATTGGAAAAGGGAAAAAATAAAAAATAAAAAAGTTCTAAAAATTCTTTTTAAAAAATAAATTGCCTAATTAGTACACATGATTGGATTGGGTTATTTTACTTATTTCATTATAGTTTGAGTGTTTCATTAAGTTATATATTTAATTATTTATATTATATTATATAAATTTTAACAAAACAATCAATAAGCTACATTAAAAGAGAATTAATTATTAAAAACATTGAACAAATAAATTGTACTGATAAATGGATAACTTGAAACAACTTACAAGTTATAACTTACAACTGAATTTACATAAAGTAAGCACAACTTACAAAATACAAAAAATAAACATACTTAAAATAGCTGTGGAGAGATTAGAGTAAGAGAGAGAGTAGGATATTTTGAGCTTTGAAGTAAAGAACAGTGAAAATGAAGGGGATATGAGTGCCTATTTATAGGCAAAAGTTCTCCAAATAGAATAAATAAAAAATATAAAAAAATTTGCTTCCGCTCTAGCTATTGGGAAATATACGATCGCATACTCGCATATGCAATCACATATTGGTCGCATATAAAAGTATGTCATGTCATACTTGCCAGGATCACTTATGCCATCATGGCATATGCGATTCAATCCATAGTATGCGCATATGCGATCACATTTGACAACAATGAATATAAGTAATTAAATATATAACTTAATGAAAGACTCAAACTATAATGAAATAAATAAAATAATCCAATCCAATCACATGTACTAATTAGGCAACTTTTTCCTATTTTTTTAGACTTTTTTCGATTTTTCCCTCTTTTTTTCAAAAATTTTATTTTTCAAAAAAAAAAAAAAAAAAAAAAAAGCCATGCCATATGTGATTTGAAAACATTGGGTAGTATTTAATATCACTCTTGCTGATGGAGAATAAAAGGTCTCCTTCGAATAGCAACTAGAGGCTGACAATAAGTTAGTAAGGTTGTTGACTTCAAAAAATATAGATGCGTGACACAGAAATGTTTCCAGGTGACCATACAGAACAATTGGGAGTGTTCATTTATCTCCAAAATTTTAAGTGATTCCATTTAAAGTGTACCTAATTTTTTATTTTTTATTTTAAATGACATTGTTAGAAGATTTTGTGATAACATTCAACCTTGCTGGTTGAGTTGGTCATGAAACTTATATAAAATGTACTAGTACAGGAAATAGTTGACACATCGAAGTGTTGTTGTTGTTTTTTTTTTTTTTGAGAAGTACATCAAAAGAAAGTGTGCCAATAGGAATTGGTTGAAACCTTAGAAGAAGAGACATGAGTGTGGAAGTATAGAACTTGAGACTAAGGATGCAGCTAAAAACGTCTTATTGAGATAGAAAATTAACCTTGCCTGAAATAAAATGAAGAAAAAAAGACGGCATACTCTAGAAAATGGGGAAAAGGATGCACGCATGATAGCGCTTATAACAACAACAAAAAAGCAGTGTTCTTCACAAAGGTCGAAACATTAAATTCCTTTCAAGGACAAAAAGGGTAAGCGGTGCTTCATACCAATGCTTGCAACTACTACTAAGGGGAGCATATGTTATTTCGTAGGATTCAGGAACAATTCATGATGGCAGAAGGGATTTGTATCAGCTTTTGTGACAGTGATATGTGCGACATGATATCTTGTAAATTACTGAGTGCAATTTGTAATACTGTAACTTAATGGAGTTATGTCTTGCACAAGAATCAACGTCATTGATGCCATTTTTATCCAAAAAGTTTCTCTGATACCTACTGTATATGAAAAAAAAAAAAGAAAAGAAGAAGAAGAAGAAGAATGTTGGGCAATTAAGAGACAGCAGCAACTGAGGATGAACATTGTAGAGCTGAGTTTTTTTTTTTTTCTTCTCTTTTTTTAAGATAATGGGAATTTTATTAAAAGAAACAAAAAGGTTTCCTACTTTCCTTGTAGAGCCGAGGTTATTGAGATGGATGTGTAGGAAGACTACAAAGATTTCCTTGTTCTTTTTTTTTTTCTTTGTTTTTTTCTAAGTCAGTAACTAAGAAAGATATGATGAAGGATGATATCATTCAAAGCAACCTATTAGTCCCCCCAATTGGAGAAGAAATGACCGAGAGGGCGGGACAAAATGGATTTGCATATAGGTAGGAAGTGGGACATGAGTGCGAGTTTGAAGCGCAATGCCTAGGGGAGCAGCACCTAGTTAGAAGGATCCTGAAAATGTGCTCAGAAAACCAAACATGGCCACTTTAATTAGTGCATGTTGGAAATGAGGAGTCCACAGATAAGAAAAGAAAAACCTAACAATCAGCCAATGATATTTTTCCTGGTTGCTGTAGAATATTGGATTCCAAAAATGGGGTGCTTGTTACAATAGAAAGTGGAATCCTCAGATTCATTTGATAAAAGTCACCTCTTTTCTTGTGCTAGAGAATTTTGGCGATTAAGATTAATGACTACTTTGTGGAATCCACATACCCAAACAGCTCAACTGTCTTCTGAGTGGAAAACAATTTCTGCATGGATTCATTATATACAAATATACCCTTAGGGTTGAAGGGCCTGAAAGGAGGATGGGAGGAAGACCTAAAAGGACTTGGATGGAGATCATGAAGGGATATGAAGAATTTTTCACTTACTGAACATAAGGCCTTGGCCAACTTATGACATAACAGGATTTGTAAAGAGCGCAAGGCTATAGTGATAATGGTGATTTTTTATACCATGGCATAGCACAGAAATGGGAAAAAAATTTCTATCATCAAGGTATGAGTACAAAAAGTAGATGCTGAATGATGCTAGCATATAGACAAGGAACACCACAGGAGAATAATTACAGGCCACAACAATATAAGAAAACATAAAGAACAAGTATTGTATATATTCACCATTCTAAAAAGAAAGTATTGTATTTCTGTTCAAAAATCAAGATTAAAACGGGTTAAAACTTCAAACTGATCTTTCTGTGAATAAGATCTGGACTGATTCTCTCAGATAGAACCTAAAACTAGTTTCAGAACCTCAAATGAATGGATGATATGCTACTAAAAATAAAAGCTAAAGGTTTCTAAGGTATCCATGATGCCAAGGAAGCAGATCCCATCTTCAGAATGAAAGTCAAACTTCATATATTTGATGGTGAAGTATGTAAGAAGGACACTCCATTTTCTGAAAAAATTCAAAAATTGTGTCTTCATATATTTGATGGTGAAGTATGTAAGAAGGACACTCCATTTTCTGAAAAAATTCAAAAATTGTGTCTAACACCTGAGTCAGATCATAGTTGCACAAAGCGTGAAGCAAAGTGGCAACAGGTTCTAGTGCAGGATAGGGAGAGTCTGTTTCAAAATGTTTAGCAACAGCCGAACAGCCTTAAATCGAAACAAATGCTCTCTCTCTCTCTCTCTCTCTCTCTCTCTCTCTCTCTCTCTCTCTCATTTAGCAATTTTTATATTCTACAGATATAGTTTTTGGGTATGTCTAGTTATGTCGATACACTTCTTAGTATGTGCGTGGTGTGCCATATGCTTGGCATGCTGGGAGCAACACATAAGTTGATACATCCAAGTTGAATAGAAAATGGGTCATGTTAAAAGTTTTCAAGCAAAAATAAATAATCACTGATTGTAATGCATTCAACTTTGAAAATTTCAAGAATTACAGACAGAATCGCTACAGGAACTAAATCTTGTCTATGCACTACACACATGCTTACCATGCTCCATCTTTTGATGATCTAGCCTCAAACTCTAACTCTGATACATCTGGGCCCGTCTCACCTGTATACAAATCGAGTATTAATACTGCTGGGTTGTAATGTTTAGTGTATGTTGACAACCTAAATTAGAAGTTCATTTCATTCATAATGTGGCAAAAGATATTGCAAAGAACATCAAGCATCCCCAGCCATTAATAATATAGTAGTAATATAGATGTTATATAAGTTTAAGAGTACCACGGTCTGTTCCAATGGTCGGATGGCATGCAAATATGCCATGTCAGGATTCATGAGAAAGGAAGGGAAGAAAGGATCTCCTTATGGTCTTCATTGACTTAAAGAAGCTTAAGATAGATAGGGTCCCAATAGAGATAATCGGGTGGGTGCTGGGAAACAGAATCTCACAAGGATATATTGATTTATTGAGGACTTGGACAAGGGAGAGGTAACTAATGTGATGACTACTAGTCGAGAGAAGTGAATTTCTAATTATGATAGGCATACACCAAGGGTCAACGTGTGCCCACATCTTTTTGGCCAGTTATGGAGGAGTTGACTAAGCAATTATTTGAAGAGGTTTCATGGTGTGTGCTGTTTGCATATCACATAGTTTTGATTGACAAGATAAGGGATGGGGTAAATGCAACGCTAAAACTATGGCAGGATTGTTTTAGAATCTAAAGGTTTCAAAATTTGCCGGACAAAAAAAGTATATGGAATGCAATTGGTTTAAGGTCAATGGCCAAGAAGTACTCGAAAATTACCATTTATGATATATTGGGTCAGAAATTCATGAGAATGAAGAGATTCAAAAGGACGCTGCTCATAAGCTAGAGCTCGGTGGATAAAGCGGAGAGGTGCCTCTAGAGTGTTACATGATCTTCACAAGCCAATCAAACTGAAGGGGAGATTTTATAGGGTAGCTGTAAGACGAACATGCTTTATGGAACAGAATGTTGGGCAGTCAAGGAAAAACGTGTTCATAGTCATAGGATGATTGTAGCTAAATAAGGAATTAAGGATGTTGAGATGGATGATCGGCAAAACAAGGATATAACTAGAAATGAATGCATTCAAGGGAACTTAGGAGTAGCCCTAATAGGTAATAAGATGAGGGAAAGTCGACTTAGTTGGTTTGGCCATGCGCATTGGAGACCAAGAACTACATCGGTAAGGAGTGAGTTGGTTCACGTTGAAGGCTATAAAAGGGCATGAGGAAGGCCCAATAAGGATGTGGGTGAAGGTGGTAAGAAAATATTTGATGAGTTATGGTTTAATTAAGGATAAGGTCCATGAAAGAATAGAATGGCAGAATAGGGATCATGTAGCCAACCCCAATGATTTGGGATAAGGCTTAGATGATGATGATGATGATGATGATGATGATGTCATGGAAATGCTTGATTTTAGACAGAGCAGGAATCAGACAAGATGTATGAAGTGAAGGAGAAGTAAAATGTCAGGGAATCTTCAGCATGACGTTGAACCTGAAATAAAACAGACTTCCACTATTCAGCTATAGAATGAACTTGAGGATCTTGGCCAATTACTAAAGGAAGAAGCAATAATAGAGGGTGCAACATATATTTATTCAAACAGCAAAATCGAATAACATTAGGATAAAACAAAAGGGGGAAAAAAGAAGGGAGAGGCCCAGAGAGAGACAGCTTGAGATGTAACATCATTCATGCAAAAGCATGTCCACCAAAAAAAAAAGGTGAATAAGCACAAGAAGAAAAACCAAGTGCCAGTAGATATGCAGTGAGTAGAGTTGCATCAGCATTGTTAAAATGTCCCAGTCCCAGCATTACACCAGAGCAGATGGTGAATGAGTCTTAATACACAATCACCTTTAGGCATGTCAGAAGAACTTTCAGGTGCATTGTTCGAAACACATGCATCTGGATGAACGGCCAATTCTTTTGAAACAATGGGTGAGGAAGTAACTTTGGTTGCACTGGCTTGTTGCTGCTTTCTCTGGAACCAGCTTTGTACCTAACATCACGGCAACAAGAACAGAAGAGATGGTGAAACAGTTCAAATTCAAACAGCACTAGAGCCTAGGAAGAAACTAACCTGTTTCCACTGTATAGCAGTTTTTCCAGCCCGACCTGAAGCAAGACTGCAACAACAGTCCCAAGACAATAAAATGACATTTCAGAAACTAAAAATACTCTAGAAGTGGCAATGGACCAGTGTGGCCCAGCCCCATAGCGCCAGAACCTGGGCCCCTAAACTTGGCCCGAGGGCCAGGAACAAGCCGATGGTGAATATCCCGGCCCGGCCCAGCTTGTTGGTCCTATTATCTTGTTGGTCCTATTATCACTAATTATAACAATAAATTGTTAAGTAGGGCCCAACTACCCAAATACAACAAAGTCTCCTAATTTGGACAGGTGTGAGAAATGGGCAACAATACATTTGTGGGCTTGTGGCCAATAGTAGGATCGTTAAACCATCTTCTGGATTGTTTATGAGAAACAGATTTCCAAAGAGAATAAAGTGAATTTAGATGTGTGGTGCCTTTCCCGTCCACATGCCTACGCACATTCCAATATGGAACATGCGTGACAAATCTGAGCCATCCATGAGATTTGCAATAATTTGTTTACCTTTTGTCTAAAAAATCAGGCAATTTCACTCGTCAGATTGACATACAGCTATCCAAACCATCTAAATTGTGGGTTCAAAAGTTTTTTTTTTTTACAACGCAGGGTGTCCCCACCCTATTTTTTAAGCAAGACTATTCCCTGCAGATGCACGCAATCACCCGCAACCCCGTGCATCGGGTAATGCCAGGGAGGGGAGTCGAACCCACACCTGTAGGGAGCAAATCCATGGTGTTGGCAGCTCGCCCATACCCTGCCAGGTTCTAACGTTAATGGAGCATATATCTAAAATCACATTGATAAGCAATCGTAACCAACTAATTAATGGTTATCTAATGGGTAGATAAAAGTAAAATAGTGAATGGTCCAGATTTATGAGAAAAATCATATGGCTACCAATGGTAGGATCCCTCAACCAATAAGATTTTCAGTTTACAACCTATCTATGGTGGGCTGCATGAATTGGAAGCTTCAACATGGGTCAATGCATGACACTTAAAATTTAAGAGTGCGCATGCATCAACCATCATACTCCGCAAAGTATCAAATAACTCCCAGTAAGCAATCATCCATTCGTCTTCTTCATCTCTTCCTCTCCCTATTAACAAGCCATTATTGTTCTTCAGAGATCTAACTTTCTACTACTCTTCAATCTCTGTCTTCATGCTATCTTCTACTTCTCTTGTCACTCATGTCTAATCACGGGCCATCTTTTAAATTCTGGCAAAAGTACCCTCCTCACTCCCCCCTCTTCTTCTTTTCATCTTGTGAGAGAAGAATTTCTTTCTTAGATTTGATTATGTTAGAGAAGAATTTCTTTCTTTCTTAGATTTGTTAGAGAAGAATTTCTTTCTTTCTTAGATTTGATTATGTTAGAGAAGAATTTCTTTCTTTCTTAGATTTGATTATATTGACTATTCCAAGTTGGGCCTCATAAGGATGTTCGAACTTGAGGGGGAGTGTTGAAAGGTTAATAATTGAATAAGGCCCATTGGGCCCTAGTCCATGTAATAAGGCCCATAGGCCCCATTCACATTTTTACTATGATAAATAAGAGTGAGGGGTTAGGGTTTCAATAGACCCTAAGCATCTCTCTCTCTCTCTCTCTCTCTCTCTCTCTCTCTCTCTCTCTCTCTCTCTCTCTCTCCTTTCTTTTTCTTTTCATTGTAGCTTCTCATAGCCCTCAAGATTAGCACAATGTAGACGTTTCACACATCTTTTTTTCCCTTCTTAATGGTGGGCTCCATCATGAAGATCAGTGGGTGTCAAAATCAAGTTGGTCCAGTCAACAGGTGGGCCACATGTGTGGAGTGAATTTGGCCATTGTAGGGGCCTTCTCGACTGCACGTGTGGCATGTACATGAAATCTAATCCTTCTAAACTGTTTGTCCCACTCAGCATTTTAAATAGAGAATAGCTTGCAGCGTAGCATTCACCCCTCTAACAAGTGAGGCATAAACTGCATAACGAGTAGCAAAAGCTACATGCTACTTCTAGATTTTTAATTAAGGTTGCACTTGGTTGTACCAATTTCATTATATTTTGTACCAAATTGGACTAAGTAATATTGGAATTTAACAAAATTTCATAATGTTTGGTGCAACCATACGCAACCTAAAGTAATAAGAATGTTCAATCATTAAGTATAAATGTAAAGAAAGAGTAACGAAACTTATTTACTACTGTTACTCATACTATTTTATTAAAAGCATTGGAAAGATGCAAACCGAGCCAAGATGGACAACCAGTGCACTGCGATTTCACATGTTCAGTTCACAGACGATATTCTGATCTTTTATGATGCAAACCCAGCCAAGATGGACAAACCGAGCACTACGATCCACTGCTTTGAGGTGGTTTTTGGTCTGAAAGTTAATATGGGCAAATCCAAAATATATGGGGTTAACTTGGAGGACGAAGAGATTTGTGCTTTTGCGACTCACTTTGGCTGTTCTTCAGATTCTTTCCCGAGTTCTTATGTAGGCCTCCCGCTTTGCATAGGCTCACCTCCTAAATCGGTTTGGAATAAGGTTATTCACAGGTTTGAGAATTTCCTTGCTAAATGGCAATGCCACTTTTTATCGCTAGGTGGTTGCTTAACTCTTATCAAGTCCACCCTCTCCAAACTCCCTCTGTATTTTATGTCATTATATAGATGTCCGTCTTCTATTTTGGCTTCTATAGACAAACTTAGACACGACTTCTTATGGCATGGTAAAGAGGATAAGAAGAGATTTCTTCTTGTGGATTGGAATCAGGTTTGTAAGCATTTAAGAGAGGGTGGAGCAGGTATAAAAGACCTAAAGCTCATGAACAGGGCCCTCCTCGGGAAGTGGATTTGGAGATTAGGATCAGAAAGTGGCAGCCTTTGGAATAATATCATCAAAAGCAAATATGGCAGTTCGACAAGAAGTTGGTGGACAAATAATTCATCAGCTTATAGGGCCTCAGCCATTTGGAAGGGTATTCTCCGTCTTAAAAATGAGATCCTCAAAGGTGTTGGTTTCAAGCTAGGCAAAGGCGATAGAATAAAATTTTGGAAGGATTCCTGGGTGGGAGAAAAACCTCACAAAGATATCTTTCCGTCTATATTTTGACTGACCCCTAATCAAGACATTTTCGTCGCCGACTGTTACTCTATCAATGATGGCAAGATGGAATGGAATTTATGTTGCTAAAGAAATCTTGAAGATTGGGAGATCCCCGACTTAGTGAATCTGCTGGATTGCATCTATAAATCCAACCCAAATCAGAAGACTGCTGACAGAATTATTTAGAGACTAAAGAAGTCCTCTATCTTCATAGTAAAATCTTTCTATAATCAGATTCTCCCCTCCCAGAATCCCACCGCTGACCAATCTTCTGCTCATGTTTGGTATTATTCAGCTCCCCCAAAGATAGTGGCCTTCGGATGGTTGGTTGCTAACAAGAAGATTCTGACTATTGATAACTTGGGGAAAAGAGGGATGGTACTTCCCAATATCTGCCTTTGTTGTATGAAGAATGTGGAATTGGTCGATCATTTTCTTCTTCATTGTTCCTATATTTCACATATCTGGACTAAATTTGCTCGTCGGTTTCAAATTTTTTGGTGCATTTCGGGTTCGGTGGATCTCCTTCTCAAAGCGCGGCATGGCATCAGAATAGGGAAAAAGAAGACTCAGATATGGAGAATGGTTATCCTCGCTATATGGTGGTCCGTGTGGGTAGAAAGAAATGATAGATGCTTTAGGAATTGCTCAAGCTCTGCAAAGGCTGTAGCTGCCAAAGCTAAACACTTGGTGATTGAATGGGCCACCTACGTTGATGCCTTAAGGGATGTTGATTTTATTTTCCTTGATGTTTAGAGGTTTCCACTATCTCAGCAGAGCCTTTTTTCTGTTTTTTTCTGTTGTTCTGTTCTTTTTGTATCCTATCTCTTTTGAATGCAAAATCGTTGCCTTTCAAAAGAAAAAAAAGAGAGATTAATTATTTTCTATTGATAATAGAAAAATGTAACATATCATTGAAAACATGAATTGACTTCAATGTTGTAGTGAAAAATAACTTCTTGTGTGAGCTACATAGCGTGTAGAGTAGTATATGCCAATTATCATGTAGCGTAGGCAACACGCGACTTAAGCTATTTTTATTAGCTATGTGGCATTAAGGCTAAGCTACGCCACAACATAAGCTACACTCTACATAGTGTAGCTATTTAAAACTTTGGTCCCACTTAAGTTGATAGTAAGATCCTAACCACTGACTGGTGGACATCCAATGGATGGCAATGATATGAATTCAACATACAAGTGTCTAATGATCAAAAGTCAGTGTTGTCTAATCAATTTGATTTGGGAATATGACCAATCTCTTATTGTGGGCCCCAATATTTGAGCAGTTCAGCAATGGTTTAGTTTCCTATCAAGGGTCATTCATGGTAGTGCTTGGATGGAAGGTCAGGTTCATCATAGAATAAATATTCCATCGTGTACAACATCATAGTCGAACAAAATGCAGGCACAACGTAAAAATCACTTTTTTAGAGGTGTGTCATGTAATAATCAAATGGTGTGAAGAACAGGATTCTCTACTGATTAGGCAAACTACACCATTAAAATCAATGAACTGATGGTCTGAATCAGTGTATGTTTGCAGCCCACCAAATGAGTGAATTAGTCTTATTTTGCTCTAGTTGATCTATCATGCTGACCCAACCCCGTAGGGCTAGGGCCATGGCCTTTTAAGCCTGATTAGGGCCAGGGGGTTAAAGGGACCATGTCAAGCTAGGACCAACCCTGGCCCAGTCCTAGCCTGCCCCATTGCCATCCTAGCACACTTCATTGTAATTACACGTATGGGATTTATATTCAGACCCTAAGAAAATGGCTGGGCATATCAACTATAGCTTGATAAGCCAAAGGATGGAGCTCACTTGAGTTTCTCTGCAAGCTTTTGGTAGAAATTTTGATTCAAAGATTCATCCTCTACTTCTGGAAACAACTTTTCCATCTGCTCAATCTGTCAGAAAAGCAAACAAGCCAATATCTTAGCAATAAATGTGAAAAACCAGGAGAAGACGAATTCCTAAACAGTGGCTAGTGTGAAAGATATAAAAGGAGGTTATTAATTTATCAAGCATAATGCACCTAATGAAGGACCTAATCATACTTCTCGAGGAAAAGAACAATCCTGTAGCATCATGTTCGGCTAATGGTAATGGGACCTATGAGGTGCACCAAGAGGAATAAAGCTTCTTTTTTCCATTCAACCCCACAAGTATTGGTGTTCTATACATGGCTTTAGGTATCAGTGCTGTATTGTGTCAATGATGATACCCAACCATGTATAAGTAACTCAGTATCCTAGCTAGATAGATCGGTGGGTGGTTAACACGAAAGACAATTGCCTTTCAAAGGCTATTAAAAGTATGAAGGAGCCCCTTGACGGGGCAACCAAATTAAGCGTGGGGATTTTCTCCCTCAGTGATCCACATCCAAACAACATTTGAGGTTTTCTAGTTCTCCTGAGGTCAAGTAAAACTTGCCTACGAAGAGCCTTATGGGCACCAAAGATTCTACCATAGCCAAGGTTCTTCCTTTGTTAGAGGGAATCAAGATTCTACCATGCCTGGATAAGAGCCATGACCTTTACATGACCATAGAGAATGCCTTTAACCAAGTCCTTGTGTAAACAAACAAAAAACATTGGATTTCTTTAGCCAAAGATGGCATTTTGAGGTAATTTTCTGTAGTGGGGATTCAATCCCTTCTCAACCCACACTTCCCTTTCCTCTTGCCTCTTTTTCCTTTGCTTTTTTAATAAATAAAACGACACTAATGAAAGAAGATCTTCTTCTAGAACCGCGCCACTAAGAATCGCCCAACGTAAGAGCTCAACATACCCTGATTCTTTTAACATCCTTTTGGCCTAAATTGTTTCTCAAAATGTCAGAAAATGGACCGACCTACAAGAAAGACTTTAAACTCAATAGCACTACCAAAGTAGACAATGGGCTGACTAGGACAAATGAATTGTCAGACTACCATTGAGCTTTCAAAACACAATGCATCCATGCATATTTCATTCACATGTCACTATACTTCCTCTGCTATCTTTTTAGCACTGGACATTGCAATTAAACCGAATTCTCAAAGTGGTTTCAAGTTTTTTTAAATTTTGGGAAATTACTGTCATGGCGAGTATTTAGGGTGAGAATTTATCTTAACTGGGTTTGTACAGATGAAATAAGATTGTTATTTCTTGAGTTTATAGAAACTTTAGGTAGTTTCTCATCAAGTGAAACTAGTGTTTCCCTGGGCCTGTTTGAATTCTTTGGAAACCAAAACATAGATATGGAAAACCAAACATCACATTTGGGGAAAAGGAAATGTGTGGAAAAAACCAAAATGACCTGTTTGTTTTAACACATATGGAAAAGGAATGAATTTCAGTATATGCCAATAGATTTTATTTTTTATTTTTTTATTTTTTTTGTTAATAACAGGTTAGCTGGGTTCGAACCAGAGACCTTAATGTTGAAATGCAGGATCTCTAGAAACTCACATGCCTAGAAACTTTTCTTACATTTAGGTTTGTATAAAAGTTTCAATCTTTGGGACTTCCATCTTCTCACGAAGCCAATTTCTAGAATGCATAATGGTAATTAACAACACCATTTAAAAATTAAAAAATTAAAATTAAAATTTTAAAAAAACATAATTCAGATACAAGAAAAACAGGAAAACAAAAAAAAGCAAATGCCGATTGACACAAAAGGAGAAAACAACGAAGATAATAGAGAAATCGCGGCAAAGGGAAGAGATAATTACCTCGGACTGCGAGAAAAGGGGAGGTTGCTTTGGCCTGGGACGAAGGCGAGCCATTTCCAAAACAATACAAGAAAGCGTATACACGGAGTAAGAGGTGTAATCGCGGATTCGTGGAGAAGGGTTTTTTTAAGGACTTGCCCCGGATAAAGAAATCCAAAAATCCCGTAAAAGGGAATAAGGAAAACCTGATTCCTTTTTTCCTTTTTTCTTTTTTTCTTTCTTTCTTGAATGTGTATATGAAGGATGGATTGAAAATCAAAAAAGGAGGGCTCGAATATCAAAGGAACAGAAGAATCCTTATACCTTGAAAGACCTCTCGCGAGCTTCTGCGTTTGTCGAGTTGAGAGAGGGAGAGAGAGAGAGAGAGAGAGAGGTCCGTTTTGAATGTATTACCATTTACGGTACTACGTCGCTGCTCTTCGTTGCGCAATGAACTCAAAAAGGAGGGAAAGGTCTAACGTGCGCATGTTGTATTGAGTCCCTCATTCTGTGCATCCCTACTTCGTCCAAGAGTAGTGAACAGGGCTCGTGGTTCTGGGATCTCAACCGTTGATATGAAAGGACCAGCGAAAATGGCTGATTCCTAAAAAATATCATTGGTTATGAGATCGTAGCCGTTGGATCAAGGGTCATGAGAAAAGCGGTTAGGAAACAGCCAGAGATAGGATGGATAGAATAATGCAATCAGGAAAATATTCAGCGAATACACCATCTACAGTAAGTTCCATCATATCAACGGTCTTGATCACCGAACCATCGGCCCCAGTTGAATGAAATGGATGAGTCAGGACACTCGTCGATGCACAAAGGACGGAAGCGGATTGCGTCCTCGGCCTCTAAGGAAAATCGGTCTAGGCACGGGCTATGTGGGGCCCACCGTGATGTATGGGTTTCATCCACGCCGTTAATCCATTTTTAAAGCACATTTTAAGCTATGATACCAAAAATGAGTCAGGTCAGAGGCTCAAGTGGACCACAACATAGGAAGCATCGATGATAATGACTCCCACCATTGAAACCGTTCTACGCCCACCGAGATATTTATTTTCTGTTCATAGGGTTACATAGTCCTGGATGAAATGAAGGGAACAACTGTCAGCTTGATTCAAAGCTTTTGTGTCCCCAAAGAAGGTTTTAACGGTAGGCGTTTAATCCCCAATGATTGGTCCACCTGGGGCATGAATCTGCCTCATTTTTTAAATCATACCAGAAAAATGATCCGAAAAAATCGGTTTGGATAAATTCCGTATATCATGGTGGATCCCACGTAGCCTCTGCCTGTACCAATTCCATCCACTTTTAGTCTTGGACATGCCTCATTTTGGGCTCACGTCCTGACATTATATCTAAGAATAGATGAACGGGTTGAATTTATCACAAACACACGGTCAGTTTTGTGGGTGGGCCCACTGTGAATCCGTTTATCCACGCCGTCCATCCCTCCTCTCGGATCATTTTAAGGTTTTTGCAAAAAAATGAGCCAGATTCAACGCTAAAATAGACCACACCAAATGATAATCTCGGGTTGCATTTAATGTACAAAGCGTTAAGTGTCACTTGTATTAAATGCAAGAGCTATATGTGGTGTAGTCTACTTGAGCGTTCTGCCTAATTTTTGTACTTACGCCTTAAAATGACCAGATAGGAGAGATAGACGGCGCCGATAAACCGATAGGTCCGCTCAAAGAACTGACCGTTCGTGGCTAAAGACGGGCGGGGTAGGACGCAATCCGCGTCCGTAGGACTGTAACATCCCGGTGGCTGTCAATTCTCGTCGGGAGCGGGTATACCCGGGTAACATGGCAGTGGTGTTTCCCTGGGCGTATGGCCCACCTTGATTTCTGTGTTGTTTATCCACGTCGTCGATCAGTTGTTCCGTGTCACTCTATGGCATTTTGCCAAAAATGAAGCAGGTTGAAATCACAAGTGAACCATACCACAGTAATTAGTGATCGTTGAACGCCCGCCGTTGAAAAGTTCCTAAGGTCCACCGTACTGTTTATTTGAACTTATTTAGTCACGCAGACCTGGACTAAGGAAAAACACAGATATCAGCTTGATCCAAAACTTTTGTGGACCCCACCGTCCATGAGTTATGGTTAGAAAATCAGATTAGTTGAAACTTATCTGTTGACATAAAACCGTTGGATATTTTTCATTTTTAACCGTTCAATAAATTCCAGCAATCGGTTAGTTAGATATTCAAATAAGTTTAAATTTCAGTTTATAATACATCTAAAGTGGATCACATAATTTGGACGGTTCCATATGAATTATTTGCATTCCACATATACAATTCTTTAGTAAGTTCTGAGTGCCTGAGTATCGTCAACCACGGTCTGCAGAGTATCAAAATTTTTTGTCGGTCTTTATCCAACAAAACGTCAGTCCTGCTGGGACATGGTTTGGCTACTGACACTGCCAGTAGCCAGGTGGCTACTGGTCGGTGCTGTAGGGCCACCGTGGTGTATTTGTTTTATACAGCCGTCCATCCAGCTTTTCGCATTATTACGTTGGTTGATTAAAAAATGAGGCAGATTAAATCTCAGGTGGACCGCACCACGTAAAACCGTGGTGATTGAATGTCTACGTTAAAATCTTCTTTAGGCCTACTTTAATGTTTATTTAACACCCAATCCGTGTATTAGGTCATACAGACCGGGATGAAGGTTAAAAATTAATAAACTTTCGTGGCCAAAAAGCTTTTAACGGTGGGCCTTCAATCAAATGTGTGATGTGTTCCACTTTAAATTTGGACCTATGGATTTTTGGCTCATGCTATAAAATGACCTGGAAAATAGGTTGGCCGCACACATATATCATGGCGTGGCTTACACAGCACAGATTTACTGGCCGCGTCACTAGCCAAACCGTGTTCACCCCGCTGCATTAACCCGTACGTTGAGGGCCTACCATTTTTTGGAATCCAGACAGTTGATACGAAGGAACTTGTTAGCATTTGTTCTTGGCATACTTACATGGTCCAATAAAATAACGCCGTGTGATGGCATGATATGTTAAATGATAGATAAAATTTTACTCATGTATCAAGAGCATTATTTACACCTATCTTGCACATCCAAATTAAACGGTCTAGGAGACACTAAGTGACAATCATGTCATATATGGTGCAGATGACTTCGAGAAAAGTTAAAAATATACATGTGGGATATCATTAAATGTTATAGTTTTATCAAAATTACTTTCCAAAAAGAAAATGTCTCATTAAACCAAATCTCTCAACATTAAATGACATAATTATATCAAATCATATCTCTATTTAGCATTAAATATTATAATCCTGTCAAAATTAACTATTCATGAATGCTAAAGTTAAGTGATATAAGAACTACAACAACTTACTAATGCAGAAGTCTAAAGACGAGATGACTCCGCTAATGCACAATCTAAAGACACGAGAGTATATCTCTTGTACACATGACCGCACATAATAAATTATGTTAACGTGAAAAAATAAGAAGATTTCCACATCACTCGTCTAAATCCTTAATTATGCTAAAGACTATGCAAGGTCACTGCATCTCATAAGCCTGTAAAAGGATAACATGAAGAAGAGCATGGAGCTCTACGCTAAACACACATAACCTAGCTTAGTTCTAGTATAGATCAATATTACCTAACGGTTGCTATTATAATTTCAATTTAGGCGATCATAGTAATCCGGTCACATCCCGTTTACCATCCAACTTTATTGTTTGTTCCGATAGACAAATCAAGCATTTATTTATTGTTGTTTTTTTTTTTTTTTATCTTTGGTTGTTTGATACTTTGTCATTTATAATGAGTCATACATCCAAATATTAATGAAATTGTTATTGTTTAATCTTATTTTATTTATTTGTTCATATTTATTCATTTAAGAACTATTAAGTTAAAAGTACTATTAAAATAATAAGCTCATCCATTGATACAAGGTAAAAAGAATTCATTTGGAAGAGCTAAACCTGATTACCCTTTCACAAATCGTGTGAACGCTGATCATAAACGGTGGTTGAGAAGATAGCTAGATGTAATGCCTCAAATTTTTACGGCCTGAGTTTATACTCGTGTTCGAGAATTCTGAGTGTTAATAATGTAATAATTGAATACTTTAATATTGTACATTATTATTTTTTTAGATCACATCCACTTACATTCACAAAGGTACTCAATCATAAGAATGAAACCAAACATATTATAAATCTCATTCCATTTTAATTATAAAAGTTTAACTAATTATTTAATGCTCACATAGGTGGGAGCTTATTACAAATATTCAAATTCGCAGCATGAAATATAAATAAAGATAAACTAAAATGAGAGCATCAACAATATAATCTCATGTCACTCATAGTCGTTCATAGGGAGATCATATATCACTCATATCTTTAACCTCTGCATCATGTATATGATTGGAGAGGGTTAATGTCATACTTATAGTGATGGTTATCTTTTAAGATTAACGTAATTCAAATAATTTATCAAAATAACAATGTAAGAGTTGCGATACATCTCGTACTCCACCACTACAAATGATATAGATATGTGCAATCAATCTACATTAATGCATGCCTAGCATGGAGTGTGTGGCTCATCATACATAGTGACCACCACATTGTGGAATATAATTTATAGAAATCTGGCTCGCTCCGTATCCTATTACTATGGAGATTTGTTGACGTGTCCAACACTACTATTGATTTATGTGAACACTTCGAAACGGTACAACATATGTATCAGATGAATTATGTAATGCCCTGAAAATCGGGGGTCGAGCATAAACTCTACTCCCGAGTTCCAACGCATCACTTATGCAACATAGGTAATGATGATTGAATGTTGTTCGGATTAGTGCATTAAACATGAGTGGGATTATACCAAAACAGCATATCATACTACAGAGATAGTTAAATTTCGCAAGTGAAAGATTGTGATAGACATAAAATATATAAACTGTTGTAAGTTTTCAGAATGTGAACATGTTACCAGGTTAAATATATACATGTATACTCCAAAAATGAACAAAATGAACATATATGGGCATTCCAAAAGTGCAAAATAACAAGTGTAATGACATCTAATCAGCATCCCTGTAACCCTGTCGATCAGAACATGGTCTACATAGACCCGCCTGATAGCTGCATATAGGAGAAACCCTCCTCATCATCACAAAAGTCTGGCTCCGCTTCGCAAGTATCACCATCATCTGAAACTAAAACATGGACTGGTTAGTGTTTAAAACACCGTCCCGTAACGTGGGAGTGAGTGATCAACTCAGTGAGGTTATAAAGTAAAGATTAACATGTTATCAATTCAGTCAAGTAGTAATGATAAAGCAGTACAATTAAACATCCTTAGGTTCTCTGATTAATGCAAGAATGATATGCGATAATGATGCATGCCCTCGCCTACACTCCCTCAACGTATTCATCTCATGGCGCGCATAGTATCCTCCCGAAAGTGCTCTTCCTCACCAAAGCACATACAATGCGGTGCATGCACATGATTAGCCAGGTTCTTACTTAAGTTTATTCATACAGAAGGATTGAGAAGCTAAGGTGCCTCCCTTGTATCATTTTCCAAACAATGATCCATTCTAGGGTCGTTAGTCCTAATAAATCTCATACGATGTTGTGGTTCTAGGTCGCTGTAAAGGGCTCGTCACCTGATTAATGCAGGTCTAGTTTATACTCTACTGCTACGGAAAGACTCGTCGCCTCAACGCAATCTCAGAGTATACTCGAGATCACTACAAAAGACTCGTTACCTGATCAGTGTAGGCCAACAGCTCGAATACAGTGTCCCATACCACCCTATTCGGCTCACGAGCTTGGGTTACTCACTGGTCACTACGGGGAGGCTCGTCCCCCCAGCGTAGGCCGACAGCTTGACTACGGTGTCCCATACAACCATGTCCAGCTCATGAGTCTTAGCGGATCGAGGTACCAAGATTAGCGGGGCTTTTCACTGGCAAGTTTGATATCTTAGGTATAAGCAGTAGCGTCCATACATGGTGAACATACATTGGTCAATTGGTTTATTAGATGAGTTCGATTAGTACGAACGTACACTAAATTAATCGATAAGGTACCGTTGTCAACGATCCTCGTACAACTCAGATTCATCGAATGCATCAATTGTGGCGAGACTAGCTCAGTCACTCAAAAAGAAATTGTTACCGATTGCCTGGACTATAACGTATTCCCAATCACAGTCAATTGCAATAGGCATTCATATGCACTAGTCAGGATAGCATACAACAGCCAATTCAGCTATAAATCTCATATAAACAATTTAACGAGCACATAGAGTACTTATTATCCTACATAGGCATTTCATCCACAAATCACACAGTAGTAAGATATGTTACATAAAGGGAACTGTAACTACAGGTAAGGGAGTTGAGAATCTCATCTCAACGCCCTTATTCATACATAAAGACAAGCATTTTCTTATTCAGACATTTCAACAAACACTTAAACTACATATATTACGTACTTGTAATAAATTTGTTAAACCACATATTATGGCAAATCCTTCTACATAGGAGTTGTCATACGTACAACAATCATGTAATCCCGCATATTAATCGTAACAAGCACAAATCATAATTTCATATTCATTCAAACATTTCAACAAACACATGAAATGCATTATATTCAACATAATCACACACACACACACAAGTGTGTGTAATAAATGAAAATCCTTGCATCTAAACACATGTGACAACAATCAAGTCAATCATAAATCATTAACTGACATTTAAAGCCTTGAAAACTATAAATTAAATATTTACAGTCCGCACCTTTCGCCGGTAGACTCGTAACGAACTTAGTTTAAGCCATAAGTCTTTGTCTACGGCACAATGGCAACCTGTAGCATGAAATAGGTTAGCTATTTCACCCTACACTTTATTTAAATTCCTAAAACTAATTAGGATTAGGATTTCTTACCTAAGGACAAAGTTGGAATCGCTGAAATAGCGATACAAAAGTGTTGATTTAGGCCGTGGAGCGATGAGATCGAATTCCAGAAACAAACGCCAGTACACTCTCTCAATTCCTCTTTCTTTCCTCCTCTTTTATCTCTTCTCTCTCCTAAGGTTTCCCAAATTCGTATGGGATGAGAGAGTAAGGGTTTAAAGCCCTTATATAGGCCCAGAACTGACGGGAATGGCCCTAGGGCCAAGGTATACTTAGGTAATAGCCAAATCGGGTTTGTTCCGATCCAACGGAGCACTTCTGGAGGTCCCTTTGTTGAACGCTGTCGGACTTAAACTCCTTGACTTTTGATCATAGTCAGGCTAAGTTTTCAGTCCGATCGGATTTACAGATCGCATGTGGCAGACCGGTTTCAGTTCGACGGTCATCGGTATCCGATCAGGGCCACAAGTACACTGACATGTGTGAGAAATTTTTCCTGATCCGAGGGTATATTTGGGTCAGATTCTGACGGTCTGAATTCTTATAATTGGCCTGCAAGTAACACAACTCAAATTTCTTAAATTCGGATTTAATTCTAAAAACATTCACATTTCTCACATACTTCGCTTCGGGCTCAAGTAAATAGCTTCAGGATATTATCTGGACTTGATTTCTGAGGTAGTCATCAAGTCCAACAAGACAGTCGTATTCGTATAGCTTTGGAGCAATCGGACACTCGACGCAAGGTCCAGGTCTGATTCAGAGTTTCCTGATGCTCCCGAGAGCAACTAGGTTTAGAGATTGCTCCTAGGTTTTAGGGTAATGCTGCGTTGATGATTATACTTGTTTTAGGTCTTTCAATTCATATTTAAAGTGGTTCGAGCTAATTCTATTGATTGTTCAGTTTAGTACTCACCCAAATTCTGCTCTAATTAGGCTAGAATAAGGTCCTAACGCAGTTCTACGCCCCTTTCTGGCATTTTTAAATAGTATATTATCTTAATTATTTTTTTAGCAGTTCATCATCAAGTTTACTTCGTCTCCACCAAATTTCATGAGATTTCATATTGTAGAAAAATTCTAAAAATTTCAAAAGCAGCAGCTAGCCAAACTATATTTTTCAGATAGTTGTCACTACAACCCATTTTTAACTATATTAACTATTTTATTATATTTTACACTTATTTTTATATAAAACTAGACTCATTTATCTTCAATTTGATTTTTAAATCACCTAAATCGGAGTTATAATGAGGGAGATATGACTTTTCAAAGTTGGACAAAAATCATAAAAATTTATAAAAAACGGACTACCCGGCCCGATGCGGCCCGACCAGGCCTGTTGTATGGACGAGGCCTCGCCAAACCGGTGAGGTCCTCATCGACCACTGGACAAACCAATGAGGGGTCACCGGTGGGGCGAGGTCCTCATGCCCCCTGGACCCTAGAAACATGTGGGACCTACTATAGGCCCCTCTAGACATGCTCTGATAGGCTCCCAATTCCGTTTAATGTGGTTTCGCCGATCTAATATTTGAAATAGGTGTATCTTTAAATCTATAATGGGTTATGCGACGTACAATATATGATTTTGGAGTAGGAAAAGCTAATCTATCCAAATATCCCATCTATATCATGAGATTTCAAAAAGTCAATAGTCAACATCCCATTTTATTCATATATTTACCATTTATAGTAAGTTTTAGTTTAAGTATAGTTCTTCACTATTTAAACTATAGGATTTATGTCTACTATGAAAGTACTTGGAAAAATTTGAAGAATGAGGTGGTAAAAGGTGAGATTTTGAAGGAAATAGGTTGAAAGAGGATTTGAGACTTTAGGATTGACTCCTGAGAAGTCAATTAAGGTGTTATGATCGACTCATTGCCTAAGAACGTCTAACTCCAGGTTGACAAAAATCCGGGGTGTTACAAATTATGTAACACAATTTGTTCATAACGGTCTATCAATCAAATCATATCTTAACCATAATTCTTACAAGAATAAATAATTCATAACGGTGTATCAATCGATTGCATGAAAAATCACAATAAAATGAAAGCATGAAAAAATAAGACAAACAATATATAAATCAATTCGAATTAGTGTAGGCTCAAAAGAATCACTACCTTAGCCCTAGATGCAAACTATATGTAAATCTCAATGTAGGAAGGATTCTACATGAACCACGATATCACTCAATTAAGAGAGAGACAATACATGTGTGGTGATGGAAGAGAAGGAATGGGCATCTAGGCTTGAACATCTCTCTCTCTCTCTCTCTCTCTCTCTCTCTCTCTCTCTCTCTCTTTTCTTTGGATGTTTGGGAAGGTGGGTGTGTATAGGTTTGTGAGTAGAGAAGAGGCGCATGCCCCCTTTTATAAGGGACATGGATTACGTCCTATCCCCACCCGTCTCCACTTAGGAATATGCATGAGCTTTAAGTGACTACCGTGATGTATGGCCTTATCCACACCGTCCATCCATTTTTTTTCATATCATTTTAGGGTATAGTCCTAAAAATGAGTCAGATCCAAGGCTCAAGTGGACTACACAATGGGGATTAAACTCTTATCGTTGAAAACTTCTTAGGGGCCACATAAGTTTCGGATGGAGTTGATATTTGTGTTTTCTCTTCATCTAGGTCTATATAACTTTATGAATAGGTTGGATGGCAAATAAGCATCACGGTGGGCCTTTAAAAAGTTTCAACGGTGAGAATCATTATCACAGCTGCTTCCTGTAGTGTGGTCCACTTGAGCCTTGGATTTGCCTCATTTTAAGGTTTATACTCTAAAGTGATACGAAAAAATGGATGGATGGTGTGGATCAGACCCATACATCAAGGTGGCCACTCAAAGATCCTACCTGTTCCCAACTGGAGACTCGCGAGGGTGAGGCACAATTTACATCCTTTTGTAAGTGGAGTTGGCGTGACTAGGGGTGTACATCGAGTCGAGTTGGCCTCAGCTTGACTCGACTCAGCCACTAGCCAACCTCAGCTCGGCTCGGTCCTCAAGCCTGACTGTATTTGAGACAACAGGTTCGGTTCGATCAGCAGCTCGGGCCAATTTCAGCCGAATTCGCCATTGCTACATTTTCACAAACACCTAGACTGCACCTTCAAAATCTCACTGTATTTGAGACAACAGTAATGGTTTTACAGATATTTTATGAAACACCTTCTAAGCAACATAAAAATCAAGAAAAAAAGGGTGTCGGTTTCATATACATACTTTCCTTGCACTGCCCACACTTCTTTAAGTCATTTCATCGAACACTTGGTGAGCAACATTAGTATCAAAGTAACCGAGTCATATAACTGGTTCGATCCGAGTTCAATTCGAGCTAAGTTCGAACCGAGTCGAGTTAAGCTGGGGCCAGCTTGAATTCGACTCGAACTCATTTTTGAGCTCAAAAAATCAGCTCAACTCGGGTCAAACTCAACTTCGAACCGAGTCGAATCGAGCCTTTTCGAGTTAAGTCGAACGAGCTAACCGAGCTAGCTCGGTTCATGTACACCTCTAGGTGTGACAGGGGTGTGTCACATCTCACTTGAATTGTGTTTGTTAAAATTTTATTTTCTAGCGATCTTTATTTATATATATAATTCATCCACGGTGTCAGAATCGTTGAATATGGTGAGAGTACGGGATTTTCCTAGTGATTCGAAATTTAGATTGACTTATCTTGAAAATTCTCATAGTGGGTGCCAAAACGGACTTGATCTCAATTAATGGTCCACGCTTAATGATCATGACCTAAATTTTGGAGAAATGTGTAGTTAGGATAGACAAACGATTGAAAAAAATTAGTGGTTAATCGATAATGGAAAAAGTCTAAATCTGAAATTTTACCTATTGCATCAAAATGAAGGAATTAGCTTTAAGGCGATTAACATTCAACGGTGTTCGAACATACATCAGGCCTAAATTTTGTATGATCTCGTATTTGTATGTGGCCAAAGTGTGGTCCAAATTTGAGTTGCGATTAACTGTATAAAGTGGGTTAATCAGAAGGTCAAGATTTAAAAAGAGTTGGTAAGCCTAAAATGGCTAACTTCGCGTTTAAGGAAAAGCTAACCAAGGTCGGGCTCTCAAATTCCACACTTGGTCCATATGATGTGCAATCCAAGTCATTTGTATGATATGAAATATCCTACTACGACTATCCAGGAGCTTTTCTCACTCGATAGACACCAAAATCAACGGTTATAGGGCTTATTTATCAATTAGGCCACTTTTATAATGATCTAAGGGCTAAAATTCAACATGTATGGTTAATTTATAATACATAGGTGTTGTATAAATTTTCACATCAAACGGATTATGAGAAACATATGATTTACAATTGAAGGATATAGGTTATGACATTTCTGTAATTATTGCTGAGAGTTTTGAGAAATCTAATGATTCTACATAGTAATATGTATGTTTCTGAGCAATTCTTATAAAATAATTTATATCTAAATAATTACAAATAAAGATTTATTTATCAAATAAGTTAAAATTATTATTAATTAAGGTGAGATATATATATCAAACAACATGATGGATGGTCAGATAACATGTCAAAAATATAAAAATATGATGGCTAGTACTTTGACAATGTATGTAAGTAGATGTACGATCCGTGTCACGTCCGAAATTCGGTGCCTGAGTTGGCTAGACCTGACTCCTAATCTTAGGTTATGATTAAAATTTTTTAAATATTCACAACCACAAGTTTAATAAAAATAACATTATAATAAATCAAATATTCATCAAATACAATGTTTAGACTCACTTTTGATTTATTTTTTTCACTATATAATTTTTTTCTAACATAAATAAATATATCACTACGACCAAACATACAGTTAGATCGTCGATTTACTTCGCCCTTGACTAATCTCTGAACCCTTAAATACTGTTAATGTAGGGGTGAGCATAACACCTCGTGGGATCGTATCCAACCAAATCTAAAATTTATATAATTATACAAAATATACAAATAATGAAAATAATATATTTAAAGTTTAAAACAAGAATTAAAGTACCGAGTCTTAAAAGATGAGATGAATGCAATACTAGAATTGTAAATATGTTCCAAATGCTAAACTTTTTATGAATGTCATAATTAACAAAATTAAATAATCATCATCTCTTACAACATTATACTTAAGTGGATGGTCATGTTGTATAAAAACCTACGCACCAGTACCTTGAGATAAAGGACCCATTCATACGTTAGTTGGTCAAACTACTGCTTCAGTTGTACCTCTGGCATATGTTCGCACACACAATTGTACTCATACGTTATATACAAATGAAACTCTAAAGGATCTAGTGAGTTCTAAGGTCTCTCACCGAAGGGACCCAATCGCTTTACTTGCTAGCTTTAGGGGCTTCCACCCAAGGAACACAATCGCCTTACTTGCTAGTTTTAGAGACTTTCACTAAAGAGACACAATCGCCCTACTTGCTTATGCCTTTTAGGGACATTCTCAGGGCAGTACATTCGCATTCCAACATTCATTTTTAATTAAAAATAAATATGTACACAATATGCGTAGCCATCATCCATTTAAATCGAAATAATTAAACATGTAACTTACTTCAAATTAGTTACAAATTACATACTTACATCACATATTTTTCGTTATTATCAAATTATGTATATAAGTCGTTGTAAAGTTCAATGACTGTTAACTCAGTAATTATTTTAATTAGATAATTAAAATCCTTAATTATAAATTTAAAATTATTATTTTTAATATAAGTTAATAATTAATTTATTAAAATTAAATTTTATTTAAATTCAAATAAAAATTTTCTTTATAAAATTATAAATAAGCAAAGCATAGGAACTCTTAAAAGTAATCCTTGCTAAACTCTGAATCCAAATAAATTAATGTATTATTTAGATTTTAGTAATTTTAATTTAATTAATTTAGTACTATATAAATAAAATATGACTATTTTTTTTATATAATTTTCTGTTTCCTTCTAATATATTATAGGAAAGATTTATTATAAACATATTAATTGGATTCTTTTTTTCTTTTCTATTTTTATCATACGAATTGAATTTCTATTTTATTAAGTTTATCATATTAAAGTTAAGTAACTACATAGATAGAAAATTCACATTAATAATTAATTTTTAATATTTAAAATTTAATTTATCAAATGTCAAAATTTTAAATTAATAATAATTATTATTTGTTTATTTAGAATTAAATTTGAAATTTAAATTTACCTAATCAAAATTAATTTTATAAATCCTAAAATTCATAACTTAATTAAATTACCAATGAACAAGTAAGTTAATCAATGTTAAATTAAATTTAAACTTAGATTAGTTAATTGTATATCAGTATTCCCAAATTGAAATTGTACTCAATTTATATTTAATTCTAATAAGCTATACTAAATTATTAAATTTGAATTTTAGTTGTTATTAAATTTTACCTTATGTTATACATATTATTATTTTAATTAGTATGAATTATTTTGGTATATTATTTCTGAAAAAATTCTAAAATTAATAACTTGAGTCAACCTACATATTTACGTCAAAATGAATTAATTTAAAATGTAACTTGGATTTTAAAAAATTAAATTTAATTTTTATATAATTGTAATACTCTAAAATTATTTTGTATTAAATTCAGTAGTTTAGAAATTTAGTTTATATATTTTTTTACTCTAATTTTGTTAAACATTTTTTTCTCCAAATATTTCATGAATAAAAATATCAACAATAAATAATAATTTCTTACAAAATTCAATTCAAAAGCAATTAACTATAATGATAAAAAAATAAAAATAAAAAATTTAATAGCAATAACTATAAAAATTTCTAGTTAGAGATGGATCACTCACCTTGATAAAATTTTCACCAAGCTTTTTTTTTTTTTCATCTCATTTATTTATTTTTGTATTATTTTTTCTCACACTTTCCATTCTTATGCTTATATGACTACAACCAGGACCCTATTTATATTAGGGAGTTCTACGAGACGTAATACACGTGAAAAAAAAATAAAATAAAATAAAATAAAATAAAATAAAACGTATCCTTTCAATTGCATCTCACCGTTTAATTTAATTTATTATAAAAATTACATCACATGTGGATAGGAAGTGATGTATGTGTTGCGTGGTTGTGCATGTGCATGATTATACATGTGGTGCATGGTTGTGCATGTGCATGATTATACATGTGGTGCATGGTTGTGCATGTGCATAGTTGTGCATGTGTGAGCAGTGTATACATGGGTATACATGTAAAGTGATTAATGTACAATGGATGGTTGATTAGGTGGGTGGGTTGATGGATCAAATTGATGGATGAATTTGGGTGGTGGATGACGAATTGAGAAGTTCTTTGAATGGTGATGATTTGTGTATGGATTTAGCGGTTTTATTTTATTGGTTTAAGCCACTTAACGGATGGTTGGTTGATCTTGTAATAAAACTTATACAATTTGAAGTTGTTGGATTAGTCATTGTGATGTGTGGTCTAAATTAGTGACCCCTGATGATTGTCACATGCTTTTTCATTTATAATACTCATGTGATAATTATTTTAATACTAATTAATATATATATTTATATTTTATTAAAAATTAATAGTATTTAATAAATGTTATTAACCCTTTACAATGTTAAAATTTAAATGGATATGCTACACATGTTTATGATATATTACATTAGAGAGTTATACTGTACATGAATAGATAGTTGTAATGTATTGAAAATAAGATTTAAGTGGACCATATGGTACCTCAATGAGTAGAGAGGTCGATGTACGATTGATTTTATGAGTGAGTTATCCGTTGGCAAGATATGGGCCGTCGAATTTATGATTGTACGTATGGATACATGAATGGTTTTATACTCTTTTAAAATTATGAGTTTACTACCAAAATATGTATATGACTTGTAGACCTCTAAAACTTATTAAATCATATTCTAATGTAAGAAGTACTCCATTAAGTTTATCTGGAGAAATGTGAGAATCATCATATTGATTTTTGTTTGATTTTTAGATGGCCCAATTGGTGGATCCAGGTATGATGTATGATTAGATAATAAAATACAGGTAAAATAATCAAATAATTAAGATTCTAATCTGACATACACGTTAATGTATGGTTACTTTCATACATAGATATTTACAAAAAGAGTTTTTAGTTGATCATATAGGTGGATCGTCAGATAAACGGCTTAGATGATTAAACTACAATCTTAAAAAATGGATGGATGAGTAGGCAATCGCATACTTTACGCGGCATATGAATGGTTAGATTTAGTATATGTTTTATGGTTAGATTTAAGCCGGTCAATGAATACACGATTGATCTTAGGTGTATGAGTAAATATAGTAAATGTATGCATACACACACACACACACACTAAAACCATTTAATTATCAATCCACTAAATTAATAATTCATGCATATCACAACTTACACATTTTATGGACGCATGTCTGCATGAATAAATGAAAAGATTATGCATGAATACTTAGATGAATACAAGTGTGCATGTATGCAGATGTATGCGTGCACACTAAAATCTCAGGTCATGAGACTCAGGTTTGTAAATGGATGAACACAAAATAAGTTTTTGGAGTGACCAAGAGGTAAAACATGTATACTCTTATATTTAAGTAACTTGTTCACATATATCGCTTTCTTGTATTGTAGTTTTGATGGTGGGTTAAGCATATTCATGTTGGTGAACAAGATGGATGGATCATCATCTCGATTCGATACGTGTATGGGCGGATGTAAAGATCAGGTAGTTTAGTATGATCGGGTGGTCCAAACTCAAAGTGGACCGTAAGATATCTTTAACCATTGGTGATTAGTTGACTAAACGGTTGGTTATGATGGAAAAGTAAGAATATTATATTTATGATGATCATGTCTTAAAAATCAACAGTCGGATGACTTGATTTATGGATGAAAATTACTCCTAACGGTTAGATTCAGATTAGAGAATAGATGTAAGGTTATGATATGCTAAATTGGTGACATACACATGTATATATTAAATTAAATTTCATGGTAACACTTGAGAACTTTTAATACTCGAGTATTGAAAGTTCGAGGTGTTATACTAGATCATTGCATCTAGTCTTTAATCAAGTCTGACTTAACGGGGGGGACATTTTCAGTTCAATGACATTGACTCGAATAGATTCTAGCATCCTCACGCATCATAATTACACATGAAATCCAAATACATGCCCTTGATCACATGTGTGGCCTCGTGTTTGATTGAATCAACACAACAAAACTCATAATGGATGAGTGATGCTAGATAATGAACATTTTTGGGGTCATACTCTATCCATGATAGGTGGACATATGAACAAGTCACAGAGCCCCAATTCCACTTATACATAATATATGTACCAGGGCCAAGGATTCCCAAATACAAATACAAGGACAACCCATGTTCAATCTAAGAGGGGGCCATGGGTTGGATGGCTATATCCTATGGTCCATCTATGGTGGCACATCGGATCAATGGTCTGGATCATTAAATAACTGGTCCGCTACTATGGAGTTTCAAACTAAAAGTTTTCATGTGTTTCTTCGGTCCATCCCATGAATAGCGCTCACATTCTTTGGTAGAAATAACTCATAATATTATACGAACAAGAAACCTAAGAATGTGATGTATATCATCATCCTAAATCAAGGATGGACCCAGTGTTATCAGAATAGTACAATTTGCGATATGAATCGTCATATCGTACGGGTGTGCGATTTGAATCATACACCCAAATCACAAATTCCAAATAATCGTACAATAATTGTATTGAATCGTATGATAGTCGTATATTGCATAAATGGGCCCAAAAATTATTTACAAAATTCAAAATTCATTTTTTTAATATTTTATTTTCCTTTCTTTGTACTATTTTGCTTATAAAACATAAAAAATGTCTCTCCCAATAGATATATCCTCAATTTTTCACTTTAGATAGAGGGAGAGAGGCAAGAAGAGATTTTGATATTCAAATACTCAAAATAAAGAAATCAAAATACTATTCATAGTAGAATTGAAATGCACATGATTCTACAACTAAGAAAGGTATAAAAGAACAAAATTATTAAAGAATTCTTATATATTTTATAAGGTAAATTTTTCGAAAGACAACAAAAGAAAACAAAGAAAAAAAGAAAAAATTCCCTTAAGATGATGATATATATACCATATGCATTTTCTAAGTTGATAATCCGGTGATATGTATTACTTTTTCGATACAAGTTGAAGGTAAATGGAAGATTAATGAATTTTTAATCTTTTCTTATTTATATTTTTTCATTTGTTTTTTTTATATGTATATTTTAAAATCAGAAAAATCTTACCATTTACGGTACGATATGGACAGACCTAACAGTGTCCTTACAAGCCCAGTTCATGCTTCCCACAAATGGGCCCATAGTTTGGTGATCTAAACCCCTTATCTAAGGGTTTCTATTCACTTGGGCTGAACTTTCCCAACCCAAGAACTGGACTAAACATATACGAACCTTGTTATAATAATCATTAGCTTTGGAATTGGGCCTGATGATATCATGTGGCCCAGCCCATCATTTTGCATATAGGTGGGTCAGTTTGGTAGTGTTCAAACCGAGATCATTTACTTAAATGAGCCTCTTTTCTGGTTCAAGCCCAACCCGCTAACCGTTTAGCATGACTGGAACTTAGTCCAATGGCCCACCCAACATTTATGGCGCCCATTGCAACCATGGACAGGCCAAGGTCACAAATCACACCAATGGTAGGATCTTAATTGCTTGATTGGAGGACTTTTTTTTTTTAACAGCGAGTGCAGATTATTGATCTCTCTTTGGCCAGAAGTGGATTCTGCAAGGTACTACAATTTCTGGTACCTGATCATTTTTCCTGCCAACATGATCACTTGTTTAGAACATGAGTGCCAGAAGATGTAGGCCAGACCCTGATGCCACCTCACACAGAAATCAGGCCATCGTGCTGATTTCGTGGGCCACAATTTGAAGTCAAAGAACAATAGACGGTCTTACTCGTGTTAGCCCACGTGGTGAGGGGATCCACCTATTTTCGACAAGGGATACTGCAAGCTACAGTGGATTCCTTTATGCAACAGTCTTTTATAAGGGGCAGCACATTCTGGGCTTTCAGATAGGAAATGCAATGTGCTTTCAGATCGGAAATGCCTTTGGAACTGTCAAAACAGAGGAGAGTAAATCTAAAAAGACTCTCTCTCTCTCTCTCTCTATATATATATATATATGGAAAAGGTTCTATGTCGTCGAGCTCATGGGAACTTTCCATGGGGTCAAGCTGTGTGGGCCCCACCGTGATGCGTGTCGAACATCTGCCCCATCAGTCAGATGCACCATTCCATGGTGGGCCTCATTCTTAAAAATCAATTGAATTGATGACTTTTGTGGGCCACACTATGTACAAAAGTTGAGAGGGGTTATCCTCCCATTAAAACATTGATAATCATTTTTTGGGCCCACCGAGCTGTGGTTCACAAATCCAGCCCATCCATTGTGTGTGCCCCACTTGAATGAGGGGTTAGACCAAGTTTCAGATACATCCAAATTTTAGGTGGGCCCCACCAAGTACTTTTATATGTTTTAGGCATGTTTTCATGTGATTTTAGAGGGCATACTGAACGGCTGATTTTTGGGATCCCATAATTTAAAGTAGACCCATCAAATGCACAGTGTGGATGTTTGACATGCATCATGGTGGGGCCCACGCTGCTCGACCTCATGGGTGGCCATGTCCTAGATGATCAATGGCAGCATCGTTTGTTTGGATAGGTGCATTGCTTACAAGATGATAGAACCAAAGGGAGTTTTTTAAATCACTTGCATTAGTAGCAATAATGTTTAATTACCTCTTGTTGATTCATGCTAATGAATTATTGTAGAGTGTGTGTGGGCAGAGTTGGGCATTGAGTTGAGTTGGACTGAGTTAGGGTTAACCAGACTCAACCTGGTTTTGAGATAGACCTAACCCTTGACCTGACTCGGTACTGAGTCTAACATGCTCAACCTGATCCGAGTTTTGGTCTGGCCTGTACTAACTCGAACTAAGTTTGACCTAATCACAGGGATGAGTCGGTTCAAGTCAGCACCAAGTTGGTCGGAGGGCTCAAGTTTGGTGGTGGGTGGGTGGTTGTTGGCCTCGGGAGAGGAGTAGGGAGGGAGAGAGTTCGAGTCTTGTACAGTGGATAGGTTAGATTTTATACACACACACACACACACACACACAATCTAAATTTGAGTTGAGTCGGGTTTCGGATTGAGTCGAGTAAGTATTGAGTTGGATTTCGGGTCGAGTTAGTACCAAGTTAGATTTAAGGTTGAGTCAAGTTACTAGATGACCTGGACTCGACTCAGTTTGAGTTCGGATTGGGTGAAGTCTACTCAGTTTGGATCAACTCACTCATTCAGTTCAGGTCGAGTTGGGTTTGAACAAGTTTGAGTCTGCCGGGTCAACTTGTCCTATGCCCAGCATTATGTGTAGGGGTGCCTATTGTGGTGCCCATTATTGTAGAGGTCATGGGTTCAAGTGCCCATTGTGGTGTGTGGATGTGAATTAATGTTCAATTACCAAAGGGTGCATTATTGTAGAGGTCCTGGGTTCGAGCGCCCATTGTGGTGTATGTGGGTATGAATTACTGTCAAGTCCGGCCGAACTCATCTCATATGTCGCGAAGATCCTCCAGTGTACATGGGCTATTCCGAGCTGGGCTGAGTATGTCCATACCAGCCTATGAGCAAACTAGACTGCCCACGTCACATCCGGCCCACTATCTAAGCAATTAAGTCAAGGCTGGCCTAGAAACTACAAGTAAGCCCAAGTGGGACGCAGCCATGATTTTAAAGTCAGACGAGTTCCGGTGGAACTAGTCCGAAGCAACTCAGACTTAGTCAGACCCCATACCATTCGAAACCATGAATCACCTCCAACCTGGCTGAATTGGGTTGACTAATCCGCAGTCTGGGTTGGGGTCTGGTTGGGCCAACCTTTATGATCTTCAAGCCCATCTCTAGGCTAATCAGTTCTTGATATTAAAACGCAGCTAGCCAATCATTTGGGACTTTGCCTCAGACCAGATCCTGCTCAGAGATAGCTGGTTGGAGCTGGGCCTGGACCAGCTTGGCCGACCTTCATCCTGCTCACACAGGACTGAGAAAAATCACTCAATCTGAAAACAACTAATTCAACCTGTTAACCCGAGTATAACTAAAACCAATTCAAATGAAAATTTTAGTATATCACCAACGTTACTTCATTGGATTTTTATTTATTTATTTAGCATGAGCATTAGGTTCGTTTGAGTGTAGCACACTCATGTGGATGTGACAATGACGAATGACGATTTCAACCCTAGATCATGATGACCGTGTGTCCCTTGTCGACAAAACATTAATGTCTTAGCAAATATGCAGTGTCACCTTAAACATACATGAGTGTAGATTATGTGGAGAGTGACTCCTCTAGGTATCTTTGAAAATTTGAGATTAGAAATAATGGTTGTTGAATGGTGAGAGTTGTTCATAGATCTCATTGCCATTTTGTGCGGTCCATGGATCTCATTACCATTTCGTGCTGTGACCATCACAGGAACTTGGGATATATCTTTGAATATCATACTATGGGAAATATGGTCACCCTGTGTGAAGAGGCAACTTGGTTCATAATAGACAATCTCCGCCATTGATGGCTGACTTCGTATCAGTATGCCCTTATATTTATCCCACATGGGAGTGCGAGTGTGTCATGAATACATGATCTTATTAAACATTTGAAAACTTTGGTGAATCGAGTTCAAGTCATCCGTTTGAAACTTATTAGTTTAAACTATGATTAGACTTGGGGATATATAAAAAGACAATTACTCTATAGACCTGAGAATGTGTAAGAGATAATAATCTTAGTTGGATGGCTTTGGCTCTCTCTATGAGTACAAGGCTATTAAAAGTAGGTGTAGTTGGACATGTCTATTATAATTTATTGATTCTTGCACGGGTTAATAAAGAATCCACCCATTTGACTTAAGGACATGCTTATGATTAAATTTACTAGATCAAAGGCTCATTAAGTGATTTTATCACTAGGTCTAACATTAAAAAAAGTTGAAAATGATTTTATGAAAATTTTCAATAGTTAAAGTTTTATTTTAATTATAAAAGCTATTTTAATTGCACTTGATGATAATTTGATTGTCCGCTATTTAATCAACATATAATATAAAATTTTGATGAATTGTTATGATAGTTGAAGGATTAGAGCATAAGTACATATACAAAAAAGATAGATTGACAAACTTTTTAGAATACTTGAAAAGTTTGTAAGATGATGGAGCACCATTGCAATCCCTACTTCCTCATATTTTAGATCCCATCTTAGAAGGGAGCCAATAATAAAGCCCTTGGGATCCCCTCTTTGGGGTCACCTTAGAAGAAGAGAGAGAAATCCTTCGGTCTTCTCCTTTTTATTAACTTCTCTCATCCATGTTGTAGGTCAAACATTGGCCCCTACTAGAACAATTGACGGTGGCTCTATCCTCTCCTAAAGATAAATCGGAGGGATCCCTCTTAGGCAAACAGGAAAACTACACTGCAATTTCAATTGTGCAAAGGTACAATCGACCGTTCATCTTGATTTTAGAGAATTAAAAATATGATCCTATCAAAGATGGGGATCCTAAATATAAGATTGATTTTTTAAAATAACATTTAAATTCCACAGTCTTTTTGTTAAAAATCCACCGGTTCTACCCATGATGTGAGCTAAGAACCCAGGCTTGAACCTGCTTTTTGGTGAGTTTGGTATGCATTTAGTTAGGTTTGGTGGGAAAGCCCAGTCATTTATGGGAATTTAGGCCCGACCTGGAGCCCAAGAGAGTTGGTGGCGCCTACTTTCAGTCATTTAAAAAGAAAAAAGAAAAAGAAAATAAGGAAAAAGTTGAAACATTCATTGGTGGTGTAGATCAAAGGCTACCCACATTTCAAACAAAACAAACGGATGATTTTATGCTGGTGGGCCCAGACATGTACCGCGTAAGAAATACGTTCCGGAGTCGTTTCTCTTTTGTTTTAGATGAGAAAAAGCGTAGATAATCCTTGAGTAGGATTTTGTGGGGCCCACTCCCCATCATCGTCCAATTAAGAGCTGATCCCAATAAAATTTTGACCACAGTGAGATATAGCTGTGGGTTGATTTAGTACTGGACTATTCCCAGTTGGCTATTCCCTTTTACATATGTGCGCTACACGTGCGTAAGTGGTGCAAGCGTGCAAGATCAAAGATGTTTCATTGGATGGGACCTGTGGTTAAGGTGTCCTAGTCTAAAAATCAGATGCTCCACAGAAGCGCGTGCCTGAATTTAGCGCTAGGAAATGTGGGGGCGCAATAAGCGTTCCTAATAGGGTAAAGCTACAGCCCAATCGTGCCGCTGTGATTTGGAGCCAGTGATTGCGGTCGACCAGTTTGGTGACTCTCCTACCGCGTTTGCCTCAAAAGTCTTCTTGCTTGGAAATCCTCGATCTTATTAGTGCTGATCTACTGGTAAAATGTCGAAAGAGATACAACAACCGTCCACGTTTGGCCATTGGAAATTTCCGATCTATGAGGGACTTTTTTTTTTGTTTTGTTTTTATAATCTAAGGTGGAGCTACCGAACTATGGCCCCACTTGTCAAAAATCCACGTATGCTATACACTAATTGTCCCTCACCTTTTGGCAGGCCATGGCTTACTGTATCATTTTTCACGGTTTCAACGCTGAGGTCTTAGTATGTTATATCGATCCTAGTGTGGGTGGTTAATTGTGAAGTGTGAACTGACAGTGGAGGTATACTAACAAGCCAACCGAAAGAAAAGACAAAAAAAAAGAAGCAATGGATGCCTGGTGAAGCGGATTGCGTGGTGTGCCACAGGCAACTGACCTCGGTAGTGAGTTGAGGTCACTAAGTTACGTGGCCCCACCATGATGTATTTGTTATATCCACACCATTAGTTCATTTTTTGATATCATTTTCGGCCATCAGCCCAAAAATGAAGCTGGTCAAAAGTCGAATAAAACCACACCATATCATTTTAGGACATAAACCTGAGAATGAGTCTGGTCAAAAGCCAAAACAAACCACACCACTAAAAGCAGTGGGGAAAGTGATTCCCAAGGTTGAAACTTTCTTAGGGCCCACCGTGATACTTACTTTCCATCCAACCTGTTCATAAGGTCACACACACCTGGATGAAGGGAAAAAAAAAATCAGAATAATCAAAATATTCTGTGACCTTACGAAATTTTCTATGGTAGATGTTCAATACCCAGCAGTATGTGGTGTGGTCCATTTGAGAGATTTATATCCGACTCATTTTTCTGCTCAAACCTTAAATTGATCTCACCAAATGGACGAACGGTTTGGATATAACACATAAGTCATGGTATGTCCACGTATTAATGACGTCAACACACGGCTGAGGTCGCCTGTGCGTGGCACACCACATAGTCCGCTTCCGATCTCTGAGGCCACTTTGATGCATGTGTGACGTCAACATGACTCAAATTGCTTAGGGTAGGAATCGGCACCTATGTACATACTATGCTGACGGGGCAAAGTTCGGTGGGCCCCACCATCATGTTACTTTCCATTTTAACCTATTCAAAAGGTCACACGGACTGGGATGAATGGAAAACCACTATCAGTTTGATCCAAAACTCCGGCGGCCTTAAGAAGATTTTAATGATATGCGTTCAATCCCCACCAATTCTTGTCGCATGGTTTACTTGAATTTTAAAATTTTTTCATGTTTGAACTCAAGTCCTAAAATAATCTAGCATAAAAAAAACTGTGTGAATATAACACATACATCATAGTGGGGCTGTTTATTAAGTTCAGATCCAAAATGTAAATGGCCACACTATTTGGCTATTTAAGGTCAAATATTGAAACCTTCTTTTGGGACAAGTTTTCGAACAGGCGATATTTGTCTTTTCCCTTCATACAATGTGAATGATTTGTGACCCGAATGGATGGCAGATTTGTCTTTTACCTTCATCCAATATGAATGACTTGTGAACGGATTGGATGGCATAAACACTAAGGCAGGCGGTATGAAAGTTGAAAGGGTGAATATTTTTATCTCTAATATCTATTATAGTGTGGCCAACTTATATGTTAGATTTATCTGATGTTTGAGTTCATGTCCTAAAATTAGCTAGAGAAATATACAGACGGAGTGGATAATACGGAAATCTTGTTAGCCCTACAGAGCTTAGGGTTATCGTTAAGGGGATTCTGTAGCCAGGTAACCATGCCCCTGAGAGCTGATATTAACTCTTACAGTCTAAGAGGACATGATGTAATGCTGATGTGGAAAGTCGTGGCAAGGGAACTGATGTGGGCCCCAGTCGGAGATTATCCAGTCAATTAATACATGGCCCCTCTTTGAAAGATAATGGTTTTTAGAAGTGGAGTTTGTTTTACGTGTGTCGTTACTCAGGACACCTTCTGGGCCCACTCGCAAAGATGCCTAGATGATAAGAGCCGTCCATATTACGACGTATGCTATATCAAATGGGGCATGAGAAGTTATATTGATGATTCTGATCATCCTTATATAGGTTTTTTTTTTTGTTAGCTTGTTAGTACACCCCAATATCAGTTCACACATCACTATTAGCTCCTTCCAGAACCGATACCAAGACCTTGGTATTGGAACGGAGTATATTTCACTCAGTCTACCACTTGAGCTATGGATTCGGGTGTGATCATCCTTATTGTTTAAACATCAATTCGTTGAAGAAAATTTTCAATGGATTACATTCCACTTAAATAAATCAACGGGTGAAACATCTTTTCAACCTGACTATTTAATCATTGGCCACTCAAAATCGAATAAGGGGATGAACCTCCGGACTTTTTAACCATGGAGTGCTCCACCTGTGAACGCAGGAAAAACGATTTATAGAAGCGGAAGAAATTATTCAATTCTTCTCCCATCTGTGGCCCATCTAAACGAGGGATGCAGATTGCATGCTGAAGTAGGGATGTGCTACCGGGCAGTGCTCTGTGAGTCCCATAATGATGTACATGGCTAAGATGGGCCAGAGAAGGCCCGGTCAGATGTAGAAATGATCAGGACCATTGGAACCTTAAAACAGATGCATCTCACAAATCAAAATAGGTATTTTGACATATCTTATATGGGGCTCAAAAAGCTAATCTAGCCGAACAACCCTGTCCATGCCGGATTTGCAACATATGGTCGAAATTTCATTTTATTTTTATTTTTATTATAAATTATAAGTTTTAATTCAATTATAACTTTTGATATTTTGAGTTGGAGAATAACATGGTTAGGCCAAATTGGATACTTATTATTTTTCGCCAAAAATCTTGAAGTCCAACTGTAATGGTGACACTATATAAATAGTAAGTTTACTATTCATAGTTGAGTCTAAAACTCCGTATTAAGTTTGAGTTCACTATTTAAAGTACTATAATTTTATTTTTTATTTTATCATCAGTTAATTTATTTCAAATTTATTAAAAATTATTTTTATTTTCATACTTGTAAATTTGAGAAATCTATAAAAAGAGACTAGAGAGTTCAGTGGATTCATCATATTATCCGCCATAATCGGCCTCATCACGTCACTACTTGAGTAAATTAGGTTAATTGAGAAATGTCGGACGTGCCTGCTCCATTGTTTTCCAGCCAGTTTACACCCATTATTCCCAAATTGCCCCTTCTCATAGAGAAATGTTTAGGTACTACCAAGGGCACCACAAGCTAACGGTACTGTGCCTTCTTTCCCACCAAGATCATCTGCTGCAAAAAGCAGGTTCTTCTACTAGCCAGGTGGGCCAAACCATTCAAATCAATTTACTGCAGACGATCTGACCCAAAATCAATTTACACCATGTGATCCACAACTCAGATGTCCCATGCATGTGATCTGGAGGGAAAGCATGTATAGCAAGCTTACATTACTGAAGGCAGTGCCTGATCATTTCTCAAAAAAAAAAAAGGAAAAAAAAAGAATAGAAAAGAAATGGCCTTTTCTTTTGGGTGCAACTGCACTGATGAATAAAATTGCCATTATTAGTAGAATAAAGTGAAAATAATACCTTCTCTGCCATTATGTCTTCAGGCCTAGCTTCAAAACTGCAATTATTCTGCTTTTAGCTGTACTAGAAAGTTTAGTTAAATGCAATTGCAGAATACTTCTTACGGATGAAATCATCACTGCCATTATTTTGTATCTTCTTTCTGTTTTATGGAGAATATGGTTCATTGCCACCAAGTGTTGGGGGCCTTGCACAAAACATTAGGATCTAGCCCTCCAGAATAAATCAGAATTATGGAATAACAAAGTAATGAAATAAATCAAAGCATCAATCACACACCACACAAGAGATTTTTATATGAAAAACCCTTAAAGAGGTAAAAATCACGGGACCTCGTCCAGATCAACAATCCACTATGAAGTAGAACGTTACAACCGATTATAAGCACACCTTGCTATGATCAAACCTTCATCACTCATGCATGAGTGGATAAACAGTAAGAGAACAAAGAAAAACTGAGAGATCTCATCGATTATGAGGACGTAGAAGCGCTGAGATATGATAAATCACTTCTACGAGCATAACCTCCCTTCTACAAGCTTTCTATATCTCTCTCTCACACACCTTTGATATCTTTCTTGTGTTTTTCTATCACCATCATACCCTAGAAAAACCTTAGAGATCCCTTTTTATAGTTTTAAGAAACTCTTTTCCGCATCCTAGTTATGAAAGGACTTGCGACACGAAATCCGCGCAAAATTGCGGAACGAATTTGCATAAGTACGACTGGTCGTGCGCCACCCACGACCGGTCGTGCACCTTCCACGACTGGTCGAGCACCCCGGATAAAAATATCCAGATCTCGCTGGACTTCGAGTCGTGCAACTCACGACTGGTCGAGCACTAGCCCATGACCGTTCGTGTAGGGCTCACGACCAGTCGAGCATGGGACAAAAATCCCATCACCAAGATATATATTTTACATCTCATTCCAACTAGTTTTAGTCTTGTAGATGAAAAGTTCAGGTAACTAATTGCATGAGAAAAAAAAAAGAAGGAAATTCGGCATCCATAAGATTATTCTTGAGTCCACGGAAAAAAAGGAAATTCAGAAATTTTATAGCTAATAGTTGTGTAATAAATATGAATTTTCACTTAAATCACTAATAAAGAAAAATTTTAATTTTAATTTATAATTATAAAAATAGAAAAATTCTAATTTTAATAAAAATCCTAATTTTAGCAAAACTCTTCTAAAGCTTAATTTCTAAAGATAAAAAAAATTCTAAATAAATTTTTGTCTAAAAAATATGAAAATATAAAAATCTAAAAAATAAGAAAATATGATAAAAATCCGAATGACTAAAAATAATAAATTTTCTAAAATTGGAATTACCAAAAATAATATTTGTCAAAAAATTCCATTTATGAATTGGAATGAAGCGTTTTCTTGCGAAATAGATCAACATGTCAATTGACACCATATGACCCGTTATGGTAAAAATTAATAAGTTGTGCATCTCGTAATGATAACCAAATCAAAAGTTATGGCTGATTTACAGTTCAAACTTCAAACCACAATTTCTCCCTGTCCATATTGAATTTCTCGATTCGGATGTGTCTGTTTATGCCCTGCGTGGCATTGGGTCTGAATTTGACAGATTACTTCCACTTTTATTTGGTCTTCTTTTGGCCCAACCATAATAGGAATGTATCTGTGCCATGTCCTACATCAAAATGTCTCACCCATCAAAATATAAGTGTAATAGATTTTAACTTGTTGAAAATTGCACTTGGTTATTATTTTGGTGGATGCCTCTAGTTGCATAGCTTACATAAACAATACATATGGTTGTGTGGCCGATAAATATTTGTTGTTTATATGTATGTATGCATACCAACATGCATGTAATACATAAATAAATGGGTTTGAGCAAGGTCCAAATATGTATTGGAATATATCCACACTTATCCCAATTATCAACCATACTTAAACAAATACCTACAACACCTAGAACCATTTAACTACACATACGGAGCTGAGTTCTAGTATCCATTAGGTCCACCAGCCCATTCACAACCCTATTTGGGTATCAAGAGCAACTTTAAATGTATTTTTGTTTCGTCAATTACCCTGTAATGTAAAGGAAAAATGTTATCATCATGATTTTATCACCACTAAACCAAACATGAGAATTGTCTAACATATTCAGGAGATAAGTAAATGAATTTATAATCATTACACATTTTCACATAACTGTTTATACCAAAAATCTATACAGACCAGATAAACGGTGCAGATTTAGCCACATGACACATAAGATATTTGAGAAGTATGTGTTAGAAATTCAGAAATCAACTCATCTTTCCAAGGGTATTTTTGGCATTTTGATTTTCTCCAGATAAAGGCAACTAGTTGTTTTAGACACGTTAACCCTAAAGCACGTTCTAAGCATACAATGAAGATAAGATCATGATTGATGAAATGTAACCGTTCTTTTCCCTCACTGGTTGCACATGAAGGTGCCACGTGGATAAACGATTGTTCTCTTGTCATCCATAGAAGACTATAAATAGCAAAAGCAAATACAAAGAGAATGACATATCTCCAAAACCCAACTACAAATCCAACACAACACTGTGTATCTAGCTTTAGTTCTCATCTGCTCAACAATAATAGACCCTTAGTGTAGATCTAGTCTCAGTATGCCCCTGCGCACATGCTGGACCGATTCTTAGTCATAGCCACTAGTTGTAGTTTCCTTCCATCTGTGCCTGCATGTTGGATATGAAGGAAGACTTTAACTTAAGAATTTGTCCACTTGTGCTCAAACATTGGGCTGACCTTAGTGGTAATCTCTAGCATTGCCTTTACCTCGCTCATCAACACGTTACTCTTGAAAGCATCTTGCTGCTATTAGCCAGGCCAATGATCCCGTTGTAGTGGTAAGTTACATGCCATCCCATTTTCGCTAGACAGTCCTTCAATTGAATAACACGGCTCACGTAACACTCTCACTCACATAGCTAATTCCAATGCCACTCAAAGTGGGAGCGCAGAGGAAATGATCGCTCCCTCCTTGTCCTTGTGAAGTACTCAGGGCCTCTCTACAGACCGTTTTCGACTCAATGCTTAAATTTGGCCTCGGCAAGTCGGTGAATCGAACTTCTAAAGTATTTGATGTACTAAAAGAGGTCCAAGGCCTGACCAACTTAGAGTTTTTTGAGGTTGGTCAGATCTTAAGTAAGGACAAGGATCTGACATCATTCTTTATGAGTCTGTGACCTGAGCATCGCATTGACTGGTTGAAGAAAACACTCCATGACCACTTTGGTGATTGAGGTGTCGGATCCATCTGAGGATTCGAATTTCTGGGTTTGTTGTTTTAGCCGTTTGTTGTTGGTCTATAATAACTTTGAATTACATGATTTTCTTGGATGATTTGATAACTTTTTATAATTTTTGGGACTGACACATGGTAGTATATGCGAATATGACAATTATGCTATGGCCATAACTTTTATGTAATTAACATGTTTTTTATGGTTTCACATGCATCCATTGGTTAGTTTATTTTCTTAAGACACTCGAAGACCATACAATCCAATTGCTTGGAAGGGTACGTATATACGACTGGTTTTTGTTTTTATTTAGTAAGTTTTTTTTTGTACTTTTCGATGCTTAACGATAGGAGAATGCTGCATGTAGACTAAGTTTTTGAATTTCTATTCCAACACACGAATCTTGTGTCAATTACGTCCATGCCATTGCAGATGGAAAGGATAAGTGTTACGTCGTCTTGGTGGGGTGTAGGCTTAGCATATACATATGTTGGGACAACGCTCAGGTGGAGGTGGAGGCGTTTAGTGGAGCGACACATCTTGCATTCAGGAACTGGAAAGAGGTAATGACATGCTGGGACAAACACTTCAGCAAGGCATGTGCACTGTAAGACCCGTATCCTAATCCGTACTGTTCCGTCTCTTCCAGCGATCCTTCTCATCAAATTCTGGCGACCCGCGACCTGTAATCGACTTTGTACACGACCGTAAGCCGTATCCTATAAAATTGAGTCGGCCTGATCCGAGACTTGTACCATTGCGACCGCACGGTCTCCGCGGTTCCAACGCCGCGACTCATGTACCGATTCGATACCCTGACTAAGAGATGTAAGCCAGCGTTTATTTTGAGAAAATGCCGCGCGTTTAAATTTCCAAAAGAATCTCTACAAAGTGTCAAATCAATTTTATCAATCAATCACCCATCAATCACTTTATGTCAAGTACAAGCAACCATACCTCTCTTACATCACCCTTACCTAAAGTCAACTCTCTCCCTCTCTCTCTCTTACACCACCTTACATGTCAAGTACCACTCACATCACTCCATTACTCACCTCACATCCCTCTTACAAACTCTCTCTCTCTTTCTCATTTCTCATAACAAAATCTCAAGCAAGAGAGCATCACACGTCCAAGCTCGTCCAAGTGAGAAAATGTGATTTTTGGTGGCCCACTTTCCCATCCCAAAATCTCCATCCTAGCCATCCAAATCTCATCATCCACCATCAAAGTGAAGCATAAGGAGAGTGGCATCGCAACGGACCAAGAAGATCAAGTGGTGGGTGCTTCTATAGGGTAGTTTACTTATTTTTATGATGGGCCAAGTGAGGCCCACCGATCAATGGTGTGGATCTCACTTTGGACCCTAAGATGTGGCCGATGACCCACCTTGATTATCACTTGATGTATGATTGAATGAAAGGAGGGCCCATAGTATCGGGGTCCCTCCATCACACGTGTGTCCCACCTTTCTCTCTCTCTCTTTCTCTCTTTTAATTTTTATTAAGTGTGATAATGTGGTTGTGTGGTCCATCCAAATGAACCCCACCTTGGTGTATGTTTTATCCACACCCTCCATGCATATGGTGGCCCACCTGGATAGCATGTCTGAAGGTGGGGCCCACCTTAGTATATATGTTGTATCCAAAATCGCGTCCATGGACGCTGGACGTCAGTGAAGGGTGAGCCGACAGTGGGTGTACTAACGGCAGGAGTGAGAAAAAAAGGGACTTTTTGGGAAGGGCTCTTTATACAGGCCCTGTCTTGATGTATGTTTTTAATCCAAGCCGTCCATCCCTTTCCTTAGAATATTTTAAGCGTTGAACTAAAATATGGGGCTGATCCAATCTTCTGGCGGGCCATACCTTCGGAAACAGTGATTTTCACCGTTGAAATCTTCCCTGATTTTTCTATGCACCAAAAGAATACCCAACATTGGACTTGTTGGATTTCTTACGAGCTGTATAATCTAATGGCTGGATTGAATTTACTTAAAGTGGGCCCTACACATGAAAAACTATGAAAAAACCCACTTTTCAAAAAAAAAAATAAAAATTATAAGGCAGCAGACGCTGCTGCTGCCAGAGAGGCGCAGGCAGCGCCTGCGCCAGGACGGCTGGGCGTACGAGCAGGGACCCACGACTCTAGCCGTGGGCCCCACCATAATGTTAATTTGTCATCCAATCTGTTCATTAGGTGGGCCCTTAGGGCGTGGGCCCCCCCTTCAAATATCAGCTCCATCTGAAACTTAGGTGGCCCACACCATAGGAAACAGTGAGGTTGAACGTTTACCCTTGAAACTCTTTTGGGGTCCACAAAAGTTTTGGATCAAGCTAAAATTTGTATTCCCCCTTCATCCAGGTCCGTGCAGCCATACCAGTGGCTTGGATGGAAAATAAATGTTATGGTGGGCCCCATGTGGAGCCCACAGAGTTGTATGTGTTGTATTGCCACCATCCTCACTGTGATGTATTTGATTCACTCCACCGTCCACAGCGTGGGACGGTGGAGACCACCATGATTTATGCATTTTATACACGCCGTCCACAGCTAGACGGCGAGGCCCACCATGATGCATGTGTTGCATCCAAACCGTCCACCATGTGGCAAGTTCATTTTAAGGCTTGGGTTCAAAAAAATAAGACAGATCTAGGATCACGTGGACCACACTATAGAAAGATGTTGGATTGAAAGTCCACCATTAAAATAATTGGATTACAAGATTGGACAAACATGAAAGTTGCCTTTCCTCTAAATCTAGGTCTGTGTGACCTTATGGCCAGATTGGATAGAAAATAAATGATATAGTGGGCCTTGAGGATTTTATTGGTGGAAATCATTGTTACCACTATTGTTTGGAGTGCGGTCCAGTTGATCCTTTTGAGATGATTCATGTATATATACATTGATGTATTGTGGCCCGTTGTTGGGGCCCACTTGAGTATATATATGGTGCCCAATTGGTGTGGCCCATCTGATATACATTAAGCCTATGTTATGAGGCTCATTTGATATATTTTTGGCTCGTTGTTGAGGCCCACTTTGATAGATGTAAGGCTCATATTATGAGGCCCATCTTGATTTATTTTTGCTTGTTCATTGAGGCCCACCTTGGTATATATCTAAAGCCTAAAGGATTAGGCCCACCTTGGTGCACATCTAAGGCCATGGGATTAATCCCATTTGGCATATGTAATGCCCATGGGATTAAGCCCATTTGACACATATAATGCCCATGGGATTCGGCCCATTTAATATATATAAGGCCTATGGGAATTAGGCCCATTTGATAAGGCCATAAGATTGAGCCCATTTGATACATATAAAGCCCAAGTTGTGAGGTCCACTTTGATGTATTTCAAGGTCCATGGGTCATGGACCATTGCAACGTACATAAGGCTCATTGGTGAGACCCATTAATGCAACCCATTTGATGAATGTAAGGCCCATGTGATACGACCCATTTGATGTATCTAAGGCCCATGGGTCGAGGCCCAACGGGATGTCCTTAGGGTCCATTGCAATGTGTGATCTCCCATGGTTCATGTAATGATATATATGGCGGGCCGTGCTTAGGGAACAATGTTGGTTTGACGTCCACATTGTATGTACAATGTTAGTTAAATGTCCGCATTGTAACTTTCCTTAGGGCCCATTGATAGGCCCATACTCATTGCTATTCATCGCCTTATAACATGCTTAGTATAATCTCATGACTCATGTCCATACGCATCATATGTATGCTTGATTTGAGTAGTGACTGATCATAGCATATGCCATTGGGCAGACCACTTATGGGACCCGTTATGAGACGGAGTGCCCCACATGATCGCGCAATATGCGTTGGATTTCTACATGATTTGACTGCGTGATTCATGCATTTCGCATATGTGTGACTGATCACTACACGCCCTAACGACATCAGGGGCGTGGCTCCACAGGTACATCATGGATGATTGTATTGGATATCAAAAATACTTATTCTAGCACTGTGGGCACTTAGGATGTCCTTGAGTGAAAGTTTCAGAACCTTTTTGGTACCAGGAGATACTCCAACGTCTAGAACGAGTGGATACACGAGCGCCCGAATGCAGAATACCAGTAGGCCGTGTCTCCCACTGTGTCGTGGTCGGTTGGAAGGGGGTGTGGCCTTATCCGCCTGAGAGAGGGGGCTATAAGCTAGGCCGAGTTTGACCAGCTCGCAAATGAGTCCGCTATCGACAAGCCGGGTAGGTATTAGCAGACTACTGGTCAGGCGGATAGTGAGGTCTATTCCGCTTGCTTGACTGTGCAGTTAGGGAGGTGGCAGTCTCTGCGAAGTGTATTAGACCCTGGTGATATCTATAGAGGAACTGTACTGATATGTGTACTTGAGTAGTACCGACTTACTTGGATTGCATTTCGCATATGACATTTGGCTATGTAGGCCTTGCATTGCATCGGTGTGACCGATGACATTCATATCTCGCATCGCATGGTCTTGGTATGGCCGATAGCATTCATGTCTTGCATTACATAGCCTTGGCATGGTTGATTCTATGGATTTTCGCATACTTTCGCATTGCTCTGATACTGTACACTGGGCGTTTGCCTTACGCACACACTTACACCACCCTCTGAGCTTTTGTAAGCTTATGTATGACAGTTGCGTGCAGGTAGTGTTGGACAGCAGCAGCGCTGAGGCAGGAGTGCGTATCAGGACCTTTTGGAGCTTTTTGATCACCTTATATTTCTCTTTTCGCATTGTACTTAAAATTTTTGATATAGTGGATATGTGGTGATGTTGTTTTGTGACTTGGTTATGCTTATGGTTATGCTCCATTACAAAAAAAATTCACTCTAAAAATCCTCCTTGTAGGATCCCAAGATCAGAATCTGGCATTTGATTGTTAGGAGCCGAGAATGGGGCACTAAGGAGGCTGTCGGCACCGGATTCGGCAATCGGGATTCATGTGAATCCGATTTCCTAGTTTGGGGCGTGAAATGCACTATCGAGACCTTGCACGACATCTCATGCAATTCAAGTCGTCGCATTTTCTGATGAACTGGACATCCGCTATTTTTCATCTTCTTCCATTCAACAAACTTTGTCGACGACACAGGTGTCGACGACCATGGTTTCTAGGTTCGTGTGGACTGATGGTCTTCCCTCATCACCCCGATAAGATGGAGAGATATTTTGTGCTCTTCTACTTAGCGTCGTAGTTCTTTTTCTTGTCTTCCTTGTGAGTTTTAAATTCTAGCCCTATCCGGATGACTGTCACTCTTATTATGTTACTTGTTACTTTTTCTCTCTTTTTCCCACACAACGTTGGTTCTCATGTTTTCATACATCGTTATTTTAGTCTGCCATATATTTTTTGGGATCTATCTGTATCACACCACTGCCACATGATGTGGTCCATGCGGATACGTGGACATGTCCCCTGCTGATAGTAATGTTGATTGAATTCACTAGATATTGCCATTTTCATAAGACATACATCGGTGGGCTCTACACAATTTTATGACATTTGAAAACACTAGTGTGGTCCACATGCAATTCCTAGTCATTGATATCTGTTTTATATCTCCATCTAGGCCTGTATGGCAGGTATGAACAGATTTGATGTTTTAATAACTGGTAAAATAAAAGGTTGGATCGCTATATGTTGAGGTGTCGTGGTTCACTTGAGATATATAGCCCTCTCATTTTTGGGACAATGGTGTAAGATGTCATGTCAAAGTGGATGAAGGGCATGGATGAAACATTTTCATCATGTCAATACGCAGAGAGCACGGCCTCCCCTGCCATGGAGTTGATGGCAGGACACCAATGCAAGGGAACGAATTGGCTATTCCCCCTAACACCAGTTTCAATACTGGTGGTCGGTGCTCTTTGGAAACCATGATGTATGTGTTTCATTTTTTCCGTTCATACATTTTTATTGATCATTTTATGGTTTGATCCCAAAAATGAGAGGTATATACATTTCAGGTGGACCACACCACATGAAAACAACACTGATTGGACATGCATTATTAAAGTCCTCGTAAGGCCCACTGTACTGTTTATTTTATTTGACATCCAATACGTTGATTAGGTCTACAGCCCCAGATGAATGGAAAAAACAAAAATGAGCTTGATCCAAAACTTTTATGGCCTGACATCCAACGCTCATTCAAAACTTTTTCTGTAATGTGGTCCATTTAACATTGGGATATAGGAATATTTTCTCTCAAATCTTAAAATGATTTGTTAAATTAGATGGATGGCATGGATGAGACATGTATATCATGGTGGGTCCCACGGAGCAGCGACCACCAACCAAACACTTTTGTCAGGGGGAGTACCCAATCCGTTTCCCCGGTGCAACCAGATCCATTGGCGGGAGACGGTTATAACCATCCTTTGCAAGTGACATCGTACTGCTATAGTTGAAGCGCCTGGATGACATGCAATCCCACGCTTGTCCAAACACGTCCTCACTCAATCCAAGCCCATCTAGGCTGCCCGTCCAAACACGCCATAACTGGGACACTGGATACAACAATTCAGTGGGATTGCATGTAATCCACTGACGCCTTATTGGAAGGCGTGCAATCCACCCTAATACAACCCAATTCCATCCTAGCCGCCCGTCCAAACACGCCCTAAGGGCCTTAGGATGGTTTCAATGGTGGACGCCATCATCCCCATGTTTTTTGTGGTGTGATATATTTGAGCTTTGGATGATGCCTTAAAATGAGCTGGGGAAATGGATGAGCAGCATTGATAAGGCATGCACATTACAGTGGGCCTCATAAAGTCTTCGGACCACATGGTAAAGGGTAATGAAAATGAGATGTGATGGGAACCATATAACTGTAGAGGTTTTTGGATGGCTATTCGTTACTTTCTATGGTGTGACCCACCAGATAGCTGGATTGACTTGATTTTTAAAACATCTCATTTTCATGGTGGGACTACCTTGCAAGACAGGCTGGATGGTAGGCCTCACAAACTTAGAGGTGGGACTACCTTACTAGATAGGCTGGATGGTGGGCCTCACAAACTTAGTTAGACATACAACTAATTGTGTTTGAACATTTTGTTACAAAAATATTGATTTTAATAAAATATATTTTAATAATAAAAATAATATATAATATATAAAAGTTGTTTGAAAAAAAACCTTTTGTGGATTTTTGGGAATAGTCCTACATTAGAAAAAGAGAAGAAAGAAAAATACTTTATATGAGAGTGGTGGAGTATTATAATACTTACTCACATGGTACAAAGGAGAATGGAACTTGCGTGTTCCAGTGCGTAGCACTGAAATACAGCGCACGCGCACATGCTCAAGCTTGGGCTCGGTACGAGGGCCTGGGCATGTGAGGAGTGTGGCTGTAGAGGCGCTAGTGGCGCACTTTGCACTCCGCACGTGCGCATCGTGTCTTTATATATTTCTGCTAGACTGTATAACAGAGTTCCATTAGTGGGCCTTCGTGTTTGCTGAACGCAGACCCATATCGGGCTCGTCGTATCGTAGAAGTAGTTTGCCTGTAACCTATCAGCATACTCAATTCACTTGAGTAGAGGCAAATAACGCTTTAAGGACAACATTTCAGACGTGCTTCAGCCTGTCCATATTTTATAGCATTTGTAATTTTCAGTTTTCACATTATACAGAAATTATATTAATATGTATAATTTTCAACAAGCTTAAATCGTTATTTAAGATGGAAGCTGACAGTGTTTCGTCCATTAAGTTGATGAATCAAGACTTCATACGTCTTGATCGGTTCGATGGAACTAATTTTACAAGATGGCAAGACAAGCTAAAATTTCTCCTAACGGCGTTGAAGATCTACTACATACTATATTCAAATATGCAAGCGCTACCCGAAGCATCCGATAACGACACACCTGAACAGGTGGCTGCCCGTGCCAAACAAGCTGAATACGAACTCTTGTGTCAAGGACACATTCTGAACGCGCTCTCCGACCGTCTGTACGATCTGTACTAACAGACATCATCAACAAAGGAGATCTAGGTCACTCTGGAGTTCAAATACAAGGCTGAAGAAGAAGGGACCAATAAATTTCTCATTGTTAGATATTTTGACTTCAGCATGGTATATAATAAACCGCTGTTGCCCCAAATCCAAGAACTGCAGCTAATAGTAAATAAAATTAAAGCGATAAAGATTAATCTTCCTGTATCATTCCAAGTCGGGGCTATAATCGCTAAATTGCTACCGATGTGGAAAGACTATAGAAAGAAGTTACTGCATAAAATCGAGGACTACACACTGGAATAAATCCAGAAACACCTCAGGATTGAGGAAGAATCCTGTAACCGCGACAGAAAGAATGATAATGGAAATGGCTCGTCCAAGGTACATGCAGTGGTGAATACTAGTAATAAGAATCCCTAGAAGGATGATTCCCTGAAACCCAATAAAGAAAAATTCAAGAAAAATTCTCAAAAGAAGAACGGAAAGTTCAAAGGCCCATGCCATGTCTGTGGAAAAATCGGGCACTATGCTCGAATATGTTGATATCACAAATCTAAAAAGGAGGCAAGTGCAGTAGAAGAAGACGATATTGTGGCTATGATCACTAAGGTGAATACCATTCAAGGAAAAGTTCCAAGATGGTGGTATGATATTGCTGCTACAGTACATGTGTGCTACGACAAATTAACCTTCAAAACCTATGAGGAATTGATCGATGGTCAAGAAGTCCAAATGGGTAATAAAGTCCAATCGAAGGTCGTTGGCAAAAGAACTGTCAAACTGATATTCACCTCTGGGAAGAAAGTGATTCTGACTAATGTACTGCACGTCCCAGACATGAGGCGAAACTTAGTTTCTGGGGATCTTCTGGGTAAACCAGGTAAAGGGTGGTGTATGAATCATGTAAACTGATTCTGTCCAGGAATGAAAATTTTGTCGGAAAGGGATATGCTTGTAACGAAATGATTAAGTTTTCTCTAAATGAAAGTAGCACTTTTGCGTATATGGTTGAATCCACTGGACTGTGGCATGATAGACTAGCCCATATAGGGTATAATACCTTGAAGTTCATGGCTAAGAATGGTTTAATCTTATACATAAATAATGAAACCGATAAATGTGAAGTGTGGATACGATCTAAAATGATGAAGAAACTTTTCCAAGTGTTGAAAGATTGTACCAAATATTGAATCTTGTGCACAGTAATATCTGTGAGTTAAACGATATTCTTGCTCGTGAAGGTAAACGGTACTTTATAACTTTTATAGATGATTGCTCTAGATATTTGTATGTTTATCCGTTAAAGAGCAAAGATGAAGTAACGAACATGTTTAAAATATATAAGCAGAAGTAGAGAATCAACTACATAAGAAGATAAAAATTCTTCGTAACAATAGAGGAGGAGAATACTTCTCCGATGAATTCGATAACTTCTGTGAAGAATATGGACTGATACATCAATGTATAGCGCCATACACACCTCAAAAAAATGAAATAGTTAAAAGAAAGAATAGAACATTAGTAGAGATGGTCAACTCAATGCTGATAAGAGTAAAGTTGCCACTAAATCTATGGGGTGAGGCATTGCTTGCAGCATGCCATATAATAAACAGAATTCAATCTAAAAAATATAAAATATCTCTATATGAAACATGGAGAGGTAGAAAACCTAACCTAGGATATCTTAAAGTGTGGGGGTGTCTTATATATTCTAGAACTCCTGATCCAAAAAGAACTAAGAAAGGACCAAGAGCTATTAAGTACGCCTTCATAGGGTATGCATAAAATAGTAAAGTTTATAGACATCTAGACATGGAGTCTAATACAATAATAGAATCAAGAGACGTTAAATTATTTGAAAACTCACCATCCTTGGAGTGAAATGATAATGAAATCCAAACTCCTAATAGAGAACCAGATAGCACAGCTCCACAGATAGTGGAAGCTCCTATTGAACCCCTTAGGAGTCAAAGGACAAGAATAAAGAAGAGTCTAGGAGATGAATATATATACTCACAACCCATTATTTTCCATCTAGTAGAAGCAGATAGAGAAAATGTTATAAGACAAATACCTATAGTAATGACTATATAAGATGATCCTAAAACATATAAAGAGGCTGTATCCTTAAGAGACTCAGCCTTCTGGAAAGAAGCTATAAATGATAAAATAGAATCCATAATATTAAATCAAACATGAGAACTAGTAAACTTACCTCCAGGTTCTAGACCCATAGGTTGTAAGTGGGTATTTAGAAAGAAATATCATACTGATGGGACTATCCAAACCTTTAAAGCTCGACTAGTAGCTAAGAGTTTTAGACAAAAAAAAGGATAGATTACTTTGACACATATTCACCTATAGCTAGGATAACATCCATTAAAATATTATTCGCGCTAGCTTCCATACATCATCTTCACATCCACTAAAGGGATGTAAAGACCACATTCCTGAATGGTGACCTCAATGAGGAGGTATACATGGAACAACCTGAAGGTTTCGTTCTACTAGGAAATGAAAATAAAGTATATAGATTAGTCAAATCTTTATATGGATTAAAACAAGCACCAAAATAGTGGCATGAGAAGTTTGATTCCAAAATATTATCTCTTGGTTTTATTCATAATGTAGCTGACAAATGCATATATTCTAAAATAGAAGATAGTTATATCATTATTATTTGTCTTTATGTTGATGATATGTTAATAATAAGTAACAAAATGGAAGGTATGATTGAAACAAAAAGGTTTCTTTCTTCCGTATTTAAAATGAAGGATCTTGAACAAGTTGATACTATCTTAGGTATCAAAATAAAAAAATATTGTGGGGATTATACTTTGTATCAATCTCATTATATTGAGAAGATACTAAACAAGTTTAACCATCTAAATATAAAGGAAGTAAAGACACCATTTGATCTAAGTATCAAGTTAAAAGAAAATACTGGAAGAACAGTTGCACAGTTAGAACATGCGAGTGCTATAGGAAGTCTTATGTATGTTATGCAATGCACTAGACCTGATATGCATATGCTGTGAATAAACTTAGTAGGTTTACTAGTAACCCCAGTACTGAATACTGGAATGCAATCAGTAGAGTCCTTGGTTACTTAAAAGTAATCAAAGACTTAAAACTATTTTATTCAGAGTTTCCTGCCATATTGGAAATATATACTGATGCGAGCTGAATATCGAGTGAAAGGGACAACAAGTCTACTGTAGGGTGAGTATTCACCCTAGGAGGTGCAACTGTATCTTGGGGATCCAAGAAACAGACTTGTATAATGCACTCGACTATGGAGTCTGAATTTATAGCCCTGACTGTAATAGGCAAAGAGGTTGAGTGGCCAAGGTATCTTTTATTAGAAATTTTTTTTGTATAAAGCCTATATCGGTTGTATCACTACATTTTGATAGTGAAGCCATGTAACATCCCGAAAATCGAGGGTCGAGTAAAAATTCAACTCTCGAGTTTCAAAATGTTATTTATGCAACATAAATGTGTATGATTGAATGTTGTCAGTGTTAATGTATTAAACATGAGTGGGATTAAGCCAGAACAACATATCATACTCCAGAGACAGTTAAATTTAACAAGCGGAAGACTATGATACTCACATATAATATATAATTGATCGAAAGTCTCCAGAGTGTGAACATGTTACCAGGTCAAACATATACATGTATACCTTAAAAGAGAAAAAGGAATATACATGAGTGCTCTGAAAATATAAAATGACAAGTATTATGACATCTAATCAACCTTCCTGTAATCCCGTCAATCAGAACACGCATAAAGGAGAGATCCTCCTCATCATTATCAAGTCCAGCTCCGCTTCTCAAGCAGCGCCATCATCTGCAACCAAAATAGGGACTGGTGGGTGTCCGAAAATACCATCCCGTAACGTGGGAGTGAGTAGCTAACTCAGTAGAATAATAGAGCAAGGATTAACATGTTCTCAAATCAATCATGCGATAATAGTAAAACAGTAAATTAAACATTCCTAATACTGTTGTTAATGCAATATGACATGACATGATGGATGCCCTCACCGACGTTCTCCCTCATACGGCACCATCTTACACCCGCGGCATGCTTGCGTACCGCTCAGTGCTCCACATCTTCCAGGCACATGCAATGTGATGGTGATATGATTGCCGAGTTATTATTAGTCCATTCAAACAGCAGGATTGAGAAACTAAGGTACTTTCCTTATATCAATCCCAACAAAGATCCTGTCTAGGGTCGTCACTCCTAGTAATCTCATACGATGTATATTTTGTAGGTCGCTGCAAGGGCTGCCAGGGCTGTTGCTCGCACTCGTTGTACCGTTCCCCCATCACCTTATCAATACAGGCCTACTGTACTCTCATTGCTACGGAAGGGTCGTCGCCTCCCGTAGACTCAGAATACGCTCGCGGTCACTATAAAGGACTCGTCACCTGATCAGTGTAAGCCGACAGCAAGAATATAGTGTCCTATACCACCATAATCTGCTCACGAGACATAAGTGCTCACTGGTCACTACGGGGAGGTTTGTGGCCCCAGCGTAGGTCGACAGCTCGACCACGGTGTCCCATACCACCATGCCCGGCTCATGAGTCTTTATGGATCAAGGTACCATGGTTGACAGGGTTTACAATGGTAAGTTTAGTACCCTAGGTTTAAGCAGTTATGACTCATACAGGGTGAACATACAACGGCCAGTCGGGTTACTTGACGGGCTCGACTAGCACGATCGCATCTCAAGTCGAACGACATGAAGTGCGTAAAACACTTCATGTGGCCTAACCACTGCCGCCAACTCCAGAACACGGCTCGCGTTCATCGACGCGTCGTTCGTGGCAAAGATAGGCCAACCACGAACTTGCTCGGTTGCCGACTGCCTGGACTAGGTATAGTCCCAAACAATTATGAATCCACATCAGCAATCATGTGAGAGTATTGAAAATGAAATACAACAATGTGAGCATGTTAACACATGTTATAACATACAACTTAAGTAAATCTTCCAACACATGCATTTCATACATATAATGAAATCATGCATATAGCTAACATGTAGGAAATCATTTACATCAGCATATTAATTGAGAAATCAATCTCAAACTAATTCATGCACCATTTAATTCAATACATACTAATACAAGCATTTATACAAACACTTAAACTACACACTTAAGTCTACATATAGTATGTCGACTCAAAGTGCGCATTTAGGCGAATCTCTTCGCCAAACTAATTATGCACGCATTCCTAATATTCTAATGCGACAAGAAGTCATGTCAATCACATCAGAAAATTATGGATGAAATCAATATTTCCTACAAATGACTAAAATGCCCTAAATCTCATATTCTTCGTCTGCTTACGAAACAGGAAACGGACAGCATGTTGTACATGTCAAACGGCGTTGCCGTCGATAATATACTATTAAACGACATTGAAAGCGTTGGAAATAGTCAATCAAAGCGTCTAAAATTCGCACCTTTTCTTCTATAAGGGTATTGATTCGAACAGAGCGTATACGCTTCGTTTACGGCGAATCGGGAACCTAATTTACAAGATGCATCAGCTACCATGCTATGGAAATGAAAGAACACTAAATCAGCAACTATTTAGGGTATTTTCTTACCTAGAAATGCGGGGAAATCACCGGCCAAGTGATTGGAGCGTGTTGCTTAATCACGTGCAACCAGTGGCACAAGCAGCAGGAAATTCTCTCCCACCTTCTCTCACAAACTCTCACTTTCTCTCACTCTTGCTAGGGTTTCTAGCAAATTCGGATGAGTGAGAGGAGTGAGGGTTTCAAGCCCTTTTATAAGCCCAAACATGCCCAAAACAGGCTTCAGGTCAAGGTATACTTAAGTTATATCCAAATCGGGACTGTTTCGAACCAAAAGACCATTTCTGGTGGTCCCCTGGCCGAACGCAATCGGACTTAAGTTCATACATGTCGTATGTCGCTCACATCCCGTTTTCAGACCAGTAGTGTTCGTAGATCGCACGTGGCGGTCTAGTTTCAGTTCAGCGGTCACCGCACGTAGATCAGGTCTGCAAGTCTCATGATATGAAATAGAAAATTTTCCTGATCCGAGGGTATAATTTGGCTGAATTCTGACGGTCAGAACGCTTAATACTGACGCGTCAAGTCGTGTGCCAGATTTGAATTTCAAATTCCAAATCTAACCCTATTCTCACTCTCTTCACTCCAGGCTCAACGAAATAGCCTGCGAATGTCGGTTGGAGTTGATTTTTGAAATGATTGTCAAGTCCAGCTAGGCGGTTATAACGGTCTAAGATTGTAGGTATCGGACTTTCGACGTGCGGTCTAGATCCAATATAAAGTTTCAAAGAGGTCCTGAGAACAAACCGGTTTAGAGTTTGATCCGAGGTTTTAGAGTATTATAGCACCATTGGTTCTACTCGCTTTGGTTCTTGAAGAACATATTTAAAGTGATAAGGGACTATTTCCCAGCTACTCTAGCGTTGCGCTAGCTAACTTACACTTATTTTCTAAAGAAATTAATCCTAAGTGATTTCTTTGGCTATGGAATTGGGTTCTAAGCGATTTCTCAGGTGTTTTAGTCGACCCATTGCCTAAGGACGTCTAATCCCAGGTTGGCCAAAATTCGGGGTGTTACAAGCCACATTAGCTAGAGCTTATAGTGACACTTATAATGGTAAATCTAGACATATCAGTCTTCGACATGATTATGTCAGACAATTGATTTAAGATGAAATCATTGCCATTTCCTATATGAAATCAAACAATAACTCGACAGATCCTTTTACTAAACCTTTACCGAAAGAGGTAGTAAAGACTACATCTAGAGGGATGGGGTTGAAACTCTTCAACCAAAGTTCCACCAGTGATGGTAACTCAACCTAAAGTTAAAAAATCTCTAATTTTAGGTTTAATAGGTAAGAACAAGTTACTGATATGTGAAAAGTTTTCAGCACTAAATTATAAAACCTCATCCATAATACATAAGTATTGAGTGTTACGAAATAGGGTTGAGTCTTAAAATTATTAATGAAATCTAGTCTATATGACAAGTGTCTTATAGTAACGGAGATACTGGAATGATTTTATCTATATGAACGTAGAGATTGTGCCGTCTCTCATAAGAGTTAGGAGTTTTCTCTCAGTATCGTTTACGAATTAGGATAAGCACATGGCCATTAATTGTACTGACCAAGATTGTGAGAACTCTAACAACACATAACAAATATGTATGTGGTTTCTTTGACTCTGTTATCTAAGAATAACTGGTTCAACGCTACAACTACCAGTCATTTCGACAGAGTTTTGAGATACTTACACTAAGGAAAGATTAAAATCGAAAGATATCTTTCTTTAAGTATATAAGCTGATTATTCTGTCAGAAATGTTTAATCGAGAAAATATATTTTTATAAAATTAAGTGGGGGATTGTTACAAAAATATTAATTTTAATAAAATATATTTTAATAATAAAAATAATATATAATATATAAAAGTTGTTTGAAAAAATACCTTTTGTGGGTTTTTGGGAATAGTCTTACATTAGAAAAAGAGAAGAAAGAAAAGTACTTTATATGAAAGTGGTGGAGTATTATGATACTTACCCACATGGTATAAAGGACAATGGAACTTGCATTGCGCACGGGCACCTGCTCGGGCTCAGACTCGGACTCGGACTCGGACTCGATCGGGGTCTCGGTCTCGATCATGGTCACGGTCACAGTCACGGGCTTGGTGCGAGGGCTCAGGCTCAAGCACGGGCTCGGTCGGGGTCTTGGTCTCGGTCACGGTCACAGTCACGGGCTTGGTGCAAGGGCGTGGGCATGTGAGGCAGTGTGGCTGTAGAGGCGCTAGTGGCGCATTTTTCACTTCGCATGTGTGCATCGTGTCGCTCCCTTCGTGAATTGGAGCTAAACGTGTACGAGTCACGGTGCGACTAAGTGGCTAAGGTAGATGGTTGGCTGGACGAAAATCTAGAAGACTGAATGGGAGTCCCTCTGATATATAGAGGCTAGAAATATAGCTGTTACACAAATGTGTAATAGCTATGGACTTGATTGTAGAAACTGTTGCCAACAGCTATAACACGACTAGCCTAACAGCTAGAAAATGGCTAGCCAGCTCTCACAATAGTCAGCATGCAGTTGCTGTAATGAGCCATGTACAACAGTAAAAAATGACCATATAACGGCTAGTTGCTCAACAGCTAGAAATTGTGTTAATGAGATTTATGTCCCTGAACCATAACCCCCAGCCACCAGAGCCTATAAAAGGAGGGCTTGGATGGGTTTCTAATCCATTTCTCTCAACCCACTCCAGCAGATTCATACGAAATAAGCCTAAGCTACTCTTCTCATATACAACAGTATTTTCAGTAGTATAGCAAGGTTTGTTTGAACCATTGCTTGAGAATTAGACTAGAAAATGTGGTTTAGAACGTTCATTTGAACAATAGCTGCTAAGACCAGTAAAAATAGACCAGCGCAGTGGTCTAAGTTTCAAATATTATTCTTCTCTTCTTTCGTATTCTGAGATTTTTTTCTTTTTATGTATTTCTGCCAGACTGTGTAACAGAGTTCCATTAGTGGGCCTTTGTGTTTGCTGAACGCAAACCTACATCAAGCTCGTCGTATCCTAAAAGTGGTTTGCCTGTAGCATATTAGCATACTCAATTCACTTGAGTAGGGGCAAATAACGCTTTAAGGACAACATTTCAGACGTGCTCTAGCCTGTCCTTATTTTATAGCATTTGAAATTTTCGGTTTCCACATTATACAAAAATTATATTAATTTATATAATTTCCAACACATTTCTCTCTCCCTCTATACATTCATAGGCACATACATGCGTAAGTGAGCGCGCACACATATGTCATTAAAATTTCAAATTTAGCCTTACAAACCCACATCGAAAGGGTGCTACGGTGCGTTTGGTTAGGGACAAATAAATCAAAAGGCGGATCACACCAACCATGAAATATCCCATCAATGTCCTTTATTTCAACCTTTGACTTCCTTTGATTCCCAAGACATTGACACATTGAAAACATACTATCTGTGGTCGTAAAGCAATACCGATCCCTATAAATAAAATGTTTTTAGTATGAACTTTAATATCAAATTTCTCAAGAACCCTAACCTCACCAAATACTGCCATGACTTATTTAAAGTCCAGAAGTGCATTCTTTACAGCGTGGACCCAACGGTTTGTAGAAAAACTTCTTCCAAAGCTCTTATTCACTTGTGAAAAGCTTATTGACTTTTGTCCACGAGTGATAACATGACCATAATAAACAACGGACATCCACCCCAAAACTTTCAAATCTACGTAGTAATGCATGGGCAATGGTTGGATCGACCTTATGTCTAGGGTGTCTCACTTTCACGGTGGGGACCCTTCCTGGTGGGTTGGATTCCCTTATCTGTGACCCACCTTTGTTTTGGATCTGACTGAAATCCGGGTCTTGAGGAATTTTAGATGATGCATCTTATGGACGGGTTGGATTCCACAAACAAAACACATGGACCCCAAATCTACCTGGCACCACTTGAAGCTTACCGTTGTATATTTCTTTTTATGGTGTAGCCCACCTGATGATTGAATTGGGTGTTTGGATGATCAGTACGGTGGTGGGATGCACTTGTTTGGACGCTCCGAGGTTATACATACGTTTGATGCGAAGAAGGTATTCGGGCCATTTTACTCGCAAAAAATTTAAGATTGAACCGAAGTCGTTTCATTGATTTCTCTTATAAGGAATGTTTTGTTACTTTAATTCATTCAAGGAATTGTTTGATAAAATCTCAACTCTTGAGGAGGTTTTTTGGTAAACATCCCTGCTTGTGTGGCCACACGTGTTGGAAAAAATCGGGCACATGAGTGAGTTGTTTGCTTCCCTTAGAAGGACCCACCAAACGTTGACGTGTGGGTTCCACCACCGACTGGAACCAATGAAAGCGCAGGTGTGCAGCTGATTCCCATGGGAGCGGATTAGGTGCAGCCCTTACCGTGGGGCCCACCTTGATGTATGTATTCTATATCCACATCGTTCATCCGTCTTTCTAAATCATTTAGTGCATGAGCCCAAAAATGAAACAGATCTAATTCTCAGGTACACCATATCATAGGAAACAGTTGTGATTGATTATTAATGAGCCACACAAGTTTTGGATCAAGCTGATATTTGTTTGTACGTGTAGGTACACGTGACGTTATCAACAGGTTGGATGGAAAATAAACATTATGGCGAACCTAGGAAGTTAATAATTGGGTGTTCAGTCACCACTGTTTCCTATGGTATACTCTCCAAGATTTGGATCTAGAGTTGGGTAGGATCCGACTCAAATCGACGGATCGGACTTGATTGAACTGATCGGATCCGATCCGACCTAAACCAAAGGTTAGGATCGGGTCGGATCGAGTAAGCCCACTCAGATCCGACAGCACAACGAGTCGAGTTCATGTAAGTAGCTAATCTAAACCGATATGATCTGCACAACATTCATTCAACACTGTTTCCTATAGTGTTGTCCACTTGAGATTGGGATATACCTCATTTTTGTTTTAATACCATAAAATGATCTAGAAAAATAGATGGGCGGCATGGATGAAATAAATACATCATGGTGGGGTCCACAAAGCACTGACCACCAGCCATTGGCTGGTCGCAGGGGGAGTAGCCAATCTGTCTCCTCTCAGGTCTCAGGTCTCAGCTCATGGCTAAGGTGCCTCGAGACTCCTGACATTAGTGTATTGACGATGTCAGGAAGTGGATTGGCAGGTCTACCAGGCACCAGCTGTGTATTGACATCAGCAAGTTTTGTGGGTCCCATCATGAGGTATGTGTTATATCTAAACTGTCCATCCGTTTGGTGGGTTTGTCGTAAGGCTTGAGCCGAAAAATAAGATAGATCTAAAGATCAAGTGGACCACACTGCAAAACGTAGTGGGGGGTTGAACATCTACCATTGAAACTCTTTTAGGGGTTACAGAAGTTTCAGACCAATATGAAATTTGTTTTTCTTCTTCATTCATGTAGTTGTGATCATATTAACAGATTGGATGGAAAATAAACGTTATGGTGGGCTCTACAAATTTTTTAATGGTGAAAATCATATATATATATATATATATATATATATATATATATATATATATATATATATATATATATATATATATATATATATATAAACTTTTTCAAAAAATATATAAATAAAATAAAGAATCGATTTGAACAGTACCTAACCTGATCTGACTCGGTTCTAGTCAGGCCAGCAGTGTAACAGATCGGATCGAGTAAGATGACCCAGATTCGGTCCTTGATCGGATCGAGTTAAGGTCAATTTATTGAAAATTTCAGACCAAGTTAAGTTGGATACAATCTAGTTCGACTCAACTCAATACCCACCTCTAATTGGATCCTTCTTCATTTTTGGCCCCACCTAAAAAAATATATGAAAAAACGGATGGATAGCATAAATATAGAATAAATACATCAAGGTGGACCCTAAGGTAAGGACTGCACCGTCTTCAATGAGACCAAGGCCCACCTAATCCACTCTTCTGATTCCCCAAAGTGGATTTGCTCCGAAAGCCTTTCGCATAAGTTCATGAGCTGGAAATCTAGGTGGGCCCACATTGATATTTGTGAGAAATCCATCCTGTCTGTTTTGTGAAATCATTTTAGGACATGGGTCAAAAATGAGCCGAATCCATTATTCAAGTTAGGATTGAACGTGTCCACAGTTTAATGACATTTTAGTGGCATGTGTCCACTTTCCGTTTAAAAAGAAGAAGAAAAAAAAAAAACTGTGTTCACAGTTAAAATATTTGTAGGGTTATAAAAGTTTTGAATCAAGCTAATATTTGTGTTTTCGATTCATCTTAAGTAGGTATGATATTACTGAAGGGTGTGTATTGTGTGTACACATCACTGTCGACCTATGGAGGTTTCAACTGTAAGAATTTCCATACCCACCTTTTTAATGCGACCCACTCGAGTCCTATATACTGCCCATTTTTTGTTTTAAATCTTAAAATGAGCTTATAAAACAGATGAACTGGTAGATTTATCAAAAACAACACGGTGGGCCCACTTAAGTTTCGAGCTTAGGAATTTCCTGCCAAAAGCGAAATCCACGTCCCTGATTCCCATACCCTTGAAACTCCCTGCAAAAATGCCCATTCTTCTCTTTGCTGCAAAATTGCCTTTCTGATTCCCATGCCCTTTATAAGTTCCTCCAAAAACAGCCTCTGTTTGCTAGTGTCATGTGATCTTAAAGAAAGGGTTCTTTATCCGCGCCACGCATAACGTGCTGTCTAAAACCTCATGAGATTCGCTAGCTTCACGCGCGTGCACAAGGCAACCCATCAACACGCCAATTGTGCTGGAGGGTGACATGTTCCAAGATTTAAAGTCATCCATCAGGTGGGTCCCACCGTATAGATTCCCTGGTCCGAGAATCAGGCGGGTCCTTTTTCCAAGTGGGCCAGAGCTTATAAAACACGTGGACTACTGAGAAAACAGAAAACGTGGCAACTTTTTTCTAAGCTGTCAGCCTGCTTCTGATATCGTGGCCCACCTAATGATGCAATCCGGCTGATTTTTGTGCCAGGGCATCTATAACATCAGACCCACTTGATGGATGGATTGGATCCTGCACCCGTGTGGCTAGGATGTAGACGTCTTCGCAAAAGTCTGGTCTATTTAGATCATGGGATTAAATGGCATGGAATTACATTAGATGTGATTAATACAATGATTGCATGTATGAAATGCCATCATATTTTGACCTTTCAATACCAGTTTTCCATAAAATTCTTCCTTTAAAGAATAAAATGTATTAAGTGAAGCCTACATTTGATAGACCATGGAGTTATAATCAATGAATTAGATTTTACAATTGATGCCGATCACTTGTGTTGGAGAGAATTACCTTAACCTATGTTGAAACAAATAAAATAAATTAAAAAAATTCAAGCAATCACAATTGATGCCGATCAATTGTGACCAATGAATTAGATTTCACAATTGATGCCGATCACTTGTGTTGGAGAGAATTACCTTAATCTATGTTGAAACAAATAAAAGAAATTAAAAAATTCAAGCAATCACACAAACAACACTCGTTTTTTATGAGAATAATCATTGTGGAAAAAAATTATGGTATAGAACCATAATCAATCTACTATTTAGAGAGATATAGAGATAGAGAGAACTTACAATAAATTTTTTTTTAGCTCTTTCTTTGGAGGATTTCAAAATGCCAAAAAAAATTAGTATCTCTTTTAACTTTAACATAACTTACCTTAAAATATACCATTTTAAGAGTAAAATGTCAAAAATATCCTTCTAAGAGCCCACTAACACTTGAGCATTATTAACATGAAACATGAGCTATATGAACTCATAAAAGTGAATAGATCCATAGTTATTTTGGTGTTACAATTTTAACTTGTATTCAACTTAAATGTCATCTCTAAAGGACACATATGGATGAAGAACATAAATGAAATACACGCATTAATATAAGGCATACCGAGAGTGGATTTCGAAACTCATTAGAAATTTTATGATACCTACCATTGGCACAAGATGATATGAATATATGATATGTAGATTAATCTAATCATTTTCATCAATTTCATATGCAAAACTAAACTTACATAAGATGAAATGCAATTCCATATCATCTAATCCCACCTAATGCGACTTTTCAAACAGGCCCTTAAGTTAATTTGACTCTCTCACGCATGCCAAAACAGCACAAGTGTGTACGGCTCACACTGTTCGCTAGGTGGGTCCCACTTGTAATGATATATGGCCCAAAAGTCAGGCTGGCTTAGTCTCCTTTAACTGTTTAGAATCAAAATTACGTCTGACAACGTCACGTAACAACCAACATGTCCAATCTAAGAAGTTCGTCGAAGAATTATTCGAAAGATTGCGCGGTGTTTTACAATCCCACGAAGTGTACTATTCGTAATTTGACTATTAGCATACTCAACGGCATAGTTTAGTGCCACGTGGTGACGTGCATAATACTTTTACGGATATACATTCATCGCGGCTCAGCAAAACCACAAGTGAACATGTCTTTTTCTTCCAAATTTTTTGATTGCATTGACATAAGATTACGATAGCATTTAGATTGCGACTCTCAGCTCTGGTATGGGCCACAAACGAAGAAAACGTCATAAGAAGCATTAAAGGTCCACCTACTCCGTGTGAATTGAGATCATGTACGTGGTTGGATGTGGAAAAAAGAGTTATATGGAGGAACATGCACCTACAGCTCTACCTAAGCCAAGCTAGTTTGCAAAGCTCGCTTGCCTCAGCTGGAACTAAGCTCAAATCAGTTCGAATTATCGAGGTGAGGCAAGCTAGTGTGTTGAACTCGAAGGCCAAACCAAGTTGAGCTCGAGTTGGGGTTAGAGTGGAGCCAAGCTCAGCTGAACTTGGCACAACTGGCTCGATGTAAAACTCTACATGCACCTCGCCACGCAGTCACTCATGGGCCGTGAAAATGAGACATGGGTCAGTTGTCCACCCCGAACACAACGCTGGTCCATTTATTAGAGACATGATCAGAAGCATATAATGTGGATCTTCGGCCTGTATATGAGCTGGGCCAGGTTCACGATGGGGCCCACTTGGGTCTCGTGGTGCTGTGGTACATGCTTGTGGATTTGTTAGAACTTTAAGGAAATAAAGATGTTAATCTTTTTGGGCCCGCATGGATCACCAATTATCATGGTAAGGTGAAAGAAAACCGCTTTCATTAATATTTACCCTAGCGAAACCAAACGCGGAAATCATCTGTCGACATCAATATATAAATGATGATTTGACATGTAAATAATGAAAAATGACATCATTATAATACCATGCTGATTAATCAAAAGTGGAACTGATTGTCAAACGCATATGTTGTCACTTTGCATTATGTGGCAATCCATAAACCAAACAGAGAGAAAGCAACTGAGTTCAATGCAAGGAATTGTTACCTGTTATGCTCCAATGACCTGGGTACCGTGGAGTGCTCGAATGAAACAAGTAGCACAACAGGGTTAAACTATAGTGTTTGAACTTTTCTCCATACCTATGCCATAGTCGATCTTTGTTGATATTAGTGATATGACTATTCTCTTTTATTTGAACTATCATACTAGTTGAGTTTGATCCGTTAGAAAAATGGAGTAAGATGGCCCACCTAGTACCTATTTGCGGGTTAAAATCACAGACCTACCAAACTCGATGACTTTGTCCTTGGATAGAGTCTAAGGGGAATTCGGTTTCCATATTTCTAGCTGTGCCTCACCTACCACCTACTAAAGGAAGTCAAGGATATACAGAGGAATGTGTATTTTCTAGTTAGAAATACCAGCACCATTGGGAAGTGGATCGGGTACTACCCCACTGGGACCTTAGCTAGAGATGGACGGTCCTGGCAGAGGCTCTGTGGAGCTCACCTTGATGTATGTATTTTATCCACACCGTGCATCCATTTTGACAGATCATTTTAGTAAATAGGCCCAAAAAGGAGATATGTCTAAGGCTCAAGTGTACCACACAACAGGAAACAGTGGGGATGAAACGCCTGCGGTTGAAAATCTCTTAGGGGCCACAGAAATTTTGGATCAAGCTTATATTTATGTTTTCCCTTTATCCATGTCTCTTTAACCTTATTAACAGGTTGGATGATAGACAAACATAAAGTTGATCCCTATAAAGGTTTCAACGGTGGCAGTCACTGTCATCACTGCTTCCTGTGGTGTGGTCCACGCAAGAATTCAATCTGCCTCTTTTTTTGGGCTCATGACCAAAAATGATCTTTCAAAATTGATGGATGGTGTGGATAAAATACATACATCATTGTGGGCCCCACAGAGCCCCTGCCAAGACCGTCAGTCTCCATCTAGGTCCTGGTGGGGGTAGTACCGAATCCGCGCCCCCACCATTGCAAGATGTATATGATGTCCAGCGCACAGCTCCTCAAGGATGTTGGCCCACTATAGTATGCCATATTGCTATCTCGTGAACTGTCGCTGGGTGGGGTTCGAGCCCTTACCTCGGTGGTAGACTCTAAGGAGGTCTTGGGTGAACTGTTGCCGGGAAATTAACGACAGCAAGACGTCAGCTACCAACACATCTGAAAAATAATAATAAATAGCCATACGACAGCAAGATGTGGGCCAGCAACACATATAAAAAGAATAATAAATAGCCATCAATAAGTAAATAATATAGAGAATGCCCATATGTACGGAGATGTTACTTTTTCCATAATAGAAAATGTTAATATAAACATGTGGGGTAAAAGCAAGTGACAAAAATTCTAATGGGTCCCTGCTCTTACTCCGGTGGCAGACGCTCAGGAGTTTCACCTGGTTGAGGATCTGAGTATCCATAGGTGGTGAAATCCTCCTATGGCCTGAGTGTGTGGTGGTGTGTATGCGTTTGTGAAAAAAAAAAAAGAAAAAAAGAAAAGAAAAAAGAGAGAGAGTGACAAAAATGCCCTTTTAAGTAAGGTACGCTTGTTTCCCTTACAAGCCATGATCGGATTGGTTTAAGCTAAAAAATTTCAGAAAATTATGTGAAAATTTCCAAACAATTAGTAGATTGTACATGAATATTCCCTTTTTTTTTTTTTTTTTTCAACTATATTTATAATGGCTTTACAATCCACCGTTTGGTGAGAATGCTGTCTTCATCTGTCTGACAATTTTATGAACCTAGCAAGTTTAAATTAATCGCAAAACTTATAAATTTAATTATTCAGACATGTAATATCAATAATAAAATTATATTAGCTATGGAAAACACATGAATAAATGATTTATCAATTAATTATTTATATTTAATTATGTACATAACTTTTTAACCATGGACAATAAGTATGGTTAATGTGACAGAGAAATATATGAATCTATACATTTAAATATCCTATATACATGTATGTGTATTTGATGCATCAACAATCAATTTCTATGAGCTGAATTTCCAATCAGATCTTTCTCAACCTTCCATTAGGCTTCATTTGATATATTGTCAGCGTCATACCGACAAGTTGATTAAGAGACTAGGAGGTTGGAAGATGATTCTTCTCTTCTTTCCCAAGTGTCTTGGACTTGTTAAATCTACCGCCTCTAGCTTACATGTTTTTCAGAGTAATTCTTTTCTGCTGCCCCGAATTTATTTCCCTTCTAATAAACCGTATGAGGCAAATCATTTCTCCAAAGTCTATGGGGTGGGAGGTTGTTTGTTAGATCAAAGGGGAGAATAACCTTGGTGTCATTTCTCCAAAGCTCTGTAGTCAGATTGGAAGCGGATTGCGTACTGAGTAACTCAGTACGGTAAGCGTACTGAGTAAACTCTGTGGGGTCCACTGTGATTTACATATTTTATCTACTCTGTCCATCCATTTTAACAGATAATTATATGGCTTGATTCCAAAAATGAGATATATCCAAATCTCAAGTAGACCTCACCAAGGGAAATAGTGTAAATTGAAATTGCACCGTTGAAAATTTCTTGGGGGCCACATAAATTTTGGATCATGCTGATATTTGTGTTTTCCCTTCATCCATGTCTGTGTAATCTTATGAACAGGTTGGATGACAAATAGACATCACTGTGGGCCTAGCAAGGTTTCAACAGTGGAAGCCATTATTCGCATTGTTTCCTTTAGTGTGGTCCACTTAAGCTTTGAGAATACTTCTATTTTAGAATCAACCACTAAAATGATCTGGTAAAATGGATGGACAGCATGGATAACTCACATACATTCATGGTAGGCCCAACTGAGTTTACTCAGTACGAAAAAAGTGTACTGAGCAACTCAGTACCCGATCCTATTCCAGTCAGACTTATCTCTTAAATCAATTTTAGAATTTTTTTACTAAAAGAGTAAAGTCTTTGAAGATCCTATTCAGGTTAAGTATTTTCATGATAGATTCACTAGCCTCTAAAAATACCCTCGAATGCTTCTTAGGCTTGGAGAACTAGTATTCTCTCAGTTAAACCTCTTGCTTCGGCAAATATCAAATTTCTTATCGAGAATGATGAGTCTAATAACTCCTAGTATAATCCCTAGCTAGACAATGATAGCCTTGCCAACCATTTTGGTAATAGGGTAGTTTATGGTCTTGGCATTGAAAAAATTACTAAGGTTAGCAACCTTATTTTGAATGAAAATTAGAATCTCCCTAACAGTTCCTGGGGAGATTGAGCTTGAATCATTAATAAAATTAGAGCAGTACAAATTTATACATTTGATGATGAAATCATATAGAAGTTTGATTTTATTGGGTTTATCTCAATCCTTGCCTCTTGTCGAGTCCCCCTCCCCCCTCCAAAGTTTGATCTGCTTTGGTTATGTAGCCATACCCTTAAGTAGCGTTCGAAATATCAATATCGCATTACGTATCACACCCTTGAAATACATATACGTATTGGTTATTGCATTCAATATATCGGTTATATTGTGAAATGTATTACTGTTATTGGAAACATGGGGAAACATTGAAAATTGGTCGAATTTTTCAATGAAATTTCAATGATTGTTAAAAAAAATACCAATACACACTTATAAATTAAAACATTATAAAAAATAAGTACACATAATAGGCTTTCTTTATATGGGGTCCTAATTTATGTGTTGTCCAACTAAATTGAAGCAAATATATTCAAAGTTTATTCATATAAGAAGATGTGTGGAAACACAAGTAGTACATTCAAAAGTAGAAGAAGAATCACTAAATCAGGCTACTTACATGTTTAATTTTATGTTTGGATATAAAGATTGCAACTGATTTGCAAGAAATTGAAAAAATTTTATTTTATTTTTTAAAAATTTCTGCAACTTTGTCATTCTCTTCAAAATTTCAAAATCGAAGCTCCTAATCCATGATTTTTCATAGAAAATATAAAAATAATGGATTTGTAACAATTTGACCATAATTTAACATGATTTACAGGAAAAAGAATAAAAAATAAAAAAAAATGTTCACCATATCGAACATGTGCGATATATCCCATTATTTGTGTGTTTTGTATCGCATAGGTGGGATACAAGAAATATTGTGAAATACATCGGCCGATCTCGTCAATATTTAAAACACTACCCCTAAACACAATTTTTGTATTAGGAATCATACTTCCAGTTAAGGGAATCTCAACGAATTGATTGATTCTTATTTGCTCTTGTCGTAAAATTGGTCACTATGCGGCGTTTATTAGCCATTTTTGTTGTTCGCAATTGGCATCTTCATCAACTCGATGTACACAATGCCTTTTCATATAGCGATATGCATGAGGAAGTCTACATTATCATTCCAAATAAGGCATTGTTCTTTCCCAAAGAAAGTATACCTTACATATTCTTGAAGATTGTGGTTTTCTTGGAACTCGCTTGGACACCCTTCTAATGAAACAAAGCTTAAAGCTCACCAATACCATGCTGGTAGATCCAACCAATTTTCATTGTTTCATTGGTCACCTAATATATTCAACAATTACGCGACTAAATATTGTCTATCCGGTGAACATTTAAAGTCAGTTTATGGATATACCTAACCTCATTTCGATGTAGCTCATAATAGACTCTTTCACAGGTGAAAAGCACGAAATATTGTAGGAGAGTCGGATTGGAAAACACAAAAGATTGTCGGAAAATACTTGGAAAGCACGGATGATCATTGAAGAATAGTACTAAAAGAAGAATTAGCTAGAGAGTAATTATAAAAGAAGATATAGGTGCAGAAAAAAAAATAATCCTAAGAACATTTTCATCCCAACAAAATAAAAAGTACCCAAAAGGCATGTGCATGTGTAGAAAAATAAAGTGTGTGTGTGTGTATAAGAATGCTCACATGCACACTTTCTTATGTGATTACTTGTGCACACCTTTGCACACGTGTCATGGGCACAAAATTTGAACAGTCCATATAATGCGGCACCCCTTGAAACCTCACAAGCCTGACTTTCAGCCCAATACAGAACTCTGATGGGCCATGGCAAAAGGAAATAACAATTTCCTCCATTGGTTTGCATTTCTCTTTGCTACGGCCCACTAGAGTTTTAGATTAGGTTGAAATTTGGGCCTATAGAATTACAAAGGGTGCCACATCACATGAACCTTTTAGATTATGTGACCATGACACATGTGTAAAGGTGAACATGGGTGCTTATGAAAGAAGGTGCACAGGTGAGCATTCCTCTCTCTCTCTCTCTCTCTCTCTATATATATATATATATATATATATATATATATATATATATATGACAAACAACTTAAAATAGAGAAGAAAGAGAAAGAAGAGAGAATAGAAAACACTTGCTCACATTTGTTTGCTATTCAAGCACTCTCTACGACAAAACTTTGAATTCGCTAGTCGAGCTCTAATACAACAAAAGAAATGATCTGTTTATATAGAGATCTTACAGAAATAAAAACTAGAACTGTACATAAAACCATGTGTACAAAACTATAGGTGACTAAAACCATGGGCCAACAGTTCCTAGTTTAGCTACAGTAAAAGTGCTACAATAGATTGTCTACAGTAGTTCTTTTGGCGGTGCTTTGTCGGAGCACGATGACTTCGACTTTGGCTTGTTGGTGCTTGATGGCTTCGACTTTGGTGGCTTTCATTTGGAGTGACCTTGGCTTCTTGATTTTGGCTTCATTTTAGCGTAAATTTGGCATAGATATTTTGGCAGTGTTGAACTTTAGAAGAACATATCTTCTTCATCATTCGAATTAGTTTCAGGGATGGCCGTAGAAGATCCTTCAGATTCAAGATAGGTGGAGCCATGTCGACTAGACGCTTGATCTTGAAGAGCAATAAAAGCATATTTGAGCTCTGCTAGTTCTAATGGGGTTTTTTTGACCCGTCGTCGATCGGTCATGAGCCCTGTACGACCGGTCGTAGGCTGGTGCTCAACTAGTCGTAGGTTCGAGTCGTGACACGACTCAAAGTCAAGCAAGTTCGGACTATTTTTTTCGAGGGTATTCGACCGGTTGTAGATGGTCTACGACCGGTCGTAGGTGGCTCACGACCGGCCGTGGACTCGGTACGACCGGTCGTAGCTATGCAGATTCGTTTCGCGATTTTACGCTAATTTCGTTTCGTAAGTCCTTTCGCAACTAGGATGTGAAAGGGAGTTTTCTAAAACTATAAAAAGGGATCCCTAGGATTTTTCTAGGGGATATTGTGTGAAGAAAAAGCACAATAGGGTTTTCTAAAGGGTTTAGGGATATCAAAGGTGAGAGAGTGAGAGGAAGCTTGTGGAAGGGAGCCGTCATCTTAGTGCTTCTACGTCCTCGTGATCGGTGAGATCCCTCTGTTTTTTCTTTATTCTCTTATTGTTCATCCACTCCTGCGTGAGTGAAGAAGGTTGTAATGTTCTACTTCATAGTGGATTGTTAATTTAGATGAGGTCCCGTGGTTTTTACCTCTTTGAGGGTTTTTCACATAAAAATCTCTTGTGTGGTGTGTGATTGTTATTTCATTGTTATTATTATCTCATAATTCTGGTTTGTTCGGGAGGCTAGATCCTAAGGTTTTATGCAAGGCCCCCAATAAAGTGGTATCAGAGCGCTAAGTTCATTGAACGGGTAGGATCGGTTTGAAATTATAGAAGGTGGCTCATCAAGGATGATCAGCCTCAATGGTTCTAACTGGACCATATGAAAGGCTAAGATGGAGGACTTACTTTATTGTAAGGACTATACTCTCCAATTTTAGGCATATCAGCAAAATCTAAGGATATGTCAGATGAAGATTGAAAGAAGTTGGACCGGAAGGTGGTGGGGTTTATTAGACAATGGCTGGATGATACTGTGTTTCACCATGTGTCTACGGAAACCTCAGCCGTTAGCCTACGACTGAAATTAAAAGGACTGTATGAGAGGAAGACAGCCGGTAATAAGATTTTTCTGATAAGGCGACTTGTGAATCTCAAGTTCAAGGATGGCGGTTCTATGACCAGGCACATGAATGAGGTAAGCAATATAGTGAACTAACTCTCCTATATGAAGATGGTCCTGTATGATGAATTGCAAGCTTTGCTGTAAGGCCCGAATCCTGGACCGTACCGTTCATTAAGCTTCCATTGTCCTCCCGGTCAAAATTCGATAATCCGCGATTTGTAACTAACAGTTGCGCACAACCCTGAGCCGTATCCCATATTCCAGAGTCAGCTCGACCAGAGATTTATACCCTAGCGACCGCGCCGTCACCGCGGTTTCGACGTCGCGTCTCGAGCACTGAGGCAATACTTAGGTCAGGAAATATAGGCCCGCGTTTAGTTCAAGGAAACACCGCACATTTGCAAACCTAAGACAATCTTTCAAATCATGTCCCATCAATCCCATCAATGTCAAGTACAACATATCAATCAACCCATCACCCAACACATCACTCACCCCATCACAACCCATACCTCTCTTACACAACAACCCCAAAAGTCAACTTTCCATCACCTCATCATCCCTCTCTCTCAACTCTCTCATTCTCCAAGCAATCCCAAAAACTCTCAATGTCCAAGCTTTCTTTCACTTTCCACCCACCATGAAGCTTCATACCCCATCATCCAACCTCTAAAATCCAATCTCGACCATTGAATCTTTCTCCTTGGAGCTAGATCGCCCTAGTGCGGAAGGAGGAGTAGTTTTGAAGGTGGGTGCTTCTCTCTCTCTTTTTATTTTTATGTGATGTATGGCCCACTTGGATGGACCTCACCTTGACAGAACATGGGCCACATAAATGTGGGACCCCTCGTGATGTTGTGTTTATCTAGGCCGTCCAGCGTCCCCGGATGCTGGACGTGAAGCTCCCTGTGGGTAACGTGGAGTGCGTAACTGACATGGGTGTGTATTAACAATTTAAAAGAAAAATAAATATATTATGTATATATACCGTCAGTGGGTTTTTAAATTTTTGGGTGGGCCATTTATACCGGCCCCAGCTTGATGCATTAATTTAATCCAAACCGTCCATTCCACATCTCAGCTCATTTTAGGCATTGAGATGTAAAATGAAGTGAATTTGATTATTTGGCGGGCCATACCAAAGAAAACAGTCTTTTTACTGTTAAAACTCACCCTGATGTTTCGGTACATTGAAATATTACTGCATATTGGGCTTATTTGGTTGGTCTTAAGCCGTAGAGTACAATGGACGGGCTGGATTCAGCTGTTGCGGGCCCCACGTATGGAAAACCTAAAATCTCAATTTTTCTAAAATAAAACTAAAAACAACACCAGCAACAATGCTGCTGTTGTCAGAGAGAGAGGACGCGCAGGCGTCCTACACTATGGGCGGACCACCAGGGACCCATGGTCCCAGCCATGGGCCCCTTCTTGAAGTGGGCTCCCTCTAAAAATTAGCTTGATCTGGGACCCAGGTGGCCCACATCACAGGAAACAGTGTTGAATTAAACGACTACCATTGAAACTCTTTGAGCGTCCAGCAGCTTTGGATCAACATGAAATTTGTTTTCCCTCTTCATCTGGGTCTATGTGACCTTATCAACGGGTCGGATGGCATATAAACATTATGGTGGGCCCCACGTGGTACCCACAGTGATGTACGTGTTTTATTCTTACCGTCCAGGCGGACGGTGGAGCCCACATAGATGTATGTGTATGTGTTTTATTAATGCCGTCCAGCTGTTGCTGGACGGCCAGTGGACACCACCAATGGCGTATGTGTTCATTCACACCACCGTCCACACCTGGACGGTGGGACCACCCCATGTGTGGGGCTGATGTGTGTGCGTGTGTGTGTGTGTGTGTGTGTGTATATATTATATTGTATATATTATATATATTATATATAGATTTTATATTATATTATATAATATATACATGATGGTGGGCCTTCATGGGACCCACCATAATGCATGTGTTGCATCCAAGCTGTCCATCCATTTTGAAAGCTCATTTCATGGTGTGAGCTAAAGAATGAGTCAGATCCATAGCTCATGTGGATCCCGCCCTTGATGCATGTGTTGCATCTAAACCGTCCAACCATTTGGCAAGCTCATCTTCACAGGCTTGAGATAAAAAAAAAGTCAGATCTAAAGTTCAAGTAGACCCCACCATTTAAGGTAGTGGACAATGACGTCCACTGTTCAAAATTTCTAAAGGCCATGGGAGTTTCCTGTTAAGATGATATTTGTTCCACTTCATCTATCATTAGGTTAATTTATGAATATGTTGGATGGGAAACATATGTTATAGTGGGCTTTAGGAAATTAAAGGGTAGAAACCATTATCACCACTTTTATTTGGGTGTGACCCATTTGATATACATGGGGTCCATTGGTGTGGCCCATTTGATGTACGTATGACCCATGTGAGGAGGCCCATCTTGATGTATTGTGGGCCGTTATTGGGGCCCACCTGAGTATATATGAGGCCCATGTGACTAGACCCATTGTGGTGTATTTGTGGCCTGTCTAGTGGGGCCCACCTTAATATATAGGAGGCCCATGTTATGACGCCCACTTGATGTGTTTTGTGGCCATATGTGAAGCCCATCTTGATGTATTTTGAGGCCCGTTTGTCAGGCCCACTTTGATGTATTTTGTGGCCCATTTGTCGGACCCACTTTGATGTATTTTGTGTCCATTCGAGGTGCCCACCTTGATGCATCCGTTGTACACATGGATCCCACATGATATATATGTTTTTATATCCATACTGTCCAACTATTTGGATGGGACGCACTATGATGTATTTTTATCCATGCCATCCAGGGCAGACACCTCATTATGATATATATCAGGGCCCATGGGTTGAGGCCCATTGAGGTGTGTTCAAAGCCCATTTGGTAAGGCCCATTGTAATGTATTTGGAACCCATGAGCAGAGCCCACCTCTTATATTCCACCCTAACCATCCAGGTCATATAGGGCCAGCCTCGATGAATGTTTTATTCACACTATCTGTGGGATGTGTGACCCACTAGATGTATGCATCTTATATCCACACTAACCATCTAGTGGGGCCCATTTGCTGCATGTGTAGGGCCTACCTATTGTGCATTTGTGCTGCCTATCGATCCAACCCACTTAATTGTATGAGCCCCATTAGTGCGGCTCATTGATGTAAGGCCCCTTATGATATGTTAGAGGCCCATGGTTGAGGCCCATTAGGATGTGTTTATGGCCCATTTGGTAAGGCCCACTGAGATGTGTTTTTGGCCCATGGGTCGAGGCCCATTGTGATGTATTCCCGGCCCGTATGTCGTGGCCCATTGTGATATGTTTCTAGCTTAGTTATCGAGGCCCAACTTGATGTGTATAAGACCCATTAGTGCGGCTCATTGATGCGACCCCCCTTGTTGGATATGAGGCCCATTGGTGCGACCCAATGATGCGACCCACTGTGATGTGTATAAGACCCATTAGTGCAGCCCAATGTATCGACCCACCATGATGTGTAGGCCCACGTACTGCATGTGTAAGGCCCACCTGTGATGACTATTTGAGGCCACTTGTTGGATATTTGGGCCCACCTTATGTTTGACTCTATGTGGACCACTGCTTGGGAGTAATGTTGGTTGAATGTCCACATTTTTGGGTAATGATGGTTAAACGCCCGCATGGTGACCTTCCCTTAGGCCTAGTTAGGCTCATTCTCATCGATATTGATTGTATAGGCCGATTCGTCGAGGCCGATTCTGATTACCGAGACCGAGTATCGAGGTCGGTTCCGAGTGTCGAATCCGATTGTTAAGGCCAATTTCGATTACCAAGGCCTATTGTTGAGACCTATATAATTAATATGCGACCTGTAGTTGAGGCCCATTGAGATGTGTATTCATCCTGTGTAATGTATGTGCAGCCCGTGTTTAAGATCTAATGTGATGAGTAGGAGGTCTATGTGATGGGGCCCATTGTGATGTACTCGAGGTCCATGGGCAAGGCCCATTGTGATGTATTCGTGGCCTATGGACGAGGCCCATTGTGATATGTAATAGGCCTATGAGGTATGACCCATTTGATGTATTTGAGGCCCATGAGCAGGGCCCACCTGCTGTGTATATGTAGCCTTGAGCAAGGCCCATTGTGTTGTATATTAAGTCCTTGTGTGAGGTCATGGGTCCACTATATGTTAGGATTTATGAGGGCCATTCCTTGGGGCAATGTTGATTAGATGTCCACATTATCGAGGTCGATTGTTGATGCCGGTTATAGATACCGATTATGAGTATGTGACAGCATAGCATCATGATACATGCCCATACGCATCATCTGTATGTTTGTTATGAGATGTGGTTAACCATTGCATACGTCATTGAGCATGTTGTTATGAGACTTCCTGATAGGCGGAGATTATCTTACATGAGCACACGGTATGCGCTGGATAGATGCATGATTGGATTGCATGACTCATGCATTTTGCATTGCATTGTATTGTACTGTATACCCTAGCGACATCAGGGCCGTAGCCTCCATAGGCATTTCGTAGATGGCCAGATGGGATACCAGAAATCTGTTCTACATGAGGTACTATAGATATCCCTGGGTGAAAGTCCCTGAACCCTCTTAGTTGCAGAGGTTTCTTCAACGTTTAGACCGAGTGGATGTATGAGCGCATGAGGGCCGTATACTATTAGGCCGTGTCTCCCATGTGTCATGGTCAGTTGGAAGGGGGCGCGGCCTTACCTGCCCCAGAGGAGGGGGCAAAGATAAGCTGAGTTTGACCAACTCGAGGAATGAGTCCGCTATTGACGAGCTGGGCTTGATATTGGCAGGCGGATAGTGAGGTTTCTTCTACTCTCCTTGTTGCGCGCGATGAGGCGACAATCTGGTTTGAAGTGTAATAGACCCCGATGATTTTTCAGAGAGAAATCGTACTGCTATGTGGACTTATTGAGTAGGAGTTGCATGCTCATTCATTCATTCATTCATTCACTATCCACTCGGGCTGGTGGTGCGCAACTAATTATTGTTTACCTTCGTTATGGCAAGGATTTCGGTTGGGCACGCAACTAACCTAAGATCAGGAGTTTACCTGTTGAGTCTGACTATTCAAATTAAGGTATAGGATTGGTTTAGATAGAAGTCCCTTATGGTGGACCCCATAGCCTGTAATACTATATATTATCATCCCGACTTCACATTCCAGCATGGTCATTTCATTCGCATCGCATATTACATTACATCCGCAGGCATATGACATTTTGGGTTGCTATGTTTCTGCACTTATATGGCCTAGATAGACTTAGCAGGATTTGTATATTGTATTGCATCCTTGGCATATGATATTTGACTTTTTATGACTCCTTATTACATAGTTATTCTATATTACATATTCTGATATTGATTGACTTATGGACTTGTCCATATTTTTATTTACTCTGATAATTCCTGCTCTTATCAGTATTTCTGCTTATTCTGATAATGTACGATTTATGGATTACCAGTAATTTCGGTATTGTATGATGATGACATTGTATTGAATACTTAACACTTATATTGTGCACGTAATTACACCACCCTCTAAGCTTTCTATAAGCTTATGCACGATAGATGCGTGCAGGTGATGTTAGGTTATAGCAGTGTTCAACTTGGAGCGTGCAGCAGTCCTCTGGAGCTTGATTTTTGATTTATGTATTTCCCTTTCAGCATTGTATTAAAATGATTATATTAGTGGATATGTGATGATGATGTTGCCTTTGTGAATTGGGTAATTTTATGGTTATGCTTATTACGAGTTAAATGTATAAAAAAATTCTCCTTGTAGGATCGTAGGATTGGAATTTGGCGTATGAACGCTAAGAACCGAAAATGGGATACTACGGAGGTTGTCGGCACCGGATTCGGCAATCGGTATTCTTGTGAATCTGATTTTTTTTCGGATTTGGGGCGTGACATTTGCTTTTACTTAGTTCGTTACCTGACAGTTGGGAGACATTGGTGGTGTCTCTAAGTAACTCCGCATCAGACGAAAAGATATCTATGGAACAAGTTACTAGTTGTCTCTTCAATAAAGAGATAAGAAGGAAGTCTCAAGGGTCTACTTAGCAAGAGGCACTTGTAACATAGGAACGAAGGAGAGAAAAGACCAGGAAGGGCGGGAAGGCCCGAGATAAATCAAGAGGTAAGTCGAGTAACAGAAAAGATATTGAATGCTGAAATTGTGACAAGAAAGGCCATTATAAGCATGAATATCGTAAGGCTAAAAATGACAAGAAAGGAAAAGGAAAAGAGAAGGAAGATGAATCAGATTCCACTGCAGTCGCTTAAGATGGTGACGTTGTAGTTATTTTTTCTGCAAATCATGATATATGTCTCACGGCTACGAGTCAGGACACCGACTGGGTGATAGACTCGGGGGCTTTTTTTCATGTGACTCTACGCAAGGACTTCTTCACAAGTTATAAGTCAAGCGACTATGAAACCGTGAAGATGGAAAATTTTGGCGTATTGAAGATCGTACGGGTTGGTGATATTTGTGTGAAGACCGATGTGGGCTACACATTGGTTCTCAGGGATGTGAGGCATATCCCAGACCTTCACCTCAACTTGATGTCGGCGGAAAGACTGGATGATGATGGCTATGAAAGTCGATTTGCTGGTGGGCGTTGGAAGCTCATCAAGGGTTCATTAATCGTAACCAGAGGAAAGAAGTGTTGTACCCTGTATAAGGCAAGTGTCAGTGTATGTAAGGGAGGGTTGAACGTAACGGAAGATTCAGTTATAGACATGTGACACATGCGTCTAAGCTACATGAGTGAAAAAGAGCTTCAACTACTAGCGAGGAAGCAGCTCCATTCAGATGTGACAAGTACGCCTCTCAAAACCTGTCTTGATTATTTATTAGGGAAACAGTATAGAGTTTCATTTATTAAAACTGCTTCTCATGTTAATAAAGTGCATGCATTAGATTTGGTTTATTCTAATGTTTGTGGTCTTATGAGGATAAAAACCTTGAGTGAGGCATTATACTTTGTTACTTTTATAGATGATGCATGTAGGAGGGTTTGATTTTATGCTTTAAAATCCAAGGATGAGGTCTTTGGTGTGTTTAAGTTATTTCATGCTATGGTCGAGAGAGAGATAGGTAGATCATTGAAGTGCATCCGCACTGATAATGGTGGTGAATACATTGGCGACTTTCATGAGTACTGCAAGTCCCTGGGTATACAGTATGAACAGACGGTTCCCAATACCCCCAGCATAATGGTGTAGCTGAACGAATGAATCACATAATTGTTGAAAGAATCAGATGTATGTTATCCCATGCAAAGTTGCCCAAGACGTTCTGGGGAGAAATAATGCACATGGCGGTGTATCTGATAAACAGGTCTCCATTAGCCCCGTTGAATGAAGAAGTGCCTGAGAAGGTGTGGACTGAACAGGATCCATCGTACAGTCATCTCAGGGTGTTTGGATGCAGGGTATCCGTTCAAGTACCAAAGGACAAGAGGTCCAAACTCGATATGAAGATCAGACAATGTGTGTTCTTAGGGTACGGTGATGAAAAGTTCGGGTACAGATTGTGAGATCTGACTGAGAAGAAGCTCGTCAGGAGCAGATATGTGGTTTTCTTTGAAGATCAGTGTATAGAAGACATTGGTAAGCCAGAGAAGAACTAGCCTAGGTCAGGTGAGCTAGAGAACGTGGATCCAGTTATTCCTCCTGTGGTGCCTGATGACGGGGGAGTACAACAATGTGTAGAGGACGAGGGAGTTTCTTCAGAAGATAGACCAGGGGAGCAGCCTCCATTTGATCCACTTGGTGAGCCATATGTGAGGAGGTCATCTAGGGACAGACAACCGTCCAAGAGGTACTCGCCGCATGAGTACATTATGCTAACTAATGGGGGAGAGCCAGAAGATTATTCTAAGGCCCTAGCTAACAAGCATAAAGAGAAGTAGTTGAAAGCTATGCAAGAAGAGTTGGAATCCTTTCATAAGAACCACACCTACGACATGGTGAAACTGCCTAAGGGTAAGAAAACTTTGAGCAACAAGTGGGTGTTTAGAGAGAAGGTTGAGCAGAAGAATCATAAACGAGGTTTAAGGTGAGACTTGTGGTAAAAGGGTTCGTTCAGAGGAAAGGCATAGACTTCGAGAAAATATTCTCACCAGTGGTGAAGATGACATCCATACGAGTGTTACTTGGGTTGGCAACTAGCATGGATCTGGAGATAGAGCAGTTGGACGTTAAAACTGCTTTTCTCCATGGTGACCTGGAAGAAGAGATCTACATGCACCAACCAGAAGGGTTCAAAGTCAAGGGCAAAGAACATATGGTGTGTAGGCTGAAGAAGAGCTTGTATGGGCTGAAACAAACTCCACGACAATAGTACAAGAAGTTCGATTCGTTTATGTTACAGCATAAGTATGACAAAATAAAGTCGGACCACTGTGTGTTCAGGCGCAAGTTCTCAGATGGTGATTTTATAGTTCTGCTCTTATATATTGATTACATGCTCATCATGGTAGAGGACATTAAGAAGATCGATAGGCTGAAATAGGAGTTGGGTAAGTCATTTGCGATGAAAGACTTGGGCTCGGCTAAATAGATCTTAAGAATGGAGATAAGCCGTGACAGAAGTAGCAGGAAGCTTTGGCTATTACAAGAGCGGTATATTGAGAAAGTCCTAGAGCGGTTCAATATGAATACAGCAAAACTGGTCAGTACTCCACTGGATGGTTACTTCAGATTGAGCGACAGACAGTGTCCCAAGATGAAGGCAGAGGTGGAAGAGATGCAGAAGATACCCTACGTGTCAGCTGTAGGAAGTTTGATGTATGTTATGGTGTGTATACACCCAGAAATAGTATATGCAGTTGGTGTTGTCAGCCGATATCTTGCCAATCCTGGCAAAGAGCATTGGGCAGTGGTGAAATAGATACTGTGGTATCTAAGAGGCTCATCCAGGTTGAACCTATGCTATGGTGACGGTAAACTTGTGTTAAAAGGCTACACAGATGTAGATATGGCAGGTGACATAGACTCCAAAAAGTCTAAATCGGGGTTCATGTTCACGTTTACAGGGAGAACGATTTCTTAGCAGAGTAAGCTATAAAGGGTCATAACATTGTCAACGATAGAGGCCGAGTACATTGTAGTCATAAAGGCATGTAAAGAGATACTTTGGATGAAGAGGTTCCTACAGGAACTTAGCCTGAAGCAGGAGGAGCATGTGGTCTATTGCGATAGTAAGAGTACTATACACTTGAGCAAGAATCCAAGTCAGCATTCTAAGTGGAAGCACATAGAGATTCGGTATCATTGGATCAGGGTACTTTGAAACAGAAGGTGTTACAGCTTGAGAAGGTCCACACAGACGATAATGGGTCAGACATGATGACCAAGGCTTTGCTCAAGGGCAAGTTTGAGGTTTAAAGAAATCAGACTGGCTTGAAGAAGGTGAATCCCTCCTGGGTCAAAAAGGGAGAGATTTGATGGAATTTTTTTGATCCGTCGTCAACCGGTCGTGAGCCCTGTATGACCGGTCGTAGGCTAGTGCTCGACCAATCGTATGTTCGAGTCGTGACATGACTCAAAGTCCAGCAAGTTCAGACTGTTTTTTTCGGGGGTGTTCGACCAGTCGTAGATGGTCCACGACCGGTTGTAAGTGGTTCACGACCGGTCTTGGACTCAGTACTACCGGTCGTAGTTACGCAGATTCGTTCCGCGATTTTGCACGAATTTCGTTTCGCAAGTCCTTTCGCAACTGGGATGCGGAAGGGAGTTTTCTAAAAATATAAAAAGGGGTCTCTAGAATTTTTTTAGGGCATGTTATATGAAGGAAAAGTACAAGAGGGTTTCCTAAAGGGTTTAGGGATATCAAAAGAGAGAAAGTGAGAGAAAAGAGTGAGAGGAAGCTTGTGGAAGGGAGCCGTCGTTTCAGTGCTTCTACGTCCTCGTGATCGGTGAGATCCCTCTATTTTTCCTTTATTCTTTGCTGTTCATCTACTCCTGTGTGAGGGACGAAGGTTGTAACGTTCTACTTCACAGTGGATTGTTGATCTGGACGAGGTCTCGTGGTTTTTACCTCTTTGAGGGTTTTCCACGTAAAAATCTCTTGTGTGGTGTGTGATTGTTATTTCATTGCTATTATTATTCCATAATTTTGGTTTGTTCGGGAGGTTAGATCCTAAGGTTTTGTGCAAGGCCCCCAACAAGTTCTTGCTTTAATTAGACAGTGTCATCTAGTTTGAGAGCCGAGATAACTTTTTTGAATGATTTTGACAATTCTCTTTTTACAGCAGATTGCTTGTTTGTTGTGTTGAGAACAATGTTGCAATCAAATTTATTCCACCATTTGATGAAAGTGGATCGAAAATGGACTTTGGAATTTTGATATTATGAGGTTAGAATCTCATACTTCCATTTAAGAATCTATGAAAGTCCATGTGTGGCAAAATATTGCATGACAAAATGTTCTAAAAATTCAGGATTTTGCATTTTTTCCATTTTAGCATAATGAGAGAGAAGTTTCATTGATAAATATGAAGATTGGCCACCAAATAAAATTCACCATTGAGTATAAAACCAAGGCGAAATTTTTTTGGTATATGGTCTAGAAAAATTTTAAAAACATGAATGGCCATTTTCTAAATTTTGTAAAAGGAGAGCATATTTTCATGCTACCATGTAGTCCTAGTAAGAAAAAGGATGAGACTGACCATTTGGGCTTTGGACATTTTAAAATTGGGAAAGAGATTTTCTCTATTAATTTTTACAAATGATGTTGACTATTTTCATTTTGGAGAAAGAGCATTCTGTTTGGTTTTTGTTAGTGCGGTGTTCAAAGATTGCACAATGAGTTTGGACCAGAATGGCTTCATAGAATTTTCTGGAGAGAGTTGGATGTTTTGGATAGAAATGATTGTGAGGAAGGAAGATTTTGAAAATAAGAAGATCTTTTGGTAATTTGGCAAGTTCAGAATCTAGAGTTAGAACCCCATGTTTTCCTTTTCACTGATAATCTTCCATATTTGGCTGGGTTAGCTGGTTCACTTGCAATTTTGGCTGGTTTGGAGGATTTGGCTGTTTCTTTTTGGGAGTTTGGAGATAGGGAAAGAATGTATTAGAGATTTCAATCTCCATTTTTTCTTTTCCTTTGTTTTTGGCCTTGGGAGTGTGGTGCGCTTTTGGAGGCATGTTTGGTCTTTTCCTTTAAAAATTCGCGAGATAGAAAATCAGGTAAAGAATTCTTTTTTTCGGGAATAAATTCGATATCAAAATAAAAAATGGATAGTATAGCTTGCAATCGAGCAAAAATTTGTTTTGAAGCTAGATTTTTAACATTTTAAAAAAAAAAACTTCTTTGGTTGCTTGACAATCAACACGTAAAAAGAATTTTTGCTTTAAGATATCACTTTGAAATTTTTGGATACAAGAAACCATGGACAAAATTTCTTTTTTGATGGTAGAATAATTTTGCTAAGTGGTTTCAAGTTCCGAAAGTAAACCGAACAAGTTGTTCTTGGTTTTTTGGCCTTTTTTTTTTTTTTTTTTGCAAAAGGGTACCTCCATAACCATAGTCAGAGGCATCAGTTTGGATGATTTTTGAAAACTCAGGATTAGAAAGATTAAGACAAGGAAGGTGTCTTACTTTGGCTTTAATATTTTGGAAGGCTTTGGTGTGGTCGTCAGACTAAAGTGATTTTGAATTTTTGGTTAAAAGTTTTGTAAAAGAGCTCTGTCTTTAGCTAAATCTTGGTAAAATTCGAAAATGTAGTTTAAACATCCGAGGAATCTTTGAAGTTATTTTTTGTCAGGAAATTTATCTGCAAAATCTATGACTCTTTAGATTGGTTTAATTGTATTTTGAAAAATTTTAAAACCTAGAAATTGTATTTCGATTTGAAAGAGCTTGATCTTTCGTAAAGAAAGGACAAGATCATTTCTTTCAATGACTGCTTTAAAAATTTCTAAGTGTTTCCAATGTTGATTCAGATTTTGAGAATAGATGAGAATGTTATTTATATAAATGAGAATAAATTCTTTATAAGGATTAAAGATATGATTCATAATTTTTTGAAATTCAGAAGAGGCATTTTTAAGACCAAAAGGCATTACATTCCATTCGAAATGTCCAAAGGAAATGGTATTTTGTATCGATCTTTTGGGTGAATCTGAATTTGCTAAAATTCAGATTTTAGGCCAAATTTAGAAAATAAATTGGCTTTATGCAATCTATTTAGTAAATCTTTTTTGTTTGGATAAGACATGATTGAGAGGCTTGTAGTTTATGACAAGCCGTGGGATACCTCGTTCGAGTTCAGCAACATTTTCTACATAGAAAGATGCACAACTCCATTGAGATTTAGAAGGGCGTATGAGTCCCTTTTGGAGAAGAGATTTGATTTCTTCATCATATAGTTGAAGAAGTCAAGAGTCCATTTGAGAAGGACGAGCTTTGGTAGGGATTAGGTTTTCATTAAAGTCTTCTACATATGGTAGGGAGATTAGATGAGCTTTTCTGTGCCAGAAGGCATTTGGTACTTCTGAATAGAGAGTTTCAAGAGTTTTTTTTTTTTTTTAAATTTCTTCAAATGATTTTAAAAGTTTGGTTGTTGGAGCTGTTTTTGGATTTAGAGGTATGAAATTTCATTCCTTAGGAAGTTGATTTGAGTTTCTTTATAAGAAATACAATTAATAACTTTAGACATTAAACTAGTTTGAGGTGGTTTAATAAATTCGAAGAATAAATTTACAGTATTAATTTTGGTTTGAATGTCTTTACTTGTGGTAGTAAAGGGTTGGATTTTGAGGATAAAAGGAGTACTAAGAATAGCATCATGTTGAAGATTTTTGACAATTATGAAAGAGAGCAGAATGCATTCTCTATCTTTGCAAACATGAACATTTCAAAATTTATATTCGATGTGAGATTCTTGACTTTTAGCAGTGTAAATTGTGCTATTAGTTTTTTTACAAAGATAAGTAGGAATTAATCCTTCTCAAAGACAATTTAAGTCAGCGCCAGAATCTATCAGGGCAATGACTTCTTTTTAAAAGTTTGGAGTTGCAAGAGTGATTGGAGTATACCATTTTTGGAACTGGTATGTAGTAAGAGAATTGACGATATTAGGAGCGAGATACTTATCAATTTGTCCAACCATATCCATATTAGGGTTAGCAAGTTGCAAGAGTTCTACGTCTCGTTTGAGAGTAACAATTTCTCTTTTAAGGAGATTTACTCCTTATAGAGATCTTGCAACGTAACCTGAGTTGCAAACTTAGAGTTAAGACATTGATAGACGTCTTGCATGGAAGTGAGTGCAACAGGTTTTTGGAAAGAGTTTTCTTTTTCTTTAGGATTTTTGTTTGGAGGATCTTGATGCAAAGCATGCTAAAGAACTTTGGTTAGATATTTGGCCTTTTCTTAGGGATCTTGAACTTGATTTATAAATTCAAGAATTAATTGTTCTTTCGCAGAAATTACTATGACATGAGGTTTGGAAGAGGAAGAATGATCAGATTCTTCATCAGAAGAAAATATGCATTTGCATTTTTGATTATCTTTGGAAGACAGTTGCTCAGAAGAAGACTGCTGCTCGACAACAATTTCTTTAATGTGTCTTTTAGGGTTCGATTTAAAACATCGATTGACATAATGACCCGGAAGGCCACATTTATAATATTTGGCAGGAGAGGTAGAAGCCTTTTTCTTGGCTTGCTTATAGTGAGGTTTTGGCTTAGAAAATGTTTTTTGAGAAGTATATTGGGGTTTTCTTTTCATAAAGTTTTGAGGAGGATTGTGGAATTTGGGATGCTTTCTTTTGGAGTGAGAAACAATTAGATCATATCCAAATTGATAGCAGAAATTTTCTAATTATTTTCTGCCATTGGATTGTTCCCGTTTGAGATGTTTTTGCAGTTTCATTTCGGTACAATTAATTAAACTGATTTGACAAATTACTTGGATTAATTCATCAAAAGTATAACGGTTGTAATTTAAAATTTTGAAATTTGAATCTTTTAATTTGGCTTTGACCTTTTCAGTAAAAAGGGGAGGAAGCCCTAAGATGAATTTTTCTTTCCAGATTACATCTTTACAAGAAGTAATTTTGTAGAGTTTAGAAAGGAAAACATCTTTGTACCAACAAAAATCAGTAAGTGTTCGGCATCTGAGATTCATCAGTTGTTCTTTATTTTTCTCAGAGATGTCATCTATTGGGCCTACAAAATACTGAATGATGTTAACTAGAAGGACAATGACTTGGTCACCTATTTCTCATCCTTGGTCGTCAAGGATGGGAGTTCCCCTAGCATCAAGTTTGATAGTAGTGAGTATTTTATCATGCTGATTTTGAGAAAGATAATCAGTCCACCATCCATATAGTTGACCAGTAAAGCCTTGTGTTATGGCCATAGCTATGTTGACAATAGCATGATGGTAGATTAAGCAAGAATTTTGGTAAATTAACATTTGGTTGCAAAGTTGGAGTAGTTGGTATTCAGTCATTCCATCAATATTCCATTCATAACGATGATTTTCATCAAAACGAAGGCGAGAGAAGGTTTGTTGTTCTTCGATTTGAAGATCAACAGGAGTAAGTCTGCAATAATAATGTTTTCTTGGTTTGACTATGATTTGGATTTGGGGTTGCTGAATCAGACTCGTCTGAATCTAGATTAGAATCTTCATTGTCAGAAGTGAGTTGAAGACTTTGGAATCCATCTTCCAGATGAGATTCTTTGGAAAGAATATTGACAGAAGGATTTTTGGCCTTATCTAATTCTCTGGCTAATTTAGTTATGAAATCTGAATGTGAAATAGCAGTGAAGACCGCTTGAGTTGAAGTAGAAATATGTCAATATGTCCTAGAGGGGGGTGAATAGGACTTTTTAAGGTTTTTATGAATTATTAAAAATCCTATCACACTAATTCTATCACAGAGTATAGATTAAGATTACTCAAAATTAACTCTACTGGCTTCCAAGCCTGGTAGAAGATTCAATCACAGAACTATTTAAATGATAATCATGGAGCAGTTATAGTCTATGATGGATGTGACTGTGTGAGAAGTGTGAGCAAGTATAAATGCAGTTAATATAATCACACAAAAGATCAAACACAAGAATCAATCACAAACACAGTCATTTTTATAGTGGTTCGACTACTTGTCTACTCCACTCCCGGCTTCCACACTCAACGCTTGAGTTTACCGGATTTCACTAAGGAGGTTTCCCATGGTTCACCTCAAACTTAAGGTTTTAAATCAGGTTCACCTTCAACCTTTACGGAGGTTTCTACTCGGTTCACCTCAAACCCTGGAGTTTTGCTGGCGCACTCCTAACCAGATGTTTATGCCCACAAAGAGCAAGGGTCCACATAACGCACCCTCACATACACTCCCGTCGGAGGCCTCATTTGAGGACTTCAAAGGGTGAGTAACACCTACGACTCAATCCTAGAAAGGAATGATCACAAGTGTCCTCTGGACTCTAGGTACTTATAGATAAGTCGATGAGTTCCTTTTAGCGCAATGTCGAAGATCTCCTCCTTGATGTTGAAGGGTCTTTAGCTCCCTTGATCCGCAACACAAAAGATATACATATACTAGGCTTTAGGTCGGGTCAAGGTTATGATGGAATTCCACTCTCTAAAAATTTTCCTATTAGGAAGATAGTGATTCCAATATCTATACATTCAAGACATCCCAGCTTAATGATTTGCCATTAAGGTAGTAGCTGGAGGATCCTTGAATGCGGAAGTTCATTCCCCAATCCACTCTATTGAATATCAATGATGAGGGTGGATTGGAGGATGAACTCCCTGAGAGAAAGGGCTTAAGATGATATGAAGTTTAAAACACTCAGAAGTACTTTCTTCTTTCTCTACTAGCAATAAAGACTAACCTCTCTATATATAGGCAAAAGGTTTCAACGAATATAAAACGGTCACATTTATGACAGAGTTCGATATCATCGAGCACGAGTCGATATGATTGAGCGTATACTCTCGATTGTATCGATGATCCGCTCAATGATACAAACTCAAATGTCATTTTCGCTTTTGGAAACCTTTTGCCAATTGGTCGATGGGATCGAGACACACATTGATTTTATCGGATTTCGAACTCCGATTCCATCGATAGATGAATCGATCTATCGACAGGTGAAAACAAGAGAAACAAACCTTGAAGAATTTTAGGTTCTAAAGATATGATCGGGGAACAGTCGATGTCATCGAAATTTGTATATCGATGATATCGGAGTCCTTATCGATGAGATCGATAAATCGTATAGATTTACTTATAAGCTTGCTGAATGGTTTGTGTCCGATCTCGTTCCAATCGACCAGGTCTCGATATGATCGACATATGAATATCGATTTCTTGACTGACACCCCGATCAACGTTTAAAAATACCCTGAAATTTATGCTAGAGGAAACATGCGCCCAATATCGATTTGATCGACTAACATCCGATATGATCGATATTTGAATTTAGATTGAATTGGACAGTCATCGATATATCGAAGCTCATAGTAGTTTTCTTTAGAAAAACAGGGGCGTCGAAAAAACTGTCTGTCGATATTATCGATCCACTTTCGATAGGATCGATATTCGAATATCGATGATATCGACTGATCCGTCGATATATCGATAAATTGTCCAGATGAATGTTTGATTGCTGGATGCTTTTTGTCCTCACTCGATTGTATCGATTGAGATGCCGAGGACATCGATAGAGCAGGTCGATCATATCGAAATGTGAATCGATATAATCGATAGGGTAATAAAAACTTTAAGATTTTTCTGTTTGGTAAAAAGTTTTCTTACACTAAAACCCTAAGATGTTCTACTTATTTTTAAGGGTTTTAATCACCTGGGGTTTTGAGACATGGGATGTGAGGCTATGATTTACCTATGGGAGCTTCCACACATCCAGTTGAGGCTAACACTTGACTTGATCTTCCTATTAGGCGCGGTTGTCCGACTGACTCAACTTACATTGTAATTGACAAACCAGGGCACTGGTAGGTGCACTTTCAGAACGAACATATATTTGGATTTGGAAAAGCTGGTTTAGCTTGGTCTTTTAGAAGAAAGAAAGCAGAAGACTTTCTTTAATTTGAAAAAAAAGAAGGAAGAGATGAGGATATTGACATCTTTTGCAAAGTCAATTGTTCTCCGAGAGTATGAAGGAAAGTGCTTGTGTAGTTGTTTTGTTCAACTATATATAACATCTCGAAAATCGGGGGGTCGAGCAAAAACCCAACTCCCGAGTTTCAAAATGTTATTTATACAACATAGATATGTATGATTGAATGTTGTCTGTGATAATGTATTAAACATGAGTGAGATTAAGCTAGAACAGCATATCATACTCCAGAGACAGTTAAATTAACAAGCGAAAGACTGTGATAGTAGGTATAACATATATAAACTGTTGTATGTCTCCAGAGTGTGAATATGTTACTAGGTTATATACATACATGTATACTCCAAAAATAAACAAAACGAATATACATGAGTGCGCTAAAAATATAAAATGGCAAGTGTCAAGGTATCTAATCAACCTCCCTATAATCCCATCAATCAGAACACACATGAAGGAGGAATCCTCCTCATCATCATCAGGTCCAGCTCCGCTTCTCGAGTAGCGCCATCATCTGCAATCACAAAAAGGGACTGGTGGGTGTCCAGAAACACCATCCCGTAACGTGGGAGTGAGTGATCAACTCAGTGGGATAAGAGAGAAAAGATTAGCATGTTATCAAATCAATCATGCGATAATAGTAAAGCAGTAAATTAAACAATCATAATACTGTTGTTAATGCAATATGACATGACGTGATGTATGCCCTCACCGACGATCTCCCTCATACGGCAACATCTTACGACCGCGGCATGCCACACTCCCTAGAGTGCTCCACATCTTCCAGGCACATGCAATGCTATGGTGATATGATTTTCGAGTTGTTATTAGTCCATTCAAACAGCAGGATTGGGAAACTAAGGTACTTCCCTTGTATCAATCCCAACACAGATCCTGTCTAGGGTCGCCACTCCTAGTAATCTCATACGATGTATATTTTGTAGGTCGCTGCAAGGGCTGTCAGGGCTGTTGCTTGCACTCATTGCACCGCTCCCCCATCACCTTATCAATACAGGCCTACGGTACTCTACTGCTATTGAAGGGTCGTCGCCTCCCGTAGACTCAGAATACGCTCACGGTCACTACAAAGGGCTGCCAGGGCTGTTGCACGCACTCGTTGCTCCGCTCCCCCATCACCTTATCAATGTAGGCCGACAGCAAGAATATAGTGTCCCATACCACCATAATCTGCTCACGAGTCATAGGTGCTCACTGGTCACAACGGGGAGGTTTGTGGCCCCAGCGTAGGCCGACAGCTCGACCACGGTGTCCCATACCACCATGCCCGGCTCGTGAGTCTTCGTGGATCAAGGTACCATGGTTGACAGGGTTTACAATGGTAAGTTCAGTACCCTAGGTTCAAGCAGTTATGACTCATGCAGGGTGAACATACAATGGCCAGTCGGGTTACTTGACGGGCTCGACTAACACGATCGCATCTCAAGTTGAACGACATGAAGTGCGTAAAACACTTCGTGTGGCCTAACCACTGCCGCTAACTCCAAATATGACTCGCGTTCATCGACGCGTCGTTCATGGCCAAGATAAGCCAACCACAAATTCGCTCGGTTACCGACTTCCTGGACTAAGTATAGTCCCAAACAATTATGGAATCACATCAGCAAATCATATGAGAGTATTGGAAATGGAATACAAACATGTGAGCATGATAACACATGTTATAACGTACAACTTAAGTAAATCATCTTACACATGTCTTTCACACATATAATGAAATTGTGCATATCGCCACATATAGGAAATTATCACCATCAGCGTATTAATTGAGAATTCGATCTCAAATTAAATCATAAAGAAATCATCAAGCACATGTTATAACATACCACTTAAGTAAAACATCAAGCATATGCATTTCATACATATAATGAAATCATGCATATAGCTATCATGTAGGAAATCATTTACATCAGCATTTTAATTGAGAAATCAATCTCAAACTAATTCATAACACCATTTAATTCAATACATACTAATATAAACATTTATACAAACACTTACACTACACACTTAAGTCTACATATAGTATGTCGACCCGAAGTGCGCATTTAGGCGAATCTCTTCGCCAAACTAATTATGCACGTATTCCTAACATTCTAATGTGACAATAAACCATGTCAATCACTTCAGCAAAATATGAATAAAAACAGTACTTCCTTTAAATGACTAAAATGCCGTAAATCTCATATTCTTCGTTGGTTTACGAAACAGGAAACGGACAGCATGTTGTACATGTCAAACGGCGATGCCGTCGATAATCTACTATTAAACGACATTGAAAGCTTTGGAAACAGTCAATTAAAGCGTCTAAAATCTGCACCTTTTTCCTTATAGATGTGTGAATTCGAACGGAGCGTATACGCTTCGTCTACGGTGAATAGGGAACCTAATACACAAGCTACATAAGCTACATCGCTAATGGAATTGACGGAAGCTTAAATCAGCAAGTGTTGAAGGTTTTCCTCACCTAGAAGTGCGTTGGAATCACCGGGAAAGTGATTGGAGTGCGTCGCCTAAGCACGTACAGCAGCAGCAGCAGGTGGCAGGAAGATCTCTCCCACCTTCTCTCACATACTCTCACCTTTTCTCTCTCCCAATCTAAGGCTTTTTGTAAATTCGGATGGGAGAGAGGAGTGAGGGTTTCAACCCCTTTTATAAGCTTAAAAGTGCTCAAAATAGGCTCCAAGTCAAGGTATACTTGAGGTATGTCCAATTTGGGGCTGTTTCGGTCCAAAAGATGCTTTCTGGTGGTCCCCTGGCCAAATGCGGTCGGACTTAAACTCATGCATACTGGATCTAGCATACATCAAGTTTTCAGTCTGGCAGGGTTCGCAGATCGCACGTGGCGGTCCAGTTTCAGTTCAGCGGTCACCGCACGTAGATCAGGCCTGTAAATCTCATGATATGAAATAGAAATTTTTCCTGATCCGAGGGTGTAATTTGGCTGAATTCTGACGGTCAGAACGCTTAATACTGACACGTCAAGTCGTGTGCCAGATTTGAATTTCAAATTCCAAATCTGTCCCTATTCGCAATCTCTTCAGTCCGGGCTCAATGAAATAGCCTGTGATTATCGGTTGGACTTGATTTTCGAAATGATTATCAAGTCCAGCTAGGCGGTCCTAACGGTCTAAGATTGAAGGTATCGGACTTTTGAAGCGCGGTCTTGATCCAATACAAAGTTTCAAAGAGGTTCAGAGAACAAACCGGTTTAGAGTTTGATCCCAGGTTATAGAGTATTATAGCACCATAGATTCTACAAGTTTTGAGTCTTGTTGAACGTATTTAAAGTGATCAGGGACTATTTCCCAGCTACTCTAGCGTCGCGCTAGCTAACTTATGCTTAGTTTATAAAGGAATTAACCCTAAGTGATTTCTTTGGCTATGGAATTGGGTTTTGAGCGATTTTTTAGGTGTTTTAATTGAACCATTGCCTAAGGACATCTAATCCCAGGTTGGCCAGAATTTGAGGTGTTACAATCTACCCCCCTTAAAACACAATTTCGTCCCCGAAATTGGCGAAGGGCAAGGAGTACTTTTTCGAAGGAAGGTTCAAATCCTATTTAATAACCTAACCGTACGTACAACCTAAATCAAATGTTTCGATCTTGGGCCAGTGGGGAAGAGGCTAACCATGCTTCCGCTGCGCCACTCTGATCGAACGGTAGCGTTGACTAACCTAATTGGATTGGAATCAATACGTTCTACCCCCTTAAAACTTGGTTCTACTTAAAGTTCAAGAGTCTATGCATCACTCCGTACATCAGAACGAGGTGAAACTTAAGACCTATCCTTGATATAAATTGGAAAACAACTTCTCTACATGGTTTTCCTTGCTAATGATGTGTTCTATGGCATTGGTACCTATGATCATAGAGATGAGCCTAATCTCTATTGTGGTTAAGTTCAGGGGCAGGTATGAGTTGGTGGCAAGATGTCGAATTCTCTACTGGCTTTAAGTCCTCGCCATTTACCAAGGGCAAAGCAATAACTTGTGGTTGTAGGTGGTCGGCCCAACACGGAAGAATAGTTGTGTAGTGGGTCTGAGCAGGATACATAGACTTTCTGTCTAGCTAGGACAGAAGATTTATTGTATCAATTCTTAATCCGAGTCGATGCCGATCTTCTGCTTGATTAGAGCATTGGATTTATTGGTAACCACTAGGATTAGGAAGTCGATTCAAATCGCGAATACATCGCTTACATGTAGTTTCTTTATTTCGCGTTCCCGAATGCAATAAGCCCTTGGGGAAGGCAATTCTAAGGGGCGTGCTAGTATATTCTATGTTCATTCTGAGGGATTTATAAATGGTCCCTAAGAGTGAATGGCTCCCTCCTATGGGCAACAACAGAAGTCTATAAGTCATAAGGGGATCTATCGAAGGAAGGGAGTCCCATTCCAAACAAATGTAACCTACTATCCCTTAGCATATATAGGCCTTACACTGCCTAAGACAACTAGTAGCCTAGTCTGTAACTCAGTAGTTATAATCCAAAGCCTAAGTTTATACGTTAAATGGTTCCATACCATCTCTACTACAGGGAGTTGTTCTATTGCTTAGGGTCAAGATTATCTAAATGAAATTGGATTTGTTATGTCGTCAGATCCTTTAAATCTAGGAGTGCTATCGCTAGGTCCAAAATGCCAAGGGCCTATTGTATGACACGAAACTACATTCCTAATCCCATGTTGGAATTGGGAGTAGCATGCTAGTCACAATACATGGAACAAGTTCCACACTTTCTACATCTGACGTCACTAAATCTAACAACAACAAAACACAGAGATCTCAAACAGCAATCAAACAATCTACAAGACATGGCATAGATGCTTAATTCTACCAAAGGACTCTACCAAAGTCCCGACTTACCTTCTTTATCACTGTCGAGTCTAATACTGTCTGTTGCTCACTAGAGCTCTCTCGGCCATATATTTTCAGTATCCCTTAAGCAAAGAAAATGGAGAAATAGGATTGAGAGGGAGGATGGTGGAAAGAGAGAAAAAGGCTAAAACAGCTTAACAATAGCCATGAAAAATGGAGAAAATGCAAGGAAATGACTAACCAAACTAGAAAAGAGAGATCTAGGCATTGTAGAGGGATGCTTCAAGCTCCCCTAGGATGTATTTCCAGAAAGAAAAGAGAATGAAAAAGGGGAATGGAGCACCTCACGATTTCAGCTCGATTTGGGGGTTGTAAGAGCTCCAAATGATGAAATCTTCAAGAGGAAGGGCTGCAAACAGAAATAGAATGATGGAGAGTGGTCGTTTTGGCCAGGAATGAATTTAGGAACGATTTGAAATCACGGTTTTGGGTGAGGACAGCAAGAAAACGTAAATGGGGCTAGGGGAAGAGCTGTTTGTGAAGGAAGTAGGGTATATAGGGAGTTTCAAGGTGTGAACCACATATGGGGGAGGTGCCTTAGCCATATTAGGGCGTGCGCCCGAAAATTACATCCAGTGGGCCCCACCGGTTCGGCGATGCATCGCTGGCCAACTCTCTAGGTGGCTGGTGGGACCACATGGGTCTGGTCCCCCATGGTCCAGGGACTCCAAAAATGCATGGTCCCCACCTTGGTTCATTGGATTTTGACCTATAGAGGCCCAAACATGAGTTCGAGACTTTCCGGGGCTAATCTGCAATTCTGAATACAAAACCCTATCATGCAGCATATGATTTTGGGGTAGAAGGAGCTAGTACATCCATCTAGACCATTAATTGCTAAAGAAAGCGAAGTTAGAATGGCCTTATGACCATTTTTCATAAAATTTTACTATTCACTGTAAAATTTTATCGAAGTATGATTTTATGTCATTTTCACATTAGGATCAATGCCTAACATGAAATAGATAAGAAAGAATTAGAGAATGGAGTGGTGAGAGGAAGAATTTTGAAGATTTTAGGTGAAACGGGGTTTTTAAGCCCTGACAATTGAATACAGGGGTTGTGGTTGTCCCACGGCCTAAGGATTGTCATTTACGGGTTTAGAATCGTTCAAAGAACATCTCAACCCACTGACCTACAACCTAGGAGCTATTCGGGTTGCTTCACGCGACCCAAGATGCGTTACGGACTCGATCACGCGATCGATATGAATAGACTTCGCCTATTGGCGAATCTGGGATCCTATAAGTGTTTCTAGACCCTTCTCACACCCACCTAAGTCAAAAGAAGTGACAACATACGTCGCGTGACCATAACCCAGGCCCGGTTTAATCCAAACATGTTCTGATACCATCTGTAACATCCTGAAAATCGGGGGGTCGAGCAAAAACCCAACTCCCGAGTTTCAAAATATTATTTATGCAACATAGATATGTATGATTGAATGTTGTCTGTGATAATGTATTAAACATGAGTGAGATTAAGCTAGAACAACATATCATACTCAAGAGACAGTTAAATTAATAAGCGGAAGACTGTGATAGTAGGTATAACATATATAAACTGTTGTATGTCTCCAGAGTGTGAATATGTTACCAGTTATATACATACATGTATACTCTAAAAATAAACAAAACGAATATACATGAGTGCGCTAAAAATATAAAATGGCAAGTGTCAAGGTATCTAATCAACCTCCATATAATCCCATCAATCAGAACACACATGAAGGAGGAATCCTCCTCATCATCATCAGGTCTCGAGCGGCGCCATCATCTGCAATCACAAAAAGGGACTGGTGGGTGTCCGGAAACACCATCCCGTAACGTGGGAGTGAGTGACCAACTCAGTGGGATAAGAGAGAAAAGATTAGCATGTTATCAAATCAATCATGCGAAATAGTAAAGCAGTAAATCAAACAATCATAATACTGTTGTAAATGTAATATGACATGACGTGATGTATGCCCTCACCGACGATCTCCCTCATACGGCAACATCTTACGACCGCGGCATGCCACACTCCCTAGAGTGCTCCACATCTTCCAGGCACATGCAATGCTATGGTGATATGATTTTTGAGTTGTTATTAGTCCATTCAAACAGCAGGATTGGGAAACTAAGGTACTTCCCTTGTATCAATCCCAACACAGATCCTGTCTAGGGTCGTCACTCCTAATAATCTCATACGATGTATATTTTGTAGGTCGCTGTAAGGGCTGCCAGGGCTGTTGCTCACACTCGTTACACCGCTCCCCTATCACCTTATCAATACAGGCCTACAGTACTCTACTGCTACTGAAGGGTCGTCGCCTCCCGTAGACTCAGAATACGCTCGCGGTCACTACAAAGGGCTGCCAGGGCTGTTGCACGCACTCGTTGCTCCGCTCCCCCATCACCTTATCAATGTAGGCCGACAGCAAGAATATAGTGTCCCATACCACCATAATCTGCTCACGAGTCATAGGTGCTCACTGGTCATTACGGAGAGGTTTGTGGCCCCAGCGTAGGCCGACAGCTCGACCACGGTGTCCCATACCACCATGCCTGGCTCGTGAGTCTTCGTGGATCAAGGTACCATGGTTGACAGGGTTTACAATGGTAAGTTCAGTACCCTAGGTTCAAGCAGTTATGACTCATGCAGGGTGAACATACAATGGCCAGTCGGGTTACTTGACGGGCTCGACTAGCACGATCGCATCTCAAGTCGAACGACATGAAGTGCGTAAAACACTTCGTGTGGCCTAACCACTGCCGCCAACTCCAAATATGACTCGCGTTCATCGACGCGTCGTTCATGGCCAAGATAAGCCAACCACAAATTCGCTCGGTTACCGACTTCCTGGACTAAGTATAGTCCCAAACAATTTTGGAATCACATCAGCAAATCATATGAGAGTATTGGAAATGGAATACAAACATGTGAGCATGATAACACATGTTATAACGTACAACTTAAGTAAATCATCTTACACATGTCTTTCACACATATAATGAAATTGTGCATATCGCCACATATAGGAAATCATCACCATCAGCGTATTAATTGAGAATTCGATCTCAAACTAAATCATAAAGAAATCATCAAGCACATGTTATAACATACCACTTAAGTGAAACATCAAGCATATGCATTTCATACATATAATGAAATCATGCATATAGCTATCATGTAGGAAATCATTTACATCAGCATTTTAATTGAGAAATCAATCTCAAACTAATTCATAACACCATTTAATTCAATACATACTAATACAAACATTTATACAAACACTTACACTACACACTTAAGTCTACATATAGTATGTCGACCCGAAGTGCGCATTTAGGCGAATCTCTTCGCCAAACTAATTATGCACGTATTCCTAACATTCTAATGCGACAATAAACCATGTCAATCACATCAGCAAAATATGAATAAAAACAATACTTCCTACAAATGACTAAAATGCCGTAAATTTCATATTCTTCGTTGGTTTACGAAACAGGAAACGGACAACATGTTGTACATGTCAAACGGCGATGCTGTCGATAATCTACTATTAAACGACATTGAAAGCTTTGGAAACAGTCAATCAAAGCGTCTAAAATCCGCACCTTTTCCCTTATAGATGTGTGAATTCGAACGGAGCGTATACGCTTCGTCTACGGTGAGTAGGGAACCTAATACACAAGCTACATAAGCTACATCGCTAATGGAATTGACGGAAGCTTAAATCAGCAAGTGTTGAAGGTTTTTCTCACCTAGAAGTGCGTTGGAATCGCCGGGAAAGTGATTGGAGTGCGTCGCCTAAGCACGTACAGCAGTAGCAGCAGGTGGCAGGAAGATCTCTCCCACCTTCTCTCACATACTCTTACCTTTTCTCTCTCCCAATCTAGAGCTTTTTGCAAATTCGGATGGGAGAGAGGAGTGAGGGTTTCAACCCCTTTTATAAGCTTAAAAATGTCCAAAATAGGCTCCAGGTCAAGGTATACTTGAGGTATGTCCAATTCGGGGCTGTTTTGGTCCAAAAGATGCTTTCTGGTGGTCCCCTGGCCAAATGCGGTCGGGCTTAAGCTCATGCATACTGGATCTAGCATACATCAAGTTTTCAGTCTGGCAGGGTTCGCAGATCGCACATGGCGGTCTAGTTTCAGTTCAGCGGTCACCGCATGTAGATCAGGCCTGCAAATCTCATGATATGAAATAGAAATTTTTCCTGATCCGAGGGTGTAATTTGGCTGAATTCTGACGGTCAGAACGCTTAATACTGACACGTCAAGTTGTGTGCCAGATTTGAATTTCAAATTCCAAATCTGTCCCTATTCGCAATCTCTTCAGTCCGGGCTCAATGAAATAGCCTGTGATTATCGGTTGGACTTGATTTTCGAAATGATTATCAAGTCCAGCTAGGCGGTCCTAACGGTCTAAGATTGAAGGTATCGGACTTTTGACGCGCGGTCTAGATCCAATACAAAGTTTCAAAGAGGTCCAGAGAACAAACCGGTTTAGAGTTTGATCCCAGGTTATAGAGTATTATAGCACCATGGATTCTACAAGTTTTAGGTCTTGTTGAACGTATTTAAAGTGATCAGGGACTATTTCCCAGCTACTCTAGCGTCGCGCTAGCTAACTTATGCTTAGTTTATAAAGGAATTAACCCTAAGTGATTTCTTTGGCTATGGAATTGGGTTCTGAGCGATTTTCTAGGTGTTTTAATTGAACCATTGCCTAAGGACATCTAATCCTAGGTTGGCCAAAATTCGGGGTGTTACACTATAGGAGCAAAGTGTTTTGAAGTAACAGGTCTATCTGCACTCATTTTTTCAGCAAGTTTGATTGGAGAAGTGATTGTACCCGAAACTTTGATGGCTTGAAATGGAGGAAAAGTTTGGCTTATTTGAGTTGCGGCTTGAGCATCCCATTTTCGAGTGAGATTTTAAAGCATAAAAATTTGTTTTGGGCTATTATTTGGAAGGTTTTCACTAAAGGTTTTAAACCAAGTGAAAAAAGAAATAGTTATCTGATTTTGTTTCATATGAAGATACCGTTTTTCTTTGAGATCTTTTTTCATATTTTCAGAAATGTTTTTGAAGTACCATTTTGTTAATGGATGGTTATGGAAATCCTTTTTTAGATAGTCAATATCTATGATGAAGGATTTGGGTTGAGTTTGGCAGGGAACGGAATTCATTTTGACATGAGGAAGAAAATCGCTCTCAAAAGGATTATAATCGTCTTCTTGCCTTTGATATCAAGGGCAAAAGACATGAGAAGGCACAGGCCTTGGAGGGTTTAATTTTGGATTTGGCAAAGTTGAAGAAGTTATTTCTGTTTGAGTATATTTGGCAAAGATGATGTCTACAGAGCCGTCAGCATTCATCTGAATAAGCTTAGGTTCTGTAGAATCCGTTGGAGTTTTTCCTTGAGCATCTTCAAGATGCCAATTGGAAAGATTGACATCGTCCCATTTAATTCTTTTTAGCGCAATTACATTATGAGCAAGATTTGCCATAAACAAAGTAGTTAAGCCTTTGATTCGATCTTCATAGGCAGTTCCGGGCGATATTGTTTTCATCAATTTGTAATATATACGGTAAGTTACCGCAATATTTTCACTGTCGGGGAGCATATAACATCCTTGAGTATAAACTCCTAATCAAGGGAATTTAGACAAATGGACATCAGTCAATGCGAGTGAATAATTTGGAATACAGATGAAATACGCTGGACCATCTGAAAGGCTAGCCTCAATCATTCCAATTAAGGAGTCTTTAAAATTTTTGAATCTGCGATCTCGCAGAGTGAAAAGGGTAGCAGTCTGTATACCCAATCGAGTTAAGGGCTTTACAACAACTTGCACAAATCCTATATATATATATATATATATATATATATATATATATATATATATATATATATATATATATATATATATATATATAGTGTTGAAATTCCTAGGTACATGTAGGGAAAAAAATACACGTCTTTATGAAAATTTTAGTTTTTTACATATGAGTGAAAATTTTTGGAAGATACGGAAAAGTGCCACAATCGGTATGCAAACACAAAAAAAAAATTGGATACTATGAACATATTAAACCACCCATAGTTCAGGACCCACCATGGATAGGTGATGGCCTAGCATTTGATTTTTAATGTACATAGGTCGGTTGAATTTTGACCATTAACTGTTATTCACATCAGCATAGATTAAATTCCAACCAACCAGTCCAGTTAGAAAATAAAACCAGTGGAGCTTTGGTTTCTGGTCATCTATATAGGGCCAACTAGGGGTGTACACGAACTAAGTTAGCTCGCTCGACTCGACTCGAAAAAGCTTGATTCGACGTGGTTCAATGCTGAGTTTGAGCCGAGCTGAGCTGATCTTTTGAGCTTGAAAAAAATTTTAAATCGAGTTTGAGCTTGCTCGAGCTCGACTCAACTCGAATCGAACCCTAACTCAAATCGAAGTAGTTCAGTGACTCAGTTACTTTGATATTGATGTTGCTAACCAAGTGTTTGATAAAATGACTCAACGAAGTATGGGCTAGTGGTAAGGAAGGTGTGTATACGAAACAAATGTTATTTTTTCTTAATTTTAATATTGCTTATGAGGTGTTTGATGAAATATTTGTAAACAGTTGTTGTTGTTTTACATATGATGAGAAATTGAAAATGCACAATATGTTTTTGTGAAAATGCTGTAGATATTTGATTTTGGCTCAAACTAAGCTTGAATTGGCCTGAGCTGCTGACTGAACAAGGCCAAGCTAACCAGTCAAGCTCGAGGGCCAAGTCGGGCCGAGCCGAGTTCAAGCTAGGTCAGCTAGTGGCCGAGAGGAGGCGAGCTGAGGCCAGCTCAACTTAGTTTGACTGGGTGTACCCCCCTGGGGCCAACCATTAAAATATTTTAATTTGTGTAACTTGTATTTATGCCACGTTTAAAATATTTTAGTGCCTGCGTATCAACCCATAACGCTATGCCGAGCATGAAAAAAATCACCGACGAATGAGTCAGCTAATTTGTTTTTGCACCTAATTGTCTTCAAGTACAAATGACATGCGGGCCATGTGTATTCGATGGCCGGTGATTTTTGTTTATTTTTTTCAATGTCTGGTGACTTCACAGTCCACGCATGCCGTCCATTAAAATCAACCAAAACTTTAGACGATTGCCTCCGCTACTGTGTAGTGAATGTAGAACACTGATGGATCACTTTCAACTTCGAATTTCTAAGGTAAGGATTATCCTTGGAGCGTGATTATGGGCTATAACTTATGGTGGCACCCACAACATGGACGGTTTCGATTATTGCTCCATTTACGCATGTGGGCGAAATGGGAAAAGACGTGGCACTGCTACCGGTTCGTGAGAAAGTCAGTTTCCCACGGCTTCCACAAAGCACGTGGCTGTCGTATGCGAAATTCCAGCAGACCAAATTAGACTCAGTTTCCAAGCACGTGTTTTGGGGAACGGATTGGCTACTCCCACTCCCACGTTGATCATTAAAAAAATTTCGGAGACCATTAAAGTTCTGTAGGCCTACCGTGATGTATGTGTTTTATCCCTTCTGTTCGTACATTTTTACGGTTAATTTTAAGGCATGGTCCAAAAAATTAGAAGAATATAAATATAAGGTGAACCACATCAAAGGAAAACAATAGTAATTGGATATCGATAATGAAAATCCTCCTAAGGCTTACTCTACTGTTTATTTGTCATCCAATCTGTTGTTTAGGTCATCCAGACTTAGATGAAAGGGAAAAAACAAATATCATCTTAATACAAAACTTTAATGGTCTCCGAAATTTTTTTTAATGATCAACGTTCACTCAACACAATTTCCTTTAATGTGTTCCAATTGAGATGGAGATATAACTAATATTTGTATTATAACATAAAATGGTTTTAAAAAATATATGTATGGCATGATGAGACACACGTATCACATTGGGGACCGCAGAGCACCGATCATGGTCAATCCGTTTCCGTGCATTGGGTGCATGGACTATGGGCGCGGATGGTGTGCTACCGGGTATCACCTCAGTGGTTGTTACCCTGAGCGTGGGCCATGATTTGTTGTATATCCACGCCGTTCATCCATTTTTCTAGACTATTTTATTATGTATTCCAAAAAATTAAGCAGATCCGAATATCAGGTGAACCACATCAAAGGAAAAAATGATGACTAAATACTCACATTAAAAACTTTATAGGGCCCACATTAATGATCACCGTAATGTTTCATTTTCATCCAAACCGTTGATAGGGTCAAACAGACTTGGATGATGGGAAAATATAAGGATCGAATTGATTCAAACTTGTGTGGCCCACAGAAGGCTTTAAATGGTCATTCACAACTTTTTCCAGTGGTGTAGTCCACCTTGGATTTTGATCTTCTTATTTTTTTTGAATCAGATACTAAAATAACATGAAAAAACGGATGGACGGCATGGATATACAATAACTTTATAAAGGTATGCCCCACAAGGTAAGGGTAACACCCACTGAAGTGTTGCCTGGTAACGCCTACACCCTACTCTAATAGGAAAGGACGGCTCAAAGTGACATTGGAATTCGCAAACTGACTGGACTTTTAGATTGCATCATCCATGGGATAACCTAATTAGAAGGTCAACATCACGAGTATCCAACCACTGAGCGGAATCCGTCTTTTTCAAGGAAAGAATGGAATCCAAATTCTCCATGGTATGGCCCACCTGAGTTTAGGGTGGAGTTGAATTTTTGTAATGTAATTAACATGATGAGATTCACGTGATGGACGGAGTGGATTTCTTAGACAAGTATCAGGGTTTAACCAACAGAGGTCGCATCGCTGCTCGTCTCACCTGCTTTTCTGTATTTTGAGATCGAATATTTGACGGGCGCGGATTTACCATTAAAGGCTATGGCAGGTAGTTACTGCGCAGGATGCTAGGTGGCCTATCAAAATATTTGTGAGAAATCTGTCCCGTTTATTTATTTTAAGAGCTCATTCCAGATTCCAGTACATGTAATTAACGAAAAAATTGAGGTGGAGTCACGTAAGAGGAAATTTTGAAATAAAAAATAAAATAAATCCTAACCTAAAGTGGAAAGAAATGCTTACCATTGAAACTTTACTAAGCTTTAGCTCAATGTTTATATTTCATATTAATCTGATGAGGCGGATTAGTTACTTAGTTACTGATAGGTTGAGTAGCGATACTCATTATAGACACTGACATCACCAAATTCTGTGAGCCTCACAATGATGTATGTGCTGCATCAACGTTGTCCTTCCATTTGGAGAGATATTTTAGAGGATTAGCCAAAGAATTTGGTAGATCTAAAGCATGAGTGGACCCCACTTTAGAAAACAGTGGTGAGAGTAATGGCCTCTGTTCAAACCTTCCTGCACAATGTTTATTTGAGATCCAACATGATCACAAGTTAACACAAACATATACTAATGGAAAACATAAATATCAACTCATTGAGAATTTCCGTGGCCCCTAAAAATTTTAATGGTAGGTGTTCAATTTCTACTATTTCTTATGGTGGGGTCCACTCAGAGGTTTGGATTGGACTCATTATTTGGCTCATGCCCTAAAATGATCCATCTAAATGAACGGATGGTTTGAATAGAAAAAAATTATAGAACTTGGTGACGTCTCTTGAGCAGCAAGCCTCGCTATTGAACCTATCAGTAGCGTCACAGTCGAACCCACCTAACATTCAAGGAAATCCATGTCCGCATAGGACATGCCGGCAACGTGGATAGCCAATCCGCATCCACTCGGAGCCGTAGTTACCCTTCCACACCTAGGTCTGGGTAAGTGGTGTTTTACCCACGCCGTCTATCCATTTTTCCACCTCATTTAAGAGCATAAGCCAAAAAAAAGAAAAGAAAAAAGAGTTAGATCTAAATCTAAGTTTGACCATCCTACAAAAAATAGGATAATTGAATGACTACTAATAAAAATTTCCTAAAGCCCCTTGTAATGTCTATTTTTCCATCTAAGCTGTTAATTAGGTCATGTGAACCAGAATAAAGGTTTTTTTTTTAAAAAGAACTTTTGTGGTCTCCAAAAAGTTTTTAATGATGCATGTCCAATTACCATTGTTTCTTAGAGTCTAGTCCACGTAAGATTTGGATCTTTATCATTTTGGAGATTGTTTTGTGAAAATATAGGCTGACCTCGGAAGAGGTGGACTCAGCTTGACCGATTGAGTAGACAAGCCTAGACAGGAGCATCTTCGACCCTAGTTGAGGAAAGTCCGACTCGGCCGGTTGAGCGGACTTGCCATAGCAGGTTGGACGACTAAGGTCGATGAGTCGAACCTCGACGCGTCAGTGACAGCTCATCTAACCTGGTTCGGTAGTAACCAAAGTTCGACTTCCAAGTTCTTTTGTAAAGCTTCTACATCAACCCGAAACCCGAAAAGAGCCATTACACATCCCCTACATTGGCTCCGACCTGATCCTTGCCGACCAATGGCTAGGCTTTAACCCACTTATGGGTTCAGACCATTAAAGGAAGAACTCAAACTATAGGGTTGGCTTGGACAGTGGTGCTAGGCTATAGGGTCAGTTCAGATGGAGATGGAGCTTATAGTCATGCTCAAGATCAACTCTAGCAACACATGCATGGAGTAAGATTCGGCATGATCTCCGGGTAACAGCCAACATCAGCGCATGCGTCGCTCAGTCCTATTGTTAGATATCGTGCCGAGAATGACGAGTATAGTTACTTCGATCGAAAGGTATAAATATGAGACATATCAACAGGAATAGGTATGTAATATCTTACACCCTAAGCCCCAACTACACTACTTAAACCTAAATTCCTAACCTGACTTTGACATCAGAGGGTCCGCTGCTTTAACTAGGGTCTCCTTTGTCCTTCTCTTATGTAGGCTTACAGGGCTCAACGTGAATATTCGAAGCTCGGCGAGGGTGAACCAAATTTTTGCATCAATAAAGATAATGACAATGGACGAGACATACATCATTGATAGATTGACAATTGCCCACCTTAATAGGTGGTTTCCGAGTTTCCATCTAATCACCCGGAGCATATTAGGTGCAGCCAGGCCTCATGATGAGGCTTACCTTAATGTATGTATTGTATATTTATGTCATTAATCCTTTTATTTATTTATTTATTTATTTTAAAGCTCATTTTAAGGCATGAGTCCAAAAGTGAAGTAGATCCAAATCTCCAGTGGACCATATTAAAAAATACATTAGTTATTGAAGAGCCACCATTAAAAACTTAGGACCCACCTTAATGCCCACCGTAATGTTTATTTTCCATCCAACCTGATGATAAGGTCATAAAGACCTGATCGAATGGACAAAACAAACATCATATTGATCGAAAACTTTTATTTTTAGGTTCATGCTCTAAAATGAGCTGAAAAAATGGATGGCCGGCATGGCTATATAATACCTACATCAAGGTGAGCCCCTTTGCTGGGCTGCACCATGTTGGGTTATGCCGGGCCACAGCTAATTCACTCTCCCAATCCGTCTATCATTATGTGAATTTCATATGGATCCCATCGTTACTAGTCGCTGTTCCATGAGACGGACCATGATGTATGTGTTTTAACCACTCTTTCCATCCTGTTAGCTTAAAAAAAAGAGGTAGATATAATTCTCTAGTGGACCACACTATAAAAAGACTTTGGTGATTGAACGCCTACTAATAAAAGCTTCTTAAAGTGCAACTGTAATATTTATTTGCCATCTAACCTGCTGATTAGGTTACACAGGCCTCCTGGGAGTCATAACACAAATATTAACTTCATTCAAAACTTTTGCAACTGTGAGAGTTCATTTATCATTATTTCTTATGGTGTGGTCTATCTAAGATTTGGATATACATTATTTTTGGGCTCATACCCTAAAATGAGCAGGCAAAATAGACGAATGATGTGGATAAAACACGTCAATGTGGAGATCACAAAGCACGGCCAATAGTGACTTTGGGTAGTGGTAGTGTGTATGCATTCGACCTCCTGTTGACCCCACATAAAAAGCTGGACGCACGTCTGGACAGTTCCAACCATCATGTGGTCCACCGCATAAAATGAGTCCGTTCCAACCATCATATAAGTCACCACATCCAACGAGGCAGTTCCAGCTATCAATGGCTCACCACGTTAAGGACGTTAGCTGGTGTACCTTTTCTGTATTTTATTTTCTATAGTGTGACGGCATGATTAATAAATTGTATGCTACTAATTTCTGAGGCATCCCACAATCACAGTGGGTCTCATGTAATGTATGGCATGGATTGCATATACACAACACAGATGGTCCGGAACAATGGACAGCCTTCAAAACTTAGAAGTCACGTGATGGCCCTTTTGGTGGTTTAATTGGACTGATTTTCAAGCCATCCAATTTTCATGGTGGGGTTACTACAGTGGAATGGACAGGTTGAATGCCGTACACGGACTTCACGTGCTCACAATTAGAGCTTCAGATTAAACAATAAAAGGCAGTGGCACCTACAATGCACGTAGCCAGAGTAAGAGTGAGCTACAGGTAGGGAGACTGAGCTGCGGACATACTCACGACACACAAGAGTATATTAAAAGAAGCCTAAACGAAAGTAGATGCAGTTAATGAGATCTGAGTTCAGCCCCACATTAGGCATAACATAAATGGAGGATAAGGCCCATACAAATTAAAGAAATTAATTTATCCTGAATCATGAGAAATTCTTAGTCAAAGTGCCATAACTGTTAATCTGGGATGATTTATAGGATGCATGACTTATGAATTTTGATTAGAATAGCTCGTTTGGAGCAGCCGACCTGCAGGATAAGTGAATCTCATCGCTCTATTTTATGAGAGAATGATTCATTCATATTTAAAAATTTTAATTTTTTTAAAAACTTATTATTTTAAAGTAAGCTTTAGGTTGCACATATTGTTTTAGTCTTAGAGTTTTAATATATAATATTTTCTTAAAATTTACTTCTTATAATTCGATAAATCATCTAGCAAAATTAAAATAAGATTTTCTATTTTTAGATGGGACTGGGATCCATCAAAGTGGGCGGTACCCCTGACTGTGGGGCTCATTATTATGTATGTGACTATATCCATGCCATCCATCTGTATTGAGAGCTCATTTTAGGGTATGATCCAAAAATTAAAGTAGATCCAAATCTCAAGTGGACCATAACAAAGGAAACAGTGGTGATTGACCATTAAAAACTTTCCAAGGGCCACAAAAGTTTTAGATCAAGCGGATATTAATTGTGTAGTCTCTTCATCCAGATCTTTGTGACCTTATATAAACAGGTTGGATGGCAAATAAACATTCTATGGCTCCCAAAAATATTGTAATGGTGGAGATTCAATCACTATTGTTTCCTGTGGTATGATCCACCTAAGATTTGTATCTGCTTCATTTTATTATGCCCTAAAAGGAGCTCACAAAATGATTGGACGGTGTGGATTTAAGGCATATATATCACTGTTAGCCCCACAGTCAGGTCCCACTCACATAGGTAGATCCCCGCTCCCTCTTAGATCTGCTTGAATCAGGATTAACAAAAATGTACGGACGCGGATTTCTGCATGAAGTTTCTGCACAAGGATTTTAGATGGGCCATATTAATATATTTTATAAATCTAATCCGTCTATCCATTTTTTGATCTCATTTTACGACATGAGACCGAAAATGATTAGGACACAAAACTCAAATGGGCCATACCAGATGAAACAGTGGGGAAATGAGGTTATTTCATTGAAACCGTTTATAAGGTTATTTTCGCTGAGATGAATGAAAAAGCTAAGAAATTAAACCGATATAAAACTTTTATAGCCATATAAATGTTTCATAGGTGGTCACTAAATCACTACTATTTCCTCTCGTGTGGCTCACTTGAGTTTTTTATTATCCTCATTTTTTGTCGCATGCCCTAAATGAACTTGAAAAACGGATGGACGGTGTGGCTTTCTCAGATACATCATAGTGGGCCCCACACAGCATATTGCACAGGAACTCCTTGCGATAGGCTTTCGCAGGAATTCAAAGTCCAAAATGCAGTGCACGAGGTTACTATCCCGCAAAAAGTGCTCCTTCCTCAGAATCTCCCAACACGCGAAAAAGCATGGCTACCTGCCAAAGTAGCCACCAAAATCCTAATCACCCGCACGTGGCAATCTAGCTAGTCGATGAGAGATCCAGTCGGTCCATCTTACGGGTTCTGCATCCTAAAATCGGATCTGTCCGGTCATCAATGATAACATGCATTTGAACGCGTTCAATTCTCATACTTCCGAGCTGTCTGGGGCCCACGGGTAATGCATATGTAGAGTCAGCGTTCATCAGCTGAGAGTCCTCATGCGCACCTTACATCCCAAGAATCCTCCCTATCAAAAACTTGGATGGGACACACCACAAGGAGAAACATACAATCAGGCCTAGGGTTTATATATTCACATGTTGTGGTCCACATAAATTTTGGAATGCTCTAAGTTTTGGAGTCTCTTAATCCCGGTGGCATGCACCTGATGAATAGTTTGGATGACACATGTGAATTCCATCTTAAAGTTTCTATGGTGAGTGTCAAGTCCCCAAATGCCCCAATTGTTCCTTTTAGAGTGGCCCACTTATGTTATGGATCAGTTTAGATTTTGGAATCTAAGCATAACATTGGGAGGCCTATATAATGCACGGGTTGGATGGCACTCGAAACATAAGGTATGGTAATTCACATGCGTTGGAAACGCATCTGATCATTTCCCAATATTAAATATTGGTCGTTGGACAATATTGTTACAATTTACAGCTAGCCATCGTTTTCGTGGGCCCACCTAGGGTCCAGATTAGACTGATTTTTGCGACGTGGGACTTCCCAATATCGCGCGTGTGCATTTGAAAATTCCGGATGACACACACCTACCACCTTGGCAGGTCGGCAGAGATTCAGATTATTATACCTCACTAACAACCCTCACTGAGTGGCCAGCAGCCGCCGCATTTGACTGGAGTCCTCTCGACAACACCAATTTTTGGCAGCTGCGAAAACACACAACTCTGTGGGCCTGTTATGTTTTACATGTAAACCTACTCCCTTCATTAGCTGATAACATTGCTCCAAAATGTATAAAGACTATATCAACCTTATATTGAAATTGGTGCCTTCAGTCTAATGGAAAACAGGGGAGTTTGATTTACCGAGGAAATTCTAAAATTTCCCTTTTTGTGTTTAGACGGTTTTAAGCATGTCCAATCAAATGAAGATTAGGGTTCAATTGATTGAGATAATTTCAAAAAATTAAGTTAAATTCTGATGTAAAGCGGGTCATGGACGCTAAGATGGATTAGAAAAGGCATGGTTGACGACCGAAGTGATCCGGACCATCAGACCTTAAATCGGGCATAACTCGCAATCCGGAATGAGTTATTTGACGTAAAATATATGATTTTAGGGTAAAACGAGTTAGCCAACCAACCCTACTACGCCGAGTTGCGCAGCCCGGATTTGCGAGAAACCCCCTGATCGACTGTCGTTTTCCCATTTTAATTTCGTTTTTACTATAATAGTAAGTTTTAGTTTGCTTATAGCTCTTCATCCGTTGGGCTTTAGGAGTTGTGTCTAACATGAAAAGTGCTTAGGATAATTAGGAGAACTGTTTGGTGAAGCCAAATAGGACACTTACTATTTTTTGATCGAAAACCTTGCACACTAGTAGACATCACGACCGTCTATAAATAGTAAGTTTATTATTTATAGTAAGTTACGGATTCCAGGACTTTTAGTTGTAGTTTGAGTTTGATTTCTTTCCTATTGCTTGGTTCCCTTATTTAAAGGGATGTGAACTCATTTTATTTCATTCATTAATCAATTTCAAATTTATTAGAATTTTTTTCTATTTTCTGCTTTCTTTCCTCGTGGATTCGAGGAGTCTCTGTGAGGAGTCTAGAGAAGTTCCGTGGATTTGGAATATTTATCATCTTGAGGAAGACGGTGCTTGACCTCACGTCCTTCCCTGCGTCAGTTTGATATCAAAGCGAGGTTTCTCCTTGAATCGATGGCTTCTAACGACGGGTTGGACAATAATCCCATGGGCAGTGCCCCAGAGAATTTACCTTTAACGGTGGCAGCTTTTGAAGCAGCGCAGCAAGAAAATTGACAAGCCATGCAAGGGCTGCAGGCTTCCATGGACCGCATAGCGGATCTCTTGACGGAAACCCTAGGGCAACTTCGTGTTCCTGGTGGTAATCCTCCACCGCCAATTGTTGAAACTCGCAATCGCCCTGATCGTAGGATAGTACCGGCAGTGCATCCACGGGTCATTCCTCAGGAAGGGAGCTTCAGTGAGGAGGAAATCGATGACATAATCTTTCAACATCCCAGACAAGGCGGCGATTGAGTAGATCAGACAGATCGAGAATTCAAGATGCGGGTTGATATTCCTAACTTCAATAGCCAACTACACATTGAGAATTTTCTGGATTGACTTTCTGAAGTTGAGTGATTTTTCGACTATATGAATATCCCTGAAGCAAAGAAGGTCAAGCTTGTGGCCTACAAGTTGAAAGGAGGAGCTTCAGATTGGTGGGAACAACTGCAACTCGCACGAACCAGACAGATGAAAGCACTAGTCCGCACATGGCAGCGAATGAAGCAGCTACTGCTTACCCGATTCCTTCATAACAATTACGATCAAGTATTATTCCAACAATACCAAAATTGTCGACAAGGTAATCGGTCGGTGAGAGAATACGCAGAAGAATTTTATCACTTGGTGGCGCGTAACGATTTAGTCCAGACTGAATCACAGCAAGTCACCCGATTCAATGGTGGACTACATATGGAGATCCAGGATCGGGTCCAGATGCAACCCGTCTGAACGATGAATGATGCGATCAAGTTGGCTACTCGGGCAGAAGCGCAACTTGAACGATCTACCACACGGCCCTATTCTACCGCAAGGATCACTGCGGCAGGTACACCCCAGGGAGCTCCATAGTTTAAGGGAAAGGAACCTGTAGGAGCAAGCACTTAACCTTCTATGTCTGAGAGATGAGATCAGGGAAGCAGATAACTAGACCCCAAAGGGACGTATCGACTGCTGCTGGTCCAAGTAGAATTCTGAACCCTTATGCTCGATCCCGGCCCAACAACTGCTATCGTTGTGGCCAACCATGCCATCTATCAAATACTTATCCCCAGGAAAGGTGACGAACCTCACCATCATTGATGGTAATACTGATAATGCCAATGAAGATTCAGATATTGAAGAACAAGAGCATACCATCGAGGACGAGGCAGATGAATCAATTTGGGTTCAGAAAAATCACAGCGAGTCACTCGTCATGAGGCGGCTATTATATGTGCCCAGAAAAGAAGTGCATCCACAGACGCATAACATCTTTCGCACTAGGTGTACGGTGAATCGAAAGGTTTGTGACGTGATTATTGATAGTGGCAGCAGTGAGAACACCGTTTCCAAGGTCATAGTGGAGAATTGCAATTGAAAACGGAGCGTCATCGCTCTTCATATACAATCGGTTGGATCAAGAAGGTCAGCGAAACAAAGGTAACTGAACGTTGTACCATATTATTTTCAATTGGTAAACATTATAAGGATGAAATAGTATGTGACGTGGTTGACATGGAAGCATGTCACATACTACTCGGTCGACCCTGACAATCTGACAGTGACACCACTCATAAAGGGCGAGATAACATATATATCTTCGTCAAGGACGACCGGAAGACCATATTGGCCCCTATGGACCCAGAGAGACTACCTAAAACTTCTAAAGTGGAGGATCATTTTCTCTTAACCCTACGGGACTTCGCGAAAGAATTCAAAGAAATTGGACAGGCTTATGCATTAATTGTAAAAGGGAAAGAACTCGAACCTACCATTATCCTTAAAAGACTAAGGCCCTTGCTACATGAATTTAAAGAAATCTGGCTCGATGACCTTCCCGATGGGTTACCCCCCATGCAGGATATCGAATACCATATCGACTTTGTCCCCGGGTCCAGTCTACCAAATCAGCCTCATTTTCGAATGAGTCCGAATGAGTGTGAGATTTTTCAAGGGCAAGTGGACGAGTTGATCCGTAAGGATCTTATTCGAGAAAGCACGAGTCCATGTGTTGTACCATCTCTGTTAACTCTAAAGTAAGATGGGAGTTGGAGCATGTGTGTCGACAGCTGAGCTATTAACAAAATTACCATAAAATACTGGTTTCTTATACCCCGGTTGGACGATATGCTGGACATGTTAGAGGGTGCTAAAATATTCTCTAAATTTAATCTAAGGAGTGACTACCACCAGATTCGAATACGGCCGGGTGATGAGTGGAAAACGACCTTTAAGACCGAGGAAGGATTGTATGAATGGATGATCATGCCCTTCGGTCTTTCGAATGCGCCTAGTACATTCATGAGATTGATGAACCAAGTTCTGAAACCTTTCATTGGGCGGTTCGTTGTGGTTTATTTCGTTGATATTTTGATATACAGTCAAGACGAAACTACCCATATGAAGCACCTCAAGAAGGTTCTTTAGGTGCTTACTGAAAATAAACTGTATCTCAATTTAAAGATGTGCAGCTTCATGCCAAATAGCCTATTGTTTCTAAGTTTTATCGTAACATCCACGGGCATTCGAGTGGATGAGGAAAAGGTGAAGACAATCAGAGAATGATCGGTTCCCACAAATATTCACGAAGTGAGAAGTTTTCATGGACTGGCGACATTGTATCATCGGTTCGTGAGAAATTTTAGTACTATTGTATCACCAATCATAGATTACATGAAGAAAGGGTAGTTTTAGTGGACTGACGAAGTCGACAAGAGCTTTGTCGAAATCAAGTGCAGATTATCCACGACTCCGGTTCTTGTACTTCTCAACTTCGACAAACTGTTTGAAGTTGAATGTGATACCTCATATGTTGGAGTTGGGGGAGTTTTGTCTCAAGAAAGTAGGTCGGTAGCCTTCTACAGTGAGAAACTGAGCGATGCACGCACGAAGAGGTCTATATACGAGATCGAGTTATATAGGGTGATCCAGGTACTGCGACATTGGCAACATTATTTGATTCAAAGAGAATTCATACTTTACATGGACCATCAAGCTCTCAAAATTCATTAATAGTCAAGCTAACATTAACCGTGTGCATTTTAGATGGATCTCGTTTTTGTAGGAATTCACATTTGTGCTAAAACATAAGTCAGGACAACAGAACAAGGTAGTCGATGCGCTAAGTCGCTATGTAAATTTGTTAGTAAATATGAGCAATGAAGTTGTCGGATTCGAATGCCTCAAAGAGATATATGCTGACGACGACGACTTCAAGGACGCATGAGTTAGATGCCAAGAAGGTTACTCCAACGACTTACATATGCAAGACGGATTCCTTTTCAAGGGTGTAACGTGTTGAAAATCGGGGGTCAAGCATATACCTTACTCCCGAGTTCCAACGCATCACTTATGTAACAAAGATAATGCTGATTAAATGTTGTCTGTGTTACTGCCTTAAACATGAGTGAGATTATACCAAAACATCATATCATACTCCAGAGACGGTTGATTAACGCAAGTGGAAGACTGTGATATGTGTAGATAAAACCATAACTAAAGTACGTCTCCAGAATGTGATACGGTTACTAATCGATAATTACAATGCAAAATGTCAAAATGGCAAAATAAATGTGATAGTCCACTATAAGTAAATCTTTGAAGCCCCGTCGATCCGAACGGTCTATATGAACCCACCCAAGAACTATATGTATGAGAAGGCCTCCTCGTCATCTTCAAAGTCTGGCTTCGCCTCGAAGGCATCGCCATCACCTGTAGCTAAGACATGATCTGGTTGGTGTTACAAATACCGTCCCAGAACGTGGGAGTGAGTGATCAACTCATTGAAACTATACAACAAAGGTTAACATGTTATCATTTCAGTTAAGTAGTAATGATAAAGTAATATAATCAAACATTCCTAAGTACTGTGGTTTAATGCAAGGATGATATGCTCAAATGCCTACTCTCCCTCAGCGACTTCATCTTACGATCACGGCATGCACTCCTTCCTCAGTGCTTGACCTGCAACGCCCAAGGCACACACAATGCGATGCATGCACGTGATTACCAAGTTCTTATTAGTCCTTTTCATACAGCAGGATTGGAAAACTAAGATACCTTCCTCATATCAATACCCAAACAACGATCCATTCTAGGGTCGTCAGTCCTAGTAAATCTCATACGATATTACGGTTCTAGGTCACTACAAATGGCTCGTCACCTTATCAGTGTAGGCCTAGTTTATACCCTAGTCGCTACGGAAAGGCTCATCACCTCACGTAGACTCAGCTTATGCTCGCGGTCACTGCAAAGGCTCGTCACCTTATCAGTGTAGGCTGACAGCATGAATACAGTGTGCCATGCCACCATATTCGGCTCACGAGTCTGGTTTGCTCACTGGTCACTATAGGGAGGCTCGTCGCCCCAGCGTAAGCCGACAGCTCGACCATGGTGTCCCATACCACCATGTCCGGCTCATGAGTCTTAGCGGATCGAGGTACTAAGGTTAACAGAATTTTCACTGGTGAGTTTGGTACCCTAGGTTTAAGTAATAGCGTCCATACATGGTGAACACGCAACGGCTAATCGGGTCACTTGACGAGCTCGACTAGCACGAGCGCACGTTGAGTTAACTGACATGAAGTGCGTGAGCACTCCGTGTGGCCTAACCACTGTCAACAACCGTAGTACGACTCGGATTCATCGACACATTTTGTGTGGCGAGAGCAACCTCAACCACCAGATCAAAGCCTGTTACTGATTACCTAGACTAAGTAATAGTTTCAACCACAATCATTTGTAACAAGTCATCATATGAGATAGTGAAAGCAATAAGGAATAAACAATTCAAGTCCTACAAGCATTTAAGCATATGAAGGAATACAACTTTAAACATAAAATTACGCATGTATATTCCATAAATAAATTAGATATTATCATACACTGTACATGGAGGAAATCATACACATCATTAAGGAAATTGAGAATCTCATCTCGACACCCTTAATTGGCATCATTTAATATCTACTCTCTCATGCAGACATTTCTACAAACACTTAGACTACACTTTCCAACATACATGACGTATGTTGGCTACGTTACGTATTAGGGCAAATCCTTTAGCCAAGGAGTTGTCGCATATTTAACAACCATGTATTTGCGACAGTTAATCATGTCAAACACACATCCATATTTTCAACACATACAAATATTTCAACAACATATGGAATATCCTAAATACAACATAGTTTATACATATAGATAAAGCGAAACAGACAACGCATCTGGCATGTGTAATTGCACCCTTGTCAGTAATAAATCATTAACCAACATTGAAAGCCATAAAAACCATAACCTAAATGTATATAGTCCGCACCTTACGCTGGTAAACGCGTATCAGATTCGTTTTAAACATGTAGCCTTTGGCACCGGTAGAAAGGAAACCTATAACATGAACTAGGTTAGTTATTTCATCATTTCAACTATTTGAAACCCTTGAACGGATTAGGGTTAGGGTTTCTTACCCAATAATGGAATTGAAATCGCCGGAATAGCGATCCGGTAGTGATGTTTAAGCACGTGGAGTAACAAGGATTGAATCCCAGGAGTAGCTCACACTTCTTTCTCATTTTCTCTCTCTTTACTCTCTTCTCTTTCCTAGGGTTTTCTCAAATTCGTATGGAGTGAATGAGAAGGGGTTTAAGGCCCTTATATAGGCCCAAAACTGATGGGAATGGCCCCAGGGCCAAGGTATACTTAAGTTATAGCCAAAGGAGGCCTATTCCGATCCAACGGAGTACTTCTGGAGGCCCCTTTTTGGCTTGCGGTCAGACTTAAGCTTGCTGACCTTCGATCTAGGTCATGCTAAGTTTTCAGTCCGATCGGGTTCCCAGATCGACCGTGGCGGACTAGTTTCAGTTCAACAGTCACCGAAACTCGATCAGGGCCATAACTACATAGGCATGTGTGGGATATTTTTCCTGATCCAAGGGTAACTTTGGGTCAAATTCCAACGGTCTGAATGCTTATAATTGGTCTGCAAGTGACACGACTCAAATTACATAAATTCATATTTAATTTCCTAAAAACCTTCACGTTCTCACACTCTTCACTCCGGACTCAAGGAAATAGTCTCAGGACCTCATCTGGACTTGATTTTTGAGGTGATAGTCAAGTCCAACTAGGCGGTCTTAATTGACTATGTTCATCGCTATCGGACTTTCAACGTGCGGTCCAGGTTCGATATGGAGTTTCTGAATGCTCCCGAGAGCAACTGGGTTTAGAGATGGTACCTAGATTTTAGGGTAATGTAACATTAATGATTCTACAAGTTTTAAGTCTTGCAGATTATATTTAAAGTGATTAGTAAAAATTTCACAGGTAAACTAGGTTAGCACTAGCTAATTCTCGCATAATTTCTAAAGGATTTGGTCCTGAGTGATTTCTGCCTGAGGCAGTACTCTGGTCTTTATACGGATTTTTTTTGAGTTGTTACAAAGGAAAATCGATTGTGCATTCTCAACAGTTCTCTAAGGGAACATATAATCCAAGAGTTACATGGAGGTGGCCTTAGTGGACACCTTGGGTGAGACAAGACGCGAGTTCTTGTGGAAGAACGGTATTACTTGTCGCAATTGGTACATGATGTCGGAAAGGTAGTCTAACGTTGTTATATTTGTCAGACCTCTAAGGGATAATCTCATAATACGGGCCTCTATACCCCGTTATCTGTGCCTAATGACCCTTGGAAGGATTTATCTATACACTTCGTGCTTGGTCTCCCACGAACACAACGCAACATGGATTCGGTGTTCATGGTAGTAGATCATTTCTCCAAGATGGCGCACTTTATTCCATACAAGAAGACTCTCAGTGCAACACATGTGGTGAATATATTCTTCAGAGAAATTGTACGGTTACAAGGGGTTCCCAAGACTATTACTTCTGACCGTGAGACGAAGTTCATAAGCCACTTTTGGCGAACTTTGTAAGCTCGATTTGATACACGACTTCAGTTCAGCAGCGCTTACCACCCACAGATTGATGGTCAAACTGAGGTTATGAATCGCACTTTGGGGAACCTCCTTCGATGTATTTCAGGAGAAAAACCGAAGCAGTGGGATTTGGCCTTGTCTCAAGCGGAGTTTGCATTCAATAACATGCTGAACCGCTCAATAAGGAAATCCCCGTTCCAGGTTATTTACGGATGAGTACCTCGCCACACACTAGACTTAGTCCCTCTGCTCAAGCTCTCAGGCATGAGCATTGCAGCAGAACATATGGTAGACAGGATTAGGGTATTCATGCGGAGGTGTAAACCAAGCTACATTCCTCGAACGAAAAGTACAAGGAACAGACGAACAACCATCGGCGATAAAAGGTGTTCGAGGTGGGTGACCAGGTAATGGTCCATCTGCGAAAAGAAAGATTTTCGACCGGAACATACAACAAGTTGAAGAATAAAAAGATTGAACTGGTACCAATCATCCGAAAGATCAATGACAACGCTTATGTTGTTGATCTTCTAGATGATATGGCGATCTCACGGACTTTCAACGTTACGGACCTGACCAAGTATCATGAACCAAAGTAGGAGGAGAACTCAAGGATGAGTTCTTTTTAAGTGGAGCGGACTGATGTAGAGCGGGTCACGGACAATTTTATGGCCAAGATGGATCAGAAAAGGCACGGTCGACGACAAAAGTGATCTGGACCGTCAGACCTTAGATTGGGCGTATCTCACAATCCAGAATGAGTTATCTGATGTAAAATATATGATTTTGTGGTAGAACGAGCTACTTTAGCCAACCAACCCTGATATGCCGGGTTGTGCAGCCTGAATTTTCAAGAAACCCCCTGATCGACGGTCGTTTTCCCGTTTTAATTTCGTTTTTACTATAAATAGTAAGTTTTAGTTTGTTTATAGCTCTTCATCCGTTGGGCTTTAGGAGTTGTGTCCAACATGAAAAGTGCTTAGGATAATTAGGAGAACGGTTTGGTGAAGCCAAATAGGACACTTACCATTTTTGGCCGAAAATCTTGCACACTAGTAGACATCATGACCGTCTATAAATAGTAAGTTTACTATTTATAGTAAGTCGCGGATTTTAGGAGTTTTAGTTGTAGTTTGAGTCTGATTTCTTTCCTATTGCTTGGTTCCCTTATTTAAAAGGATGTGAACTCGTTTTATTTCATTCATTGATCAATATTGAATTTATTAGAAATTCTTTTCTATTTTCTGCTTTCTTTCCTCGTGGATTCGAGGAGTCTCTGTGAGGAGTCCAGAGAAGTTCTGTGGATTCGAAATATTTATAATCTTGAGGAAGACGGTGCTCGACCTCAGGTCCTTCCCTGTGTCAAATTCTGAAAAATTAAATTAAATATCTGAATACTTTTGAGCATGGTAGATTGATCGTTCAACGGTTTGCATAACTTCTGCATATGTGCGTGGTTTGTTTTTAATTTTATGCGTAATATTATATATATAGGTGTAATGTGGGATTAGAGCTAAGAAATGACATGGGAGAGTCCAAAGAAGTTTTTTGGAGTTCTACAAAGGGATTTCATCTCAGAAGAAAAAGGGTTTCAAGATATGTAAATTGTCTGTATCTTGTAATTCTTCGACAATAGTGGATTGTTCTGTTGCTTGGTGCTGTGGTTTTTTCCCATAAGATTTTTTCACGTTAATTGTTGTGTTCTCTGTGATTATTTATTCTTTTTGTTTATTTATTACGTGTTTAAATCATTCCAAGGTTGCTTCCATGCCTAATGTGTGGCAGTTACGTACAACAAGTAGTATTAAAGCGTAAGTTATTATCTTAGGGTTTTAAATCGAATCGGAGACATGGCTTTAAAGGGATCAAATGTTAAATACGAGACATAAATTTATAGGAAATAATAACTTTGAATTATAAATGTTGAAGATGAAACCCCTCTTGATTCAGTAAGGACCGTAGTAGTACTCTTTGACAAAACCAACCGTCCTAAAATTATGAAGGAGGATTGGGAAGACTTAGACCAAAAGGTGTTGAGCGTAATTCAATTGTGATTAGTTGATTATGTCCTATATAATGTGATCATTGAGACGATTGTCGTAGGCTTAAGGACGAGGTTTGAGAGCATCTATTTTACGAAATATCTCTTCAATTGTTTATATCTGAAGAGGCAACTATATACTCCTAAGATGGTGGAAGGACCAAATCTCAATAGGCACACTAACTCTTTCGACAAACTAATTTTCAAACTAATGAACATAGAGGTAGAGATTGACAATGAAGATAAATCCCTTATATTATTGATGTCCCTTCCAAATTCCTATGAAAAATTGGTGGATACTTTCTGCCATGGTTAAGATACCTTGGACATAAAAAATATTATTTCATCGCTTCAGTTAAAGAAATTGAGAAAGAAAAAAAGGTGGGGAATGTACATTTATGAACACATTGGTTGTAAGGGAAATAACATTTGAATGAGAGAGAAAAATCACGATCGAGGTTCAAGTCGAAGGGCAAAAAGAAATTAAAGTGCTAGAATTGTGGTAAAGCGGGTCACATGAAGAAGGATTGCACAAATCTTAAAATTAAGAAAGATGAGGAATCAGATACTTCTCCCAAAGAGGCTAATGTAGCGGAATCCAGTGAGGAGATCAGTGGCTAAGATGTATTATTCGTGTCCAAGGTTGGACACTTACAGAATGAGTCGATTTTGGATATGGGGGCATTATATCACATGTATTTTCACTGGAGTTGATTCATCACATACATCGAGTATGATGGTGATCTGGGATTCATGTACAATGATCATGCCTATAAGATGGTTGTGATTGGTTTGATCTACATACGAATATTTGATGGGGTGGAACATATATTGACATATGTGAGACACATTTCATATCTGATGAAGAATTTGATCTTTTTGGGAGCACTTGATGCTCGTATATGCAAGTTCTTTGCCTACGATGGTGTTATAAAAGTTTTTAAAGGGGGCACTGACTGTAATGAAGGTACATAAAAGTGAAAACCTCAATAGGTTAATTGGTAACACTGTATTGGGTGGAGTTGCAACGACTGTAGCAAACTCTACATTAGCGTGTCTATGACATGCATGCCTGGGCCACATAGGTGAGTGCAGTATGGAGGTACTACTTGGTAATGGTTTAATTATTTCTTTTAAGAATTTCAATATGAATATATGTGATTACTGCATTTATGGTAAACATTCAAAATTTTGTTTTAAAAATGAGAAACATAATAGTAAAGGATTGCTTGACCATGTGCATTCTAATATATGGAGGCCATCACTCATTGTTTCCGTGGGCAGTCATCATTTTTTGTCACGTTCATTGATGATTCCTTTAGAAAGGTATGGGTTACTTCTTAAAATGTAAATACGATGTTTTCACCACTTTCAAGCAGTGGAAGGTCATGATAGAAAACATAGTCAGGGTAAAAATTGAACGTACTTAGGACCAATAATGTCAGAGAGTTCACTTCTATAGAATTTAATCAATTTTATAAGAATAAGGGGATTACACGACATAACATATTTATGCACACAATATAACAGAATGGTATGATGGAATGCATGTATCAGATTTTCTTGGATAGGGCCTGAAGTATGTTAAGCAATACTGGGTTAGGCAATGAGTTATGGACTGAAACCGTCAACACAGCTTGCTACTTAGTGAATCGGTATCTGTCTGCACCGATTGATTGTAAAATTCTAGAAGAAGTGTAGAGTGGTTATGAAATTGACCACTCAGGGTTTCGAGTATTTGATTATTATGCTTACTCTCATGTACTATTAGTTGAGAGAGATAAATTAGACCAAATTGTAAAAAAGTACACATTTGTTGGCTATGGTGATTGTGTAAAGGGATACAGGCTATATGAACGACTCACATGGAAGATCAAAATTAGTTATGACATCAAGTTTGATGAGGGCTCCTTGTTTCGTAAGGATAAACACAAGAAAATAGAAAAGTCGGTGGTAATTGATTTTGAAATCGAAAACGTTGAGACACAAGTAGAAGCTGAATTGTAGAAGTGGTATAAGATCAGGTGGAGGAACCACCTGTAAGGAGAAATTCAATAAGAAGTCGCATAATGTCGATGCGATACAGGAATGACTTAAATGTTACGTTTGTCCTTATTATAAATGAGGGAGATTTGTCTACCTTACAGGAAGTATTAGAAAACACTAATGCTGAGAAGTGGATGGAGGCTATTCACGATGAGATGGACTCTTTATAAAAAATGATACATAGGAGCTGGTGGAGCTTTCTGTTGGTTGGAAAGCGATTGGATGTAAGTGGTTCTTTAGGAAGAAACGAGATAGATATAAGGTTAGATTGGTAGTGAAGGGTTATACACAAAAAGAAAGTGTCGACTTCAGCGAGATTTTCACACTTATGGTCAAGAAGGTATCTATTAGATTCGTGTTGACACTAGTTGCCCAATACAATATTGGACTGAAAAATTAGATGTGAAGATTACTTTTCTACATGGGGAATTAGAAGAGTATATTTATATGAAGCAACTAAAATGGTTCAAAGTACAAGGACAACGAATAAAATTTGCAGGTTGAAGAGGTTGTTGTAGGCCTAAAATAGTCGCATATGCAATGGTATAAAATATTTGATTCTGTTATGATGAGTCAGTGGTTTACTAGAATGAAATTCGATCATTATATCTATTTCAAATCACCAAGTGATGGAAATTTCATTATACTGGTATTATATGTTGATGATATGTTTATTTTCATCTATAATGTATTTTAAATTAACATATTAAATGCTTAGTTATTAAGTACATTCAAGATGAAAGATTTGGAGGCTACAAAGAAATTTTTTGGCATTGATATACATAGGGATAGAGAAAGGAGCTAGCTATGGTTGTCTTAGGTAGAATACCTTGAGAAAGTCTTGGTCAATTATGAACTTGATAAGATAAAACTGGTTAGCACTCCCTATATTGCTCACTTTCGTCTTTCTTCATAACAATATTCTATTACAGATGAAGAAAAGTAGCACATGTCTCGTGTGCCCTATTCGAGCACAATTGACAACTAATGTACGCTATGGTCTGTACGAGACTAGATATTTCACATGCAGTGGGTGTGTTGACCAAATACATGTTAAACCCCGGTAAGCAACATTAGAAGGTAGTGAAGTAGTTACTTAGTTACATACAAGATACGACTGACTACGTCTTGTCATTTGAAAAGTTTAATGAGAAGTTAATAAGTTATGTGGACGTCGATTATGCTAGAAATATTAATAACAGAAGATTGACTTTCGAGTATTCGTATATATTAGTGGGTGGATCGATCAATTGGATGTCAAAACTTCAATTTATGGTTTCTCTTTTCAAAATCGAAACTGAGTATATAACGGTAATAAAAGCGTTCAAGGAGACAATTTGGTTAAGGGGAATGAGGAATGAGCTGGAGCTTCTACATGAAGTCATGCTAGTGCACTGTGATAGTGGGAGCACTATCAATCTAGCTAAGGACTCTGTTTATCATTGGAAAACCAAGCACATTGTTGTGCGTTATCACTTTATCCAGCAAATGCTAGAGGAAAACACTGTTGCTCTTGAGAAGATTCACATTAGTAAAAATCCGACCAACATGCTTATAAAAGTGATTCTTGTAGAGAAGTTTAGGTTTTACTCGACATCTCTGGGAATGGTGAAGACAAAATGAAGACAGAGTGTGCACATGAAGTAATAATGAAGCTATGATGAAGACTAGAGATGAAGGAAGCAACTTGAAACAATGGAGCGTAGGAATTAAAGCCATGGTGAGATTGTTGAAATTAACGCTTTCAATTTGATGGGAAACAGGGGAGTTTGATAGATCGAATGTAGCCTCGATGAATCGAGAAAATTTCGAACTTCCTGATTTTATCTTTGGAAAATTTTAAGCATGTTTGATTGATTGAATATTATGGCTCGATCAATCATAATAATTTTAAAAAATTAAGCTAACTCTGTGGATACTTTTAAGCATTTCTATTGATCAAATATTGCAAGGTTGATCGATCGCATGATCCTTGATCAATTTCGATCAATCGAAGGTTCAATTGACAGTTTGCATAACTTATGCGTAAGTGCACAATTTATTTTTAATTTGGTGAGTAACTTTATATATACATATATAATTCAGGATTAAAGTTAAGAAATGAACGTGAGAGTCTAAAGAAGTTTTCTAGGTTTCGCAAAGGGATTTTGTCTCAGAAGATGGAGGGTTTTGAGATTGATAAGTCGCTTATTTCTTGTAATTTTTAATAATAGTGAACTGTTCTATCACTTGTTGCCGTGGTTTTTCTACATAAATCACCGTGTTATCTGTGATTGCCCGTTCATTTCATTCTCTATCGTGTGTTTGAACCATTACAAAGTTGCTTCCGTACCTAATGTGCGGCGGCTGTGCACATCACCTTAATGTACCATGCTAATGAGTTATACCCGATTAACAGATTTAAAGAAAGATACCATCATGATGGCCCACAAACAGACCAATGATTGGCATTCCTTCGGCATTGTTCCCTTTGCTGTGGCCCATCTTAATTGCAGATCTTAGCTGATATTTTGCTCCAGGTCATGGGATCGATGATAGTACTAAGTGATGTCAAGGATTTTACATGTTCAATCTGCGGGCCTTATGAGGTTGGATGTTTTACACACTGTCTAAAATAGATGTTGCACGGACTCTGGACAAACGCCTCAGGTTAGACGCTCTCTAGTACCCCAGCGTGTGGGGCCACCATTATGTTTCTGTTATATTCACTCAATTTACCCATTTCCTGGTATCATTTCAGGACACGAGCCCTAGCATGTGAGAGTCCCAAAATTCAAGTGGGCCACACGAGTGAAGGGACTTCTCAACCATACATGGCCCATCATCCATGATCGGATCCATCTCTACTGTTTCTTATAGTATGGGCCACTTGGTTTTTGAGCCCATGTTTAAAATGAGTGGACGAGACGGATGTACAGAAGATTGGATATAATAATACATAATTGTAGGCCCATATAACTTTAATCTCCCCTTAACCATTCATACATCTCATTGCAGGAGGAGCGCCGGCGCTCGTCGACACATACCCACGCTAGCCAATCTGCTTCCATTGTTAGGAGTTCGATTTTGGATACACCGAGATATTAAAGAGAAAATAAAAAATAAAATAAAATTGATCGGCTGAATCACGTATAAAATACGTTGTCCTTAAAGCGTGATTTGCCCCCTTATAAACTGCTGATGGGTTACAGGCGAATTGCTTCCAGGATAAGACAAGCTTTATCTGGATCTAGCGTGCAGCAATCATGATAGGTCCACTGTGGAACAATTTTAACGCAATAGATGTCTTCTGGCAGACTTGGACGGTAGAGATGATAACAATATTCTAAAATGGAGATATTTTGTGTACTTGATCTGATAGGAGAGAGGGGTGTGTTCGGTTGATAATTTCGGACTGAAATGGTCCAGTTTACATAGGCATCAGGTAGTGGACCGTTGCTAGGGTGCAATCAAAGGTCCAGAATGTTTGAAAACGTTTCTGTCCGTTGTCCATTAATCACAGACGTTTTTGGTCGTCGGATCAAAGGATCTGACCGTTGGATCATCATAAGTGCACCATCTAGCGCCACTACAGCCACACTGCCCACGCCCTCGCCCTTGCCCGTGCCCGAGCCCGAGCCCGAACGGCAGCGCGCGCGCGGGCGTGCGTGCCTGCGTGTGTTCCAGTGCGTATCTCCTTCTCCAAAAGCTCCAAGTAAGAATACTCTACACCACATCTTATATAAACCACAAAAGTTTCTCAATCATTTCCGATGTGGGACAAAACACACACACCGCACTTTTAATTCAAAATATTTCAAAAAGCATTTTGGCAGAAAAATCCTGAAATTTTGAAAAATTTAAATTTTCATTTTTATTTTTTCAAAAACCATTGATTTACAATAATCCCCCACTGGTTTTTTAAAACATTGAAAATTCTGGCAGAATAACAGTTATTATGGATAAAGAAAGATATCTTGCGATTTGAATCTTTCTTTAGTGTAAGTATTTTAAAGTTATTTCAAAATTTTTGGTTGCCGTAGCATTGAACCAGTTATTTCTATATGATATAACTGAAAATACCATACACATAATAGCTCCTGCATTAGATGTTCCTTTATAATCTCGCTTAGCACTTTTAATGGCCATATGCTTATCCTGTTTCATGAACGATCCCGAGATAACTCTAACTCTCATGAGAAGCGGCACCACTTTTACGTTCACATAGGTGAAATCCTTTCAGTGTTTCCGTTAAAACACTTGTCCTATTTGACTGGACTTCATTAAGAGTTTAATACTCATCCCTCTTTTATAACGGCCAGCACTATCATCCTGGATGAGGTCATTATTTTCTTTAATGCTGAAACTTTTTACTTATCAGTGAATTGTTATTACCCATTAAATCCAATATTTAGAGATTTTCTAATTTAGGGTTGGATTTCTTTCACTGGTGAAACTTAAGTAAAGAGTTTCAACCCCATCCCTCTAGATGTTGTCCTTACTACCTCTCTCGTTAGAGGTTTAGTAAAAGGATCAACCAAGTTATAACTTGACTTCACATATGAGATCGCAATGATTCCATCTTGAATCAATTACTTTACATAGTCATGTCGCAAACTTATGTGTCTGGACTTTCCATTATAGGTACCGCTATAAGCTCTCGCTAGAGTGGCTTCACTATCAGAATGAACTGAAATAACCGGTATAGCCTTCGCATAGATTGAGATTTCTAATAGAAGATCCCTTAACCACTCAGCCTCTTTGCCTGTAGCAGCTAGAGCTATGAACTCAGATTCCATAGTTGAGTGCGTTATGCAAGTTTGTTTCTTGGATCCCCAAGATACAGCTGCACCTCCTAGGGTGAATATCTACCCTGTAGTGGACTTGTTGTCCCCTGCACTCGATATCCAACTTGCATCGGTATATCCTTCCAATACTGCTGGAAATTCTAAGTAAAATAGTCCTAATTCTTTGGTTTCTTTAAGATAACATAGAACTCTACTTATTGCTTTCCAGTGTTCAACACTTGGATTACTCATAAATCTGCTTAGTTTACTCATAGCGTATGCTATATCTGTTCTTGTGCATTGCATTGCATACATAAGACTGCCTATAGCACTAGCATACTCTAGCTGTGCAACTACTCTTTCACTATTTTCTTTTAACTTGATACTTGGATCAAACGGGGTTTTTGCTTCTTTAATTTTCAAGTGATTAAACTTGTTTATTACTTTCTCAATATAATGAGACTGGCATAATGCAAAACCCTCACTATGTTTTTTAACTTTGATACCTAATATGGTATCTACTTGTCCAAGATCCTTCATTTTGAAAACTGAAGAGAGAAACTTTTTGGTTTCAGTTACACTTTCCATTTTGTTACTGATTATTAACATATCATTTACATACAAGCATATGATTACAATATAATCATTACATACTTTTAAATATATGAATTTATCAGCAATATTATGTTCAAAACCATAAGACAGAACTTTAAAATCAAATTTATCATGCCACTGTTTTGGTGCTTGTTTTAATCCATATAAAGACTTAACAAGTCTACACACTTTTCGTTCATTTCCTGATAGAGCAAACCCTTCTGGTTGTTCCATGTAAGCTTCCTCATCGAGATCACCATTCAGGAATACTGTCTTCACGTCCATTTGATGGATATGAAGATGATGTATGGATGCCAGAGCGAATAAGATCCTAATCGATGTTATTCGAGCTACTGGTGAATAAGTGTCAAAATAATCGATTCCTTCTTTTTGTCTGAAATCTTTAGCAACTAATCTTGCCTTAAATGTTTAAATTATACTATCTGTGTGATATTTCTTCTTAAATATCCATTTACAACCTATTGGTTTAGAACCTGGAGGAAGATCTACCAATTCCCATGTTTGGTTAGACATTATAGAATCCATTTCATCATTAACAGCTTCTTTCCAGAAAGCAGAGTCTCTTGAAGTCATAGCTTCACTAAAGGTTTTAGGTTCATCTTCTATAGTTAAGACCATAGGTATTTTCCTAATCACCTTCTCTCTATCACCTTCAACCAGATGAAAGGAGAGACGCTAAGAGTCTATTTGATCAGGATCAAGACTCTTTTCTACTCTTGTTCTTTGACTCCTTCGAGGTTCACTTGGTGTATTCTCTTCTATATGTGTTTCTTTTATCGTTTCATTAGGAGATTGAATCTCAACATTCTTTTTCTCCGTGAATACGGAATTCTCAAAGAACTCTACATCTCTAGACTCTATGATTACATTGGAGTCTAAGTCTAGAAGTCTATAGGCCTTACTATGTTGTGCATATCCTACAAGGACGCACTTGATAGCCCTTGGACCTAACTTAGTTCTTTTAGGTTCTAGAGTTCTGCAGTATGCATAACACCCCCACACTCTAAGATTATCCTATGTTTGATTTTCTTCCTTTCCATATTTCGTATGGAGAGGTCTTGATTTTCTTAGATGGAACTCGGTTTAAAACATGACATGCAGCTAATAATGCTTCTCCCCATAGGTTTAATGGCAACTGTGCTTGTATTAGCATTGAGTTAACCATTTCTACTAATGTCCTATTTTTTCTCTCTGCTACACCATTTTGTTGTGGTGTATAAGGTGCTGTGCACTGATGTACTATACCGTGTTCTTCACAATAGTTAGAAAATTCATTAGAAAAATATTCTCCTCCTCGGTCACTCCGAAGGATTTTAATATGTTTATCTAACTGATTTTCTACTTCAGATTTATAGATCTTGAATGCATTAAATGCTTCATCTTTCGATTTTAACAGATATACATATACATATCTTGAACAATCATCTATAAATGTTATAAAGTACCTTCTACTTCCATGGGTAAGAACGCCATTTAGCTCATATATATCAGTATGCACTAGGTCTAATATTTGAAATGATCTCTCAACACTAGGAAATGGTTTCTTGATTATTTTAGACCATATGCATACTTCACATTTATCTTTGTTACTATCATTATATGATATTAGGTCGTTCTTAGTCATGAGTTTTATGGTACTATAGCCAATATGAACTAGTCTACCATGCCATAGTGTTACAGACTCAATCATGTAAGTAGAAGAATTAATTTCATTCAAAGATAATTTGATCATCCTATTACATGTGTATCCCTTACCCACAAAGTTTCCATTCTTAGACAAGATCAGCTTGCCTGATTCAAACACAACCCTAATCCCAGGCTTGCTTAAGAGATCCCTTGAGACAAGATTCCTCCTTATGTTTGGGACATGCAGTACGTTAGTCAGAATTACCTTCTTTCCAGAGGTAAAGAGTAATTTCACGGTTCCTCTGCCTACAACTTTCGATCGTCCTTCATTTCCCATTTGAACCTCCTGACCGTTGGTCTCGTCTTCATAGGTTTTGAAGGCAGATCGATCATTGCATACATGGACAGTGACACCTGTATCATACCACCAACCAGGAATTTTCTCTTGAACTAGGTTCACTTCTATGACCATGGCTACGATTTCATCGTCTACTGCATTAGCCTCTTTCTTAGGCTTTTTTCGGTCCCTATAGACTGGCGAAATGCTCGGTCTTGCCGCAGACATAGCGGGCTCCTTTAGGTTTGCCGTTTTTCTTCTTTTAGATTTTCTTGAATTTCCCTTGATCTTTATTAGGTTTAAGGGAATCAGATTTCTCATAGGTATTATTTTGGGATGTCCTTTTTACTGCGTTCACTTTGGATGAGGATGTACCATTGGTGTCATCCTTTTTGTCTCGGTTATGAGATTCTTCTTCAATACGAAGATGCTTCTGGATTTGTTCTAGTGCGAACTCTTCGAATTTATACAGTAGTTTCTTTTTGTAATCTTTCCAGCTCGGAGGCAATTTTACGATTATAGCTCCAACTTGAAAGGATTCAGGAAGCTTAATTTTTATAGCTTTTATTTTATTTATACCATTGTGAAGTCGAAGTACTTGAAAATTAGAAATTTCTCTGTACCTTCTTCTTCAGCCTTGTATTTGTATTCCAGCGCGCTCTAAATTTCTTTAGCTGATGTGGTCCCCGTGTACAAATCGTACAACCGATCAGAGAGGGCATTGAGGATGTGGCCACGACACAACAGTTCATCTTCTTGTCGCTTGATCCTAGCAGTGATCTGTTCTGGAGTGTCTGTGTCCTTTGCTTTAGACAGAGGCTGGAGAGTTGGGTCCAGGATATAGAAGATCTTCAGAGTGGTTAGCAGAAATTTCAGCTTGTCCTGCCATCTAGTAAAATTTGAACCATCAAATCGGTCCAATCGGATTAGATCCTGGTTCATCAATTTAATTGATGCAACACTTTCGGTGTCCATCGAATCACGCTTTAAGATTGTTAGGAGTTCGATTTTGGATACACCGAGATATTAAAGATAAAATAAAAAATAAAATAAAATTGATCGGCTGAATCATGAATAAAATACGCTGTCCTTAAAGCGTGATTCGCCCCCTTATAAACTGCTGATGGGTTACAGGCGAATTGCTTCCAGGATACGATAAGCCTTATCTGAATTTAGCGTGCAGCAATCACGATAGGTCCACTGTGGAACAATTTTAACGCAATAGATCTCTTCTTGCAGACTTGGACGGTAGAGATGATAACAATATTCTAAAATGGAGATATTTCGTGTATTTGATCTGATAGGAAAGAGGGGTGTGTTCGGTTGATAATTTCGGACTGGAATGGTCCAGTTTATATAGACATCAAGTAGTGGACCGTTGCTAGGGTGCAATCAAAGGTCCAGAATGTTTGAAAATGTTTCTGTCCGTTGTCCATTAATCACAGACGTTTCTGGTCATCAGATCAAAGGATCTGACTGTTGGATCATCATGAGCCGTCCGTTTTCGAACCGTTTGGCTTTCAAGGCATAGAGCCATTTTCTGAAACCGCTGAATGTTTCAAATTTAAGATCTGACCGTTCTCAGTCATCTATAAAAGTCCAGGCTCATTTCAGATTTCCACCGCCCTAAGGCACTGACCAGACCCATCGCACCGACTGGCGCCGGTCCGCGTAAGGTCGCGAAGGAGCGACTACTGTGCGACACGTGTGAAGTGCAAAGTACGCCATCTAGCACCACTACAGCCACACTGCCCACGCCCTCGCCCTCGCCCGTGCCCGAGCCCGAGCCCGAGCCCGAGCGCGCATGCGTGCGTGCGTGTGTTCCAGTGCGCAACCCGTGTATCTCCTTCTTCAAATGCTCCAAGTAAGAATACTCTACACCACATCTCATATAAACCACAAAAGTTTCTCAACCATTTTAGATGTGGGACAAAGCACACACACCGCACTTTTAATTCAAAATATTTCAAAAAGCGTTTTGACGGGAAAATCCTGAAATTTCAAAAAATTTGAATTTTCATTTTTATTTTTTCAAAAACCATTGATTTACAACATCCATTGCATTTTTATCGTTGATATTCACCTAAGCCACAACTCAAAAGGCATTGAACGGTGCCAAACTGCCAGCACCTTTTCTGAAAGTCACCGTATCATTTGTCGCCACATAAAGCCGCCGTTTCATCAAGAAACTGGGGTTCAGTAGCTGAATGACCACCCAAAATTATAGTCCAACTGACCTGCCACCGACCATGTAATAACTGATCGTTTAAGGCCATAGGTGGACCCCATGCATGGATCATCCAATCATTGGTCACACTGAGCCCTGCAGGATGAATAATCCCGATCACAGATGGTGGGCCCATGTGTGGTCGAGGAGTCCGAGACTAATAGTCCCGCGCCCTACCAATCCTTTCCTACTGCCAAAGGTCCAAAGTCTTTTTTGTCTTGAAAATATCTTTAAAAACCAACTGTCCACGAATCAGAGTTTAAAATGGTTCAACCACCTAATCTTTCTATTGTAAATTAACGACAACAGCTTTCATAACTTGGTTTAACCTAATTAATATATGCCACATCTAATTTTGATGTGGGAATATGAGCTGCCCTCTTTCGACCTCTAAGAATCTGCATAGGAGAAGTGCAAAGAAGACCCTTGCTAAAGCATGTAGGGCTGTTCACGAGTTGAGCTAGTTTGAAAAACTCGCTCAACTCAGCTCGACTCAGCTCGGATTGACTCGGCTTGAATGGCCGATTCAAGCTGAGCCAAGCTAACTATTTGAAGCTCGAGTTGACTTCAAGTCAAGTTCGACCAGGGAGCATTTCAACTCGACTCGAAGCTCGAACTCGAGCTCGACTCGGCTCAATTAATAAATGTATTAAATATTAAATATTATATATATTATATTAATATAAGTTTTAAGTTTTAACTTTAAAAAAAAAAAAAAAACAAACCTTAGAGTCTCTACCCGACCACACGCACCCACTGCGAGTCGCACGCCCGCCCGGACCGCTACCACCAGATTTTCTCATCCGATTCGAAATCTTTGTTTGGTTTTTTCATCGGATTTTGCTTTGATTCTCTTAAGATTTTTCAATTTTTCATCAATGGAGGAGGATTAAGAACAAAATCCATTATTCTCTCACCCAACAAGCTCGAGCTCAACTCGACAGCTTTGGCAAACAAGCTAAGCTTTAATGTTGAGCTCGAGGCCAAGCTCGAGCTCGAGTACATCATGGACAAGCCAAGCCGAGCTTGGCCCACCTCGACTCGACTCGGCTCGATGCCCACCCCTAAAAGCATGGGACTCTCTTATGCCAAAATCAAGCTAGGAATTTGGGTTTGGTTGTGTAGAAGGGTTTAGGGTGAGAGATTTTGTATACATTTTCATGTAGATGGTCCTCTTATTTATAGTGTTTGTAGGACAAGGTGGTCTATAATTTTAGACACGATCTTAGCTGTTGGGCAAAATGTGTGCGAGTGGTAAATGTGGGCAGTTATCCTGAAATTACGCAGTGGATGGTTACATAAGTCAACGGTTACCCTAGAGTCCTGACAGCTTGGATAAAACTGACCTGAATTGAGTTGAGCCGAACTTGTTGATCAACTGGGATTGGGCAGAGCATTGCGCTGAGCCAAGCTGAACTCAACGGTTAGTTAGTGACGTAGGGATGAACGTGATGAGGTTGATCATCGTCTTCCTTGAGGATAATTACTCCGAATCCACGGAGCTTCTCTAGACTCCTCACAGAGACTTCTTGAATCCATGAGGAAAGAAAGCAAGAGAATAAAAATAAATTCTAATAAAATTTGAAATTGATTAATGAATAATTGATAATTCTCTAATGTGTCTCCTTACACCATTAATAAAGAAAAAAATAAACTAAAATTCGTAATTACCAAAAATAGCAAAATTCTAACTTTAATAAAAATCCTAATTCTAATAAAACTCTTCTAAGGCTTAATTTCTAGAAATAAAAATTACAAAGAAACTTTCTTTAGAAGAGTCTTAGTATAACTAAAAGTTATTTGTAAAAGGAAAGAAAATCTAAAACTCTAAAAATATTAAAAAATTGGAATTAGTAAAAATAGTAAAAATTTTCTAAAAATTCATTTTTTAGCTAAAAGCGCACGTTTTCTGATGAAAAAGATAGATGCAACCCACATTGTGGGTCGGTTCACCTCGGATGGCCCATTTTAGTAAAGATTGATAGGTTGTACGCCCCGTAACAATACTCAGATCAAAAGGTATAGTCAATTTACGATCCACCTCCTTTTGGCTTATCCATGCTGAGAATATCTCTGTGACACGTTCTACATCAGAAAAAAAATTCGTCCTTGAGTTATTCAAGAGACTTGACTCATGATTCTGAGATAACTTCTTAAGTCGATGTTTATTAGCCTTTTTTTGTAGTTGACATTAAGCTCTTGAGCTGGCACAATACATGTACTCATGCTTTCCTTGATTTGACTAATATTGATCAGTTCCTTCACATCTGTCTTCAAGATCTCGTATTTTTTCTGATAATATGGGAAATTAGACAGACTTGCCCCTGAGACGAGATCAACGTGATTTTGTATATCTCGTATAGGAGAATTTATTAGGGGGTTTATCGAGCACAATTTCCTTGAACTCCTGCAACATTGGTTTCAAATCTTCTGGATATTCACAGGCTCCATATATTCTTTCTTTTCAACTAATGGATATACATCTCTTATTTCCTCAGATTATTTAACAAAAGCTTGTTCAGTTGTGAGAGACTGTTCCTCAATTTTAGAAGTCTTGGGTTGGTTCTCCCTTCCCATAGGGCACAGGATAATCTTTTACCATCTTTAATAAAGATAAATAAGTTATCCCGGTCCGTATGTATAGCATTAATATTATTTTACCAGGGTTAACCAAGTAACATGTAGCTAGCTTCCATATCGATCACGTCACATATTACTTTATCCTTATAATATTTACCAATGGAAAAAGATATATGACATCGTTCAGTTACCTTTATTTTGTTGACCTCCTTAATCTATCCAATCGTGTATGAAGATGAGTGTCTTTTTATTTTCAGTTGTAGCTTTTCCACCATTATTTTCAACACGAAATTCTTATCGCTCCTAACATCGATGATCACATTGCAGACTTTTTTGTATACAGTGCACCTTGTTCGAAAGATGTTGTCTCGCTGTAATTCTATTTCTACCTTTGGTATGTATAACGGTTTCCTCATAATCGAAGTGGTGGCCTGTGATTTATCATCATCTGATGGTGCTTTGTAGAAGGGTTGTGTCGTACAACGGTCACAGGCGGTTGAGCATCACTTTGAGCTCGGGGAGGAATTAGCGCATCCGCAAAATGGTTGAGAGTTGCCTGCAGCCCTTGTATGGTCAACTGACTTTCCTGGTAGAAAACTTTCATTCTTTCTAAAAGATAATAAATTCATGTCTCATCGTCCATGGGATTTTGATTCATACCTTCATTATTTGCCATCGGCCCGAGAAAAAACCTCGCTTTGATTCCAATTGATGTAAGGATAAATGTGATGAGGTTGATCACCATCTTCCTCGAGGATAGTTACTCCGAATCCACGGAGCTTCTCTGGATTTCTCACAGAGACTTCTCGAATCCACGAGGAAAGAAAGCAAGAAAATAAAAATAAATTCTAATAAAATTCAAATTTGATTAACGCATAATTGGTAATTCTATAACGTGTCTCCTTACATGTCTCCTTACACCATTAATAAAGAAAAAAAAAAAACTAAAATTCATAATTACCAAAAATAATAAAATTCTAACTCTAATAAAACTCTTCTAAGGCTTAATTTTTAAAAATAAAAATTACAAATAAACTTTCTTTAGAAGAGTCCTAGTATAACTAAAAATTATTTGTAAAAAGAAAGAAAATCTAAAACTCTAAAAATATTAAAAAATCGGAATTATTAAATATAGTAAAAAATTTCTAAAAATTCATTTTTGAGCTGAAAGCGTGCATTTTCTGACGAAATGGACAGATGCGACCCACTTCGTATGTCGATTTACTTTGGATGACCCATTTCAGTAAAGATTGATAGGTTTTACGCCTCGTAACGATACCCGAATCAAAAGTTATGGTCAATTTACAATCCACCTCCTTTTGGCTCAACCATGCTAGAAATATCTCTGTGACACGTTCTACATTAGTTAGCCAGGGATTGTTTTGAGGAGCTTGGGAGTTGTGTTGGTCAAGCTGAGCCGAAGATTGGACTTATCTTTTCGTCAGTCCTATTTGCCCTCAACGAGTTCTTCCTCAAATTCACCAAGCTGAAAACTTCAGCCCAAGCTGACCCTGAGGACGGTCAGACCATATTTCCCATAACATGTACAATTTTTATGCGTATATGTATCAAGGTTTATACATAGCCAGAGTATTTAATAACTCTCCCTTAAATAAATATTTTGACTAAATAACAAATAGTACCACACATTTCAAGTGATGGAAGAAAGGGTTACGTATTAGGTAATACCCCCACCAGGACCTAGGTAGGATCAACCGATGAATTTGTTGCTAATCATGGGAAATCTTAGTGTAATCTTATGACATTCTTTAAACAAAAATAGCTTTTTCAAACTTGGAATTGCATACCCCCAAAGATTGGGGGAAACGTATGGTTCTCCTTCACCCGTGATTACATTGTATATTTCATGGGAGCCTCCATCAATAAACTTCTTTAAGGTGGGGGCCGCATTGCAAGTGGCTTGATAAGAGTTGGATGGTTTGGGCTATTACATCGCTTGTTTCTTTGTTAATGAATAGAATTTGTTTGTAACGTTGTAGAGTGCATTGGTCCTTTTCTTGAACCGAGCTGGCTACCAAGCTGGGAATCTATACTCTTGAATGTGAGGGGGACTCCTCATGGTGGGTGAATCCTTGATTGTGGGGCTCACCATGATGTATGCGTCTTACATTTGTCCATCTATTTTTACAAATTATTTAATAATATGATCTCAAAAATGAAATAGATCTAAATCTCAGGTGGACTACACTAGGGGCCTGTTTGGATTCGCATATTGCATTGTATTCGGGTACTGTTCATGTATACATTGTTCAGTTTGACGGATACATCCAAATCAATCATATACTAATCAATGTTTGGATTGGAGGTATTGGTTGGCATGGTATACAGTACCTTATACAGATCAATGTTTGGATAGGAGGTATTGTGTCTGGGTACTGTATAATCATACAACTTTATATATCTACTGGCACGGATGGTCAACCCACGTTTGACCACCAACCCTCGTGTGATATGTGGACCCCATGTGTAATCATGACGTCATCCATGCCCCATAAACAGAGTTTACGAAAGAAAACATACATTTTAATTTTAAAAAATGAAAATTAGAGAAAATAGGTAAAACTAATATGACGGTTCAAGAAAAGAAAACAACAAAAAATAAAAAAAATTAAAAAAAATAGAAAAAATAAGAGCCGAATATTATAGATGGATCGGATGTACACCACGCCCATGAAAACAAAATCACAAAAACATAATTACACCACATACTTATATATATATATATATATATATATATATATATATATATATATATATATATATATATATATATATATATATATATATATATATATATATATATATATATATACACGAGGACTTGATATTGAAAGTTCCAAAAGAAGAAATTTTAAAAAAAATATTACAAATGAACACTTCTATAAGCACATACTTTCAAACACTCCAAACAGTTCTTTGATGGTTAGGGGGACAGAAGATTATCCGCTGCTGTGGATAGTCACGTAAACAATGACAAACAATATGAAGAGACCTAACAACAAACCAACAAGGGGACAATCGATATGTGAGTTGTTTCCTAGACCATCAAGACCCACTCTTTCTTCATTATGATCTTGCTGATCATCGCCACTTATTACAGTTGGCGGTATGGGTGCTGATACACATGTCTCGCTATCCACCGTCGTAGTAGTAGCTGATGCACGAACAAAGCGACTTCCGTCTGTTTCGTCCTCTACTCTACCGATGGTGGTGGCTTGAATAATGTAGCAAAAAATGTATAATTTATGTTAACAATCTGATTGTAACATATGTAATTCAATCACCCTTTTTTGATTTGTTCTAATATATGAATACTTGTTCAAAGTTTCATCCAACCATGTATTGATTCCATACAAGCATGACATCTTCATATACCGTGAATGACTTATGTAAGCATCTACTGAAGCCATGAACTTGAGCTTTGTACTCCTCCCATGTCTCATATATCCTGGGCATTCTTCCCATAAACACTACGTGAAACTTTCTCTTCATTTTCTCTGCAATTGGTAGACATACAAATTCTTAGTCGGAATATTGAGTGATGAAATTATAATAAATTTTAAGGAGAATGATAATGCAGGCTGTGTGAAAGTCTGTATATTACAAAGCAGTAAGAAGTTTATCATTAGATAAATAAATTCAACTACCTCCGTTTTACTTACATTATGTTAATAAAACCTATCATGGAAAAAATCATACAAGATCCTATCAGTAAAATTGAGAATAAAAAAGATTAATATCAACAACAGCAGTACGGATAACATCCATATCTTTGAATGTTGTTTGTATGTAGAAAATGAAATTCAAACCTGTGAATCTGTATCATTCCTATATCATGAATTAAAAAGTTAATGCATCCTGTGAATATTAACTGTCAATAATACCCAATTGAATTAACTACACCAATGTAAAATAGAAGCACAGACTAATACTGCATATTATCATATCAGGATGAAATATAACAGACATGTAGCAATAAGATGCTGAAACTGACAATATTACAATGCAGTCATTGTAATAGTCTTAAGGCCAATTGCATAAATGCCACATATCTACAAGCCAGCATTAAAATTCACACCCATCCACCTACATGAAAATCGATGATCTACAACATTAAACAAATTAAGAGACGGATATCTACAAGCCAGCATTATTTGAAACTTAACACTATCCAGCAGTTCAGGTCAGGCATGAACCCATCCACCTGCATAAAAATCCACATCCTACAGTAGTGAAACATTATTTTAGATCAATCTACTATATGTGCAAATATATATCGTCTTCAGTTTTGCTGATTCCCACAATATTATAGTTAACACTATCCAACAGTTCAGGTTAGGCATTACCCCATCCACCTGCATAAAAATCCACATCCTACAGTAGTGATTAGTATTTTAAATCAATCTACTATATGTGCAGATATATATCCTCATCAGTATTGCTGATCGAAACAGTAACAGAAATCATCCCACAGTATTATAGTTAATTTTTATATCACCCCAACGAGCCAAAATAAGCTTGTTTAAATCGAAACCATAACCACCCAGTAAAGACAAAAGGTATTCTCCATGCCACCATTAACAAATCATTCAAAGTTTAAATGAACCGACATCACTCGAGGCCACACCGAGGAAGGATAACTTTTTCTATCCATTCATTTATTCTTTCGTGTATCATCTTCATAAAATAACCTGCACTAACTATATCGAATTGTAGCACCCTTGCAGCCTGAATTTAATCCTCATTACTAAGTCCTTCAGCCTCCTCAAGTATCCCAAGCAACTGCTGCACATGCGTCATGGTCTTGTCCTACACCATAGTTATGGTTAAGGTCCTTATAGCATCTGCGACTTCCCCCATCCTGTCCCCAATTTGCTCGCTCGGCTTACCCTTCATATGACGATTTACATCACTCCCAATTGTGCGACTATGACGAGATCCAGATGTTGCCTCCATAGGGCTTTTGTTATGCTTCTTACGAGTATTTAGGGATCCATCACCTCTTCGAGTGCTGGGAGAAGGCATCTGATGATCCTCATCATCAGATGAGAGTCTTATAGTATCAGAAGCCTCGTTCTCTGAGCTATCATTGGAAAAGATTTTATTACGGCACCGTTTTCCTGAAATAGGTGAAGAGTAAGCCGTGCTAGCAAACGATCCATGTGCACACTCATTCCCAAAAATTATAACACTCTGAAAATCGGGGGTCGAGTGGAAGCTCAGCTCCCGAGTTCCAGAACATTACTTATGTAGCATTTTTAATGATGAATGAATGTTATCGGCATTAGGGCATAAAACATGAAGTGGATTAAGCTAAAATAGCATATCATACTCCAGAGACAGTTAAATTTCGCAAGCGGAAGACTATGATAAATATATAAAATGTATAATTGATTGTAAGTCTCCAGAGTGTGAACATGTTACCAGGTTAACTAAATACATTTATACTCCAAAAATGAAAAGAAAGGAATATACATGGGTGTTTAAATAAAAGGCGAAATACCAAGTGTATTGGCATCTAATCAGTAACCCTGTAAATCCCGTCGATCAGAACCTGCATATAGGAGAAATCCTCCTCAACATCATCAAGTCCGGCTCTACTTCACAAGCATTGCCATCATCTGAAACTAAAATAGGGACTGATTGGTGTGGCCAACACCATCCCATAATGTGGGAGTGAGTGATCAACTCAGTGGAAACTATATACAGCAAAGGTTAACATGTTATCAATTCAATCAAGCAGTAATGATAAAGCAGTACAAGTGAACATGTCCTAACTACTCTTATTAATGCTAGAATGATATGAGATAATGATGCATGCCCTCACCACAAACTCCCTCATGCGACATCATCTAACGATCGCAGCATGAATTACTACCACTGTGCTCTCACACCAACGCCAATGGCACATGCAGTGCGATGTCATGAATATGATTACCCAGTTCTTATTAGTCTTTTTCATACAGCAAGATTGGGAAGCTAAAGTATCTCCCTTGTATCATTACCCAAACGGCGATCCATTCTCGGGTCGTCAGTTCGAGATAATATCATACGATGTTATGGTTCTAGGTCGCTGCAAGGGCTGCCAGGGCTGTTGTGCGCAATCGTTACACCACTCCCCCATCACCAAAATAATACAGGCCTAATTATATCCTTAAGACTGCAACAGAACTCATCGCCCTTATGCAGTATCAGGATATACTCGAGGTCACTACAGAGTGTTCGTCACCAATCAATGTAGGCCGACAACACGAATATAGTGTCCCATACTACCATAATCGGTTCACGAGTATAGGTGCTCACTGGTCACTACAAAGGGCTCGTCACTAATCAGAGTACGTCGATAACACGAATATAGTGTCCCATACCACCATAATCGGCTCATGAGTTGTCACGCCCCAAACCCAGAAATCGGATTCACAGGAATCCCGATCGCCAAATCCGGTGCTGATCCGTAGTACCCCATTCTCAGCTCCCGGCGTACATATGCCAGATTTCGATCCTAGGATCCTATAAGGAGGATTTTTTTTCAGTGTATATTTATCTCGTAATGAGCATAACCACAAGATTACCCAAATCATAAAGGCAACATTATCATCATATATCCACTAATAATCGTTTGAATACAATGCAAAAAGGGAAATACATCTCTCTATATATATAAAATCAAAGCTCCAGAGGTCCGCTACATGATCCAAGCTCAACGCCGCTGCAACCTAACGCCACCTGCACGCATCTATCGTGCATAAGCTTATAGAAAACTTAGTGGGTAGTAAAAGTGTGTGCACGACGTAAGTGCCAAGTAAGCAATATCAGAGTAATCAGAGTAAGCAGAAATACTGGTAAACCCATAATCATACGATATCAGAAACACTGGCAAGATCATAAATCATACGAAATCAGAGTAATATGAAAACATGGTGATAGGCCCATAAATACCATCAGTCTTACCCAGGCTCTGCGACGCAAAATATAACAAAAATAATATCATATATTGATGAAGCAATATAGATCGAATATGCAATACGAAGACAACAAGCTAACTATCAGATGCCGATGATGCAATGTAATATACAAATCCTGATGAGTCCACAAATACCGCCAGTCGTATCTAGGCCGTATAAATGCAGAAACATAGTAACCCAAAATGTCATATGCGTGCGGATGTAATGCAATATGCGATGTGAATGAAATGACCAAGCTGAAGTGTGAAGTCGGGGTGATAGTACGTAATATCGCAGGCTACGAGGTTCATTACGAGGGACTTCTATCCAAACCAGTCCCATACCTAAATTTAGATAGTCAGACTCAACGTAATAAACTCCTGATCTCAGGTTAGTCATGCGCCCAACCGAAATCCTTGTCATGCGAAGGTACACGTAATAAATAATTGTGCACAACCAGCCCGAGTGGATAGTGAATGAATGAATGAATGAGTATACAATTCCTACTCAATAAGTCCACATATCAGTACGGTTACTCTCTAAGAAATCACTGGGGTCTATTACACTCCAAATGGAACTGCCGCTCTCCCTAGCCGCACAGTCCAAGTGAGCGTAAGAAACCTCACTATCCACCTGGCCAATAGTCTGCCAATACCTATCCGGCACGTCGATAGCGGACCCATTCCATGAGCTGGTCAAACTCAGCCTAGCTTTGCCCCCTGCACATGGGCAGGTAAGGCCGTACCCCATTCCAACCGACCACGACATAGTGGAGACCGCAACTGTCTGAAAATCAGCACTCAACGCTCATCTACCCACTCGGTCTAGATGTTGGAGCATCCTCTGGTACCAAGAGGGTATTTAGGGATTTTCATCTAGGGTCATCTATAGCAGCTCGATGCTCGAACAGATTTTTGGTGTCCCATCTGGCCATCCACGATACGCCTGTGGAGGCTACGACCCTGATGTCACTAGGGCGTACAATAATCACAACTCAATGCAAGATGCATGAGTCATACAATCAAATCATGCATCAATCCTGCACATGCCGTGCGCTCATGTGGGAGAACCTTCGCCTATCAGGGAGTCTCATATCATCCTGCCCAATGACATATGCAATTATTAATCACATCTTATAACAAACATGTAGATGATGCGTATGGGCATGTACCATGATGCTGTGCAGTCATATAATCATAATCGATATCAATAACCGGCATCGACAATCAACCTCGACAATGTGGAAATTTAACCAACATTATCCCCCAAAAGAAAAATGGCCCATATAGAGCGTAACATACAGTGGACTCATGACCTCACATGGGGGCCAAATATACAACACTGTGGGTCTCACTCAAGAGCTTTATACGCATCGCGATGGGCCTCACTCATGAGCCACATATACATCGAGTGGGTCGCATCTTACGGGTCTAATATACATCACAATGAGCCGCTCCCACGAGCCTAATATACATCAAGTCGGGCCTCATCATATGGGTCGAAAATATATATCACAATGGGCCACGTCCCATGGGCCTCAAATACATCACGATGGGCCTCGCTCATGGCCTCATATACAACAGGTGGGCTGCATCAATGGGCCGCACTAATGGGCCTCAAGTATCTCAAAATGGACCTCATCACATAAGCCTTACATGCGTCACGTTAGTCCTCACACAAGGTCATATGTAACATCATAATGGTCCCCATATACGAGCCACATGTACATTACAATGGATCATATCCCATGAGCCCCGAATACGTCGTAATGGCCCACATCCCATGGGCCTTGAATACATCACATTGGGCTACGTCCCATGGGTCTTAAATATATCACAATGGGCTACAACCCATGGGCTTTAAATACACAATAGGTGGGCCTTACACATGGGCCTAATATACATCACAGGTGGGCCCTGCACATGAGCCTCATACACAACAAGTTGGGCCTACCAATGGACCCCAGAGAGAATGATAATGCGGACATTTAACCAACATTAATCTTATAATGTGGACGTCAAACCAACATTACTCCTAAGGTACGGTCGTCATAAACATCATTACACAAACCATGGTAGAGTCTCACATTGTAATGGACTTGTATACATCCAATTGGGCCTTAACCAATAGGCCGAAGCAATTGGCCTAGTCAAACAGGCCGAGTCAAACAGGACGAGTCAATGGGCCGAGTCAACAGGCCGAGTCAAACAGGCCGAGTCAATGGACAGAGTCAACAGGCTGAGTTAAACAGGACGAGTCAATGGGCCGAGTCAAACAAGCCGAGTCAACAGGCCAAGCAAACAGGCTGAGTCAACAGGCCGAGGCAAACAGGCCGAGTCAACAGGCCGAGTCAATGGGCCGAGTCAACAGGCCGAGTCAATAAGCCGAGTCAACAGGCCGAGTCAAACAGGATGAGGTAATTAGACCGACTCAAATGGGTCGAATCAATTGGTCAACCCTTATGTAATGGCCGAGTCAAATGGGCTGAGTCAATTGGCCGAGAAAAATAGGCCGAATCAATTGGCCGAGTCAATTGCTGACCCTTATGTAATGGCCGAGTCAAATAGGCCGAGTCAATTGGCCGAGAAAAATAGGCCGAATCAATTGCCGACCCTTATGTAATGGCTGAGTCAAATGGGCCGAGATAAATAGGTTGAAGTACTTGGTCGAGTCAAATGGGCTACATCACTTGGCCGAGTAAAATGGGATAAATCACTTGGCCAATTCTCACTTGGCCGAGTCAAATAGGTTGAATCACTTGGCTGAGTCTCACTTGGCCGAGTCAAATAAGTTGAATCACTTGGCCGAGTCTCACTTGGCCGAGTCGAATAGGTTAAATCACTTGGCCGAGTCAAATAGATTAAATCACTTGGCCGAGTCTCACTTGGCCGAGTCAAACAGGCCGAGTCAAATAGGTTAAATCACTTGGCCGAGTCTCACTTGGCCGAGTCAAACAGGCTGAGTCAAATAGGTTAAATCACTTGGCCGAGTCTCACTTGGCCGAGTCAAATAAGTTGAATCACTTGACCGAGTCTCACTTGACCGAGTCAAATAGGTTGAATCACTTAGCCGAGTCTCACTTGGCCAAGTCGAATAGGTTAAATCACTTGGCCGAGTCAAACCGGCCGAGTCAAATAAGTTAAATCACTTGGCCGAGTCTCACTTGGCCGAGTTAAATAAGTTGAATCACTTGGCCGAGTCAAATAGGTTGAATCACTTGATCGAGTCTCACTTGGCCAAGTCAAATAGGCTAAATCACTTGGCCGAGTCTCACTTAGCCGAGTCAAATAAGTTGAATCACTTGGCCGAGTCAAATAGGTTGAATCGCTTATCCAAGTCTCACTTGGCCAGTCAAATAGGGTAAATCACTTGGCCGAGTCTCACTTGGCCAAGTCAAATAAGTTGAATCACTTAGCCGAGTCTCACTTGGCCGAGTCAAATTGGTTAAATCACTTGGCCGAGTCTCACTTGGCCGAGTCAAATAAGCTAAATCACTTGGCCGAGTCTCACTTGGTCGAGTCAAATAAGTTAAATCACTTGGCTGAGTCTCACTTGGCCGAGTCAAATAGGTTGAATCACTTGACCGAGTCTCACTTGGCCAAGTCAAATAGGGTAAATCACTTGGCCGAGTCTCACTTGGCCTAGTCAAATAAGTTGAATCACTTGGCCGAGTCAAATAAGTTGAATCACTTGGCCGAGTCTCACTTGGCCGAGTCAAATAGGTTGAATCACTTGCCGAGTCTCACTTGGCTAAGTTAAATAAGTTGAATCACTTGACCGAGTCTCACTTGTATTTTGAGATCTGACCATACATAAGTTAGCATAGAGATAGATGAAGGGAAAACCAAATATCAGCCTGGGTGGGAACCACTGTTGCTCCTAAGAAGTTTTAAACGGTGGGTGCCACTGTACCCCATTACTATTGCAAATGGTGGGGTCCATTTGAACTTTAGATCACACCCATTTACCCCATGTCCAAAAATGATCTCCCAGATGGTTGGACGGTTTGGATACAACACATGCACCATGGTGGGTCCCATCAAGGTAGGGTCTACACGATGACTGTAAGCTAGAGATCTTGCTGATGTTTGCGTTTCTTGTAAACAGGCATATCCAAGCAGGTGGACAGTCCTGCTGCTGCTGCCATGGTGCAACCCACCCATCATCAGATCTGGGCCGTGCAGATGGACGGCAAGGCTGTCCCACTTGCGGACAGCGTGGTTAAACTCATATATTAGGTGGGTCACAAATAAAGAAGGAGAGAGAGAAAGAGGAGCACCCACCTTGGATCTCTTCGTCCTTCATCCATCAACGCGTTTTATAGCTCAAAGATCGTGATCTAATGGTTGAGATGAGGCTTTGATGTTGGAGATGAGAGGTATGAAGGTGGGCCACATATGGATTTTCTCATGGAGCTTGGACGTGGGTTGCTTGGAGAATGAGGGAGAGAGGGATGAGAGAGAGAGTGGTTGTAAGAGAGAGAGGGATGGGTGAATGATGGGGTGATGGGTGAAGTGAGTGATGGGTGTACTTTGTGTAAGAGAGTGTTAACTTTAGGGGTTGCTTGGGGAAGAGTGTGAGGTGAGGTGTACTTGACATGTTGAGATTGACGAATTGATAGATTGATGTGACATGTCGTAGAGATTCTCTTGGGTTTTGCAACGCGCGACATTTTTCTTGCAGCGAATGCTAGCCCGCATCTCCTGGCCAGAGCATCGGATCGGTGCGCGAGTCATAGCATTCGAACCGCGGCGACGGTGTGGTCGCTAGGGTACAAGTCTCGGGTTGAGTCGACTCGGGTCAACGACGTGTGATACAGGGTTACGCGCAAGTGCCAGTTAAGGGTCGAAGGTTGTCAAAAATTCGAGCAGGAAGACTGCGGAAGCCTACGAAATAGTACGGACTAAGAGATGGGTCTTACATGAGTCTTAGCAGATCGAGGTACCAAGGTTAGAGGGACTTTTCAATGGTTAGTTTGGTACCTTAGGTTCAAACAGTAGCGTCCAAATATGGTGAACATACATCGGTCAATCGGGTTAGTTGATAAGCTCAACTAGGCCAAGCACACGTTGAGTTGAACGACATGGAATGCATAAGCACTCCGCGTGGCCTAACCACTGTTGAACATCCCAAGTACGACTCAGGTTCGTCGAACACATCCTGTGTGAAGAAACATCCTCAACTACCACTTAAAAAATGGTTACCGATTACCTGGACTATACAATATCCCCAATCACATTCAGTTATGACGATCTAGCATATGAGATACTCAATGCAGTAATGGAGCAATGATTCAAATCATACAATCAATTGAGCAGGTTATGAAGTACAACATAAACATGAATCCATACTTGTGCATTTCTAAGTAAAAGCAATGAGTATGAAACAAAGTATATGGAGGGAATCATATACATCATGAAACATGATTCGTCTAGGTTAATCAATTCATGGAGGAAATCATATCCACAATTAACATGGTCGGGAATCAATCTCAATAACCTTGACAATCACATTTTACTAACTACTAACTCATTTAGACATTTATACAACACTTAGATTACACATTATATCATACATATTTTGCATTCATTAGCATACGTATTAAGGTAAATCCTTTCTTCAAAGGGTTATTGCCTATACAACAATCATGTATCCATGATAGTTTGTCATGGCGAACACGAAAGCGAATTCCATACTCATTCAGTCATTTTTACAAACACTTACGCTACGCATTGTAACATACACGACATATGTTAATATAACATGTACTAGGCAAATCCGTTCACCAAGAAGTTGATACACATGCATCTAGCATACATAGACAGTAATTAATCATGACAAGCACAAATCAGAATTTCATACATATACAGTATTTTCTACAAATACGAGAAATACAGTACATTCAACATAATTAACGTATAACTGAAAATCGAAACGGACAACACTTTATATATGTGAAATAGCATCCTAGGCAGGAATAAATCATTACTTAACATTGAAAGTTTTGAAAACCATAACCTAAACGTATATATTTCGCACCTTAAGCCAGAAAATGCGTATAAGATGTGATTCAGACGATAAGTCTTCGTCAACGGCGGATACGCTACCTATGACATGAAACAGGTTAGCTATAACTTCATTTAAACTATTATAGGCTTCCAAATAGGTTAGGGTTAGCTTAACTTACCCAAAAATGGAATCAGAAATGCCGTAATAGCGATACGGTAGTGGTGTTGAAGTATATGGAGTGGCAGGGTAAAAGCTCCTACTCTCTCTCTCTCTTTCTCTCTTTTCTCTCTCTTAATTTGGCTAGGGTTTGAAATTCTAATGGAATTTGTGAGAGAGGGTTTAAGGCCTTTTTATAAGCCGCCTTTTTATAAGCCCAAAAGCGATGAAAATAGACTTGGGGCCAAGGTATACTTAGGTTATAAATAAATCGGGTCTGTTCCGATCCAACGAAGCACTTCTGGAGGTCCTGTTACTAAATACGGTTGGACTTAAACTTTCTACTATTGGATCTAGGTCAAGCTAAGTTTTCAGTCTGGTCGGATTTCCAGATCAACCGCGGCGGACCAGTTTCAGTTCAACGGTTACGGGAACTCGATCAGAGCTACAAGTACTATGACATGTAAGGGCCACGTATCCTGATCCAAGGGTGAATTTAGGTCGAAATCTAATGGTCAGAACGTTTAAAAATAACGCGCAAGTGAAACGTTCCAGATTACTTAAAAATGTAATTAATTTTCTAAAAATCTTCATTTTCTTACTCCCTTTACTCCGGGCTCAATAAAATGGTCTCAGGATATCGTTTGAGCTTGATTTTTTAGGTGATTGTCAAGTCCAACTAGGCGGTCATAATGGTTTAAGTTCATAGCTATTAGGCTTTCGATGCGTGGTCTAGAACCAATACAAAGTTAAAAAGCATTTTTGGGAGCAATTGAGTTTAGAGATTGATCCTAGGTTTTAGGATAACATAGCGGTAACAAGCCTATAAGTTTTGGTTCTTATAGATAGTATTTAAAGTGGTTGGTGCTAATTTTGCAGGAAATCTAGTGTAGCGCTAGTTAATTCACATTAAATTTCTAAAGAATTTGGTTCTAAATGATTTCTTTGGCTTATGAATGAGTTCTGAGAGGTTACCAAGGTGTTATGGTTGACCCATTGCTTAAGGACGTCTAACTCGAGGTTGACAAAAAATCTGGGGCGTTATAAAAATAAAGGCCAAATCATCCCATTTGTCAATGTGCTTACCTCGAACTTGATCGGCATAAGGGTGTATCTATACACACAAAGATAATGTGTTAAACATGATGCAGATGGAAAATATATTTACTAAATTGGAACTGTGAAAATTATCAAAATCTTACCGCAAGATACCTGTCCCATACATTATCGTTTGCGACAACCATCTTTGTGTCATGATCCTATCCAAAACCAGAGGCAATTTGCAGATCCTTGATAGCTCAGTACAGCTTCTTTAAAGTCCTCAGACGATTAGATATGTGGCGATTTTCAAGTAAAATGCCACATGTATCATTTATTTCTTTGATGGTTGCCTTATAGGCCTCGGGTTTAAACCCCATGTTACTTTTTAGGCCTAAATTTACTTGTTCAACCAACGCATCAACCAATGAATTGTTTATCTAGTCGGTCCATTGCACTCTACTAGTTTTACTAGTAGCTACAATCTTATGCCTTGGAGTGGATATTCTCTTTGGTGATGGCCATTTTCTTGAGGGCGTTGCCCCCTTTTCTCATAGTTGAAAGAGGTTGTGTGAGTGATCTTGGACTTAGGGCTTGATGACCACCCCTATGTGACGCTGAAATTTTGACATTTTTATTCCTTGGATCTTTTGTCACACTTCCTAGAAAATTCATTTTACCTATAAACATAAGATATTAATAGCAATATAACAGGATAATAAGTATCATTCATATACGAAACATGAAAACGAGACAAAAATGTTATCTAGTTTGAGAAGCCACAGGAAAAGTAAATATTTGTTAAAATATTCCTGCTATACACATAGCAGATAAGTACAAAGTCATAAAAAAAAAAACTAAATATGTTGTCTAGTGCGTGGAAGACTGTCGTTCCATATTTGATCGGCTATGTCGTCTCTCTTTATCAACCATTCTTCACGACTGCGGTCCGTCACCCGAGATAGAGCTCGCCCTTCCTCCAAAGTAGAAATTTCTACAGGTGATGGTGCAACATCCTCTGTACTGTCTCCATCATCCTCTACTACCTCAGCCAGTCTGTCATCACCACTGACACGAATAAAATAATGAAGGAAACAACAAGTAATAACAATTTTAACTTGTGTTATAAACTTGAATTGAGGAGTACGTATAATAGGAAAGCGGCCCTTTAAAAGCCCGAATGACCTCTCTATGACATTACGAAGTTGTGAATGACGATAATTAAATAGTTCTTTTTTATTACCAGGCTTCCTTCCAATACGGAACTCATTCAAATGATATCGCACACCTCGATAGGGGGCCATAAACCCAGGTGAATGTGCATAGCCAGTATCAACGACAAAATATTTTTCTACGCATTGGAAGATATGTTTCGGTTACGTTTTGAACATAATTTCTAAAATTGTAAAGAAATACCCCATATATAGGATTATCATGAGGAATAAGAAGACAGTCTGGGCGACGGGTTAATGTATCTTGTAAGACACGTGTATCCGAGCGGATCCATCCCAACCAGTAAGCACGTAGGCAAATTTTATATCGAAAGTACATGCAACAAAAACATTTTGAGGTAGAAATCCTTTTCTATTTTTGAAAGTTGCACACGTTTCTTTGGACAATGAAGTTAGAATATGAGTGTCATCTAGGGCCTCAATGCAGTCCTACAGTCAAACGTGGGCCACATGAACACTTCTTTCCTATTATGAAGTAACAATCCTACGAATGACATCTAACACTTGTAATATATTACGTGAAAGTAAGTACTCCATAGCAGATTGTCAGATAATTATTTGGGTGTGCACAGACCAGGAAACTTCACGTATTCTGGATATAGACTGATGATAGCATCCAAGACTCTAGTAAAGTGCCTGCTTACTGTCTTAGCAAATCTTGTAAATTGATGACCAATCACACGATTACATACATTGTGTCCGATAGTATGGAGGAACATTACAACTTGTTCCTCCATAGTACATCTCCTAATATCGAATAAGAGTTTTCGATCTCTAAACAATGAATGTAATTCAAAGAAAGCATCCCTGCCCATTCTCAGTTGTGCAAGGCACTCCACATCGCTCTTTCTTATTATGCAATTGAGAAATCTATTTCTATCAATGCGACATTCCTTATTCTTTGTCTTAATATAGTAACGATGATAATATTCAGCAGCGCCCATTACACATGCAGAGGCTACAATGGCCGTTATTGCATCAACTACTTCACTCTCAGTCCAATCACTAGCAGAGGACCTTTCATCACTATTTTCAGCACTATCGGAAGCCATAAGAAAATTGTAGAAGAAATTTATCTGAATGAGAATTGGAATGCTTTAATAAGATTGTTAATCATGTCGGGAGTGATATGTAAGAGTCACTACAGAGATTATAAGCAAGTATGTCATAAAAAATTTGTTACGCAAAAGAGAATAGATGTTTTTTCAGTTTGTAATTCAAATAACTGAAGTAGGAATATCTGATTTCAGTTGAATGAGGCTTCTATTAGACAGAAGCATGAATGTCATCTAACTGTAGTGTATTGAAACATTGAAATATTCACAGTTATGTAAGCATATTTTTTATTTTAAATTTAATTTTTTCACACAATTATTTCTCGGCTATGTCTATCTGGTAATCAGTTATGTAAGCAGTATTGCAGAACTCAAACACCTTTAATTTAAGGAAGCATGAATATGTGACCTACACATCTTTGAAACCAATAATAATATTGGTTTTTATGGTTTCAAACCTTTAAAACCCTCTTTTCAATTCAGACAAAGCCGCATGCGATAACCACATTTAATTCATTCAGCAGATCAACTTCTTATATGAGACCAGGAAACACAATTTCATATGAAACTAACAATGGACAATCAATCATAAATTTACTATTCTCATTTCCAAGCCAACATGTATCTGTTTAGAGAGCTATTGGTGAACATCATGCAATCGGAAGAAAAATGTCAATCTGAAAATCAATTATGACATACCTTCTTCGCTGAGAAATGAGATTGTAATGAACTGTCACAATTGCACTGACAGATGGAGAGACTTCTAATGTCTGCATCGACGCATGATTAGATTTAGGGGTTAGGCTTTGATACCGCCATAAACAGACATGAGGGTTAATTATATGAAGATTTAAAACATGTCTATTTAGACGAAATATATTCTCATTTCACGTTTGATATTAACAGTTGTCATTCTCAGACATGTCTGTGTTACCACAAAGGACCGAAAGCATGAAGCTATAAGCACCATCAAACATATATGCAGCTACCACTGAATTTCTTAGTGTAGCCACATGTAACCAAGTAACCCCATAGTTCAAAGTATGCAGATGAACGAAGATTTCAGGAACATCATACAACAATCTTCCCAATAGTTTACATGAAAACAGGTGTTTTCAGTCCATAACATGCAAAAAGAGAGTTTGCAATTTAGAGAAACAGATGTTTTCGGAGAGTAATACCTTGTGAACAGCTCACCCAGAAAAACTCAGAACATGTTTGCGAGGAATAGGAAATCTTTTGAAATACAGGAAACCAACAGATAAAGGAGGGTTTTTTATAAACCAACGCGTTCCAAACCCCGATAAATGTACAAGCCACAGCCAAAATCGTGTACCTGATTTTGTGACGCATGTTCCTGTCATTTTCAACTTTCCTCACACACTACCCCCATTTTGTAAAATCCCAATGTTGGATTCGTAGCCTCAGACATTTAAGTTCATTTTCAACCTAGCGGAGGCATAGGCATAGATTGGGAGTATATGCGATACAAATCTGCTGGTATATACAACAGACCGTATACACACTATGATAGTATGGAAATAGGACATGCATGTCTCTCAGAGCGAAACAACAGACATACAGATGCAAACCACTAACTCGCAGTGGTCTTTCCCTGCCACCATCACCCTTTTTTGGAAGAGGGAGAATGATACCTGTAGGATTGTCGGGTGAAACCATGATGAGGTTTTCGATTGCCCGATTGGGAAGTCACAACGTCGCAAGAAGATAATCTTGCCCACTGAATGGAGTAACCTACGGCGGTGGAGTCGATGTTCAATAGCAAGACGACATATAGAAGATCGATGTTAACCGAAGGGGATAATGGTTTAGAGAAATCTCCTTCTCTCGTTGGAGAGAACCCTCTGGAGTTTTGAAAATCTTGTCCGTAGTTGAATACAGCGCAATGAAAGCGCAGTACTGATGGACTGTAAGTTTGTTACAGTACTCTACCGCCTTTTAAAAGTTTTGGCTCATGATTGTATTCACGCACATGGGATGGGGTGCTTATTCACTCTAATCCAAACATGGTAAATGTAACATCATACCCCCTAATATGATACAATACAACCGAAAACGTGTATCCAAACAGGCCCTAGAGGAAATTTTGGTGATTGCCCATTAAAAGCTTCTTATAGGCCACAAAAGCTTTGGATTAAGTTAATATTTGTGTGGTCCTTTTATCTAGGTCTATGTGTACTTATCAACAGGTTGGATGGAAAACAAACATTTAGATGGACCCCCAAATGTTTTTTAATGGTGGATACTTAATCACTAATTTTTCCTATGGTATGGTCCACCCAAGATTTGTATCTACATTTTTTTGGATCATGCCTTAAAATGAGTTGTTCAAACAGATGAATAGTGTGGATGTAAGTCACATAGACCATAGTGGGCCCCATTGTCAGGGATCTACCCACCTCATTGGATATGGGGATCCACCAAGTTGAGTGGGATCCTTGACTGTGGGCCCACCATGATATATTTTACTTACATTCATGCTGTGCATCTGTATTGAAAGCTCATTTCAGGGCATGATCTGAACAATAAAGCATATCCAAAACTCAGGTGGGCCACACCACATGAAACAATCTTAACTAAATCTCCACCATTAAAAACTTCACGAAAACTTTATGAGGTCCATAGGGATGTTTATTTGCCATCTAACCAATTGATAGGTTCACAAAGACCTAACCACACAAATATCATCTTGATCCAAAACTCCTGTGGCTCACAAGAAGCTTTTAATGCTCAATTACTACTATTTTCTATACTATGGTCCACTTGAAATTTGGATCTACTTCATTTTTAGATCATACCTTAACATGAGCTTTCAATACATGGGCGGTCTTGATGTAAGGGAAATACATCAAGTTGGGCCCCACAGTTAGGGATCCCTCCCACCTCTATTGATTAGCGGACTAGAAGCGGATTGACTGTATCCCTTTGGCACAACATGGTCCAAACTTTGTGGGCCCACCGTGATTTAAGTGTTTTGTCTATGCCATCCATCCATTAATTTTATCAGCTTATCTTAATCATGATCCCAAAAATGTTGCAGATACAAAGCTCAAGCGAACCACGCTATGGGGAGCAACGAGGATTGGAGGCGCTCTGTTGGAAGCTTCTCGAGGGCCACTGTGATGTTATATTTAACATCTGACATGATCATAAGGTCACACTAACCTAGATGAAGGGAAAACAAAAATATAAGCTTGATCTAAAACTTCCATGGCTCCTAAGAAGTCTAAGATGAGCTTTGAATTTACATTATTTTTGGGTGATCCCATAAAATGAGCTAGCAAAATGGATGAAGAATATGGATAAAACATATACCTCATGATGGGCCCACAGAGCTTGGGACGAGATCTGCAACAGGAATATCCGTGGTGGGTGCCTCAGGCAATCCGACACAGTATGCATCATCTCAATCGAAACCATCTAAATCAATCCCCACTATAGATGATCATATGCTCTAAGTCATACTTGATTTGATGATGCTATCTTTCCATTACTGGTTGTTTTATTATCTGGGTTTGGACAGCTTATCATTTCTCCTCATGCCCATTCAATGCTACTAGCTGTGTTGTCGGGTCCACCCAGATCCCAATGTTTGAAGTTTGTACGGTCTGTATTAAGATGTGTGCAGATATATTTTGGCACGATTGCAGATGTTTCTACTTTACATGCACGTGCCTATAAATATAGCCTGTAATTCATCCAATGGATAAGGTTAGCGATACTACGTTTGAGCTGTGGCCCATTCAAGAGGTGGTGCATAAATTAGACAGGCCTGATTAAATATATGAGTTGGGATCCTCTGCTATCAGGTCCACACGGAATTCCGATTACCCTGATGGTTTGGCGTCCGAAGCTGTTTTTATTTTTATTTTATTTTTTTAGTGAGCGGTGACATGGACGAATAAGGATTAAGGTATCAAGAATTCTGTTGACCTGATAATAGAGGATCCGGAGTATATATATATATATATATATATATATATATATATATATATATATATATATATATATATATATATATATATATATGATTCTTGAGGAGTAATTGGATGATGTCTTACACTCCCAAAGTGTATGGTGTGCCTCGTTGCTACCTGAGAATCCGTGCACCAAATCACTTTTTGCATGGGCCACACCAGATATGAATGTTATGATAGTAACCAACCAATTTATTAGAAAATTGAAAAATCGTCAATGAAGTGTCCCATCTACTGAACCGTGTAGATGGAGAAACGCATCCACAACCACAAGTATCTCCATCGCCGTTCAAAGAAGTGGTCCATCTGCTGGAAATGGATTTGCTACCCCCCTGCCAGCAGTGGTCAGTGCTCTGTGAGCCCCACAATGATGTATGTGTTTCATCCATGCCGTCCATCTATTTTTTAAGATTATTTTACTGTACGAGATCAAAAATAAGGTACATCCCAATCTCAAGTGGATCACGTTACATGAAACAGTGTTGAATGAGCATCGACCATTAAAAACCTTTTGGGGTCTATAAAAGTTTTGGATCAAGCTGATCTTCGTTTTTTCCCTTCATCTGGGCTTGTATGAACTAATCAACAGATTGGATGTCAAATAAACAGTACAGTGGGCCTTAGGAGGATTTTAATGCTGGATATCCAATCACTATTATTTTCCTGTGGTGTGGTCCATCTGAGACTTATATCCCACTCATTTTTGGGGTCAACCTCTAAATTGAACTGTAAAATGGATGAACGGAATGGATGAAACACATAAATCATGGTGGGTCCCACAGAGCCCCAATCACTTGCCATACGTGCAGTGCAAATGTAGGAGCGTATCCACATCAAGAAGTGTCCTATCTAGTGAAATTTGTACAGGGACATCATCATTACCCGTGGCTGAAAGTAAAATTCTGTCTTTGAGGATTGATAGGATACATCTTAAGTTATAATGGGATACACCAACGCTCTAGTCGCTGTTGGGATCTACCCATTGACTCAAACCGTTGGGCCTTGCAGAGACGAGCACCATAAATAAATAACTCAAAAGATGTTATGTGGCAGTGATGTTGGCTGAACATTGAAAGGTAAGGTTATCTGTGTAGGAAGCATTTAGTGACCGTTTGATTTTCAAATTACAATGCAAATGCATTGTAATTTGTAAATGGGTCATTATTACTTTCTTTAGTATCTTTTATCTTTTGGATTGAGGTTGACATTGATAGAGCAAAGAGAAGGTGGGAATAAAATTTGGATGCAAAAATTATGAGGCCCGCAATGATGTATATATAGTTCATATCCATGCGGTCCATCCGTTCCTTGAGGTCATTTTGGGGCATGTGCTAAAAATGAGGCGGAGTTAAAGTTAAAGTGAACCACAACACGTTAAATACGGAGAATTAAATGCATATAGTTGATAATTGCTTGGGGACAGAAAAATTTTGAATCAAGCTGATTTTTTATTTTTTTAAAATTGTTTTTCCATTTCTTCGTATTTTTATGAACAAGTTAGATGACAAATAAACATCAGTGTGGGCCCTACATACGTATTGATTTTCAATGGATGAGGCTCATTAGGTCTACTGTTTCATGTGGTGTGGCCTATTTGAATTGTGAATTTGCCTCATTTTTTGAAGCATGCCCTAAAATGAGCTCATGGGTATAACATATCCATCCTAGTGGGCTCCATATTTTTGTCCACATGGAAACACACCCAATTTATTTTAAATTGGCATGATTTTTTATTAATTAAAATTTTCAAAAATCAAACATGGGTAAAAAGTAATAATGATCGATTTCAAGGTATTTACCTATAAATGCATGTAATCGATGGGTAAACAAGAAACAACTGCTAGATGTTTGGTTTAGCTTGGAAATTTTACTTTTAATTTCAAACAAAACTCATGTGATAACACATATGGGGCCCACCATGATGTATATGTTATATCTACATGGTCCATTCATTTTCTCATATCACCTTACAACATAAGCCCGAAGACGAGGCAAATCCAAGTCTCAAGTGGACCACACCACAAAAACATTGAGGATTGAATGCCTACCATTTAAAACTTCCTGAGGTTTAGAGAAGTTTTGGTCTGTGTCATATTTTGTGTCATGCATGCTCTAAAATGATTTGAAAAAAAATGAATTAATGTGGCTGTAAACACCACACTTTTCATCGTGTTACCGTTGTTAATAGATGTCTTAAATATGAAGAAATTCGACTAGTCCAAGAAAATTTGGATGAAAATTCAGCAATAATTTATTTTGAAACTTCCGAGAAATGTGACCAATCGAAAGATAAGTTTGGCTATCTGAAGTGCCATTCGACTAGCTCAAACTCTTGTTCAACTAGTTAAAGGTTATGCAGATTGTGTGCGGACTGCGTAAATTTTAGACGGTTTTCGAATTATTCCAGGTCTGAGCAAAAGTCGGGGTTCCTAATTTATAAATAAGAGTTCTAAGGATGCTCCATGAACCATTATAAGATATTTTAAGGCTTCCTAAACTATTCCAAAGGATTTCTAAAATAGTTTTAGGATTTCTAAAATAGTTATAGGGTTTCAAAGAGTGTAGCAAGGGTGAAATTTGAGGATTGCTCAAATTGGATAAGCTTTTTCTCTTTGTAATTTCTACTTTCATAGTGAATTTTTGTCACTTTGTGCCGTAGTTTTTTCTCGAAAGGGTTTTCCACGTTAAATTATTGTGTTATCTTTGTGTTTACTTGGTGCTTTTGGATTGCAATCCTAAATTCATCTTTATGCGATTCCGTCGTTTATCCCAACAGTTATATATTCACCACATTTCACATTCATTTATGACTAACTAAACATGTCCTAAATGTAAATTTTTAACAAAAGCAAAACTCTAACAAAAGCACTAAATGTAAGTTTTCAGCAAAAACAACTTCCGACAAAGCAAGAGACTAACAAAATCAACTTTCCCCAAAATTGCTAAGTTCTTAGTAATTCTTTGGTCATGACCCGCTGGCCATACATCATGACCATCTCAAAACCGTCCAAGTCTGGAGTACCATTGGGACCATGATCGTTCTGCCAGCATAGACTATTGTAGTAATCTTTTATGCTTATTTTTCTTTTACCAATTATATTCTATTATACCTCTAGATTAATAAAATCAACATCAAACCTTCATTTTATTGTTTTTTTTTTTTTTTAAAAATCTTTTTCTTTCTTGATTTTGTTAAGGAACACAACCAAAGTTATCATCGTTATATGAAAAAGTGCTTGTTTTCAAGACAAAAGGATCCATCAGAGACACTAACCATTCCTTTCATAAATTGTTTGATTACTTTAATAATTGGTGGCTGAATTGTTAGGCCAATCTTCTCAGATTTAATCTTAATCTGACTAATTCAACACCTAAGGTCACAAGGCGTTTAGTTTGATTTGAGTTGAATACGACTCTGACATGCTTGACCCTTAACAAATTCACATTTATTTAATCAAAAGTATGTCATTCATTAGTGGTCGTGTGTCTAGATTAAACAACCATAAAAATATTTTTACCTTTTAATCATTTAAAAGTTATAGAGACCCTTCGTGTCCAAAAGGAAAAAAAGTCAAATAATTTAGCCAATGGCCACCTTCTAGTTTTGTTTTTGGCCGATGGACGAGTCCATTGTAATTAGTCTTTGGCTCTTACCTAGATGGTAGTTAAAAACTTATCTTACCTACTTGGATTACTAATTACCAAGGTAATGGACAAAAAATGTGTAATGATTACAATTCATTTACTTGTCTCTTAATAACATCTACATTTAAATGTTGATTTTAGTGTTTGGTTTATCGGTAATGTCTTTTTTCCATTATGTTAATGTCATATTATCACATTCATACATGGATGTCGTTGTTTGGATTTGATATTTATATCACTCATTATAAACATACAATAATTATATCTTTTTCTCCCTCTCTTTGGTTCTTCTTTGATTTTCTTTGTGTTCTTTCTTTTAGGCAAATTGGATAGACCAATTTGAGTTTGCGTGGTTGAGATCATACATGCACCTGATACAAGTTGTTCATTTTATAAGAGAGTTGTTATATCTTGGAGGCTGAGTTGTTGGAACCTAGTGTATCAATGATTTTTCTTGTATCGGTAAATCTGTCTTTATGACAACGATTTTAACGTGCCTCACTCTAGATAATATTCTTAATTTTTTAATTTTTATTTATAATATTCTGTTTTTTTATGTTATATCTCTTTATTAGATCCAATAATATTAGCACGATCTTGTTTATATGTATTTTTTACACACACTCGTGGACCAATAAGGAGTTGTCATGTGTCGACACTATATGCTCAATAATGACAGAATCATACTCGTGCTCGAGGATATCTTTTACTCATTAACTTTTGATGACACGTCTCATACTATAAGTAAGTTGGCAAAAAATTGTACTTATGTCGTAAGAGGAGATGAAACGATGAATGATACATAGCCCTAATTTGTGTGGCACGTGACCGAGGCAAAGTGATTGACAGGTCTATAAAAGACTTACTGATGCAAGGATCATGTCACAAATTCGGATATGCTTAGTAAAGCCGTCTCTTGCAATTCTTCCAAAAAGGGAGATCTTCCTAAAGATGTTCGGAACTCTCACGGTGATTACAAAGATCTAAAGATCGAACCAATATTTGAGCGGATATGAACTAATGGATCAGGTCTTGATTCGGCTCCAACAGAACTCGTCCCATTAGATCCATAGATCTTCATGGTCATGATAGAGGGAGATCTGAAAATAATTTGTGACCCAACCGGAACCCATAAGACCTATCCTTCAAAATCCATGGATCTTTACATTCACGCTGAAAATAAATCCAAAAACATTTTCTAATATATGGAGATCTCTTGGCTAGGCTAGAATAATTAAGTGTCATGGTTGCAAAGAATCATATATCAGCAAAACCGAGTGAGGGTTTTATCGCCTCCAGAAGATATAAAAGGAGAATGTGATGAAGAGCTACAAGCCCATGTAAAACACAATGTATCTTCAATCTTTTTAAAAATAAAAAATAAAAAATCTTAGTCTAGTCTTTATATATATATATATATATATATATATATATATATATATATATATATATATATATATATATATATATTATTTTTACACTCACACACCCCCACACACTCACACCATAGTGGGATTTTGTCACCTATGGATACTCGAACCCTTGACAGGGTGTTGAAACTGCTGAGAGTCTACCACCTGAGAAAGAGTAAGGATCCGGAAATCTTGGTCTAGTTTTAGTGCCATCATTTCTGTCTAACCATGTTATAGAACGTTTGAAACTTAGATTAGAGTTGATCGCTATGGTCCAACGTGTAGTGAACATTGCTACTAAAGAAGGGAGAGGGGAGAGAAAGGATTCAGAGGACGACACCACGGAAAGAGATGTGTCGAGAGGTGAGTTAAGGCTCGAGCGGCTGGGCAAGACAAGCGAAAGATTGAGAATCCCCTTATTGACAACTTCTCTTTCTAGACCGGCAATGAGATGTATCCCTCCAGAGAGATGCCTTCCCCTCGACGAAAGCAGCGGGGCTCCGGGTAGCGGTGGGCAAATACAGGGACTACACCTTAGCCTTACCTTAGCGCTGACGAAGGGGATCTCGAGCCACCTATTCAAGAGTATGACGAGAGAGGAAGCATATGGACGAGTTATTCCCGCTTGAAGCCGAACATAGTGGCGAAACGCCTCGGCGAGAATTTGCAGATAAAACAGAGTCTTTGAAGCGATGCAGGGGCCAGCGAACGCTGCTTCTTCCTCTTCCTCACCCGGGTGGTGAGGTAGGAGGGAAGGAACATTCCATGCATGGAATGATAGAACAGAACGGCCAACAACTACGTGGGTTAGGCGGCTCAGTGATACAGGGAAGGGCGAAGGAAGTGGTGGCTCAAGGACCATGGGGGTAGGTTAAATATCTATAATATTTTATTGTCGAATCCCGATCAACAGATTTCTTACTTGGAAGATTAAACACCCTGGTCATATTTAATTGATCAGTTACTTAGATCTTCTATCTATATAGGCAGTTTGGGTATTTATCTTTTGTTTAATTTTTTTTCTCTAGTTTATTTTGTTACTCTGTCGATTGTATTAAACATCATTTATAAATTAATAAAAATTTCGCATTGTTTTGGCCTCTTCTATTTTAGGCCATTCATCTTTATTCTGTTAAGAAATATATTGACTATAAGTACCTGTGAAAGAATAAGTTTTTAAAGCAGAAAATAAAAAGAATCCATTAAGAAAGACTAATCCCTATTTTTCTACAAATCGTTCGATCAGTGTTGCAATAAGTATTTGAGAGGAGAACTGAGTCCTTGAATTTAGTCTTAAACGATTCATTTTAATGCGGAAAGCACCAACGTTCAATTAAATATTGAGCCGAGTACAACTTTGGTATGCCCGCCCTTTCCTAATAGTGTACGAGAAAACTGAATAAAAGTCAGGACCAACATATGTAGCCTCCTCATGTTTGATTGAATTATGTAAATAGATCCAAAACTTTTGTAGCTACTAAGAAATTTTCAATAATAAATGTTCAATTTATATGCAAATAGATCCAAAACTTTTGTAGCTACTAAGAAATTTTCAATAATAAATGTTCAATTTATATGCGAATTAGCTACTAAGAAATTTTCAATAATAAATGTTCAATTTATATCATTTATTGTGATGGAGTCGTTTGGGCTTTGGATATGCTTTAATTTTATGCACATTTCGTGAGATGAGCTAGAAAGGTGGGCGAGCAAGGAGTATGAAACACATGCATAACGGTAAGCACCGCTGAGAATTCACATCACAATATAGTGTGATGAGTTCCTGACTACGCAATCTGCATCCCTCTCTGTTGGTGGGAAATCAGACCGATGCAAATTCAAGTGGGCAAAGGCAAAAGAGGAGATGGGATCGGGACACCCATTAAAAACCTTGCATATGTGTGTGCCATCCAATCCATTCAAAAGATGAATAGACCATCCAAAATTTCAGCCATTCCAAAACCCTGGTGAGCCGCACCACATGATTTTAAAGGTCTTAGTAATGATTTTTACGTGTTGTCTGCCACCTGAGTTTTGGGTCAGTTTGATTTTTGGGCGTTTGGGAAAACACGAGGGCCACATATGTTAAGTGGAGTGGATGTCATGCACGCATCACGGTGGGCCCCACACATTGCGTAGTAGCTTTTACAAGGTTGGACGGTGGGGAAGCAGATTGGCTGGTGTATCACACGCCACTGATATGGCTGGTCTGTTAACGTCACCAAGTTCTGTAGGTCCTATAATCAGGTATGAGTTATATCCTAGCCATCCGTCCACTTGATGAGCTCGTCGCAGGGCTTGAACTTAAAAATAAGATAGATCCAAAAGTCAAGTGGACCACACTGTAAAAAGCAGTATAGGATTAGACGCTTGCCATTGAAACTCTTTTAGGGGTTATGAAAATTTCAGATTAATATAATATTCGAATTTTCTCTTCATCCAAGCCTGTGTGACCTTATAAACAAATTGGATGTAAAGTAAACCTAACGGTGGGCCTTATGAATGTTTTATCGTTAAGAATCATTGTCCCACTCCTATTTGTGGTGTGGTCCACATCTATTTTTTAGGATCAAGATATAAAATGATCTCGCCAAATGTATACATGTGGTAGACATGATAAATACATCATTATGGTGCCATGCAACTTTGATCTACTTTTAACCGTTCGTAGCGTTAGGGATCGTCTTCGCACGACACGTAGGTGGTACACCAGCCAATCGTCTTCCGGACCGTGGAGCCCGCCTCATGCCGAAATGTACGTGGATTTCCTGCCAAAGCGTTCCTGCGCAAGGATACTGGGTGGGGCTCACTGCAATGTATCGTGAGAAATCCATTCCATCCTTGGGAGCTTATTTCAAGGCGTGAGAAAAAAAATTTGAGGCAGATAAAAACCTAAAGTGGGTCAAAGTAGAGGAGAGGGAAAATTGAAGAAAGAAATTCACACCATCCAAACCCTCTTGGACTTCACCGTGGTGTTCATAGCTATCCAAATCCTTTAAAAGGTCATTTTAAATGGGAAGAAGTGAAAACATAAAAAATATAATTTGATACAAAAGTTTTATGGCATAAAAATGCTTTAACGATGCTAACTAAATTTTCACTATTTTTTCTCATGTGGTCCACTTGAGTATTGAATACACATTTTTCAATAGCATGTCCTAAATGAACTCTCAAAACGGATGGACTGAATTTCAAAACAAACATCTTGCTGACCCGACCCAACGTCCTTGCGTAGTAACTCTCTGCTGAAGACTTTTCGCAGTAAATCCGCGTCGTGACACGGCTAGTGCACTTAAAAGTTGCTACAAATGTCCGTTGAATTTGAGCCAAGGGAGTTATTTTCCACGCGTCCATTTTTCAAGCAATGAAAAGCCCTGGGTCTATGACATGCACGGCATCCAACGGTGACGACAGGATCCGGTATGGTTGTTGGGATGATGGCCCACATCGTATCACAATCGCGGCAAAGTGAGAGATTCGGGCAGCCGTTCGAAGTGGAACGCAACCAGAAACGTAGGCCTTACCAACCGGACGCGGATTGGCTACCGACCATGCCACTAGCGAATGGCTAGTGGTCGGTGATCTATGGGCATGACCATGATGTATGTGTTTCATCCACGCCATCCATCTAATTCTTCAGATGATTTTATATTGTGACTCTAAAAAATGAGGCCAATCCATATCTCAAATGGACCACATTACAGGAAATGTTGTTGATTGAATGGTCACCACTAAAAAGTTACTGCGGCCACAATTTTTGAACCAAGCTGATAATTTTTTCCCTTCGTACAGGCACACGCTTGTTTGACCTAATCAACAGGATGGATGTCAAATAAACATTACAGGGGAACTCAGGAGGTTTTTAGCGGTGGACATTTAATTACTATTGTTTTTCTATGGTGTGGTCCACCTGAGATTCATATCTGCCTCAATTTTGGAATCACCACTCTAAACAATCTAAAAAATGAATGGACGGCCTGGATAAAACAAATACATCATAGTGGCCCCACATAGCACCGACCACTAGCCAGGGCGTCACCAGATAAACCGCGTCCTCACCAACCAATCCAAATTCACGGCGTGCGTGTCAAATACGTCGGCCGTTAAATAAAATAAATGGCACTCGTTCAGACAGATATGGCCAAGATTTCGAAACTCTCGAGACATTTTCGGAGAAATACGGTATTTTTTCGCAAAATTCATTATGACAGTATTTTTCAAAATCTCTGCAATTTATAATTTTCGATTTTACTGTGTAATTATTGCATCCAAATAAATACTTAAAAGTTTAAATTAATTCATTATTTCTATATTTAAAATTATTTATTAATTCATTGTAATTTTTTAATATTTGTTTTCAGAAAGATTTTCCCATAACATCACCGCAAAAACGTCAGAATATATCCTTGGGAAATCGTGAGATTTATTACTAGGATACCCCTGGGCTTGACTTGGTTTAGGTTTCTTGGCGTGCCTGCTGCCTAACATATATCATTGAGATTTTGAAAATCTCACCTTAATATTGAAAAAAAAAAGCACTAGATGATGCTACCACAAGATTTTCAAAATACCTGAAGATTATAAATTATTGTATTTTTACCGTGATAGTACACAATATTAACTTGAAAATAGTTAAAAAATAAAAATAAAAAACTTTAGGAGCTATTGGATGGGTTGAAATCCCTCTTAAGGAAAAGGAAATGTGTAATCATCATTATTATTTTGTTTAATTTGTAAAGAGAATTATAATTTTTTAATATAATCTTTAGACACCAAAACCAAGGTGACCCTTATAAACAAAGTAAAATTGTAGTTCTTTGAAAGATAAGAATGATAAAGTCCTTTACTTTCTCATAGATTACCACCTATCAAACAGGCTCTTAGAAAATCTGTGTCACGCTCCAAATTCGGAAATCGGGCTCACAAAATTTTTAATCGCCGAATCCGGCGCCGACAGCCTCCGTAAAACTCTATTCTCAGCTCCTAACGCTCATTCGCCAGGTTCCGATCCTGAGATGCTACGAGGAGGATTTTCAACATCAGTTTGATTCGTAATAAACATAACCAAAGGCATAACCCACAAACAACAACCAAAAACTCCATTACATTTCCACTATGATCAAAAACTTTATAAGTACAATGAGCATAAAGGGAAATACAATGATGAAAAATAAAAACTCCAAAATGATCTGCGAAGCGCTCCTGCCTCAGCGCTGCTGCGCCCCAACGTCACCTGCATGCAACGGTCGTGCATAAGCTTATAGAAAGCTTAGAGGGTAGTGAAAGTGTGTGCGCAAGGTAGTAGTATGAACATGCAATATCAGAATAATGCGAAATATGCAGATGAATTTATAAATATCATGAGCCGTACCAAGGCTATGCGATGCAAGATGTAAGTCAAGCATACAATCCTCATCTAAGTCCACATGTCAATACAGCTCAACTCTGATATATCACCGAGATCTAGTACACTCTAAACCAGATCGCCGTCTCATCGCGCGTAATAAGGTAAGTGGAAGAGACCTCACTATCCGTCTGCCAATATCAGGCTCGACTCGTCGATAGCGGACCCATTCCTCGAGCTGGTCAAACTCAGTCTAGCATTGCCTCCTACACTCGGACGGATAAGGTCGCACCCCCTTCCAACCGACCACGACACAGTGGAGAGCGCAACCGTCTGGTAATCGGCACTCAACGCTTATCTACCCACTCGGTCTAGACATTGGATCAACCTCTTGGCACCATAAGGGTTTAGGGACTTTCACTCAGGGATATCTATAGCACCCCATGTAGAACAAGATTTTCGGTATCCAATCTTACCAACCACGATATGCCTGTGGAGGCTACGACCCTGATGTCGCTAGGGCGTACAGTAACCATATCACACAATGTGAGATGCATGAATCACACTATCCAATCATGCAGCACATCTTTACACGTAACGTGCGCTCATGTAAGGCAGCACCGCCTAATCGGGAGCCCATAAACAACCTGCCTGAAGGCATATGCTATAATCAGTCACCTCTCATATCAAGCATACATATAATGCGTATAATCATGAGTCATGGAGCTATAGTAAACATGTTATAAAATAATGCACTATCCTTTCAAAGCAGATGGGCCTAGACGGCCTATACACAACAAGTACGGGCCTATTAATGGGCCCTAGGGAGAGTTGTAATGCGGACATTTAACCAACATTAAACTTGTAATGTGGACGTCAAACCAACATTACTCCCAAGGCGTTACCCGTAGTGAATATCATGAACTAGGTGGGATCACACATTGCAATGGGCCTCAGGTATATCCCATTGGGCCTCAAATACATCAAATGAGCCATATCATATGGGCCTTCCATTCGTCAAGCGGGCTGCACCAATGGGCCTTATGTGCATTGCAATGGGTCATAACCCGTGGGCCTTAGATTGCATCAATTGGGCCTAAACTCGTAGGCGTTACACAAATCAAATGGGCCTAACCCATAGGCCTTATATAAATCAAATGGGCCTAACCCATAGGCCTTATACAAATCAAATGGGCCTAAACTCATAGGCCTTATACAAATCAAATGAGCCTAACCCATACATAGGTGGCCCACTTGATCATTGATCAGGCTCATTCTTCGACTTATGCCTTAAAATGATATTTTCAAGTGGATGAACGGTTTGGATGCTGCACACGTACCATGGTGGGGTCCACTGAGGTTGGCCAGTGTAAATAAAGCACAAGCATCACCGTGGGCCCCAGCTCCACCGTCCGCTGGACGGTGAGAGAACACAAATATCATGGTGGGCTTCCATCGTCAGCCTGGACGGTGGATATAAAATGCATACATCACTGTGGGTCCCATGTGGGGCCCACCACAGTGTATATTTTCCATCCAACCTGTTGATAAGGTCACACGGACCTGAATGAAAGGAAAACACAAATTTCACCTTGATCCAAAACTTTTGTGGCCCACCAAAAGAGTCTCAATGGCAGAGGTTCAATCCCACTATTTTCAGCAGTGTGGGCCACCTGAGTGTTAGATGGAGCTGAAACTTAAAGGGGGCCCACTGCTGGGGATGGCCCACCTTGTGGACAGGTTGGATGACAAATAAACATCACGGTGGGGACCACATGCAGGGTCGTGGGCCCCTGACGTCCGCCCGCCCAAATGCTGCACGCAGCAGCGTGCAGCTACTACTGCAGCACGTCAGAGAGGAGGCTCTGCCTCTTTGCTATTTAAAAAAAATACATTGAAAACCCCTTTTTTGGGGATTTTTTGCATCTGGGGCCCGCATCAAGTAGATCCACCCCGTCCATTAGCTTCTACAGGCTATGACAAGTCCATCAAGTCAAATGTTGAATATTTTTGGCCTGAAGAAAAATTTAAAATGTTTTATAAATGGTGAAAACCACCGTTTTGAAAAGTATGGCCCGCCTGATCATTGGATTGACCTCATTCTTTGGCTCAACACCTAAAATGACCCAAGGAATGAGGTGGACGGCGTGGATTTAATACATACACCAAGGTGGGGCCTATGAGAGGGCCACCCCAAAAGCTTTAAAGAACTCAAGCTTCTTTTGAGTTTTTTTTTTTTTTTTTTGGCAGAGACGTCCAGCGTCTCAGACGCTGGACGGTTGGATATTTAAAAAAAAAATACATTGAGGTGGGCCCTGATCAGGTGAGCCACCTCATGGAGGATGACACGGATACAATTCATACGAAGTGGGCCCCACTTGCAAAAGGTTAGGATAGAATACATGCCTCATAATGGGGTCCATTCAAGTAGGCCACACAACCATAACTTGATTCATAAGAGAAAAATGAAATAGAGAGGGAAAGAGAGAGATGGAGAGTTGGACACGCTTGATGGAGGGTCCCCGGCACTATGGGTCCTCCCTTTCATGATCTACAACATAAATCATAGCATATAGACCCACCTAATCAAAAATCGATGGTGGAGATCCATTCTCCACGAAAATAAACGGTTTAGATGACCTTGCTATTGCAATGAAATAAACATCATGATGGGGTTCATGGAGAATGACCCCATTATGGATGATCATGATGATCAAAGTGGCCCATCGGCCACAACTTAGGGTCCCAAGTGAGATCCAAACCATTGATCGGTTGGCCTCACTTGGCCCATCTTAAAAATATGAAAACTATAATCATCAAACACCCACCGTTCGATCTTCTTGCTCCTATGGGTTCCTTAGCATCTTAGCTTTGATTTCAATGGATGAGATGAAGTTTGGATGGTTGGGATGAGAGATTTTGGGATGGAGAGGTGGGCCACACTTGAAGTTTTGAAGGAGAGGGAGAGGCTTGGAGAATTCATACGTATGGAGGATTTTTGGTTGCTTGGAATGGATTTTGAAAATGAGAAAGAGAGAGAGAGTTGTAAAGGGAGAGAGAGAGAGTGATGGGTGATGGAGTGATGGATGTGGTGGTGATGGGTGTAAGAACTTTTTGACTTTGGTGGCCTTTTGTGTAAGAAAGGCATGAGAGGTGTAAGAGATTTTTGACTTTTGAGGCTTGCTTGGGAAGGGTGAAAAAGTGATGTGTACTTGACATGTGATGTGATGGGATTGATTGATTGATGAGATTGATGTGACACCTTGTAGAGATTATCTTGAGTTTCGCAACGCGCGACGTTTTCCTCACACCGAACGTTGGCCCACATCTCTTGACCAGGGTATCGCCTCGGCGCCCAAGTCGCGGCATCGGAACCGCAGCGATGGCGCGGTTACTATAGTAATGGTCTTGGGTTGAGTCGATACGGGTTGACGACATATGAATCAGGGTCGCGCGTAAATATCGGTTAAGGGTTGAAGGTTGCCGGAATTCGACTAGTAAGACCGCGGAAGTTTACGGAACGGTACGGACTAAGATACGGGTCTTACAATCTGCTATATATATAATTAAAATTTAAAATTATTTATTACTTAACAATAAATAATTTTAAATATATTATTTTTTATTGTGATCTTTTTTTAAAAAAATAATACCTTCAAAATTCTCAAAAATCGAAAATCTCCTAAGAAATTAACGAAAAAGATATTGGTCATTGTGCCTTTAACCAACCACCATGCATGTGGAACATTCATAAAATCTACCTGTTCACACCCCAAGTATAAGGTTGCGATGTAGTAATAAACTTGGTAAGACCGGGGTTGAATTCACAGGGACTGAAACCTATACGTAATTTGAAAATAAGTAGAACTAGAACTAGACTAAGATAAAATCTAAATCGAATGAGATTGAGGGAATAATGGTGAAATATTTATCTAAAACTTAGAGAAATCAGAGATAGGAAACTAGGGTGTCAAGGATCCACTTGTTGCAATTGAGAAGTTACCTTGTATAATTCAGGGACACAACTGGAATCAGAGTCCTATCCTATCTAGTTGGTAAGAAGAGATTTGTCAGATTTATGAATTTCTTACAAATCTAATCATCAAAGAATTAAAATGGTGAAGATTTAGAAGTGATTCCGTCACCAAACCATGCCCAGGAGACTATGATAAATAACAAGGCTTTCTAAGTTTACAATCTCATAATGAAAAGAACATACTCAAAGTTATTGCAGATCTACTATAATTTGAGTCACAATAAACCATTAAAAACTAAAAGTATTCCTCAATAATCAAACTAGAACTCATAAGAGTTCAATAACTATGAATCAAAGCAAAACCACCTTCCTAATCACGCTACAAGCTTCACCTCTTAGCCCTATCTAAGAGGCTTAGCCCATTATAGACACGATGAGGCTAGGAAAAATATCAAAGTTAAAAGAAAATAAAAAAAAAACACTTGTTGTCGGCCCACCCCACACCTCCATGGCTGTCCGTTCCACATCCAAAAGATCCCTTTCTCTCTCTCTTTCTCCTCCTTTTATAGCTGTGAAGGATGATGGATGGAAGGCTGGAAGAGAGTCGGTCTGATGCTTAGTGAAGTCGGTGAAGAATTCCGTAAGAAGTTATGCAGTGACAGAGAATTGCGTAGGCTCTGTTTTGGTTCACCATCTGGACAGTTGTGAGAATGATAATCGGCATCAATCCGATCTATAAGTTTGAGTCCGGTCCACCTCATCCAACTGCTAAGATTCTGGGCGGTTTTTAATCACTATTTGATGGTCCTGGCCCACGGATCTGTGGCCAGTACACTCCCGCGAGTTAGTCTTGGGGTCCGCCCTTGCCTATGAGCATTAAATCCATACTTTTAGCATCCTATTTCAATCCAAGCTCGTAAATACACCCTGCATTACAAACACGATTAAATTGGGCCGTTAAACAGTACCATATTTGTAAATCCAGACAATAACTAGGGTTTAATATGTAATATTTGACCCTCAACACTATCCTATTCATTAGGTAGGTTCTCTCATGTTAATTGTGGAAACAAATGCTACCTCATTTTAACCATGAAAACGAAAAGACAATGACCTAAAACTCGGAAACTCAGGTAGGCTACACTATAGGAAATACTTTGAATTGGTAAGCCCACCATTAATTTTATGTGGGGTGTTGATCTTGGTCCCCTTGGGTCCATCCCTTGCCTTGGTGATCATTAGAGTGTTAAATCCAAGCTTTTAGCATCCTTTTTCAGCTTAAGCTCCTAAATTCAGCCTACAGCATAAACACGATTAAATCGATCGTTAAACAATATTATGTTCGTAAATCTAGACAATATTTGGGGTCTAATATGCAATATTTGACCCTCAACATAACCCTCAACCAGCATCTTGCTAGTCCCGAGCAAGGTATGCGAAAATTAAGTTGAGATTGATATAAGAGATTCTGTAAACCCGAGTGATATTTGAAAAATAATCCGAGCATTAGAATTCTAAGATTCATGGATGTTGGGCATTACTTTCTCCTAGACTCGAGCACACGGTAAACTTCCTAGTCAAGTTCAAAATTTTAATCCATTAATTAGAAAATTTCTAAACATTAAGATCCATGAGTGTATAGAGTAATCTCGGCTCATCATCATTAACATTCAATTCATTATTTCATGATAGCATTGGTACCCACAAGAGCATTCAAGACACCTAAAACCTAACTAAAACGTGCCTCATAAATCATTCTTTTTCTTTCTTTCAACCTTTGATTTTTTTAGTAAAAGTAATGCCAAGAAGGGGAATCAAATTCTCACCTATAGGGAGCAAACCTATGGTGAGAACTGTACACCCAGACCTTTTTCACATATCATTCATGGGGAATTAACTCCACACCTATAGGGAGAAAACCTATGGTGAGGATTATTCGCCCAAATCTTTCCAAAGGTATCTTTTTTTTTTTTTTTTTCTTTTCTTTAATTGATCATGATGGGTAAATTTCAAACGGGTTCCTTACATGTTTAGTGATTACCAAATTAACCCTTCAATATCAAACTGAAAACTTAATGTGGAAGCGAGATGTGACATGTGAAATCATAGCTCAATCAATGTTTGAAACTTTTAATCAGGGATAAACAATTCAAACTTAACTGTGAAATCTAATAGATACTGAATCCAAGAGTCATAAATTATCAACATCACTTATCTTGAAATTCTAAGTTAAGGATATCTGTCAAAATCACTTCGAAATCATATGAAATTTAAGAAAATTTTTAAAATTTTTTCCAATTACCAAAATCTTGTTCACTCCCTAAATGCAGAAAATATCTCCTTTTCTATAGCTGTCATACGTGAATCTATCTTTTGTATAAAATCTCACATTATCTACGTCAGCTCTTGCACAGAATTTTGAACCGGTTCTTCTTGAGGTCTCCCCTGACTTGGATTTTGATTGAAAAAACCTTGAGGGGTAGCAATTTGTCCATTCCTCCAACTAAAATTGGGATGATTTTTCTACCCAGGATTGTACATATTAGAGGTTGATCCATTGAAAGGTCTTTGATTGTTATTTACGGCATTAGATTGTTCATTCAATACTTCTCGAAAGGCAGGTATTGTAGGACAATTTTTAGTAGTATGAATGTTGTAATCACAGATGTCACAAACACTTTCATTAACCTTATCCTTCTTTCCTTCTATGGCCTCAAATTTCCTTATGAGCGTAGACACTTTATACTTAAGGTCATCTTCTTCTTTCAAGAGATATACTCCACCTTTCTCCTTAGATTGAGTCGGCCTAGACATGGTGTTTGAACTTGGGTAATAATCCCATGATTGAATCTTTTCAGCAAGACTATCGAGGTAATCCCATACCTCGTCAACATTTTTATTAATGAATTCTCCATTACACATTTTCTCGACCATTTGGCGCATGAAAGATGTCAGTCCATCGTAGAAAAATTTTATAATGCGCCACGTTTCAAAGCCTTGTTGTGGGCATGAACTGCCCAAATCCTTGAACCTTTCCCAACATTGGAAGAATGTTTCATCTTTCTTTTGGGCAAAGTTCATGATTGCTCTCCTGAGGGTAATTGTCTTATGATGTGGAAAAATTTTCTTTATAAATTCCCTCTGCATATCATTCCATGTGCCAATGGATCTAGGACGCAGTGAATGTAACCACGTCTTGGCCTTCTCTTTCAAGAAAAATGGAAAGATTTTCAGCCTAATTGTATCCTCAGATACATTAGGGATGTATAAAGTAGTTATAATTTCATCGAACTCTTTTAAATACAAGTATGGTTCTTCAGACTCAAGGCCATGGAACTTAAGAAGGAGTTGGATAACCCCTGGCTTGATGTCCATATGTCCTGTATTCTCAGGAAAAATCATGCATGAGGGCGTACTCACCCCCGCCGGTTGTAAATAATCTTGTAAAGTATGAGGCGGGGGTGCTTGATGCACCTCATTCTCAGCTTGTACTTCCTCTATCGTAGGTTGTGTTAAGGGTCAAATATTGCATATCAGACCCCAGTTATTGCCTAGATTTACGAACATGATACTGTTTAATGCCCAGTTTTAACCGTGTTTGTGATGCAGGGTGTATTTGAGAGCATGAACTGTAAAAAGGTATTAAAAGCATGGATTTAACGTTCAGAATTCACCAAGGTAACAGACGCACTCCCGAGGACCAAGATCGACAGAATTTACATGCCAGATATCTGCAAAAGTCGAGAAACTGAAGCTCAAGTGGCCCGAAAATTGGTCCAGAATACAAGATCACTGGGTTTCTGCTCTCTGATTGACTTGAAACTTCATACACGTGATGAGGGCTATAAATTAACCGTACACGTCAAATTTCAGCCATTGGATCCATGTGAAAGTGGTCCAACAGAGAGATCAGAGGGTGTTAGCCATTAAAGCACATCTTGGTAATCCATAAGCGATCAAGGCTCAAAATTAGGCGTTAGAAAGAGAATGAAAAATAAAAACTCCTGGTGAAATTTTGTCTCATTTGAACGGTTTAATCAAGAGATACGGATGACAGAAGTTATAACAAATGAGAATGACAAATTTGTAAATAGATGTACATGCATTACGCATACGTAAAGCAAATTATGTTTCTAACGGTGAATATCATCCGAATAGCAGTTGGCCGTTTAGCCTACCCTGAAGTCAGATCTACTTCAAACTTGGGACCATGGGCTGTCATGATGTGATGAAAACGGTGAAGGGAGCAGATTTTCTGAGAAAACACCATAGTGGGCCCCACCTATTTTTTGTACAAATCATCCAAATAGTGCAAAAAAAGTCCAGTGACGGACGCTGCGTGCCATTGGGTTTTGACTGTGGGCCACCATCATGGTCTATATGATTGATCCGTACCGTCCATTACATTCCCAAGGCACATTCTACCAAGGCCTAGGTGACAAGATTTTAAGAAACAAAGAAGATGGGATCATAACCATTCAAGCATGGGACGGACGACAGCAAGGAAAGTTCTATGGGTCACACCAAATCTGAGAAATAATCATCCATTTCAGACCGAAATCAGGAGGGGAATCTATGGACGGTTTGGATTTCTCAAACACTAACGTTCGTGGGTCCCACCAACAACATCAAGCCCATGATTTTTCGGATCCTGTTGCAGTGCGTCCGGAACCTGAAAACTACAAGCCATTCTGCAGACGTGGCCATGATCGGTTCGCCGATCCTAGTCGTTCAAAAGCTTCTCCTGGGCTAACCGACTACAACCACAAAGGCTGAATGGCTCGAATTTTGCACTAGCGGCCCCTATAGCTGGGAAACCTATTCCTAACGCAGACCAGCTGCGTTTTTCTGCATAGAGAGTTCCGCACCGACTCCAGCATGCGTAGGCTCTCCAACCGACTTCCTTTACCTATAAAAAGAGAAGAGGAAAGTGAAGAAGGGATCTACGGCTGAGACGTGAAGGGAAGAGACATGGAGAGAGAGCAGTGTTTATTTTTTTTTAATTTCTTATCTTTTTCCTTCTTTTGTTTTCATGTAGGGGATCCAGTGTAAGACCCGTATCCTAATCCGTACTGTTCCGTTGCTTCCCACGATCATTCTCGTCAAATTCCGGCGACCTGCGACCTATAATCGACTTTGCGCACGACCGTAAGTCGTATCCTATACATTTGAGTCTACTTAACCTAAAACTTGTATCATTACGACCGCACCGTCGCCGCGGTTCCAACGCCGTGACTCATGCACCGATCCGATACCCAGACGAGGAGATGCGAACCCACGTTCAGTTCGAGTAAAAACACTGCGCGTTGCAAATTCCAAGGGAATCTCTACAAAGTGTCAAATCAGTCACATCAATCAATCTCATCAATCACCTCTCATGTCAAGCACAAGCACCCATGCTTCCTTTCTCCACAAGTCAAGCAACCACCAAAGTCAACTAACACATCACCTCACCCATCACTCACATCCATCAACCATCACCCCATCACTCCTCCTTACATCTCATCTCCATCTCTCATTTCTCAACACACCAACCCAAGCAAGGGAGCACTCCCACGTCCAAGCCTTCTCATGGAGAGAAGTGCATGTGTGAGGCCCACTTCCCATCCCAAATCTTCCATCCTAGCCATCCATCTCCCATCTCCACCATCAAAGTGAAGTTTTAGAAGATAGGCGTTCCAACGGACCGAGTAGATCATAAGGTGGGTGCTTCTATAGGGTAGTTTACTTATTTTTATGATGGACTAAGTGAGGCCCATCGATCAATGGTGTGTATCTCACTTGGGACCCTAAGATGTGGCCGATGACCCATCTTGATCATCGAAATCGTTCCATGATGGGGGCCAATCTCCATGGATCCCATCATGATGTTTACTTTCTTAGTTGAATGAGGTCATCTAGACCTTTCATTTTTGGTGGAGAGGGGATCTCCATCGTTGATTCTTGATTTGGCGGGCCCACATGCAATGGGACCCGTTTGATGTATGATTGGATGTATGGAAGGGAGGGCTCATAGTGGCGGAGCCCTCCATGCACGCGTGTCACTCAATCTCTCTTCCTTCTCCTTTTGTTATGTTTTTGTGTGATGATATGGCCCTATGGCCCACTTGGATGGACCCCACAATGGAGTATGTATTGGAATCCAAACCATCTAAGGGTGGGGCCACTTTACATATGTATTGTGACCACACCACCTCACCATGTGGTGGCCCACCTATGAAGGGCCCACCTTAAAGGCTTTGCACGCCCAAGCAAAAAAAAGAAAAAAAAGAAAGAGAGAGTCCAGGGACTCTCTGGACGTTTAAAGAAAAACACTCATTTTAGCCTTTTCAAGGCATTGGAGGTGGGCCACTTGTATAGGACCCACCTTGATGTTTGTATTCAATCCAAGCCGTCCATCCTCTTTCTCGACTCATTTTAGGCGTTGAGCCGAAAAATGAGGAGGATCCGAGTATCTAGTGGGCCATGGTTTTAAAAACATTACCATCACCATTGAAACCTTACCAGATTCTTATTACACGCTGAAAAATGGCCGATATTGGTCTTGATAGACTCGTTATGGGCTGGGGAATCCAATGGCTGGATTAGATCTACTTGAAGTGGGACATACACAGGAAAAACCACAAAGAAATCAATTTTTCAAAAAAAAAAAAAAAAGTAAAAGGGGCAGCAGACGCTGCTGCTGCAGAGGCGCAGGCAGGACGGCGGGCGGACGTAGGGGGTCCCACGGCTGACCGTGTGGACCCCACCTTGATGTTTATTTACCATCCGACCTGTTCATAAGGTGGCCCACCCTCTGAGGAGGGCCCCCTCCAAATATGAGAATCATCCAGATTTCAGACGGTCCACACCATAAGAAACAGTAAGATTGGACGTCTACCATTAAAATCCTTTTTGGGCCCCACAGAAGTTCTGGATCAAGCTGAAATTTATTTTTACCCTTCATTCAGGTCTGTGTGACCTAATGGACGGGTTGGATGGCATAAAAACATTATGGTGGGCCCCACATGGGACCCACAATGTTGTATGTGCTTTATGTACACCGTCCACGTGGTGACGCCCACTGTGATGTGTGTTTGATTCCACCTTCTGCCTGGACGGTGGGGTCCATCGTGATGTATGTATTTTACCATGCCGTCCAGCCACTTTTGGGCTGCTGGACGGTTGGTGGGACCCACTATGATGCAGGTGTGCATCCAAACCGTCCATCCTAATTTGAAAGCTCATTTTATGAGCTACGGAATCAGCCAGATCCTCAGCTCAGTGGACCCCATCCTTGGTGCATGTGTTGCATCCCAACCATCCAACTTTCATGTGGACCCCCACCATGGTGCATGTGATGCATCCAAACCGTTCATTTATTTTGTAAAAATCGTTTTATGGCTTGAGTTAAAAATGAGTTAGATCTATGATTCAAGTAGGGCCCACCTTGGTATGTGTAAAGGGCCCATGTTGGCCTATTTGTAACCATTTGTTAAGGCCCACCTTGGTGCACATCTAAGGCCATGGGATTAAGCCCATTTGGTATATGTAATGCCCATGGGATTAAGCCCATTTGGCATATGTAATGCCCATGGGTTTTGGCCCATTTGACATATGTAATGCCCATGGGATCCGGCCCATTTATTCTATATAAGGCCCACAGGATTCAAGCCCATTTGATACATATTAAAGCCCATGGGATCAAGCCCATTTGATGTGTATGGGGCGCAAATGGAGTGACCCATTTAATATATTTAGAGCTCATGTGTGTAGGCCCATCTAATATATTTAAGGCCTAAGTTGTGAGGCCCACTTTGATGTATTCCAAGGTCCATGGATCATGGACCATTGCAATGTACATAAGGCTCATTGGTAAGGCCCATTAACGCAGCCCATTTGATGTATCTAAGGCCCATGGGTCGAGGCCCAACGGAATGACCTTAAGGTCCATTGCAATGTGTGACCTCTCATGTTCATGTAATGATATATATGGCGGGCCGTACCTAGGGAACAATGTTAGTTTGGCGTCCATATTGTATGTACAATGTTGGTTAAATGTCCGCATTGTAACTCTCCTTAGGGCCCATTGATAGGCCTATGCTTGTTGTTATCCATCACCTTATAACATGCTTAGTATAATCTTATGACTCATGCCCAAACGCATCATATGTATGCTTGATTTGAGTAGCGACTGATCATAGCATATGTCATTGGACAAACCACTTTTGGGACCCATTATGAGACGGAGTGCCCTACATGATCGCGCAGTACATGCTGAATTTCAGCATGATTTGACGTGTGACTCATGCATCTCGCATACGTGTGACTTGATCACTGCATGCCCTAGCGACATCAGGGCCGTGGCTCCATAGGTACATCGTGGATGGCTGTATTGGATACCGAAAATACTTATTCTAGCACTGTGGGCACTTAGGATGTCCTTGGGTAAAAGTCTCAGAACCTTTTTGGTACCAGGAGATGCTCCAACGTCTAGACCGAGTGGTTACACGAGCGCCCGAGTGCTGAATACCAGTAGGTCGCATCTCTCACTATGTCGTGGTCGGTTGGAAGGGAGTATGGCCTTATCCGCCTGAGTGAGGGGGCTATAAGCTAGGCTGAGTTTAACTAGCTCGCAAATGAGTCCGCTATCGACGAGCCGAGTAGGTATTGGCAGACTACTGGTCAGGCGAATAGTGAGGTCTATTCCGCTTTCTTGACTGTGCAGCTAGGGAGGTGGCAGTCACTGTGAAGTGTATTAGACTCCGGTAATATCCAGAGAGGAACTGTACTGATATATGTACTTGATGAGTGCCGACTTGCTTGGATTGCATTTCGCATATGACATTCGGCTATGTAGGCCTTGCATTGTATCGGTGTGCCCGATGACATTCATATCTCATCGTATAGCTTTGGCATGGTTGATTCTATGGACTTACCACATACTTCCGCATTGTTCTAATACTGTACACTTGACATTTGCCTTACGCATACACTTACACCATCCTCTAAGCTTTTGTAAGCTTATGCACGACAGTTGCGTGCAGGTAGCGTTGGACAGCAGCAGCGCTGAGGCAGGAGTGCATATCAGGACCTTTTGTAGCTTTTGATCACCTTGTATTTTCCTTTCCGCATTGTACTTAAATTTTTTGATATAGTGGATATGTGGTGATGTTGTTTTGTGATTCGGTTATGCTTGTGGTTATGCTCCATTACGAAAAAAAAAAATTCATTCTGAAAATCCTCCTTGTAGGATCCCAGGATCGAAATCTGGCATTTGATTATCAGAATCCGATAATGGGGCACTACGGAGGCTGTCGACACCGGATTCGGCAATCGGAATTCATGTGAATCCGATTTTCGAGTTTGGGACGTGACATCCAGCCCATTCATGTGGGGCTGAACCTCTTAGCTAGGGCTAAGAGGTGAAGCTTGTAGTGTGATGGATGACCTGTTGCTTGTGCCCTTTTGTTTAAGACTGATCTGATTTTAATTATGGCATGTTTTTAGTCTTTAATGGTCTATTGTGATTGAAATTACAATGGGTCTGCAATGGCTTTGAGCATGTTCTTTTCCTTTTAATGTTTATGATGTCAGGAAGCCCTGTTGTTCACCATAGTCTCCTGGGCATGGTCGGATGACGGTACCCCTCCTAACCTTCATGACATGTTGATTGGTTGGTAATTAGTTTAATTCTGTTGTTTACTTTGTCTCCTGGGCATGGTTTGGTGATGGAATCCATTTTAATTCATATACCTTTCATCTTTTGAAAACTATATCAATAACAGTTCAGTTAATTTCTATGATCCTTGAAGCAGGCATAAGATCTCCCTAATCTCTACAAGTGGATCCTCTGAATCCCTAGTTTCTTATTTCTGATTTTTCTTAAGTTTTAGATTAATTATTCCACAATTTCTAATTGATTTAGAATTCATCTTAGTCTAGTTTTAGTTCTACTTAGTTTCAGATAACGTATAGGTATCAGTCCCTTGGGATTCGACCTCGGTCTTACCGAGTTTATTACTGCATCACAACCCTGCACTTGGGGAGTGAACATGTTAGGATAGTGCTTGAGGTTGATTTTCAGCAATAACCTCAACTAACTCGGGGGAATTCAAGTGGTGTCTAGTCCTGCGATGGACAGTCAGCCCCTCAACTAATTCTCCTTTAGATACGAGACGTCGAGTGTTGTCGCATGCCCACTTGGGTATAAAACACACTCAGCCCTCAATTTAAATTCTAACCTAGACCTAAGAAAGGAGATATAAATCTAGAAGGAAAGAAAGGGTATGGAGAGAAGTTACCAAATTGAAATCCCTAAGTTAAAAACCTGCAAAACAAACAAAATAAGTTAGTTTCTAAAAATAAAAAGCCTAAGGTTAGAAAATTCCTAATTACAAGTAAAGTTAATAAAAGAGAAATGAAAAATAGAAAGTAGGGATTAGAAAGATCTTACCAAATTAGAAGTTTCTATCTTAAAGCCTACAAAAGAAAGGTTAGTTCTAAAATTAGAAAGAAAAACTTGAAGCAAAATCCTAATCTTAAACTAATTTTAAAACTAAATAATTTCAAAATATCGTAGCCGTCAGTCCCCGGCAACGATGCCAAAAACTTGTTCACTCCCCAAGTGCAGGGTTGTGATGTAGTAATAATTCGGTAAGACCGAGGTCGAATCCCAAAGGACTGAAACTTGTACGTTATCTAAAACTAATTAGAACTAGAACTAGAATGAGATGAAATCTAAATCAAATAGAATTTTAAGGAATAATTATGAAATTATTATCTATAACTTAGGAGAAATCAGAGATACGAGACTAGGGATTCAGAAGATCCATTTGTAGAGATCAGGGAGATCTTATGCCTGTTTCAAGAATCATGAAAATTAACTGAACTGTCATTGATCTAGTTTTCAAGAGATGAAAGGTATATGAATTAGAATGTATTCCATTACCAAACCATGCCCAAGAGACTATGATGAACAACAGAATTAAACTAATTACCAACCAATCAACAATGCATGAAGGTTAGGAAGGGTACCGTCATCCGACCATGTCCAGGAGACTATGGTGAATAACAGGCTTCCTGACGTCATAAACATCAAAAGGAATAGAACATGCTCAAAGCCATTGCAGACCCATTGTAATTTCACTCACAACAGACCATTAAAGACTAAAAACATTCCATTAATTAAACTAAAATCAACATCAAATTCAGTTCAAAAGGATGAATCAAAGCTTAGAGTCTCCCATCTCACTACAAGCTTCACCTCTTAGCCCTAGCTAAGAGGTTTAGCCTCTCATGGACATGATGAGGCTATGCATCTTAAGAAAAGTAATAAAATACAGAAAATAACAAAAAACTTTAAGAAAACTACCCTCTTCACTGCTCCGCGTCCCTGCTTCCAAGCCCAAGCTCAACCGTGAATGCCTTCTCACCTCTCTCTCTCTCTCTCTCTTTATTTTTTATTTTTTATTTTTATAGCAGGGAAGGGCGGTGGAGAGCCTACGCATGCTGGAGTCGGTGGAATAGTCGTCGGTGGGCTATGTAAAAGGTTACGCACGCTGTTTCTTTCGCAGGAACCAAACTGCGTTTGAAATAGATTTTGGGGACGGTTGATGTCCCAACCTCAAATCTAACTTCATGGACATGGTCAGCCCTAACCTGAGCTCCATATGAATGGTCTGGATCGGTCATCCGATCGTGATCGTGATCGCACAAGAGCCCTCGACGGACGGATTCCTCGGACATCCAGGAAACAGGGACCGCGTACATGTTACGTTAACCGCTAGTGAGGCCCTCTGTCAAGCTCTGATGAGAAATCCAATCCGTCCACTGTTTTCAGGACACAAAACTGGCAGAGAATGGATAGTTTATATTGAGTTCTGTATGGCCCACAAAGTTTTTCATACGACCGTCCATCTTACGTTCAGTGTCTAGGATCTTTCACTGGCTTGCCTGGGGTCAAACCGACACCTAGGCGAGGATAGGAGGGTCGGTGGGATTCCAACGGTCTGTCCAGATCGGGCCTTTGAGTTGTGGTGGTGGTCCACTATAGAAAATCGCAACCTTTGTTGCGAAACAGAGGCCACGCTGACGCACTGTGATGGTCGGTGGACCCCATATTGTCAGTGATGGAGAATCCACTCCTTCCATTAGATTCACGATGAAAAACCAGTGGGAATCGACCGCTTTTGGGTTAGATTAAGTGTGGTCCACTGGTTCTTCTACACCGCAGTCCATCTTCCGTTTGATAGAAAGAATCTTACGATCGCTCGCATGGGAGAAAAAGGATACCTAGGCGCTGCTCTTAGCCATCTCCTGAGACAAATGAACGGTTCAGATTGACGAAAAAGATGATGAGTGGACCCCACAACATAAAAATTCCCAGTGCAGTGAAGACGCTGTTGGAATTTTTTGAATTGGAGAAGGAGACGTCGCTGATCGACTCTGGGAAATCCCGTGCACAGCTCGTGCACTTGTATTCCATGTACATGCGACGTACATGCGGGCTCTAGCATGATGCTCATGAGAAATCTACTCCGTTCATTTGCATTTTCAGCTCATTTAACACGTTGGGACCGAATCTGAAGTGTATCCAGGTGATAGGTGGGCCCCAAATCAAGATTTCAGGGGCTGATTTGTCCATTGAATCACTTTTGCAGGGATCGAACGGCTGAAATTTGACATGTACGGTTAATTTATAGAGTTTCGAGCTGAATTGATGGTGGAAACTCCATGATCTTGTGTTTTAGACAATTTCGGGCCATTTGAACTTCAGTTTCTCGATTTTCTCGGGTCTCTGACGTGTAAATCTGTTGATCTTGGTCCCCTTGGGTCCATCCCTTGCCTTGGTGATCATTAGAGCGTTAAATCCAAGATTTTAGCATCCTTTTTCAGCTTAAGCTCCTAAATTCAACCTGCAGCATAAACACGATTAAATCGGCCGTTAAACAATATTATGTTCGTAAATCCAGACAATATCTGGGGTCTAATATGTAATATTTGACCCTCAACATGGGGCCCACTATAGTGTTTATATTCCATCTAATCCATCCATTTGAGGTGCCTCGATAGGTTGAAAGTATCCCAAAAAATCAGCTTATTTCAAGACACAGCTAAGTCATACCATGAGAATTTAGAGGTTTTAAGTATAATTTTATATTATTACATATAGGGTGGCTTAGTAAGTGTAGAATCAACTTGCAATTTTGGATCAAGATAAAAAAATGCCGTTCTACTTAGTAGAGGGTGAAGCTTATACATGTAAAATCAAACCTGGTAAAAGTTTTTAAAGTAAACTAGGAGTATGGTTTGCATTGAGGGTAAGGTGTGGGCCATAGACAAAGGCAAGTATATGATACAAATGTAAAGATAGAGAAAGGACACACAATGTTTTCAATTATGGGCAATTCATCCTCTCTTCTTGGCCCCATAGCTTACACAAATCCATCGATTATTTTATTTTTTATTATGTTCTAACATGAGTTGATTGGACAAATGTATGAAGTATATGTCACATGTCATCACAGTGGGACCTATAAAGCCTTTGTTACAATGGATCTAATTGTTTAGTGCATAATGCAACCTTTATTTTAGTACCTTGCACATGTCACAAAACTTTATTAGCCCCACTATGATGTTTGTGTTTTATTTGTTGAAAATCAGATGCCTCAAATTTATACTAAAATAGGGGCCATCGACTGGTCAACAGTCTGGGTCAACAAGTCGACTAGACTGATTGGTGCGTTTCTACTGGTTAACTCGACTGATTGGTGCTTTTTGACCGATCGAATCGACGGCTTGACTCAATTGATCGGTCCGTTTTGACCAGTTGATGGATTGCGCAGTTTGCACGATTTGATTCTATTTCCATTTTTTCTTATTTTAATGGTGTAATCGGGGTTATGAAAAGGGCTTAGACGTGCTTAAGGGTTTGAAAGTGCTCTGGGGAGAAGAAAAAAAAGAAGCTAAGGTTTGTCTTTTAAGGCTTTGATCAGTAAGGTTCATCTCTTGTAACTTTGTTATTCGTAATGTATCATCGCTTTGGGCCGTGGTTTTTTTTTTTTTTCACAAGGGTTTTTTCACATAATTTTAGAGTGTTCTCTATTGGATTTTCTTGTGCGATTGCGACAACTTTGTTTGATTTCTCTATGTGTGCTTCTTTGAGTTCCCAAAAAGTAATATTAGAGATAACGTTGGGAAACAGATCGAATCTGAAGACAATATATCTATGTCATATAACATGAAGTTTGATGTAAAGAAGTATTCTGAGAAAAATTACTTTGAACTATGGAAGGTGAAGATGAATGACCTTCTACTTCAGTAAAAATTGAAAGACGCACTGTCACGCTCCAAAATTTGAAAATCAAATTCATAGGAATCTCGATCACCGAATTCGATGCCGACAGCCTCCGTAGTACCCCATTCTCAGCTCCTAGTATTCATATGCCAGATTCCGATCCTGGGATCCTACAAGGAGGATTTTTTTTGTGTACATTTAACTAGTAATTAGCATAACCACAAGATTACCCAATTCACAAAGGCAACATCATCATCACATATCCACTAATATAATCATTTGATTACAACACTGAAAGGGAAATACATAAATAGAAAATCAAGCTCCAGAAGACCACTGCACGCTCCAAGCTCAACACTGCTGCAACCTAACATCACCTGCATGCATCTATCGTGCATAAGCTTATAGAAAGTTTAGAGGGTGGTGTAAGTGTGTGCACAAGGTAAGTGTCAAGTATTCAATACAATGTCATAATCATACAATATCAGAAAACTGGTAATCCATAAACCATACAATGTCTGAATAAGTAGAAACACTGACAAGTGTAGGTATAATCAGAGTAAGCAGAAATACTGACAAGATATAAATCATACGATAGCAGAGTAAGCGGAAGTATGGACAAGTCCATAAGTCAATTAATATCAAAATACGCAATATAGAATAGCTATGCGATGAGGAGTCATCAATAGCCAAATATCAAATGCCGAGGATGCAATGCAACATACAAATCCTGCTAAGTCTGTCTAGGCCATGTAAGTGCAGAAACATAACAGCTCAAAATGTCATATGCCTCCGGATGTAATGCAATATGCAATGCAGATGAAATGACTATGCGGGAATGTGAAGTCGGGATGATAGTACGTAGTATCGCAGGCTACGGGGTCCACCATAAAAGACTTTTATCCAAATCAGTCCCATACCTAAATTTGGATAGTCAGACTCAATGTGGTAAACTCCTGACCTCAGGTTAGTCGCGCGCCCAACTAAAATTCTGGTCATGCGAAGGTACACGTAACAAATAGATGCGCACAATCAGCCCGAGTGGATAGAGAATGAATGAATGCATGAGTATGCAATTCTTACTCAATAAGTCCACATGTCAGTACGGTTACTCTCTGAGAAATTACCGGGGTCTATTCCACTCCAAATGGAACTGCCGCTCTCCCTAGCCGCATAGTCCAAGTGAGCGTAAGAAACCTTATTATTCGCCTGGCCAATAGTCTGCCAATACTTATCTGGCACGTCGATAGCGGACCCATTCCGTGAGTTGGTCAAACTCAGCCTAGCTTTGCCCCCTGCGCTCGGGCGGGTAAGGCCGCATCCCCTTCCAACCGACCACGACATAGTGGAGAGCGCAACCATCTGAAAATCGGCACTCAACGCTCATCTACCCACTCGGCCTAGACGTTGGAGGATCCTCTGGTACCAAGAGGGTGTTTAGGGATTTTCACCCAGGGCCATCTATAGCAACCCGATGCTCGAACAGATTTTCGGTGTCCCATCTGGCCATCCATGATATGGCTGTGGAGGATACGACCTTGATGTTACTAGGGCGTACAGTAATCACAACAAAATACAAGATGCATGAGTCATACAATCCAATTATGCATCAATCCTGCGCATGTCGTGCGCTCATGTGGGAAAACCTCCGCCTATCAGGGAGTCTCATATCATCCTGCCCAATAACATATGCAATGATCAATCATATCTCATAACAAACATGCAGATGATACGTATGGGCATGTACCATGATGCTGTGCAGTCACATACTCATAATCGGTATCACAATCGGCCTCGACAATGTGGACATCTAACCAACATTGCCCCAAGGGGTGACCCACATAGAGTCAAACACATAATGGGCCCACGGCCTCATACAAAGGCCTAATATACAACACGATGGGCCTTACTGAAGGGTTTAATACACATCACGATGAGCCTTTCACATGGGCCTAACATAGATCATAATGGGCCTTGTCCATAGGCCATGAATACATCACAATGGACCTTGCCCATAGGCCCCAAATACATCACAATGGGCCTCATCAGGTAGGCCTCATATACATCATATTGGGCCTTAGACACAGGCCAGATACACATCAGAACGGACCGCATATAGATCACATTGGGCTCGACAATCGAAATTGGTGATCAGCCACGACAATCAGCCACGATAATTGGCCTCGATCAGTAATCGGTCAATCGGCCACGATACACAGAGTCGGTAATCGGCCACGTCAATCGATAATCGGCCTCAATCGGTAATCGGTTAATCGGCCACAACAAACAGAATCGACCATGATCAGTAATCGGTTACGATAATCAGCCTCGATCGGTAATCGGTCAATCGCCACGACAAACAGAATCGGTAATCGGCCATGTCAATCGACAATCGGTCGTGATCGGTAATCGATCTTGATAATTGGCCTCGATCGGTAATCGGTCAATTGGCCACGACAAACAGAATCGGCCACGATCGGTAATCGGTCACGATAATCAGCCTCGATCGGTAATCTGTCATGATAATCAGCCTCGATCAGTAATCGGTCAATCGGCCACGACCAACAGAATCGGCAATCGGCCACGTCAATCGACAATCAGTCTCGATTGGTAATCGGTCTCGATAATCGGCTTCGATCGGTAATCGGTCAATCGACCACAACAAACAGAATCGACCACGATCGATAATCGGTGACGATAATCAGTCTCGATAGGTAATTGGTCAATCGGCCACGACAAAAAGAATCGGCCACGATCGGTAATCGGTCACGATAATCGGCCGATAAACAAAGCGGGATCCATAGATGATCAGTCGATCAACCATAGTATAAAGATCGGCACTCGGCCGTGGTTATATCAAATTCGATAACTCGGAGCCATTCGTCTACGGTGAATGGGGCCCACTTATTTGGGTTAACCCATAAGAGAATGATGAGAATGAGACTATCAAGGCCTAAGGAAAGGTCACAATGTGGACATTTAACCATCATTACCCATCAATGTGGACATTTAACCGACATCGCTCTCAAGAAGTGGCTCACAAAAGGGATTCATACACAATGTAATGGCCACACATACATCACATTGGGCCTCATATACATCAAGTGGGTTGTGTCGATGAGCCCCTATACATCAAGTGGGCCGTATCGACCCCATGGATAGGCCATAAATACATTTGGGTGGGCCCCACGGATGGACCATAAATACATCAAGGTAGGGCCCACCGTATACTCTCCATCCAATATGATTGTAAGGTCACAAGGACCTGAATAAGAGGTAAAATAAATTTCATACAGATCCAAAGCGTCTGTGACAAAAAAAAGGTTTCAAGGGTAGCTGTTCAATTCACCACTATTTTCTACTGTGTGGTCCACCTAGTAGACAGTCTGGATATAGAATAAAACATCAAGGGTGAGTCTCATAGTAAAACAGGTGGACGACAGGATTTCCAGCATACGTATCAAAGGTCGGACTACATGGTACTACCCAGGAATGGACGGTGTAATATATAATACCTATATTAAGGCGGGGTCCATGAGTTTGGACAGCATGGATATAACACATATTAATGCAGACGATGCTGAAACACATACATTCAAGGTGGGTCCCACAGTCCTAATCCAGCGGACGGTGCTGGACACATGTGCAGGGTGGGACCCTCTACAGATGGATGGAGTGGATGTAGAATAAATACGTCAAAGCGGGTCCTACACACATGTCCCATCAATAAAAAAAGGGATGGACTGCCGGCATGGATGAAACGTATACATCACGGGATGCCCCATGCAACGCTGTCCAAATGGACGGTGTGCCTATACAACACATATATCAAGGAGGGTCCCACCCAGCAAAACGTCCCGATGGACGGCTGGGTGGAACACATCTAAGGTGGGTCCACAATGGATGGACGGTTCAGATCTAATACATACGTCGTGGGAGGGCCCACCGTCCCATCTGGATGGTGCGGATAAAAACATATACATCACGATCTGGACGGTGGAATGAAATACTTACCATGGTGGGACCGTCACTCACCAGCTAAAAAAAATAATGGTGTGATGTACCCAGCCAAACCATCTAGCAGGTGGGTCCCACATGGGGCCCACCACATTCATATATATATATATATTTATTTTTTTAAGAAGGGTCCAGCGTCCAGAATGAACGGCGTGCATAAAACACAGGCTTCATGTGGGGCCCCCACTGTCCTGGGCAATTAGACGGTGGACCAGATATACATCAGGTGGCTCCCACGTGAGTGGGCCACCCCAGGATCAAGTCGATCTCAACATTTTTCCACTGTTCAGACCTACTGGACGGTGAGGATGTAACATTCATCAGTGGGCCCATATGGACGGGCGGTGTGGATGCAACCCACAGAACTTGCTGACGTACACCAGCCAATCCTCCCTTATGAAACACCAAGGTGGGTCCACACGTGTGGTCCACCTTAGCTTTGAATAAGCTGACATTTGTGTTTTCCTTTCTTCCAGCGTCCAGATCTCGGACGGACGACGTGGAAATAGAATACATATATATAGGTGGACCCCACCCTTACACGAGCCACACGTGTGAGGTGGCCCCACGTTCCAGGGAAATGGACGGACGGTGTGGATATACGCGTACAGCATGGTGGAGATCCACCGTCCCTCTGGATCAAACCATACATCACGATGCTCCCTTAACACCGTCCAGATTTCTCTAGACGGTGGGACTCTTGGCATGGCACGTGGATCAAGGTGGGTTCATGTGGGTATGGGCCACCAGACTTGGATCAAAGCTGGTATTGTATTTTCCCTTCATGTCAGTAGCCAGCAGATGGACGGTTCTTCTACTGCAACGGGCAGCCCACAACACACTAGATCCAGATCGTTGGACCTGCCCATCCGGGCTCAGGTCCTAAAATAATCTCTTCAAGGGTGGACGGTGTGAATGCACACGTAAATATCAAGTGGGGTCCACATCAGTGTGGACCACCAGCGTTCGAAACAAAGCTGATATCTGTGTTTTCCTCTTCATCAGCGCATGCTGTTGGACAGCAGCAGGACCAGCTGATCACGACCCATCTACCTATGCTCTAGGCAAGCAGACTAATGGAGGGCGAGGATACAAGATGCATACATCACAGTAGGATCCACAGGTGGGGTCCACACGGCGGCCACAAGGCTGGGATTCAGCTGATATTTTTATTTCACCAGCATCCAGGCCTACTGGACGGTCTAGACAGCAGGCTGTCTAGCTCTCCTGGCCCATCCGGACCTGCTGGTTTGGTGTCTTAAGATGGAGGGTAGAGATATGACATACATCAAGATGGGGTCCACGTGAATGGACCACCCCACTAAAAGATCAGTTGATATTTGTGATTTCCTTTCATCCAGGCCTATATGGCCGACCGGTCATGCAGAACGGGCAGCAAGGTGGACCGATCCCACTGGATGGACGATCTAAATGTTACATGCATCATTAGGTGGGCCACACGCATCATTTTTTTAAAAAAAGAGAGAAGCACCCACCATTGTCGTTCTTACTTAGTCCGATGAAACCCTTAGCTCCTCGAGTTCGACTTTAACGGATGATGATGAAGGTTGGACGGCTAAGATGTGAGATTGGGATAGGAGAGTGGGCCACACCATAACTCTCTTTTTTTCATTTGAAGCCATGGACGTAGGCTCTCTTATAGAGGGGTTGCTTGGGAGAATGGGGAGAGAGAATGAGAGAGAGAGATGGGAGAGTGATGGGTGAGAGATGGGTGATGGGTGATAGATGTATACTTGGTTGTAAGAGAGTGTTGACTTGGGGGTTGTTTGGGGATGGGTGAAAGGTGATGTGTACTTGACATGAGATGTGATGTTGTACTTGATTGATGAGATGTGATGTGATTGATTTGAAGGATTATCTTGGGTTTGTAAATGCGCGGCATTTTCTCGAACTGAACGCGGGCCCACATCTCCTGGTTCTGGTATCGCCTCGGCGCGAGACACGACATCGGAATCGCGGCGACGGCGCGGTCGCACTAGTACAACTCTCGGATTGAGCTGACTCTGATATACTGGACACGACTTAGGATTGCGCACAAACGGAGATTATATGTCGTGGGTCGACGGAATAGTATAGACTATGATACGGGTCTTACACGTACTCTTTGGAAAGACATTAAAAACTATGAAAGAAGAAGAGTGGATCAAGTTATATCAAAATGCTAATATCTCAATACAGTTATGTCTAATGGTTGAGGTCCATCACAATGTTATGGGAGAGAAGACCGCGACTGATACATGAGCGAAGTTAGAGAACATCTATGCGAAGAGGTCTGTTGAAAATTGTTTGCATCTGAAGCTACAATTGTTCAATTTGACGATGGCTGAGGGAGGTTGACATTAAGACCTATATTAGTAACTTTAATAGGCTTGTTTATCAATTGTTAGATGTTGATGAGGCGATGAAGTATGAAGATTAAGCATGAATTTTTATTGAATTCTCTTTCAGAATTATATGGGTTGTTCAAAGACTTTTTGTACACCTGTAAGACGGCTATTAACATTGAGACTATTATCTCAGCTCTTCAATTAAAGGCGATGAGAAAGAAAAGTGGTGACGTATGTGCTTTACAAATGTACTGATAATGAGGAGGAGAAATTCTGAGCGGGATAGGGGATCTTCATGATTAAGATCCAAATTTAAAGGCAAGGGCAAAGGCAAGTTGAAGTGCTGGAGTTGTCGCATGGCAGGACACATGAAGAAGGATTGTGAGAATCTTAAATTTAGGAAGGAGAAATCAAAGAGTTCTTCCAAAGAGGCTAACACTGAAATCCAGTGAGGAGGTGAGTGGTAGTGACTTACTGACCGCATCATATCCAGGTATTTTGACAATGAATAGATATTGGATATGGAGGCTTTGTATCACATGACCCTTCTCAGGAGTTGGTTCACCAGTTACAATAAGTGTGATGGTGGTCAGGTATTTATAGATAATGACAATGTCTGTAAAGTGGTTGGTATAGAATCGGTGCGCATTAAGATGTTTGATGGCATGAAGCTTATCTTGACCGATGTGAGACACGTTCCTGAGTTGAGAAAGGGTTTGATGTCTCTAGGTGCAAGCAAGACACTTGGGTACAAATTCACCGGGTTTGATCATGTCTTTAAGGTTTCAAAGGAGGTACTTATAGTCATGAAAGTGCAGAGGAATGGTAATATTTACAAGTTGATTAAAAGCACTTCATCAGGTGAAGTTGTAGCGCCTATAGTGGATTTCACATCTACACATATGTAGCGCACAGGTCACATGAGCGAGTAGGGAATGAAGTTTGATCCTGCTTTTAAAAGCATTGATTTTAGTACATACGAGTATTGTATATGTGACAAAAAGTTAATGTTATCCTTTTAAGTCTGGAAAACATGTTTGTAAGGGGGTTCTGGATTATGGGCATTCTGATGTATGTGAGCTGTCACCTGTAGCTTTTGATGGAGGGTCTTTATGGTTCGTTATGTTCATTGACAATTATTTCAGAAAAGAATGGGTTTGTTTTTAAAAAATAAATCCGAGGTTTTCAATAACTTTAAACAGTGGAATGCGATGGTGGAAAAACAGTCAAGGAAAAATATGAAAGTATTGATGATAGATAACTATGGAGAATTCACTTTTAGAGAATTCAAATTGTTTTGTAAAGATTAAAGAATCGTGAGGCACAACACAGTGTACCACAAACCAGCGAAAAATGGTGTAGCGGAGTGGATGAATCAGACTCTCTTAGAGAGGGCCCAATGCATGATAAATAATGCTGGGTTGGAGGTAAAAATGTGGATTGAAGCTGTTAATACGACTTATTATTTGGTGAATCTTTTCCCTTCTATGGTTATTGATTATAAAATTCTAAAGGAAGTATGGAGTTACGAGTAAGTAGACTACTCGAGACTGCGAGTATTTAGTTATGATACTTACTCTCACATATCATTAGTCGAGAGATATAAGATAGATGAAAGGGCTCAAAAGTTCATCTGTGTCGGTTATGGTGATGGTATGAAAGAGTATATGTTATATGACTGGGTCACAAGGAAAATCATCCTTAGTTGTGACGCCAAATTTAACAAGGGATCATTGTTCCGTAAGGATAAGTAAAAGGAAGCGGAAAAGTCGGTTGTGAATGTTTAGATAGACATAGATGAGACACGGGTTGATACTGAGACGTGGACAAAGGTACGAGAGTAGGTGGAGTAACCATTTGTGAGAAGGAATCTACTAAGGGATCTCAGGTTATTGGCAATATGCAAGGATGACTTAAATGTTGTATTTTTTCTTATTACATATGAGGGGGATCTGTCTACTTTTCATGAGGCTTTTGATGACATAGATGCCGAAAAGTGAAAAGGGACAATTTATGACTAGATGAATTCCTTGTGTAAGAATGAGACGTGGGAGCTGGTGAAGCTTCCTGTCGGCTGTAAAGTGATTGTGTGTAAGTGGATCTTCAAGAAGAAACGAGATAGGTACATGGCCAGGTTGGTAGTGAAAGGATATGTTTAGAGAGAGTGTTGACTTCAGTAAGATATTCATACCTGTTGTGAAGCAAGCATCTATCGATTTGTGTTGGCGTTGGTGGTCCAATATAATCTCAACCTGGAACAGATGGATGTAAATAATACTTTCCTACATGGGAAATTAGAAGAGCATATTTACATGAAGCAAGTAAATGATTCGAAATACAAGGGGCATAGAATAATGTTTGTAGATTGAAGAGGTCGTTGTACAGCCTAAAACAGTTGCTTAGGAGTTGTATAATAAATTTGATTCTTTCTTGATGAATCAAAGATTTACTAGGAGTGAGTATGATCATTGTGCCCATTTCAAGACACCGGGAGATGGGAAGTACATTATCTTGTCTGTTGATGATATGCTTATTGTTAGTCATAATATGTATGAGACCGATATACTAAAGGCTCAACTCTTAAGGACATTTGAGGTGAAAAATCTAGTAGCTGTAAAGAGGGTTCTTGGTATTGAAATACACAGATACAGGAAGAGGAGCAGGCTATGTGTAACACCCCGGATTTTGGCCAATCTGGGATTTGACGTCCTTAGACAGTGGGTCAATTAAAACACCTGAAAAATCGCTTAGAACCCAATTCCATAGCCAAAGAAATCACTTAGGGTTAATTCCTTTAGAAACTAAGCATAAGTTAGCTAGCGCAACGCTGGAGTAGCTGGGAAATAGTCCCTGATCACTTTAAATACGTTCTACAAGACCCAAATCGAGTAGAACGTATGACTCCATAATACTCTATAACCTTGGATCAAACTCTAAACAGGTTTGTTCTCTGGACCACTTTGAAATTTTGTATTGGATCTAGACCGCGCGTCGAAAGTCCGATACCTCCTATCTTAGACCGTTAGAACCGCCTAGCTGGACTTGACAATCATTTCGAAAATCAAGTCAAACCGATAATCACAGACTATTTCATTGAGCCCGGACCGAAGAGAGTGCGAATGGGGACAGATTTGGAATTTCAAATTCAAATCTGGCACACGACTTGACGCGTCAGTATTAAGCGTTCTGACCGTCAGAATTCATCCAGATTACACCCTCGGATTAGGAAAAATTTCTATTTTATATCACGAGACTTTCAGCCCTGATCTACGTGTGGTGACCGCTGAACTGAAACTGGACCGCCACGTGCGATCTGCGAACCCTGCTGGACTGAAAACTTAATACGTGCTAGATCTGGTACGCATGAGCTTAAGTCCGATCGTAATCGACAAGGGGACCACCAGAAAGCATGTTTTGGACCGAGACAGCCCCGAATTGGATAGGCACTAAGTGAACTTTGTTCCTGAGCCTATTTTGAGCATTTTTGGGCTTATAAAAGGGGTTGAAACCCTCTCATATCTCTCCCATCCGAATTTGGGAAAAGCTATAGATTGAGGGAGAGAAAAGGTGAGAGATTGTGAGAGAGGTGGGAGAGAATTTCCTGCTGCTGGTGCTACCTGCTACACGTGTTTAAGCCACGCGATCCAATCACTTTCCCGGCGATTCCTCCACGTTTTCAGGTAAGAAAAACCCTAGAAAGTTGCTGATTTGATGTTTCTTCCGTTCCATAGCTTGATAGTTAGTAAATCTCGTAAAACAGGTTCACTTATCGCTGTAGACGAAGCGTATACGCTCCGTTCGAATTTCAACATCCATAAGAGACAAGGTGCGGATTTTAGACGCTTTGATTGACTGTTTCCAAAGCTTTCAATGACGTTTAATAGTAAATTATCGACGGCATCGCCGTTTGACATGTACAACATGCTCTTCGTTTCCTGTTTCGTAAATTAACGAAGAATATGAGATTTAGGGCATTTTAGTCATTTGTAGGAAGTACGGTCTACATGCATATTTTGCTGACGTGATTGTCATGGTTTGTTGCCGCATTAGGGAGTTAGGAATGTTTGCATAATCAGTTTGGCGAAGAGATTCGCCTAGTTGCGCACTTTGGGCCGACATACTATATGTAGACTTAAGTGTGTAGTGTATGTATTTGTATAAATGCTTGTATTAGTATGTATTGAATTAAATGATGTTATGTAGTAGTTGAGATTGATTTCTTGATTAATATGCTGACCTAAATGATTTCCTACATGTTGACCTTATGCATGATTGCATTACATGCATGGAAAGTATGCCTTGAAGATTTGCTTAAGTTGAATGTTATAACATGCATTAACATGCTCACATGATTGTATTTCAATTCCAATACCTTTGCATATATTGCTAATGTGACTTCCATAGATGTGTGGGACTAGATTTAGTCCAGGCAGTCGGTAACCGAGCGAATTCGTGGCTGACTGGTCATAGCCACGAATGACGCGTCGATGAACGTGATTCGTGTTTAGAGTTGGCGGCAGTGGTTAGGCCACGCGAATTGTTTTACGCACTTCATGTCGTTCGACTTGAGATGCGATCGCGCTAGTCGAGCCCGTCAAGTAACCCGACTGGCCGGTGTATGTTCACCTTGTATGTGTCATAACTGCTTGAACCTAGGGTACTGAACTTACCACTGAAAACCCTGTTAACCATGGTACCTTGATCCATGAAGACTCATGAGCCGGGCATGGTGGTATGGGACACCGTGGTCGAGCTGTCGGCCTACGCTGGGGCCACAAACCTCCCCGTAGTGCCCAGTGAGCACCTAGACTCGTGAGCAAATTATGGTGGTATGGGACACTATATTCTAGCTGTCGACCTACACTGATCAGGCGACGAGCCCTTTGTAGTGACCGCGAGCGTATTCTGAGTCCACGGGAGGCGACGACCCTTCCGTTGCAGTAGAGTACGGTAGGCCTGTATTGATAAGGTGATGGGGGAGCGGTGCAACGAGTGCGTGCAACAGCCCTGGCAGCCCTTGCAGCGACCTACAAAATGCACATCGTATGAGATTACTAGGAGTGACGACCCTAGACAGGATCTGTGTTGGGATTGATACAAGGGAAGTACCTTAGTTTCCCAATCCTGCTGTTTGAATGGACTAATAACAACTTGGAATTCATATCACCATAGCATTGCATGTGCCTGGAAGATGTGGAGCACTCTAGGGAGTGTGGCATGCCGCGGTCGTAAGATGTTGCCGCATGAGGGTGATCGTCGGTGAGGGCATACATCACGTCATGTCATAAATGCATTAACAACAGTATTAGGATTGTTTGATTTACTGCTTTACTATTATCGCATGATTGATTTGATAACATGTTAATCTTTGCTCTATTATTCCACTGAGTTAGCTACTCACTCCCACGTTAGGGGACGGTGTTCCTGGACACCCACCAGACCTTTTGTGATTGCAGATGATGGCGCGGCCTGTGAGGCGGAGCTGAACTTGATGATGATGAGGAGAATTCCTCCTTTATGCGTGTTCTGATCGACGGGATTACAGGGAGGTTGATTAGATGTCTTGACACTTGTCATTTTATATTTTTAGCGCACTCATGTATATTCGTTTGTCTACTTTTAGAGTATACATGTATGTATATAACCTGGTAACATGTTCACACTCTGGAGACATACAACATTTTATATATGTTATACATACTATCACAGTCTTCCGCTTGTAAATTTAACTGTCTCTGGAGCGTGATATGCTGTTTTAGCTTAATCTCACTCATGTTTAATACATTATCATAGACAACATTCAATCATACATATCTATGTTGCATAAATAACATTTTGGAACTCGGGAGTTGGGTTTTTGCTCGACCCCCCGATTTTCGGGATGTTACACTATGGTTCTCGTAGGCGGAATACATTTAGAAGGTATTAGTGAAGTATGCGATAAATAAGGTAAAGTCAGTCAACATTCCCAACATGACTCATTTTCGACTTTCTTATGAGCAGTGTCTTGAAACAGATAAAGAAAAACATGTTATGTCTTGTGTGCCTTATTCGATTATGGTTGATAGCTTGATGTATGCCATGGTTTGTATGAGACCGAATATTTCATGTACGGTGGATATTGTTAGCGGATACATGTCTAACCATGACAATCAATACAGGGAGGAAGTGAAATAGCTACTTCGATATATTCAAGGTAGATAGGCACTACGTATTGGCACTGATAAAGATAGAGTGAAGATGAAGTGTGCACGAAAAGCGATGATTGTGGAGTTATGTTGGAGACGACGTGGAGATGGAGGATGGAACATGGCATGTTGGAGTATGAAAATTAAAGTCATGGTAGAGATTGTTGAAAATTAGATGCTTTAAATCTATGCCGAAAAAGGGGTCATTGACTGGTTGACGGTCTGGGTCGACAGGTTGAAAGACATAAAAAATATTCAATTTTTTGCGAAAACTTTCTAGACAGTTTTTGAAGTTTTTGATAGGTCGAAAACTCTAGTCGATAGGTCAACTTGACCGATTGATACATTTCGACTAATTGAATTGACAGGTCGATGAATTGCGCAGTTTATGTGGTTTTGCGTGATTTATTTCTATTTATGTTTTTGCTTGCATTAATGGGTGTAATCGGAATTAGGGCAATAGACTAGACGTGCTTAAGGATTTGAGAGGGTTTTGAAGAAAGAAAATGTTAGAGTTTTTCTTTTAAGACTTTGATCGGTAAGATTTCATCTCTTTTAATTTTGTTATTTATGGTACATCATCATTTTGTGCCTTGGTTTTTTTTTTTTCCTATAAGGGATTTTTCATGTAAATTCAGAGTATTTTGGTTGGATATATTTGTGTGATTATGATTAATTTGTTTGATACTTCTTTATATACTTATGTGAGTCCCAACATTATTCATCCTATCCATTTTTTTATTTTTAGATAATTTTATAGCACGGGAGCAAAAATGAGAAAGATCCAAAGTCCAAGCGGACCACATTATACGCAGTGGGGATTGGATGAGTGCCGTTAAAAACTTGAACAGGATAATGGAAGTTTTGGATGAAGCTGATATTTGTGTTTTCATTATCTATGCCAATAAGAACGGATTGGCTACTCCCCTGCTTGTCCGTGCTATGTGGGGCTCAACATGATGTATGTGTTTCATCCATTCCATTCATTCATTTTTACATATTATTTTAGGACTTCATCCAAAAAATGAGAGGTATATAAATCTCAGGTGGACCACACCACAGGAAAACAATAGTGATTGGATATCCACCATTAAAATCCTCCTAAGGCCCACTGTACTTTTTTATTTGACATCGAATCCGTTGATCAGGTCATATAGACCCAGATGAAGGGTAAAAACAAAGATCAGCTTGATCCAAAACTTTTATGGTACCCAAAAAGTTTTTAATGGCCGATGTTCATTCAACACTGTTTCCTATAATGTGGCCCACTTGAGATTTGGATATAACTCAATTTTGATCTCATGATCTAAAAAAATAGATGGACGGCATGGATGAAACACATACATCATGGTGGAGCCCACAGAGCACCGACCACCAGCCATTGGCTGGTGGCAGGGGGTAGCCAATCCGTTTCCTTGTCTATGTTTTTATAAATAAGTTTATAAACAAATTGATGGCATGTAAATATCACATGGGCCGTAGGATGATGTCAACAGTGGCCTCCTTTTCCTGCTTGCTGTTGTGTGGTCTGCTTGAGCTGGGTACTGGCGGCGTGGATAAAACTTACACATCATGGTGGGCCACAGTTTTGTCACGTGTACATGATAGGTCTGTCGTGATGCGTAGCGAGACTCGCTGCGGAAGTGACGTCACCAAGTACTGTAGACCCGACCATAATGTATGTGTTGTATCCATGCCGTCCATCCATATGGAGATATCATTTTATGGCATGAGCCGAAGAATGAGACTGATCCAAAGCTTTAATGGACCCACCGCAGAAAACAGCGGGGAGATTTATGCCCACCGTTGAAACCTTCCTAAGGCCCACTATGATGTTTTTTCAAAATCAAACCTGTTCAAAAGTTAACAAAGACATTAAAGAAGGGAAAACACAAATATTAGCTTGATCTAAAACTTATGTGGCCTTTCGAAGTTTCTAACGGTGGCGTCACTCTCCCCACTTTTTTATGTGATGTAGTCTACTGGAGTTTTGGATGTGTCTCGTTCTCTGGATCATACCCTAAAATGATGTATCTAGATGGATGGACAGCGCGGATACAAAACATACATCATGGTGGGACCCACAGAACTTTGTGCGTCACTTCAAGAGTTGTCAGCCAATCCGCGTCCTTGTACGCCAGCTAATGAGTCCTGTTGCACTAGCCCCAGTTAGAGCGGTACACGAGTTGAGCCGAGCAGAGTATTGCCTAGCTCGTGCTCGGCTCGCACTGCTCGAGTCCTATTTCGTGCTCGGCTCGGTTAGGCCTTCGAGCACAGAACAGTAGCTCGTGCTCGGTTTGTCGAAGTTCAAGCCGAGTTTGAACAGAGTTTTCGAGTCAAAGGTACTTATTGGGTGAGGCAGAGACATGCAGCAGGGACGGCCGGCACTGGACAGGGTAGTGTGAGTGTGAGAGAGAAAGAGGGAAGAAGAGAGAGCACCGGACAGTCGCTGTGGCCACTAGAAAGGTCGCCGAACAAGTGAGGGAAGAAGAGGGATAGCTGGACAGGGTGATCGAGCAGTTTGGACAGCCGATGAAAAAGAGGGAAACGATCGCTAGGGTGGCCGAAGATAGGGGAATGCCGAACGAACACTGGAATGGGCCAGATGGCCGTTGGGATGGCTTAAAGAGAGTGAAGGTTTTTTTCTTGAAGGGTTGAGGTTTTTTTTTTTTTTTTTTTAAAAAATAACTGCTATGTTGGGAGGGATGGGCGATGGGGCTAGGGCTTTGGATTTTTTGTTTTGGAAATTAGATGGGTATATATACCCTGGTCCGTATATCAGGTTGAGTCTAAGTCTAGTCGATTTCAAGTACTCATTCGAGCCGGCTCGAGTCGAGATGAGTCACTGAGCTAACTCCGCTAGTGTACAGCTCTAGCCCCGGTTTCCAATTCCACACCAACAATTTTAAATACCCAAAAAGCCCTTGTTGTGCGGTTTGAACCCAAACCGTAGGATTAGACGTAAATGGAAACTTCGTATCGGACCGGTCCTCTGTATTTTATTTATTTATTTTTTTTGCCAACGCATGCCCGTCGAATATTAAAAAAAATCTTTTAGAACTGCCGTTATGAACGGTACATGCATCTGTGTATTTAAGCGTAGCCCGTTAGTCTATAATCACTTCTCTCTTTTGAGAGCTCTTCTAACACACACACAGAGAGAGAGAGAGAGAGAGAGAGAGAGAGAGAGAGAGAGGAAAGCCTCCCTCCAGTAGATTATCAGCTCTGCATGTTGAGTTTCCAGGATGCACTTGCCCATACAACTTAGAAAGCAAGAATATTTTTGGGTGCATTTTCGTTTTCCTTTTTTTTTCCAAAGTAGAGAAGAATTAATACAAGCCCAATATAACTTTCAAAACTCATTTGCATAAAGCCTCTAAACAGAGATACTGGTGTAAGCTTCTTCTTCTTTTCTTTTGAACATCAAAGAAGAGAATTATAGAAAAACCCACTCCCTGGAAGACTCTGAAGAGGATATTTTGGTGCGATTTTCCTTTTTCTTAATCAAAACAGAGAAGATCAGAAGACCCAATTCTGGAAATTTCCTAAAAACGTCGATTTTGGCGTTTCTCTTCTCTTTTCACAGAAGAACAGAGCAAATACTGCCAACGTTCATTTGAGTAAGCCTTTATCTTTCAATTCCCATTTAAATGCTTCTATTCATCTCGTTTCATTATTTTGTTTGTTTTTCTCTGTTCTCATTGGATTCTTCTTGAAACTTGTAGCTGATGGAGAGCATCGAGAAGGCCTGGGATTCAGGACGGCGGGCCAGCAGGAGCATGAGTAGGAGCATTAGTAGGAGCATTAGCAGGAGCAACTGGGGTATGGAGGACGTGTTTGCTCGGTCAACAGGATCAAGTCGGAGCGCAGGTGGCATCAACGATGATGAAGAGGCTCTGAGATGGGCTGCATTGGAGAAACTGCCGACATATGAACGGCTGAGAACAAGCATATTCAAATCTTATCTCGAGAACGAGAACCAGTCGAATCAGTTCATCCACAAGGAGGTCGATGTCCGGAAGCTGAATAGTGATGAGCGGCAGGAATTCATCGAGCGGATATTCAGGGTCACTGAGGAGGATAATGAGAAATTCTTGAGGAAATTCAGGAATAGGATCGACAAGTAAGTTTTAATTCTTTTATTTCTCCACATTTGTTTACGAATAATTTGTTGATGTTTGATGGGCTAGTTCAAATTTGTTATTTTTGGCCATCTGAGTGAAAATTCTCTCCGATGTATTTGTTTTCATTTTGTGATTAAATTTAGTTAAGAGAAATATATTTTTGAATTTCGAAATCTTGGCATGGATGGAACCATTTGATTGCTTGACGTTTGATTATTCTGAAGGGGAAAAAAAGGGTTCTTCGTCATTTTCATCCGATTTTGATGTTACTGACTGAATCTGGAAAGAATTTCAATAAGTTCCGATGAGTGAGTGCAACTGATTGATTGATTTTTTATTTTTATTTTTTGGTTAATTTCTGTATCAATTTTGAAAAATCTGCAGCATGATTTGAAATATTGTTTGCATGTATGAGATTACAACAAAGAATTCCAGCCTCGGTATTATAATATTGAAGAATTCCATTGAAATTCTAGGGGGAGAAATGCTATAGTGATATTCCAATACCATAGATTTGTGCTGGACTCTGTCGATGATACAAACTGGCAAATGATAATTTTCAATTCATATGTGCATTCCAGATGCATTTTCAATCATAATTCCTTATGAATTTATTGCGATACATTACTGACATTATATGATGCATTGTGATGTTTTGTATCTTGATTTGGAGTCAATAGAAATGTTTTGGTTCCTGGGTTTGCGAAGGTTTGATTGTTTTGGAGGATTTTTCATTTAAAAGATGCAAAATAGTCTTTGATTTTATGGTATTGTTTGTAGTCCGTAAAGAACTTCAATGAGAGCTCTGATGGTGATTGAAAGCCATTTCCAACTATAATTGTTCTTTTTCATATTTTGTTTTAGTGGGAAAGGTGGGTGGACTTTGATAAATGTTATTATATGTTATCTTTGACTAGTGTTTGGGGTTGGTGAATCATGGCCTTTAACATTTAATTCGACAAAAAAGCAGAAGAAGAAGGAGAATAAGAAGTAATAATATGATCCTTGGGCCAAAGATCTGCATCTGGCACACAGGTTTTCAGTTTGTATATGTGGGGCAGTGGTTTGGTGATCTGGATCAGTGATCTTCTAGGTCCCACATTGAATTGGCCATGTACACACACACAAAAAAATAATAATAATAAATAAATTTGCTCAATGAGATAATACTAACCTATTGTTTTGTATTATGCAAATAGACGGTTAAGAAGAAAATTTTGGTACTGGTCCACATTCAACTGAGATAAGGCCCACCGTTGAGTCTAGGGTTTATCCATTGTGGGAGATTTTTGGAGCATGGTCCCTCCATGGGAGAACCGAATAGACCACCACCAATGCTCTGGATCGCTGAATCATGGGTGCAATTGTCCATCCTCGTGTCAAGGATCATACAGTTTCTCTAGATAGAAAAGAAGAATTCTTGGAGGTTACCTTCAACTGTAAAGAGCCAATTAAAGACAAAATAAATAAAAAGAGAGATGAAATTGGAGGTTTTCTTTAAAACCTTGGCTCGCTTTGGGCCGAGTTGACTCAGCTGAGGCTAGTACCAAGTTGAATACACTGAGTGATCATACCTTTCTTGAATAATTATAACTAGTATCCTTTGTTCATTCTTTTTCTTGATTTGATTGCAGGGTTGGTATCCAGCTTCCAACAGTTGAAGTTAGGTTTGAGCATCTAACCATAGAAGCAAAATGCTATATCGGAAATAGAGCTCTTCCTACTCTTATAAACACAGCAAGAAACCTTGCAGAATCAGCTCTAGCTACGGTGGGAATAAGGCTGGCTAAGAGAACTACCCTCACTATACTCAAGGATGCCTCTGGGATTATAAAACCTTCAAGGTCTGTTCATGTGTCTACTTCATGTGTCTATAGTAGATCTTATACATAGTGTAATATCTATATGTTTGACTGTTCTTTGGAGAACGATTCTCGTTCTTTTGGTAGCATTTGAATTACCGTGCCTCAGTGATAGACTCTCTCGAGTTTAAACATGGGGTCACGGGTTTGAGCATCCCTTGTGGTGCAAGTATGCGAGAGTGTGTGGGGTGGGCGTGTGTGAGTGCATGCGTGTGTGGGGTGGGGTGTGAGGGTGTGTAAAAAAGAAAAGAAAAAAAGAGAGGCTTTGTTTGGTTGCTCAATTGAATCGAATTGCAATAATTTGGTACTGTAAAGTGGAAATTACCTATGTGGGGGCCAGCACCATACTGCAATTCATATAGTTTCCAGTTCAACTAGAAATGCATGGAATTGCAAATTGGGGTTGTTTGTCCCTAGAATTAAATTGACCCCACTTCTATTTGGATAGTTTGCTATATATCTAATTGAGTGAATTGTAATTCTATCCAATTGAGCATCCAAACACACCCTAAGCAAATGAATTCCTCAGAATAAAATTGAAACTAATTGTACCTTTCTTTAATGATTTTATCATTTTACAGGATGACACTTTTGTTAGGTCCTCCTTCCTCCGGGAAGACAACTCTGTTGCTGGCACTTGCAGGAAAGCTAGATCCAACCTTGAAGGTTTGTAAACGTACACAACAGATCACATATTATGTTTTGAGATGTGTTTGAATCATAGTTTCTAAAACCACAGTCGAGTCAACGTCACTGATTTCAACTCATTAATATGAATATCTGGTTTGTAGTCTCAAATTTTGTGTCATTGAGTTCAACTCAGTAATGTGATGATCTGATTCTAAGTCTCAAAAGCTCAGTCCAGCTCCAATATGAGCTTGATTCCATGTAAGTTATATGATCTGTTGGACCGTACAATATATTACCACAGATGAGGTAGTGTTGATCAGAACACCCCCAACTCAATACAACATGGTTTGATCCAGTTCGCATTAGCTGGGTCCAAGATCAAGGTGAATACTTGCTCTTTTAAGTCGATTGAATGCCAAACCTTTTGCTGTTGGGATGACAAACTCAGTGGAGTTACTATTCCGACTAGACAATTAGACGAGTCAGAAATTCATTACAACCACGCTCTTAGTATTCAGACCATGGTCTAAAGAAATCGACCTTGTCAGGATTTGTTAAGTGTCACAAACTCTACAAAACCCAAGGTAAACTAAAAGAAATGACACACATGAGACAACGAATCATGAAGTGTCCAAACTTGAAAGAGAACTCAGTTAAATTGGTCTGTAAGACTCAATGAGTTGAATGAGTCACACTTGCTCAATCTTCTAAGAAATCTTCATTGACCAGGTCCAAGGAGAGGTCACATACAACGGTCATCAGCTCGACGAGTTTGTACCACAAAAGACATCAGCGTACATCAGCCAGAACGATGTTCACATTGGAGAAATGACGGTTAAGGAGACACTAGATTTCTCTTCAAGGTGTCAAGGAGTTGGATCGAGATACGGTGATTTTCCTCAATTTTATGCTATCATGATTCACTGCATCATACAACTTCTAGGCTGTGACATCCTCACCATATATGTTGATCAGGACTATTTATCTGGTGGGCCATCAGACGGATGGGTAATAGGTCCAAAATTACAGGAATTTAACCACTCTGATTATCCTGATGTGAGTTGTCGTTGAATAAGTGTGGACCATTTCTCTCTTTTAGGTGAATTCATCCACATTGTGGCCCACCTAATCAGTGGTCCTGATCACCGTATGCAAATTTCACGTGTACAATCAGGATATGTTGGTGTGCACATTGTTGTAGTATTCCTCTCTGTACTTTTTTTTTTCTTTTCAAAATTTGATTGAATTCTAGTTGATTGCAGAGCTCCTAACTGAATTGGCAAGGAGAGAGAAAGCCGAGGGAATACACCCAGAAGTCGAAGTTGATCTTTTCATGAAGGTAAGCTGAGCACACTATAACATCCATTGGATGCGCTGTCCTCTTCCCTTTTTAATGTACAAATCATATTGAAATTAAAATGGTGGAAACAAGTTCCCAAAATACAAAGATTGTCTCCATACTTTATAGTCCAATGCAAAATGCATTTCTTCTACATTTGGGGCTAGGCGTAGGGCCCACTTCAGCAGGCCAGTTCAGTTGTTCAAGCCATGGTTGCAACTGGGCTGGGCTGAACTTTGCCAAAATGGGCAAATGACATGCGTAGCCTGCAAATGATCTGGTCTGGGACTGGCCCAACTTATCGCGATCGCTCAAATGATCTATGTGCACAGCCCATGCCTTTCGCAACGCACCCATATCCAGCCGAAGCAGACTAGGCTCAATGGTGGGCCTAGACCTTTCTCTGCCCAAAATTTCTTAAAGATTTTCAAAATTTGAGGTTTTTCTTGGGATATTGTTGAGAAAATCCCACCAAAATAAAAATATTTATATAACAAATTCATTTTTTGTTACTATTTTTTCAAGTTAATATCATGATAAAAAATGCAATATTTAAAAATTTTCCGAGATTTTGGAAATCCCATGATGATACTGCAATAATATGGTTTAGTGTATTTTTCATGATGCTATCATGAGATTTTCAAAATGTTGGTGATATGTGACACTGATTGGGTTGGGGTGATGGGTGCATACACTGAGAATTTCACGTACAGTTCCCTTTTGTCATTTTAGTTGATACATGTATTTTACATGGTATTTCAAACTTTTCAGGCCATAGCAATGGAAGGAGTTGAAAGCAGCCTACAAACAGACTACACACTCAGAGTAAGGACGATTAGCCTTGAAATGCTTATTTATGTGGAAGAGAAATTTTCACGAATGTGATTCCAAAAGTACCCCTGCCATTATCCTTGATTCTGACGTTTCTATCCCTTGAATGATTTTATGAGACAAGCAAGTGCATTTTCAATGCCAATGCTTTGTTTCTTTCTTATATAAAAGGTTCCTTCAACTGAGCTTTCTTGACTTTTTAGAAAAGCTAGTTTGACATTGGTATATGCATGAAAGGAAAAGCACATTTGCTGGCGATGTAAGGCTGCAATGACATTTTCATGTGGGCCCAAAGTTGTCTTGGTTGGTGGGGCTTTTTCTCCAATTTAGTTCACCGAAATGTTTCCAAAATAACCATACTTTTCTACTACAATGAAATGACCATAATACCCCTGGTGGATATGTCCTCAATTGGTTGCATTATTTGTGAGAGATCATAGGTTTTCATTAGGTGGGCTTCCTTGATTCTATCTTCTGGCTGAAAAAATCAGGCTGTCTCTATATACAAGAGAAACGGATGGCTAAAATAATTCTTTCTATTCATCCATTTATTTTGTGAAATGTGGCCCAGCTGATTGAGTATAACAACCTGTTTTCTGGACCATAAGATCTAATGGTATGACCATCTGATGAAAGAATTAGACCCTGTGTGCTAGTGCAGTATTGGCACATGTGCTTCTGTGTAGACGGGAAGGGATCTACACGTGTGGCTTATGATGGTGGTGTGGTTTGATTCTGGAACAGATACTAGGGCTGGACATTTGTAGGGACACCATCGTGGGCGATGAGATGCACAGAGGAGTATCAGGCGGCCAAAGGAAGCGGGTCACTACAGGTTTGTTGTTCATTTGTTGATGAGGACAAATCACCTGTTTCATGGGAATTTTAGTCAATACACTTTTGTTATTATTGAGCATGTGCACTGACTGTAGGTGCAGCACATGTGAGAACAAGGACTTAGCCGCTTATTAAGTGGGGCCTGATGTGGATATAACCTTATCCAAAAATCAGGGGCCTGATGTGGATATAACCTTATCCAAATATCAGGCCGGTCAAGAAACCTTATTGCTGAATTTCAGCACTGAACTGGATTTTTTTTTTTGTTAAATAACACCATTGAAGGGACCCACCTTATGAGTGGCTCAGATATAATCTTAATTCAGCCGTTAAAAATTTCCGATCAGCTTCGTAATTGGGTTAAATAACACCATTGAAGGGACCCACCTTATTAGTGGCTTGGATCTCATGTCCTTGTGCCCCATTCACACAGAACATATCCTTATTAGGGAATGGGCTGGACCTGGGCTTGCATTTTCATGGGATGGGGTAGACCAGGACTCAGTTCTTAGCTCATGGACTGGACCTGGACATACTTTAGCCATGCTCACCCCATTTGCTCCCTACCTAACACACGCCAACCTTGTGTATTTTTACGCCTGATTGACACTTTTCTTGTTGCAGGGGAAATGATTGTGGGCCCGACCAAGACCCTGTTCATGGACGAGATATCGACCGGCCTGGATAGCTCGACTACCTTCCAGATAGTGAAATGCCTGCAGCAAATTGTCCATCTGACTGAGGGCACCATCTTCATTTCTCTCCTTCAACCAGCGCCGGAGACCTACGAACTCTTTGATGACATTGTTCTCCTCTCAGAGGGCCAAATCGTTTACCAGGGACCCAAAGAGCACGTCCTCGATTTCTTTGAGAGCTGCGGATTCAAGTGCCCTGAAAGGAAAGGCACTGCTGATTTTCTGCAGGAGGTGACCACATTGTTTCATAATAACTTACTCTTGTTTCCACTACATATAAAACTGAGCACAACCCAAGTGCTACATTCCTATGGTGGATATTTTAGTTCAGGCCCATTTATGACTGTAAAATGCACCTTTTACAAGCCCACTGTGGAGCTTCACCAAAGAACATCTCTGTTATACACGTCTACTTGTGAATGTTCATTGAACTGTTGAATCAGTTTGTAACCATGTATATGGGCCATGTCCAAAAATCAACTGTATCAGGTAGAGCAATGGGCTGTTAACTAAAATAAAATGAACGAAGTTCCACATACAACAGGCAATACTCGCAGCCACCGGATGTTCAAGAGTTATGTGATCACTATAGTTTACTGCCCATACAATGGTGGGCCACCTGATCAACGGTCGTGATCAGATCATGTTTGCCATCTTTATGGTCAGAATGTTCATCCCTGTAAATGAAACACTAGAATTTCCAATCCATGAAAACAAACCTTCGGTTCTTTTCTTGGGCAGGTTACTTCAAAGAAGGATCAAGAACAGTATTGGGAAGACAAGAGCAAGCCATACCGCTACATTCCGGTGTCTGAATTCAGTCAACGGTTCAAGACATTCCATGTGGGCCTGAACTTGAAGAATGAGCTATCGGTACCATTCGATAAGAGCAATAGCCATAGAGCGGCACTCGTGTTCACCAAGAACTCTGTTCCTACGTGGGAACTACTGAAGGCCAGCTTCGCCAAGGAGTGGCTTCTTATCGAGAGGAATTCCTTTGTCTACGTCTTTAAGACTGTCCAGGTGCATCTCCTACCTTTTCCTTCATGTTCTAATGTAGCAGGTGTGTGGATACAAGAGAAGATATGGCCATCTTCTTCTAAAAAATATTCCTTGTGGATAATCCACAAGAAGAGAGAAATCTATAAAAATGAGAAAAGAAAATTGATATTGTTGATGAAAAGTCTGAAAAGAAACTGTCTAAAGTGCCATAAATATGACTCGTATAAGCCTATATATCCTAAATTCATAACTTTTCAAAAATAGTAAATTTACTAAAAATAGTAAATGACTTCTAATTTGATTAAACTCTTTCACGTAAACTAGGACATTAAGCTATCATAAGACTCCTGAAATCCTAAGACACCATTAAAATTTTAAAAATTGGAACTAACTAAAAATTACAAATTTTAACTTAAAACTCAAAATTAACCCTTAAAAAATGATCTTCTTCTTCTTCTTTTTTTAGAGAAACACTTGTGGGCAAATGGCTTTTGGCATTGTCCAGCATGTGGTGCTCGTCGATAACTTTCCAATGACATATTATACACGCAGAATGGATAACCAGTCCTAAAGTTATGGGCCATCAAAAGCAGCTGTGCATGCTAGACCCTTGGATTGAACTTTCAAGTCCTATTTCTTTCAATCATGGCCATCCATGACATTTTCCTTAACTTGTCCTACATCAATTTCACATTGATGGATCAGTTCACCTGACCATTGGCCCCACTTTTAGGTGCTTATGTTTCCCATTCATGAGCTATGATCCAGTACAAGTTGTTCTTATCTTATTACTGCACGAATTTACATGAAGTGCTCAAGTGGGCCCACCTATGATCATGTGGACAACTGCAAGTTATTCATTTTCTGATATGGTGCTCTTTTGATCATCTTTCTCTTTCAGATTATCATAGTTGCAATAATTACATCGACCATCTTCTTGAGGACAGAGATGCACACAAGGACCGAAGGTGATGGTGCCATCTTTATTGGAGCGCTTCTCTTTGCTATGATCGTCAACATGTTCAATGGATTCGCTGAACTATCTCTGACCATCGTAAGGCTCCCAGTGTTCTACAAGCAGCGGGACCTACTGTTCCACCCCCCTTGGGTTTTCACTCTTCCAAACTTCCTCCTTAGAATCCCAATTTCCATCTTGGAGGCTATAGTGTGGATGGTGACCACATATTACACCATTGGATTTGCACCAGAAGCAAGCAGGTAACTAACTTAACCTATCCACTTATATTTGTGGAATTATTTGGGAATAAACGGTATAGATGACGCAGGTAAAGTTTTCAATCTAACAGGTAGATAGGGTACTTCTGTAATCATGATATAACTGCCCGTGTTTTAAAGAGCTTACGCTACATGGCATAGCATAGTCTTCATGCTAGGTAGTTCATGAAAATGGCTTAAGTCGCATGTAGTTTATGGGCTACACACTACATGGCTTAGCTTATACTACAAATTGTTTTCCACTAAAACAGCAAAATTTATTAAAATTTGAATGGTTTCTTGCATTTTTCTATTTTCATTAAAATTTGTTAATATTTTCAATGATTTTAATTAAATAACACTAACAATCGTATCGAATCGGTTTCGTTGCTATTTTTTTTTTTTAAAATAAATTTATATACTTAAACTTTACCCTATTTTACCTATTGTTTTAGACCGTGTTCAATCAGTCTATTTTGGTGTAAAATATTATGAAATTTCATGATATTTGGTGCAACCAAATGCACCTTAATTAAAAATTTAGAAGTAGTGTATAGCTTGTGCTATATGGTACATGGCTTATGCCTCACACTTCATAGGGGTGAATGCGATGCTACATGCCGCTCCCCTTTAAAAACACTGATAACTATTTAACCAGTTTTGCAAGTTTGAATTTTAAATGAGGGCATTCGGGGAATAAATGATGTAGGTTAGATGGCTAATTTGGAATCATGGGTGAGGGCACTATGGGAATTAATGGTGTAAACAATTAAGCAGGTGTAACAGTTGATCTAAGGGCATTAATTCCAACGGGGGTTGATTTTTGGGAAAGTCAGACAATAAAAACTCTCTTACATGATTATAAGAATTCTTTATCATGCATGCTTTTGTTACTAAAAGTACAGAAATAACTGCGATTTATCTGTGGCAGGTTTTTCAAGCAACTTCTCATAGTCTTCCTGGTGCAACAAATGGCAGCTGGACTCTTTCGGCTCATTGCAGGAGTGTGTAGAACCATGATCATTGCAAACACTGGAGGAGCTCTCACTCTGCTTATCGTGTTCATGCTCGGAGGATTTATACTTCCTCGAGGTTTTTAACTTTGCTTGCTTCTTTTGGTCATGTTTGGATAACAGTTAAATTGAATTGCAAGGCACTCCATTCAATCAAAGAGAAAATGACCAAATATAATGATGGTTTCCTTAATAAGAGGAAGTTATCCTCAAATTGCAGTTAAATTCCTTCATTTCAACTCCAGCTTAAAAGTAATGTAATTGCAATTTCCCTTGGTATGAATACTAAGGAACATCAGTGCAATTTTGTTAGCTTCACATTACAAAACTAATGCTTGCAGTTTAATTCAAAAGTGCATCCAAACACATCCTTAGTTTTCGCTTTCTTTCAATCTTTTCTTTGCTGGGCTTGAATTTTTTTTCATGGGAGTTAACCATTCTTGAATAACCACTCGCCCTCAATAGAGAGTGACATTGTGTTGCATAAAACATCAGCGTCACCTCCATTTGTGGTATGATGTTGCTACTTCATAATGAACTGCAGCAAAGTTACACGATTTAAAGGATCTTGGTTTACATTGGCGGTAGAGGCATTTTGATTTTATTTTTTTTTAAATTTTTTATTATAACTTACAAGGGCTTTTCTATTATAGGGGAAATTCCCAAATGGTGGATATGGGGTTATTGGATTTCTCCTCTCACGTATGCCTTCAATGCCTTGTCTGTTAATGAGATGCTCGCTCCACGGTGGACGGACAAATTGGTACAGCTCCTTTTTCTCCTTTCCTTAGTCTCTCTATATTGACAAACTTTTCCTATTGCCAGTTCAAAATAAATAAAATAAATGAACAAAAAAACGTGAAGATGTTTAATACAAAATTAAAAGGAATAGGGATTTCCTACAATTCCTTTTAGGCACCCATGAATTTTACAACTTGCTTCCGAGGCCACATCCATAATTTCTAATGTGGAAATTCTTTATCATCTGTTTCATTATCAAAGCCAATGTGAATGCAGATTGTTTTTATTACATTATCACTGACATGTTCGCAACTGAATCCATAGGCATCTGATGGGGTCACAAATTTAGGAGTTTCTGTACTAAAGAATTTTGATGCCTACCCAAAAAACTACTGGTTCTGGATTGGAGCAGCAGCCCTTTTTGGATTCACCATCCTTTTCAATGTTCTCTTCACACTTGCTCTCATGTATCTAAATCGTAAGCAGTACTTCATTGCCCCTTTTTTTTTTTTTTTTTTCTGTGCTTCAAGTTTGTATGTAGGGAACTGTAATTTCTACATTGGGAGGGTAATGTAGTCATGATAAAGATTGTTTGACACAATCTCTGGAAAGTCTTGTAATGACCAAATTGCACTTTATTTTCCTTCCCTTCAACTGCTTGATCTTGATTTTTGTTGTTTTGTTACAGCTTTGGGTAAGCCACAAGCTGTTATATCTGAAGAAGCAGCAAATGTGATGGAAGGCAACCCAGAAGAATCAAATGAAGAGGCAAGGATCAAAAGAAAAGGATCAAAAGGTGGTTCTGTCCCACGTTCTTTATCGGCTTCAGATGGAAACAATACAAGTAAGAAAACCCAAAAAATTCGCCGATAACATCATGAAGTACTCGTTTCTTGTCTAAAGCTGTGTTGTTGTAATGTTGAATTGCATTGTAATAACTAGTTCAATAGAAAGAAATGAAAAAAAATGCATCTTCTTTCAACATGGATTCTGGCATAGGTATTAGAATTTGGTCATTTTCCTATTCTATTGGACTAAACTAATGCCTTCAAGTCAGTAGTGCATCCAAACACAGTCTTACTATATATGTAGTAAATGTAAAATTTCCAAATTTGATATTCTAAAGAACAGAAAAATTGAGGCATCTTGACCTTGGCTTGTATTTTTTTCAGGAGAAATGGCAATTCGGCGCATGAGCAGTCAAGCTAATGGGGGACTTAGTCGGAATGCTGACTCGTCTCTCGAGTTGACCATGGGTGTTGCGCCTAAGAGAGGAATGGTTCTTCCATTCACTCCTTTAGCCATGTCATTTGATGATGTAAAATATTATGTCGACATGCCTGCAGTAAGTTTTATTCTTTTTCATCTGTGTTTTTATTTTCTAATAAGAGCTATAGGAAACTGAATCTTAGTTAACTCAAAAAAATAAAAAATAAAAAATCCCTATTTTCTTCATTTAAGATGATAGTGACATTTTTTTGCAGTTCATTAGATAACCACGTTGGTGGTTTCAGTCATTCAAGACATATCTAAAAAGGAAATATACGACACCCAATAAAATGCACTTGGGCAGCCCAGAATTTGGTGATGCCAGCTATTCTTGTTGTGGGGCCTTCGGTGAATGGAAGATGCCCAAAAATCTCCCCCATCTGATGATCCTATCTGTCTTATTGTTGCCCATTGTACCTGGACTGTTAGTTGCAGTTATCCATTTTTTGTCAGATGGCTAGGATCATCTAATGGGGGTGATATTGGGACATGGCCCATCCAACAACAGGGATCAATCTATGCCTATATCAATGCTTGATGGAACAAAAGAACATTCCTTTCAATCAAGCATCAGATGATTACTCTTTAGAAAATCATATGTTCTATTTATTTCTCATTCTTTCTGTTTTTATTTAAATTCTGTAAATTCAATAACAAGGAACTATGCTAATCTCATAGGAAATGAAAGAGCAAGGAGTGACTGAAGACAGGCTCCAGTTGCTGAGGGGAGTTACAGGGGCATTTAGGCCTGGTGTTCTGACTGCACTCATGGGAGTTAGTGGGGCCGGGAAAACGACCCTCATGGATGTACTTGCAGGAAGAAAGACTGGAGGCTACATAGAAGGAGATGTCAAGATCTCAGGATTCCCCAAGAACCAGGAAACATTTGCAAGAATTTCAGGTTACTGTGAACAAACCGATATCCACTCTCCCCAAGTCACCATTAAAGAATCCTTGATCTACTCTGCATTTCTTCGTTTGCCCAAGGAGGTCAACAATGCAGAGAAACTGGTGAGATTATTGTTTACCACCATTGTTGTTGTTCTGTGGGAAATGCTAATCTTTCATGAAGACATAGTAAGGAAAAGTTGGCCACACATGCTTTGATTGTTCCATGTTGGTGATGGGGTCCATGTCCGACAATTATGGTTTCTTTTTACTCCTCCGATTGACTGCCTATGTGACCAATGACAATTGATGTGGGTCCCTTCTTTCTTACATGTGTGTGAGATTAACAGGGTGGTGCTATTGCTGCTGTGTACATTGGTCTAGTTTCAGATTGAAGTAAATGTTGAAATCATTTGTTTTCAGATCTTTGTAGATGAAGTGATGGAACTGGTAGAGCTTGATAATCTCAAAGATGCGATAGTGGGCCTCCCAGGGATTACAGGACTGTCGACAGAACAAAGGAAGAGGTTGACAATAGCCGTGGAGCTTGTCGCTAACCCTTCAATCATCTTCATGGATGAACCAACATCAGGTCTGGATGCAAGGGCAGCGGCCATTGTCATGAGAACTGTAAGGAACACGGTTGATACAGGAAGAACAGTTGTCTGCACAATCCATCAACCTAGCATTGACATCTTTGAAGCTTTCGATGAGGTAACTAATCTACCTCTCTGTCTCTGCCATACACATATAGTTAAAAGTTTTAGAGTGTAATATTTATGCAACATTTGAAATTTGTGGAATGTAACAGCTTCTACTGATGAAAAGAGGAGGGCAAGTGATATACTCTGGACCTTTGGGCCGGAATTCTCAGAAGATAATCGAATACTTTGAAGTAAGACGCTTTTTCCCGTTGTACAGTCATCAACATTATTATTGTATTGATCATTCGCACACAAAATCTGACATACATGAAGTATTAACTTTGACAATCATAAGAAGAACAGAGAAAAATAAAAATGGAAAGAGCAAAAGATGGTGATTTGACTCAGCTTCCATTGGTTTACATCATGTAGGAGATTCCTGGCGTCCCAAAAATAAAAGAGAAATACAATCCGGCAACATGGATGCTAGAAGCAAGCTCCATTGCTGCTGAAGTTCGATTGGGAATTGATTTTGCTGAGCACTACAAGTCCTCGCAGTTGTATCAGTAAGTGAACTATAATCTCCTTTGTATTTGATAGAAGGATCGTAATAATGACAATTTCTTGGGTAAAATAATTTTTGAATCTCGGATGAGCAAAACATGAATCAATGTGAATCATTTTTCAAACATACACAGAGAAGGAAACTGGTTTTCTAATAAGAGCAGTGCTAATCTCACAACGTCTTGGGTAGAAAAGTGTTCACATGCAATTGATTGGTCACCTCTGGAATCAACCCAAGTAGAAAAGGCTCCTAGATGTGTGAATCATACTCTTCTTATGTTGATGAATTCAAGTGCATCTAAGAAACTTTTTTCTTACACATCCATGTGACTATCATTTTCAGTTATTAGATGGAAGAACTTAGTACTTAATTGCAGCACTCTGATTGTATATTTTTATCTCACAGATAGATGAAAACAACCCTGCAATCAACTTAACCTCCATGTGATTGTTATAAAAATTTGTTGCGTTTGTGCTAATGTGCACCTTTGTGATTATCTCCAGGAGAAATAAAGCTCTGGTTAAGGAGCTAAGCACTCCTGCCCCAGGAGCCAAAGATATCTATTTCCCCACACAATACTCTCAGTCTACTTTTGGGCAGTTCAAATCATGCCTTTGGAAGCAATGGTTGACATATTGGAGAAGCCCTGACTATAACCTTGCCCGATACTTCTTCACCTTAGTTGCTGCCCTCATGCTTGGCACAATCTTTTGGCGGGTTGGCACAAAAAGGTAAGCATCACTTCCTCTATTTCAAGAGTTTCAAGAAAAATTTCGGCCTCTCACGTGGCCATTTTTCTCCTATAGTCTGATCATTTCATGTTCTCGGTCCCATTAAATGATTAGGTACTTCATGAGAATCTTAAACAACAAAATTTTATTTACTCGAGTATTCATGACAAAACCATGAACTTTGTGTTAATGGTGCAGGGAAAATGCAAATGATCTAACCATCATTATCGGAGCCATGTACGCATCTGTTCTGTTTGTTGGCATCAACAACTGCTCGACCGTGCAACCAATTGTAGCCATCGAAAGGACAGTGTTTTACCGAGAAAGAGCTGCAGGGATGTACTCTGCCTTACCATACGCCATTGCTCAGGTAGGACACCAATTTTACTCACTCAACACAGGGAAGCCTAATGGGCGGGTGCATTTCAGTCATAAACAGTACAAAAACTCAAAATAGGTTTGAAATTTGGTTCACATATACTAGACTCTCTATATACTATATATCTCTTATATTTCTTTTGGGTTTTGCTTATATTTTGCTACGCCTAGGACAGTCATAAAATAAACTGTAACATATAGATTAATTAGCACATGCTCTTGTATTGTTTCTCTAATTAGATAAAAGACACAAAAAAGGTAGTAACAAACCCGGATAATATGTGTTTTGATGCAGGTCATGATGGAAATACCATATGTATTCATCCAGACCACATACTATACTCTTATTGTCTATGCCATGGTGAGCTTCCAGTGGACAGCTGCGAAGTTCTTCTGGTTCTTCTTCGTCACCTTTTTCACATTCCTCTACTTCACTTACTATGGCATGATGACCGTGTCCATCACACCGAACCACCAAGTCGCAGCTATCTTTGCAGCAGCTTTCTATGCACTCTTCAACCTGTTCTCTGGTTTCTTCATTCCCAGACCAGTAAGTCCTCCCTAACGGGTACTTATTCTTTTAATTTAATTTAAGCCACCATTAGTATCTAATGTTTTGTTTGGATGCACCATTGCATTGAATTGAAATAGTTGGCACGACAAAGTGGAAATGAGCAAATCGCTTCATGTTGCATAGTCCAAATTGCGACAACGTTGCTTTCAAGTAGGAGTTTAGAAAGCAACGTAGCTGCAATTTGATGGCTACTTTGCCAAGACAGGAAAAAAAAAAAAATCATTATGGTTTGGTTATTTCCTTGTGATCGAAATGAACTTTCCAAACACCGACTAAAACGAGGAAAGTAGCCTGTTTGATAAAATTTTGGTTGTTCATGATATTTATATACGTTGGTAAAGATAAAAGTAATGCTTCTTAATTGGGATGCCTAATTTTTAAACTGATCAAATTGCAGAAAATTCCAAAGTGGTGGATCTGGTATTACTGGATTTGCCCTGTAGCATGGACGGTCTACGGGCTGATTGTATCACAGTATGGTGATCTTGAGAATACAATCCAGGTGCCCGGTGGGACGACAATGCCGATCAAGTCCTATATTGAAGACCACTTTGGCTACAAGAGTGATTTCATGGGGCCTGTTGCTGCTGTCTTGGTCGGATTCACAGTCTTCTTTGCATTCATGTTCGCGTACTGCATCAAGATATTGAATTTCCAACAGAGATAGGAGGAGCGAAAATGGACACACACACACACACAGATACACACACACACACACACACACACATGGCAATCCTCTCAAAGAAACAAATTTGTAAATAGATGTTTATGAAGTTCTCAAAATGGGCGATTACATGAGTGGGTCATCATGCAAAGAATTATTTCACCGGTGTGAGTTTTGCACTCTCGCTGCCGATCCAAAGCCCAGATAAATGATGGGGGTTGCATCAGGTTGACAGTCAATATCAAGTTTCCGCTACTACTATCATGAATCCTAACAATCTGACATTTTGAGTACAGTGGAATGGTGAAACAGGATGATGATTCAACGACTTGGATGTTTTGGAAGAAAAAAGGGGGTTTTAGTTTTAAGAAGTATACATTAGCGATTTTAAAAGATCAGTCAGTGTAGGAAAGAGGTATTTTATATGTAATTTTTGTAACAATATTTAGAAAAGAAATAAAGGTTCTCTTTCTATTTGTTCTTTCTTCTTTGGTTGTTTAGTTCCAAAATTCAAGTGTGGAAATAATAAGAATAGGCTCATGAAGCCTACAAGCACCTTTGGCATGTATATGGAAAATCTTAGCTTTGCCTTGGTCCACTCAGTAGATGACATGGCCCAAATTTGGGCTTGTCAACTTATCAGGTGGGCCACACATATGAATACCACCACACAAGCAAAAATGTTGGGAAGAGAACCATCATCTTAAGATTTACTGTCCAACTTCCTGCTTACACCGTATGCCCTAATTCTTATTACCATTGGGGTAATGGTCCATCACCTTGGCTTTAGTAATCCCAATACCTTAACTTTAGATGAAGGATAGTATCTTTTTTTAACCTGTCTGCAAGTTCATGTTAGAAAAGCTAAAGAGATCGTTATCCCTCTTTAGAGGCTATAAAGGTTTTTCCTCTTATTGACCAGATGGAGACGAGAGAGGGGGAAAGGGTTTCTCGTAATGGGAAAGTCATTCTCCAAGCTATTTTTCTCATGGATTTGCAAGATGGAGAGAAGACATGAGATGGTTTTCCTTCTCTGGGTGTATGAAAAAAGGTGTGGGATGTTTATGTTTGTTCATTCTATGTGAGTAATGCTTCTCTTGTATCTTGCACTCTTCTTATCTGCTACATTTGCTAATGGGTGATTTTCCAGAGTTTTTCCATGGATGTAGTCATGCTACGACAAACCACACATCTTGTGTTTCTTTCTTTACTTATTTTCATGTATGCCAAAATCTATGATGATGGATATTTCATATTTTCTCATCGTCGGCTGCACAAACTCTAGAAGCAATTTCGCAAATTGCACCTGGGTTCGTTTCTTAGATTGGTGATGATGAGCTCCTGGTTTTGGTTCCCACAAGTACTGAGTAAATGTCCCACGTTCTCTGTAACTTACCGAGAGTGAGAATTATCCTCTTGATGCAGATTGAGGGCCTGAAATCTATTACGATTGTTTCTTGGACATGTGATGCTCTTTTCTTTTTCCAACGTATTGATTTTACTATTTGTATAGGAAATAAATTGCGGGACTGAGCACTGTTCTGGAAACTGGACCAGACTAGCTGGTGTGACCAAAATCTGCCATGTAACTGGTGTACTTTGAGCCGAAAAGAACTGAAAAAAGTGAAAAGCCTTCAAACTGGTTTGAGTTGGCCAGAAAAAAAAAAGCTATGAAGCGGCAGTTGGAAGTTTATATTTGTATTTATAAATTAAATTGTGATAGTGTCGTGGTCCGACATGGTTCAACCAAATGGTTGATCTACACAGTATGCCCATCCATTTCGGTTTTGCACAATGCTTGCAGAAATGAATGATCTCTCTTTCCGCAGTTGAATCTCCTGAAAACAGGTTCCCTAACCCATGTCGATTCGGGTCAAATGAATAGATGAGAAATTGACCGATGATTCAAAATCCATATGATGATGATATCTGTCTGGCCTCTTGATGAATGTAATCTACATAGTGAGTGAGAATTGCCTGGTGAGCCAGTCCAATTTTAGATACCTCTTACTTGTTTCTATGGACAACTACACTTTAGCAAATGGAACTAACCCTGCACCGGCACGCATGTGGGGACGGCCGTGTCAACCTGAACTCATATAGGATATTCGAGTCGTGCATCAAGTGGGCATAGTTTAAGAACCCAAAAACTCGATTTGACTCAGATGTCCAGCCAAGTTGGGTTGACTTGAAGACTCAATTCAACTTGACTTAATATTCGAGTATGATAAATATTTTTCTAGTAACCAATCCACAAAGAATTATAAGTATAAAAACATGCAAATGAAACTACAAATCAGTGGTGGGCTTACTTGTAGAGCTGTACATGAGTCTAACTGAGTTAAGCTTGGCATAACTTGGCTTGGCTCGGCCAACAACCAACCCCAGCTCGAACTCGGCTCGGCTCAGTCCTTGAGCCTGACTTGCCAGCTTGACTCGGCTCGGTCAGCAGTTTATGCCAACTCGAGTTGATTTCAAGCATTTGTGACATTTTCTCTAATATATATAATGCATTTTTAATCTCCCACACTTTGAATGCAAAACAATAATAACACTTTGTGGGCATTTCATCAAACACTTGGCGAACAACATTGAGATCAAGAAATAAAGGCAATCTTATAGTGTAAAGGGTGTTTCTTTTTTTGGTGATATGTTTCTTCAAACTTTTCTCAAATGCCCATTTCGAGAATACCTTGATACGAGGACAGTTCAATAAATGACACTTCGTTCAATCATTTCATCAAACACTTGGCGGGCAACATCAATATCAAAATAACCAAGTAACCAAGTTTATTCGAGTTGGGGTTCAAGCCGAGTTGCGCTAGGCTCAAAATTTTTTAGAGCTCCAAAAACTAGCTTGACTCGATTTGAATACAGTTTTGAGCCTTGGCGAGTCGAGCTTTTCCGAGTCGATTTGAGTAAGCTGACCGAGCTAACTCGACTCATGTACAGCTCTACTTACTCGGTTGAGTGCTTGTTCAAGTCATGCGGAGTTGATTGAGTAGACGAGCTGACCTGATGAGTCAGCCCGAGTCTGAACTGAGTCAAGATCACCAGCCAGTGAGTTTCATGTTGACTCAGTTGGATTTCTGATCGACTCAAGTTGACTCGTCCGAGTTTTGAATCAGGTCACCGAGTTTTAGTGTGAAGGGAGAGGGCCCAGCGTTGGCGACCCATGTCTAATATCTGGTTTCTTTTATTTTAGACCAGAAGGGAACCATGCGATGCGTGGTCCACATAGTAACAGATGATGAGCACATGCCAATAAAGAACATTTGTGCTAGATCCAAAATGTCCAACAGCTGGGCTGTATGTGTTGTCCACCTAAAATCAGGTGATCTATACTGCAACACTTGGGTGGAAGGATAAGGCTGAAAATGTATTCATATTAGATGGAGAAAGCTTAGAATCTGGTCTAGTCTTTATGTGCAATCCAGGCCATTGAGACCCTTATTGCACGGGGGAAGGGTCAGGCTCAAAATTAGGCTGTTTTGTGATTCAGTAGCCCCAATTCAAATCAAGGTTGGCGTTCTCTCCCGTCTTGTTCCTTGTGCTGTGGCTTGTTTAGTGTTGGATTGTGCTGATTTTTAATGCCATTATGAGCTACAGTGTCTGACATTCTAAATACATTATGTAGGCTCTATAAACACTTCAATCAAGATGAGAGTAAATTTTTCTTTGAAGTTTGGCTTGACTTTAATAAGATTGTCTCTTGTTGAGTTAGAAGTCATTAAAAATTCAAACAAATCAAATGAGGAACATCCTTGGTATGCCCTGGGAATGTTTGACAAGCTAGATTGGTAGATCTAAGACCAGACCAGTCTAATCATGACCAAATCCATTGAATCATCCAGTAACCTTGACTGTGCGTCTCTACTATAAAATTGTTTCTGATTGACTGATAAATATTGAAAATTCAAATAATCAAGTCAAAGGGTTTTTGGAACCTACCAAAAATACACACCGGATTTGATCAGCCAACAACAAATCTAGTAAAGCTTCATCTGAACTTTAGAACCTCAAAAATTCTCCATGCATAGCAGCTGATGTACAAAAAATGATAAAATAAACTCTCTCTACCTGTCTATTAAAGGCTTGTTGTTAAGGTATAAAAGATCATGTTTTCAAGTTATGTAGATATCAAGATTAGTACGGCTGTACTTGTACATGAAGAGACACTGTACTTGTACATGAAGTGACACTAATGTTGTAGAAGACAAACTTTGGGTCAGATTATATATAACAAGTCATATAATCTCTTATCAAGGTGATTTATAATTCATTGAAAAATGTGGTCAATAACCTTTTCAATAAGCCTAAGTTTGATTCAATTTGAATTATGGTGAGGAAGATATAACCCATTTAATAAAACCGTGTCGAGTGACCAAAATAACAACTTTAAGCCCACTTTTGATGGATCACATGATATATGATTAAAGTGATTTCGTGGAAAAGCTTATCAAATTATTCTTTCAACAAGTCTAAAATCATTGAAAAAGAATATGTAATAATGGAGATACGACATTCGGTCAATTTTACATGTTGTCAATTTTACGCATTGACTGATTACACCTTTGACAAGTTAAATGGCATCTTATTAATTAAAGTGATTATAATTCTATTGAATAGTTTATCAATTATCTTTTTAATGAGTCCAAAATCATTAAAAACAAATATGTAAGAAAATAGATATGGATGTTTTTCTAAAAAATATTTAGTAAAAATGATGAAATGATTTTAATATAAAAGAATTATATTTAAAAAGAAAGTATAGTACCAGCCCTTCAATGACCCATTGTGTTATTAAAATCTTTTTTTTTAAAAAAAAAAAATTATTTAAATAGTTAACAATATGTTCCATTGTCCCTTTAATATCTTTTAATAAAAGTTGTAAAACGCTGCCCATTACCCCTTGATGGCTTAGCAGCCTATTAATAAAATCAAGCTATCACCCTTATAACCAACACTTAAAGGGCCGACTACCTTAGTCTATATAAACAACACAACAACGAGCCTTCAAGGGTGACGCAGGGATGAACGTGATGAGGTCGATCACCGTCTTCCTCAAGGATAACTACTTCGAATCCACGGAGCTTCTCTGGACTCCTCATAGAGACTTCTCGAATCCACAAGGAAAGAAAACAGAAAAATAGAAATAAATTCTAATAAATTTGAAATTAATTGACGAATGAATAAAAACGAGTTTACACCCCTTTAAATAAGGGAATCAAGCAACAAGAAAGAAATCAGACTCAAACTACAACTGAAACTCCTAGAATCCGCGACTTACTATAAATAGTAAACTTACTATTTATAGACGGTCGTGATGTCTACTAGTGCGCAAGGTTTTTGGCCAAAAATAGTAAGTGCCCTATTTGGCTTCACCAAACCGTTCTCCTAATTATCCTAAGCACTTTTCATGTTGGACACAACTCCTAAAGCCCAACGGATGAAGAGCTATAAGCAAACTAAAACTTACTATTTATAGTAAACGCGAAATTAAAATGGGAAAACGACCGTCGATCAGGGGGTTTCTCGCAAATCCGGGCTGTGCAACCCTGCATAGCTAGGTTGGTTGGCTAAAGTAGCTCGTTCTACCCCAAATTCATATATTTTACGTCAGATAACTCATTTCGGATTGCAAAATACGCCCGATCTAAGGTCTAATGGTCTGGATCACTTATATTGTCGACCGTGCCTTTTCTGATCCATCTTGGCCATGAAATTGTCCGCGACCCTCTCTACATCAAAGGGGCATGGAGAGTTAAAGAGGAAGACAAGGGAAGAGCATGAAGAGAGTTTTTAAAGCTTTAAGAGTGGTATGGTGTGCTATCCATTTGAGGTTCGTGTTCGAAAATTTTTGTTTACATTAAAATTCTATCTAACTTTGGATATGATTTTCAATCAAAGAAATACCGAAGATAAGAGTAATGCTGAAATCGAAGATATTCGATGAGTCCTTTTGCAGAAAAAGGGTGTCTGATCTCCCATTTTTTTTCTCTGTCTCAATTCAGTTTACATTCCATTTCACACATAAGCACATTAGTAGCACACACTTTTATTTTATTTCTTCAATCTCCTCTCTTATCTACATTCTCTATTTTAATTTATTTGCTTAGCTGGGATCTTAAACCCTATGAAAGTGAGGTTAGGCTATATTTATTTTCTATTTACCCACCTAAGGTCTTCAACCCTGTGAAGTAAACCTAGTTGTCTTTTATTTTCTTTTTTGCTAGTCCCAAGTCTTAAACTCTTGGAAATACGATTATATGTATTAATACTAAAATTTTACTGAATGTCTTAAAAATTATTAAATCCTATAAAGTATATACCACACACTGTGCAGACAAAAAATGATCCCTAACCTATTCTTTTTCTATCATCGAGGCCCTTATCTAAAATCTACAGTCACAGACATGTGATCAATCATAGGAGTCACTTAGATTAGAAAATCTAGGGATTATTCAATCTTTAAATGATTTTATAGTTTTTAACCAACCATAAGTTCTAAGCTTTTTTTTGGCTAGTGGCAATTCCAAATCACTTGTTTATTTATATTTGGACCAATACCACACTTCAATTATACCAAGTAAAGAAAGAAAAAAAAAAAAGCTAAGGAAATATGGGCACCGCTTATGCAACACCACATCTGCTTTTACTACCATCATGCATATAGTGGTAACAATACCAATGGATCACACAACCTCTTTAATTTATGGGGCATGCTCCAGTGGTAGCATCATTGTCACACCCGAAATTTAGAGACCGAGTGTGCATCTGAGTCCCGAGTTCTGCAATGTGACTCGTACACAAATTGTACTTAAACCAAATAAATATGTATAGTTACGAGTAACAATCATGTATGAATGACATCAATTCTAAGTTTCATCCATTGCTGATCATTTAAAAACCATATAACGACCCTCCCATTAGGGGTCTTATTCTAACATTCAACTCAATGAATTACAAGTGTTCATGTCAAACCATAATCAACCTAAAAAAAATGAACAAAACATTATGGGCCAAATAATCAAAATGATTGGAACGATAATTAATATAGAGTAACAAGTTCCTCAGTAAGATATGGTTGCGTGTCCTAATGAGTCGTTCACCTGCTCAATCACATCTTCATGTTCTCGAGCCAACAACTTAATCTTAGTTAAGTCTGTTTGTTTTTCATTAAAAAAAGAGTGAGTTGGCTAAGCTTAGTGAAAGTTTTTACCATAATTCATTCACATTAAAACGAAAGGTAGTAAAAGAAGCATAAAGCACATTTAATAGCCATTAATCTTATTAATTGTATGAAATGCATGTGTACTAGGTAGAGGATGTATCTACCCCCACGAGTTGAAAATTCGTCAACCTGCATCGCCTATTACGGAACGCTTTAACCATATTGACAGGCATGGATGAAACCTGCATGTAGAACTGTAACTATCAAGATAATTAACAATTCTTCCGAAGAGGTCCCCTAAGAACAACTATGAACATGCCATGAATACATGATATATAGGGTTCACCAATGATTCGTAGATTTTCAGTTATAATAGATTGATTAGCATGTGTATGACAAACGGATTAAAGTGCCATAGTTTTTCAGGTATTTATATAAATAAATAAGCATTAATAGAGAATAAATATGTCCAATTTTGTATAATCGAAGTAATTATTAACACAAAATCTTAAACTAGATTATCATATATCAAATAAATATTGTTGGTGTATTTTTATAGGACGGCTCCCCAGCTCGGATCGTCTCCTACTTGCACAATCAACGATACAAAGGGGACCCTGGCTAAAGCCGGGGAACCTCCGATGCTTAAGTCAATCTTCTGATCAATGACAAAGGGTTTTTAGAGTTTTTTGTATTGCATACCTGCTTTTGTAAAGAACTTGAATATTTATAGATCTTAAGAATCCTCATTGTACGAGGATTCGTCTCTTGATTATCCGGAGATTTAATCCTTTCAACTGATTTTGCTCGATCCCGAGAATCTCTGGATCGGATACCAGTATTTTTAGATTTTCGGGGCGGCATTTATATTCACATCGCTTTTCCCTGTCTCGGCTCGACCGTTACCGACTCTGAAAGAGTCTCGGTCAGCTTAAGCGAGTAAGTTTTCTGCCTCCTTACGGATGAAATAGTCTCGGTATTTACTCGTCACCCTTTCTTATTCCGTGGCCGAGGGAACCAACATACCATGTCTGTTTTTCTCTCTCGGTCGGACGACTTTTAACTTACTCGGCCTTCTGTAGGCTTACACAGACGCAGTTATCTCTTCGACCGAGTAACTTTAGTCGTCTTATGCTTATGCCTCTTGGCCTATCCATTATTCCCTCGGCTCCCATCGTTGTCTCGGACTCTTCGGGTAGTGCGAGAGGAGCCGACCTACTCGAAATTCGAGTCTCCGGACTTAACATATTTTTCCCCAACAGTGAGCCCCCCTTACTCCTTGTGTCATTCACGGCACTAAGGAGTAATGAGTTTTTAGGTCGGTTCGTATTAGAGTCTGAGGTCATGATGAGACATTTAATGTCCTTTGCGTCGTCCCTAACGTATGACGGTGCATCTCCCAAGGTCACGCGTGCGGGTAGCCGTCAGGTCATTTCGTCCGCTTATGGGAGTTGGACGCGTGGCGATGGCGTTTTCGCTGTCAGTCAGCGTGCACCACGTGTCGAGCAGGGGAGTCGAGACGAACGTCGTTTCACTTTTTCATTAAATGCCTCTGCCACGTGGCATGACTATAAAAAGGCCGGGTGGTAGGAACGTGCGAATTTTATTTTCACCTCTCGCCCTCCTGCTCGCTTATTCTCTCCCGATTTTCTTCTTTCTCCTTCTTCTTTCCACTGTCGATTTTCTCTCCGTTGAATTGTTTCACGTTTGTCGCTGCATTCTCCAGTGAGTTCTTTCTCCATCTTTTCTATTGACATTAATGGCCGCGCATGGCTCTTACAGCCCCCGGGAGGGAACTTCTAGTGATGAAGGTGATTCGCGACATTTCTAAAATGTTGCGGAGCCACTCTCCTTACTGACGAAGTTCGTTGTTGGTACAGATGCCGCATTTTGGCTCCTAAGGAGGACCGGTGATTCATCAGCTGAGCGTCTCGCTTAAGCCGGTCCTTCCAGTGGCGGTGTGTCTCTCGTAACCCGCCCAGGGAGACCTAATCTCGGGATGGATCCGTTGGAGGAGGAACATGGAGAAGAAGAAATAATCATAGCCGAGGGAGTTATCCCAGATCCTGTGAACCAGCCTGTAGAGGCTTCTGAATCCTCTTCTAAGGGAGAAGGAGACGATCTGAGCGGTCTTGTTGCCTCGGTTTTAACTGAGTTCGACCTAAATCGAATCCGAGCTGGGTTCTATGTCCCTGACTCGGTCGTACTTCATCTTCCTCGTTCAGATGATTTATCCGACCATCCCCCTGCGGGGATGGTCGCGATTTTTCAGGTCTCGATGTAATGTGGCTTGCGCTTGCCACTCCAGCCCATTGCTCGTGATTTCTTGTCCCGAGTCAAATTCGCTCCCGGTCAGATTGTTCCAAACGGGTGGAGGAATTTATTTGGGTGCGCTGTGCTGTGGTCGAGTTAGAGTAGCCCCCGCTAACAGTCGACGAGTTCCTCTACCTGTATCAAGTTAGACCAAACTCAAATTTTTCTGGCCTATACTTCCTGAGTGTATGGAGAGGTAAAGGCGAGTCTCTGATAACCGATCCGCCTACTTCTAACAAACATTGGAAGGAGAGGTGGTTTTGGGCGTGCGGACAGTGGGAGTCGGCCGATCCGTGGCCCTATGAACCGCGAGTCTCTCATTCGTTCCAGAAAGCAGGTGACTTGGTGACTCGGCTTAATACCTTTTGTTCCTTTATATTGTCTTGCATTGATCCTGATTGAATGATGCTTTGCAGATATCTTGAAGGAGAAGGTGAAACTTGGATCCGACGCTCTAGCTCGGATCAAAGAGCTGAAGAAACTAAGTGCGGAAGACCGATCCTGAAAATTGCTCTTGCAGCCCGAGCGTCTGCACCTTGCGGGCTTAGATTCATTTGTATCCGGTAATTTCTCTCACATTGTTTCATACCCTCGGCTCCTTGTCTGACTCACATTCATTCTTCTTTTCAGATCTTCCCGAGGCTCGGTCATATCTTAGGTCGGCTTCTGATAGCATGACCGAATCTCGTCCCTCCCTAAAACCAATCTCCAAGGTAAAGGCTCCTCCTAGGTCCGCTCTCTTGTCTGGGTCTCGGCCTTTGAAGCAAAAGAAGACCGCTACAACGACAAAGGAGCCAGCTGCCCCATCTGCTCTTGTCCCTGCCGCCCTACAAGTAGTTGTGCTTTCTGACCACGATGAAAGGGCGAAGGAAGTGGAGGCGAGTCTTCCTGTGTCTCAGTCGGCTCCTGAGCCAGGACCTGTTGTAGAGGAGGTCCCAAGACAGAGAGAGGGACTATGTGGAGAATCCTCGAGAGGGGAGATGACTCAACAAGAGTTGTCACCCTTCTCCAAGGTCATCTTGGGGATGATCCCTTGGGCCATCGCTCACGGGAGCCAGAAGGACTTCGCCAGCTTCTACAACGCCCCGACTCTGCAAACTCTCGGGCATACGGAGAGGCTACTTTTTGAGGTAAAATCTTTTCATTTCATTTCTCCATTGCTGACGATTAAAGCCCATTTGACCTCGCTTCTAAAGGCGGCTGAGGAAAAACATCAGCATCTTCTTCAAGTTCACAGCACTTGCGAGAGCACTCTCGCTCGAGCTAGGGCCGACGCTGCGGCTCTCGTCCAGGAAGCACAAGAGGAGGCCCGTCGAGCCAAGGAAGCACAGGACCGAGCCGTAGACGCCTTCCTTGAGTCCTCAGAGTTTGAGGAAGAAAGGGACCGCCTTTATCAAGGTGGTTATAGGGCCTGTGTTTTGGAGATGAGGGCTGCCTTCCCTGACCTTGACCTTTTCACTTTTGAAGCAGATAGTCTTGAGGCTGAGGCTGCTGGTGCTGACGCCACTGACGAAGAAGCCCTTGCTACGGATGCCGCTGCTGACGAGGCCGGTCCGTCTGGAACTGCTTAAGGAGCGGTTTATGACCGAGGGAGAGCTTTATCTCTGTCGGATGCAGTTTTGTACTTCGCTTATATAGTTTTAATTGTGTCTGATATAGCTCGATGTAAAGTATTTAGAAACAATGGAAACTTTCAATTTTATTAAATCGACTTCGTTTACATTTTTTTTTTTACATCTTCAGCTCTGTCTTATGGGTAATAAGCCTTGAGATGCTCGGCATTCTAAGGGTGAGGCAATAGTTGCCCATTTAGGTCTTCTAGCTGATAGGTTATAGGGTGGATGGTGCTCGAGACGACATAGGGTCCTTCCCAATTGGATCCTAATGTACCCGCACCAACTCCCTTTATATTTGGGAACATTTTTCGGAGAACCATATCCCCGGCTCGAAATCGTCTGACTTTGACTCGGCTGTTGTAAAACCGAGACACTTGCCTCTATCGAACCATCAAAAATAATCGAGCTCTTTCTCTTTTCTCTTCCAACAAATCGAGCCCGAGTGACAGGAGTTCGTCATTCTCTTGTTCACTGAACGTATTGACTCGGGCCGAGCTAATACCGATCTCAACCGGGGCAACTCCTTCTGAGCTATAACAAAGGGAGAAAGGAGTTTCTCCCTTGACAGTTCGAGCTGTAGTTCGATAGGCGGATAATATATTTAGAAGTTCCTCAACCCATGCTCCTTTTGCTCCATCGAGCTTCGTTTGCAGATACTTCTTTATAATCTTCTTAACGGCCTCGACCTGTCCATTCGTCTGAGGATGATGAGGCGAGGCGTACACGTTTCGGATCCCGAGATTGTTGCACATCTCACAGAATTGTTTGTTATCGAACTGCCTTCCGTTATCGGTGATAATAGTCTGAGGTATCCCAAACCGACAGATGATATTTTTTCAAACAAAGCCTGTGATCTTCTGCTCGGTAATTTTTGCTAATGGGTCGGCTTCGGCCCACTTCGTGAAATAATCTACCGCAACCACATCATATTTAGTCTAAACCTTCCCAAGAGGGAAGGGTCCGATGATGTCGATCCCCCACTGTGCAAAGGGCTATGGTCCAGACATTGGAGTCAGTTCCTCGGGGGGTTACCTCGGGATAGCCGCAAATCGCTGACACTTGTCGCACTTTTGGACAAACCTCTTAGTATCATGTTGTATAGTCGGCCAGTAATACCCTTGCCGTAACACTTTGTTGGCGAGCGAACGTCCTCCTGAGTGGTTCCCACATATTCCTTCGTGTATCTCCCGTAAGACATAGTCGGCTTCATGAGAATCCACACATCTTAGTAAGGGAGCATAGAACCCTTTCTTGTACAGTACCCCATGTAAGATGGTGTAACGCGACGCTCGAACCTTTAGCCGCCGTGCCTCGGTATGATCTTCTGTTAGTTCTCCATCATTGAGATAACGGACGATTGGATTGAACCAAGTAGGTTCCGAGTCGATAGGAAGTATAGCCGAATCTGTCGGCTCATGTATACTCGGTTTAGCTACGTATTCGATTGATACTGACCGAGGTATGTCGTCTTCGTCGGCTGAGGCGAGCTTTGCTAACAAGTCAGCTTTGACATTGTCGGTCCTGGGTATCCGAATCACTTCGCATTTCTAGAATCTGCTGATTAATTCTTTGGCCTTCTCCATGTATGCCTTTAGTTGTTCTTTTAGGGTTTGATAAACACTAGAGACCTGAAAACATTGAGATGAGTTGCACCTAAACTTGTGGCGAGTCGAAGGTCGAGTAACAAGGCCTCGTATTCTGCTGTATTGTTAGATGCTTAGAATTCAAGTCATAAGGCATACTGCATACATGTTTGATCAGGAGTTTCCAATACTATCCCGGCCCAGCTTACCTCAGAGTTGGATGAGCCGTCGACGAATAACTTCCAAGGATCCGGGTCAGGTAATGGACCGAGAGAAGAAGAAGCTGCTACTTCAGTAACCTCTTCAGAATCAGGTATTGTGCTATGTTTGGAGGTCACTTCAACAAGGAAATCGGTGACAACTTGTCCTTTTATGGCTATCCTCGGCCTGTACTGTACGTCGAATTTGCTCAATTCGACAGCTCACTTTGTAAGTCGGTCGGAAGCCTCTGGCTTTTGAAGAATCTGGCGCAAAGGTAAGTCGGTCACAACGATGATGGTGTGAGCTTGAAAGTACGGCCGGAGTCGTCGCCAGGATACTACCAGGGTTAAGGCTACTTTCTCGAGCTGAGGATACCTTGTCTCTGTCGGTAGTAAGGCTTTGCTGACGTAATACACAGATAATTGTCTTCCTTCGCTTTCTCGTATGAGGGCCGAGCTAATCGCTGCTTCGGACACAGCCAGATATAGCAACAAAGCTTCTCCTGACTCGGGTTTGGACAACAGCGGTAGAGAGCCAAGATAAGACTTCAGTTCTTGAAATGCTTTTTCAAACTCTCCCGTTCATTCCATTGTCTGTCGTCCCTTCAATTGCTTGAAGAACGGGAGACATTTATCTGTGGCTCGGGACAGGAAGCGGTTAAGCGCGACTACCCTCCCTGTCAGCCTTTAAATGTCTTTAATTATTTTCGGAGACTCCATGTCGAGCAAAGCTTTGATTTTCTCGGGATTCACTTCGATTCCTCGCTGACTAACGAGGAAATCGAGGAATTTTCCCGAGCTTACACCAAAGGCACATTTGTTAGGATTCAACTTCATTTTGTACTTACGTAAAGTCAGGAACATTTCTTCTAGGTCCGCCATATGGTCGGTTGCGCGTACACTTTTGACGAGCATATCATCTATATACACTTCCATAGTTCGGCCGATCTGTCGAGTGAACATTTTATTCACTAACTTTTAATACGTCGCTCGGGCGTTCTTCAAACCAAATGACATCACTCGGTAACAGTAAAGGCCTTTATTGGTGATAAAGGTGGTTTTTGATTTATCAGTTTCATGCATTACAATTTGATTGTATCCTGAATAGGCATCCATAAAACTAAGCAATTCATGTCCTGCAGTACTGTCCACCAACTGATTAATGCGGGGAAGAGGGAAGTTGTCCTTGGGGCAAGCTTTGTTCAAATCTGTATAATCAATACAGAGATGCCACCCATTGGCTTTTTTCACGAGCACAACATTAGCAATCCACTCTGTATAGTATATTTCTTCAACGAATTTGGCCTTAAGGAGCATGCCGACTTCCTCTTCAATGATAGCATACCTTTCTGGGCCGAGAGGACGTCTCTTTCGTCGAATTGGCCTGTAAGTCGGGTCGATGTTGAGTCGGTGCGTTATGACCGAGGGATTGATCCCGGGCATATCTTCGTGGCTCCAAGCGAATACATCGACATACTACCGAAGCAAAGCGATCAGTTCTTCTTTAAGAGGTGAAATAAAAAACGAGCCGATTTGCACTACTTTCGACTCGTCTGTCTCGGTTAAGGGTTCCGAGACGAGTTCTTCCATCATTGAATGAGATGCAATATTTCTCTCTTTTCTTTTCTTTGGAAGGCCGGGATAACAGAAGAATCTCGAATTCTGGACGATTGATGCTTCTGGCGTGATTCTTTTGTGTATTATTAGAATCTCCACTGCCCTGATGCCCTCCGATAATCGTTTGAATTTCTTCTGTGGGCTGGTCTTCGCTTGGTCTTGCTGGAGCACCAGATCCTTCCAAATGTTCTCTAAGTTGGCCTTCTTTAATTAGCCGCTTGATTTCATCTTTCAAGTGATAGCAATCACTCATGTTGTGACCATGGTCACGAATGAGATGCAATATCAGTATTTGTTCTTATTCCGTCGATTCGGGTTTCCTCGAAGTTTTTCGGGCCAGTTGACAAAGCCCTTGTTTTTTATTTACATCAATACCTGCTCTTGAGACTTGTTCAGAGGGGTGTATGTAGAAAATCTTCTATCGGGTCATTTGCCCGACCTGCCATCGTCTCGTGCCCGATCATCTTTTCGCTTCTTCCCTCCGGCTGAGTCGGCTTCTTTCTTGGCCGACTCTTTAGCCGAGGTTTTTGCGTTTTGGACCTTCTCGCGCAGGAGTTGGGTCTCTTCAGCGTCAACATATTTTTCCAAGCGAGCCATAAATTCGCCCAAAGTCTCGAACGGATTCTTGTCCAGGGAAGCCAAAAAAGGCTTATCTCTCACCCCTTGCATGAGAGCGTTAAGCGCTGTCTCCTCCGAGTGTCTCCGAACCTGCAAAGATTCAAAGTTAAAACGCTTGATATAATTTTTCAACAGCTCTCTTTCCTTCTGAACTATGTTGTTTAGATGTGTGGGCGGCTTTAGCTTTTTCTTTCCGCCGATGAAGTTGTTGAGGAAAGCGTCACTGAGTTCAGCAAATTACTTAATTGACTTCGGTTTTAATTGTTTGAACCAAAGCCGGACTACGTCAGTTAGTGTGAGAGAGAAGGCTCGATACATAATAGCATCTGAGGCATCATGCAACTCCATATAGGTTCTGAAGCATTCGATATGCTCTGTCGGATCAGTTTTTCTGAAAAAGAGAGTTATTTGAGGTAAGCGGAACCTCTCCGGTAACCGTGCCTGCATTACTTCATCCACAAATGAAGAAGCTTTTGCCTCAGATTTTGTCGGGTTTGTGTTCCGACCGTGCTTCATGTCTGTCATCTCTCTTTTCATCTTTTTTTGAACCTCATTTTTAAAGTCTTCTATATCGACTTTCCAAAGTTCCGCACTCTCTGCCATTTCTTCTACAGGAAGCCGACTTCGCCTCCTCTGATTTATTTTATGCCGCAAATCAGAGGAAGACAAAATGTCCGTTGCAGAGCGAGCCGGCGCTGGCTGACTCGGTCCTTGATGCTGACTCGACTCTCGAGGCGACTGCGGAGTAGCAGACTGTGCTACAGATGCTGGCGGGAGAACCTGCGCTGACTCATGACGCTGCTGCATCTGCTGATTACACAGTTGCTTCAACATGTGTTTCATAACAACCATCTCGGAACGCATCTCTTGGACTTCTCGATCCCCAACTGTGCGTTCCCTCAGTTCGGCTGGCTGGTTGTCGGAGCAGATGTCGCAAGCGGTGCTACCGGAGGTACCGTTGGGGGAGTTCCCTGAGCTGTGCTGGCAGCGGTCTCCCCCGCTTCATCTTGATCCGCCTTTTTAGTTCTTGCCATTCAACAGATCGTATAAAATGGCTTTTTGCCTGTTTCCTACAGACGGCGCCAAACTGTTGGTGTATTTTTATGGGACAGCTCCCCGGGTCGGATCCTCTCCTACCTGCACAATCAGCAATGCAAAGGGGACCCTGGCTAAAGCCGGGGAACCTCCGATGCTTAAGTCAGTCTTCTGATCAATGACAAAGGGTTTTTAGAGTTTTGTATTGCGTACCTGCTTCTGTAAAGAACTTGGATATTTATAGGTCTTAAGGATCCTCATCGTACGAGGATTCGTCTCCTGATTATCCGAAGATTTAATCCTTTCAACTGATTTCGCTCAATCGCGAGAATCTTGGGATCGGATACCAGTATTTTCAGATTTTCGGGGTGGCATTTATATTCACACTGCTTTCCCCTGTCTCGGCTCGACTGTTATTGACTCTCAAAGAGTCTCGGTCGGCTTAAGCGAGTAAGTTTTCTGCCTCCTTACGGATGGAATAGTCTCGGTGTTTACTCGTCACCCTTCCTTATCCCGTGGCCGACGGAACCAACATACCATGTCGGTTTTCCTCTCTCGGTTGAACGACTTTTAACTTACTCGACCTTCTGTAGGCTTACGCAGACGCAGTTATCTCTCCGACCGAGTAACTTTAGTCGTCTTATGCTTATGCCGCTTAGCCTATCCATTATTCCCTCGGCTCCGACCGTTGTCTCGTACTCTTCAAGCAGTGCGAGCGGAGCCGACCTACTCGAAATCCGAGTCTCTAGACTTAACATATTTTTCCCCGATAGTTTCCAATGCCAAAAAGTCAAAAATCACTAGCCACATATATTTGGTTTTATACGTATGGTGCTGCATTGTACATCAAATAAATGTACCCTTGCCACCACATTCATGCAAGCGATGGATCCTTCGCTAGTCTGAACCGTCCATCATGTGGATTTCATTTATAAATTATAATTTACAAAATAAAACAAGGAATAAAAAGAAAACTCCAACCTTAAGGAATTTTTCCTTTTTTCTCATTTACTCTCTCTTTAAGAAGGGATAAGGCCTAAGATAAAGAGAGAGGTTGTAAGTGATTGATCTCTCATTCATTATTTTTTAAAAATTAAAATTTTATTTTCCCTATCCAAGCCGTCAATTGAGGTTGTTAGAAGCACCATCATAAGCTTGCTGTGGTCTAGGGAGGATGTGGGGCTACTTTGTTGTAATTTCACTATCCAACCCGTCAACCAGATGCATCACATTGAAAAATCTTTTCACCCCCAAAATCATCCGTATCCAACACTTACGTGGGCTACAGCGAGGGAACGAGCTGCTAGGTAATAACACCCTTGATTATATATAAGCAACAGGAATAGTCCCCGTGCTAATCAATGGTAAGCGTTCCTTCTCATGATGTTGCCTGTGCTGTGGCTCGTATAAGTTTTAGATTGTTCTGATTTTTGGCCTTTGGTGGTTTTCTGAGGTGATTCATCTCATGGACGGGGTGGATTCTGTGAACGAAGTACTCGAGCAAATCTGCCAGGGACCATCGTAAGCTTAGCATGGTAACATGTAGAAGTGAGGCCCACGTTACGTGTGAAGGCCATCCAACCCATCCATCATATGGCTAACCTAATTATAATCTTAAATGTTGAAATTCAGATGGATCCAAAAATCAAGTGGGCCACAACATAGGGAGCAATGTAAGATGGGAAGTCCACCTAGATTTATATGGGGGCATATCTGAATTTCGAAACAGCCTAATATTCATCCTGATCCTTCCAGACAAGATAAAGAGTCTGAATGGCATGGCTTTCACATAACAACACAGTGGCCCTCCACACAAATCAACTGTAGGCATTCCCTCCCAACTTGTTCCCTGTTGTGTGGCCCACTTGATTCATATATCATCTTGAGTTTATGGTCCTAGGGGTAACATGCATGCACTGAAGTGTACGATGGAGGGGTTGGATTTTTTATTTTTTTTTCCCCCATTCATCACGTGGGCCCGCATATCTGCCTAGTACCATTGCCACACATGGACCTGGGCTTTCATCAGATGGGCCACCATGAACATGCCCTGGTCCAGAAATTACGTTAATCCACTTATAAGGAAGCCCACGTTTGATGTTGAATATATCAGGTCCACATCTTTATCCATTTTACACATTTTTCTCAAACATGTGCCGTGCCCACTTGATGACTGGACCATCCTGATTCTTTAGCTATATTCATGGATGGCCCACGCAGTTAATGGACCCGGACCATGGTTTTTTTTATTTTTTATTTTAAACTTTCAAATCTATGACCTCTTTACTTGTATCACATATTTATTTATTTATTATTATTTTTTTAACACACACTCACGCCGTAGTGGGATTTCACCACCTATGGGTACTTGAACCCTCGACCACGTGTTGAAACTCCTGAGAGTCTACCACCGGAGTAAGAGCAAGGACCCTACGTGTATCACATTTGAAGATTCATCACGTTTGAAGATTCACAACCACGTGACAAAAAAGAAGTCGATCACTTAGATATTTCAACGTGATGTACCCATTTATAACATTAAAAGACGACTTTTGTTGGGGTTGTTGGATACTTCGATTGCCAATGATTTTTTTTTTTTTCTTGAATGTCCGGAGTTCCAAAACATGCGTATTTACATATGTAGCACATGGTTCGGTAGTTGAAAAATCAACACTGATTTCTGTCCGTTAAACAAGAAACTGAAGACAAATTAACTAACGATGTGGATTCAATGGGTGAAAGTCTTCTCATTGGATCGTGGGAATCATCCAATGATCTAGACTTTCAAAGAACCAAACCCCAAGTCAGAGTTTGGTAAACTGTCTGGATCATACCGACATTTGCCTTGTACAATTTCAATTAACAATACTTCTATTTTTATTTTTATACCCCTCTCAATAACTAAGGTTAATAGTTTGACCGGTAAATAAAAGAATGTATTTTATCATGGTCGGCTGTGTGTTCAAAAGCCCATTTGGATTGAAGGCAAATTAAGAAAATGCAAAAACAATAAAATGTAATATAAATGGAAAGTAGATTGACATTAACGCTAGGGGTAATAAATCCTTTGCACTTGTTTATTTTGCAAAAGAAAAATCTTAAAAATATGTGTTTTTCTTTGTATATGTGTCCTATGAAAAAAGAAAAAGAAAAAGAAAAAGAAAAAGAATAAAACCTATTTTCCCTCTAAAATTTCCATTTAAAATGTCATATTGGAAGTTGACTCTTTTATTGATAAGAAAAATAGAAAGGCAATTAGCTTACAGTAACATTTTCTGTTTCCAAGCAAGTACAAACATCGTGTCAAGAAACTAATCTTATATTTAGGTATGTAGACCACGTTCAATTATTATGGACCATCTAACCTTCTTAATCTCTATTATATCTAATGTCACTAATTAGAGATAATTTTTTCTATGCAACTAGCTTTTGAGTTCTAAATTTTGAATTTTCAAAAGTAGATGACATGATTTGAAAAGGAGGCCTACGGTTGAGATTTACGTGCCTGAGTCCTAATTGGTGTACATTTTACCTGCTTCATTGAGATTTTTTTTTTTTTTTTTCGCCATTTGAAAATGTTGATGAAAGTAGCCTACATACCTTTATTAGGTGTTATCGACACCCACACCAAAAGGAGCTTTGCCATGATACATTTCCAACATATTTCTATAGTATATTGCCGAGACTTTAGCCTTTGTATTTGGAATGGGTCAACGTCCAATGGTTATATCATGTCTCACGCTAGATGGAGTAGATAAAAAGAATAAAATTTCTTAAATTATGATATTTTACCTCTTAGCCTATTTGACTTTTTCTCTTTGACTTTGGACGGTCTTTGTAACCTTTAACAATTGTTGAAAAACTTCAATATGGAAGCTTTTTTAGATACCCCACTTAGATTTAATCTTGCTTAGGTGACTGCCTGATCTCCTACTTTAGGCTCATCATATAAACGGTATCCAACTGTTGATGTTCTTGCTGAGGTGATGATGTCTTTGTTTGGAGATGTATCAAAGAAGTTCCATCTTTTTTAATTATGTATGGCTACGTATACATCTATGTAGAAGCAAGGTGAAGCCTAGTTTCCTTAAGCTTTATGTTAAGTTATATATTTCTTGTGGGTGATCTGTATGAGAGAATATAGGTAGAAAGAGGGTGGATCATTTAGGGAATTTCTTGTCCACTGTAAAGTGAGAGAGAGATATAAGCCTTATTCCCTTGTTTTATGTTGTTTTCAGTGAATAAAAAAACTAGTGTTGTTACTTTGTGGACGTGGACATGTTGCGGAACCATATAAATTATTGTAACTTTGTCTTTTATTTTTTTTTTTATTTAGGTCTTTTGATTTTTTTTTAAAATCTTTTCTTTTATGGTTTTATGTTGCTTACATCAAACATATAAGCATGGCTTTTAAGAATAGTTTTAATGACTTTTAAGAATAGTTTTATGGTTTTATGTTGCTTGCATCAAACATATAAGCATGACTTTTAAGAATAGTTTTAATATAAGCATGACTTTTAAGAATAGTTTTAATGCTCTATCAAAGCATTAATTAAATGGCTCTTTTAAGAATAGTTTTAATGTATACTATCACGTGTCATGCTCTATCAAAGCATTAATTAAATGGCTCTTTTTGGTAGTATCTCTCCATGCATGTCTGTCAATTCTCTCTCTCTCTCTCTCTCTCTCTCTCTCTCTCTCTCTCCCTATGTACGTCACACGTGCCTTGCCCATGAGTAATGTTACACCTTTCATAACCATCTTTGTTGGGCCACCTGTTGAAGGTCACCACGTTTAGGAATTTTTGGTTCTGGGCCATCTACATTGAAACCTATTTTTTAAACTGTTTGTACCACTTAACCATCGGACCCAATGGTACCTATAGACTTTCACTGAAGCATTAATGCCTCAACAAGTAAAGGAGGAAATTGAAAAACTTAAGAAGTTTCTGTGTGGCTCACCTAGAAAGGCGGAATGTGCTATGCCCATGAGATAAAGAGTAATGTCGAACCGTTTTGGCAACTTTAATAACTCTCTTTTTGTTTGGCTGCCTGTTGAAGTCGCAATGTTTTGGCATTTTTGGTTCAGGAGCTATCTACGTTGAAATGTATATTTTCAAAGGTTTGGACCGCTTAACCATTGACCAAATCGTACCATACAGACTTTTGCCGGAGCATTGGTGTAATGCCTCAACAGGTGGAGTAAATTGATTAGAAAAAAGAAGGAAAAAACAGTTTCCAGACGGCACATCTAGAGAGGTGGATTGCTATTTGTTTTGGGGCACGTTTAAGACCGTGGCATGCATAACAGCTTGTGTTTTGCTGTCCACGCTTTCTTCCGCGCGCCGACCTTCTCCCTGTTGGGCATGATTTTCGCGGAAGCAGATTGTGAGATCCCCACACCACCAACCTCCTAATGTGTTGACGTGAAAAGTTGTGGGTCCCATCATGATTTAGGTGTTATACCTTAAAATCATTTAAAATTTTTTCTAGGAGTTAAAGTCTATTGATATATATTGTATACCATCCTAATATGTACCATATGCCTTCTCTTACGACTCGAGCTTTTAAGAAAGTGATTGTTTAATAGGACATTAGAGCAGAATGTCGTGTTCGAATCCTCGTAGCATGCAACAAATATGCATCCGTGATATATCAAGAAAACCAAGTCTAACTCGAAGATCCGGAAATCAAGCTGTTTATGGCATGAGTGTCTCTCCACCCTTCATACCATTGAAAACTTCTTGAGGCTACAAGCTGATATTTGTATTTTCCCTTCGTTCAGGCTTGCGACCTTAATTATGAACAAGTTAGATAGGAAATAACATTATGGTGGGCTCTAGTAAGGTTTCAATGGTGGACATCATTGTCCCAACTACCTTCTTTGTGGTGTGGTCCACTTGAGGTTTCGATCTACATCACTTTTGGGCTCATGCGCTAAAATGATCTCGCAAAATGGATGATTATTACACATACGTCATGGTGGGGCCACAAAACTTTGCCACATCAACACACCACTGAGGTCGGTGGTGGTATACCATGCAATCTACTTCTTATTTCCACTTACATCCACCGCATGGGAGCGGATTAGGTGTGACCCCTACCTCACTCAACATGGAGTGGCTTTGATGGTGGGGTACATATTGACATATGTGTAGTACAACTAATCCATTAATTTTTTTAGATCATTTTGACCAAAGTAGTCTCATGGTATAGCCAAACGCTCTAAAAATTGAGAACTTTAAAAAGGGTCCTAGCTTGTTCTTTGACAATTTTTTTCAAAAAAAAAAAAGAAAAAAAAAAGGAGATGAAATTGTCTCTGCTTGGTAAAATTGAGCGAGGCTGTAATGCCCCAAAATTCAAGGACCGAGTAAGAACTTGGCTCTTGGATTCCCGAGTGCCACGTGTACCCTAATGGGCCTCATATGCATGTAAATATGAATTTAAAGAAATCAAAGGAGGATTAAATCAATATACGGTACACTACGCCAAAATGGCAAATTTACGACGTATTACGCAAAAAACTCTTGGTTTTAAATCCATCGCTAATTGAAAAAGTCCGTCGTTCACTCGTTTTTTCCGAATATCTGGTCCAAACGTCGCGGAATTAAGAGACGGACTAAAATCTGTTGCTAATATCTGATTTACGACGGATTTTTGTCCGTCGTAACTAAGCGACGGGTTTCTAATTTGCCGGCGGAAAATGAATAGCAGCAAATTCCCACCCAATGTACAAAATGGTGGGCTTTTCAGTTGATTTTGCGACGGATCAGGTCCGTCGTAAAAGGACTTTTGCCTCAACATTATTTTTTTTTAAATTTTTTTTAAGAATATGGTGGAAAATTAAGTTTTTTTTTTTTTTTTTTTTTTTGTAGTCTAATAATTGTTTTTTAATAGAATTTCAGTGGTTCAATTGTACATATTTGTATCTAAGGTTATTTTTTAACAATTAATTGAATGCAAAAAGAAAATTTATTTTGTTTTTATATTAAATGAGTGGAATTTTTATTTTTATTTTTTAATTTAAAACTAATATTTAAATGATTTGTAATATCACATGAAAAAGAATATTGAGAAGTTTAAAAAATTTAACAATGTTTGAGAAAAAAAATTAGACTTTGAAAAAATAAAAATCTATTTTGTGGAAATAAAAAAAAATATTTAATAAAATTGATAAATTTGAAAAAAAAAAGCATTTGATTTTGAGAAAAAATAATATCCTGAAAAAGAAAATTAAAAATATTTTTAAAAATGTGAAAATTTTCACAATGTTGAAAAATGAAAATATTTTAAAAAATAAAATGAGAGTTTGAAATTTGAAAAATAAAAATAAAAAATTATAAAGTTCAATAAAAATCTACAAGTTCAAATAAAATGCTTTTAAAAAAATGGAGAACTGAAAAAGAATTGAAAATTTTAAAATAAAATGATAGTAAAAAATTGATACCTTATCAAAAAACAAACATTTTAAAATGAAAAATAAAGAATTTGTAAAATTTTGTGATTTTGAAAAATAATTTAAAATGTTAAAAATTCGAAATTAAAAGAAAAAGTTATTTATAAAAACACTAAGATTTTGAAAAAATATATATAATTTTTTTAAAAAAAATTGAAAAGTTGAAAACAACATGATGCTTTTAAAGAAAAAAATCGGCATTTTGGAATTTTTGGGAAAAAAAATTAAAACTTATGAAAATTTAAGATATTTTGAAAATAAAAATTCAAAATTTGTATTTTAATTTATTTTTTGAAATATTTTATTATAAAAATGATATTTTGTTAAAAGTTTTCAAAGAAAAATTAAGAGTAAAAAAAATACACATTTTGAAAAAAAATGTAATTTTTAAATGGAAATTGATATTTATCTGTGAAAAAAATATTTTTTAATAAATTATTAGGCACATCTACTAATTGAACATTTAACCGTTTTTGGACAATCGAATTATTCCAGGTTGAAGAGTAAATAACTTCATATGTTTAAATCAAATTTAACTCAAATTGTTGATCAATCTTGTATTCCCAATACCTTTCTCACATGTAGCTAGCTTGATTGGGGCAAGTAACTAGTCAAATTGAGGGTATTGATCAATAAAATAGAGTGAATGGACTATACATATAAAATGGGCTAAATATTATTGTCAAAATTGTGACCCAACTTATTGACCTTGCGAGAACCTACGTATTGATGTTAATAAGTTTTGTGGGCCCCATCATGATGTGTGTCGAACATCAACACCGTGCATTTAATGTGTCCCCTTTAGGTTATGAGATATCTCAAAAATCATCTGTAAACGAAACTCAGGTGGACCATACCATCTAAAACCATGTCAAGGCATCATAAAAAATATAAAAGCACTTGGTGGGGCCCACATGAGTTTTGGATGCGGCGAAAACTTGGTCTGACCCCTCATCAAAGTGGGACACACATAATGAGTGGGATGGATATGTGAATCACTTTAAGGTAAGCCCAATATATGATTATGAATGTTTTAAGGAAACCCCTCTACATTTAGGTGAGTTAGTTATTACCTTTACCAAAGTAAATTTTGTGGGGTCCACCATTATTTATTTATTTTATCCATTCTGTTTATCCACGTTAACAGATAATTTGAGGTCTAAAGAATAAAAAGGAAGCATATCCAAAGCTCAAGTGGACCACACCACAGGAAATAATGTGATTAAACCTCTACCATTGAAAATTTCTTGGAGGCCATAGAAGCTTTGGATTAAGCTGATGTTTGTGTTTTCTCTTCATTCATATATATTTGATATTATGAATAGGTTGGATGGCAAATAAACGTTACTGTGGGCCCAAGGAAGGTATCAACGGTGGAAATCATTATTCCACACTGTTTCTTGTGGTATGGTCCAGTTGAGTTTTGGATTTACTGAAATTTTGGGATCAACCCACACCATTCATCCATTTTTCGAGATCATTTTAGAGAATTATCCAAAAAATGAATCATATCCAAAGATTAAATGGGCCACGCCACCAACAAGGGGACGGATTGGACCACAATTGTTTGTAACGCCCATAAATTTGGGATCAACCCACACCGTCCATCAATTTTTGCACATCATTTTAATACTATATCACATAAATGAGGTAGATCAAAATCTCAGGTGGACCACACCATGGGAAAACAATATTGATTGAATGTGTACGGTGCTCACTGAATTCCCACTATTTCCTCTCGTGTGGTCCATTTGAATGTTGGATACACATTTTTGGTCACACATCCTAAAATGATCTTGTAAAACGGATGGACAGGGTGGATTTCTCACAAACATCTCAGTGGGCCCCACCCAACATCCTTGTGCAGGACTTCCTGTTAAAGGATTTCGCAAGAAATCCTTCCCTCTCCTGGACGCAAATCAGCTACTGACGGGTTGAGTAGCGAGACTAACATCACTAAGCTCTGTAAGCCCCATGATGATGTATTCTTTGTATCCACTCCGTCCATCTATTTGGAGAAATCATTTTAGGTAAATGGACAAAGAATGAGTCTAACCCAAACATCCAGTGGACCACACTACAGAAAAGAGTGAGAGAGTGAACCCACCATTAAAAACTTCTAGCGCCCATAAAAGTTTTCGATCAAGCCGATAATTGTGTTTTACCTTCTTTCATGTCTTTGTTAACTTGTGAACAGTTTGGATTTCAAATAAACATCATGGTCGGCCTTAGGAAGGTTTCAACGGTGGGAATCACTCTCCCCACTTTTTTCTGTCATGGGGTCTACTAAAGCTTTGGATCTGCCTCATTCTTCGGATAACACCATAATATGATATCTCCAAATGGATGGACGGTGTGGATACGACACATACATCATAATGGGTCCCACAGAACTTGGTGACCTCACTTCGCTACACAACCTGTCAGTAGCTAATCCGCATCCCCTCTCGATCTCTGTCTCGCCCTAAACCTGTCAGTAGCTAATCTGTGTCCCCTCTCTTCTCTCTCTCTCACCCTAAACCTGTCAGTAGCTAATCCGTGTCCCATCTCCTCTCTCACGCCCTAATCCTCTCTCTCTCTCTCTCTCATCCTAATCCCCTCTCCCTCCTCTCCCGCTCTCTCTCTCTCTCTCTCTCTCTCTCTCTCTCTCTCACCTTTCGTGTGTGTGTCTTTGATCCACGAACGCCCTACCGACGCACCCCGTCGCTCTCTCTGAAGCTCGGTTAACGACTATTTGTCGAACCTGAGGTATCTCTCTCTCTCTCTCAATCTCAATCCTAATTTAGGAATTTGGGAATTTAGTAATTTATGGATTTTTGATTTGATGTGGATCCTCATTTAGGGATTTGAGGATTTAAGGGCTTACAGATTTGAATGTGGACCCCGAATTGGAGTTTTTTTGATTTTACAAATTAGGGATTTGGGGGTTTTAGGATTTTTGGGATCTGAGAATTTTTGGAATTGGGGATTTCACCTTCTATGTTTTATTTATTTATTTATTGGGGATCTGGGGATTTCTGCTACTCCAATGCCGTCGAAAAGAAATGGCGCATTTGGGGACAGAGCATACATACGACGTTTGGGGAGAGAGCATACATATTCTTTCCTCAGAATGATGTTTTTTCATGGATTATGGAGAGATCTTGTCCATCTTATCTTATTACGGTTTCTTTAGGTTTTTGAAGCTATAGATTCGGATTGGAGATTAGATTTGATTTTTTTTTCTAGTATTTGGTGCAATCTGATAGGATTCCTTGCCTGATTCGATGTACTTGGTTGTAAAATGATGGAAGACGTGTTTCAGAAAATATTTGGCTGCATCACAAGTTAGAATACAGTGGTTGTAGGTGATCAGCTCTCAGAAGTTAATAAGGTGGTTTGATGTGTTTACCTTTCCTAGTTGTGGTATGACTGTAGCTTATGTGCTTTATTATAATGAATATATATGTTGTGTAGGTTATATATATGATGCCCTGTTAAGCCTGATTACCTACACCTTACAATGGTTGGTTTGGCTATTCATGAGTTTGTGGATGGTGGTTATTGCAAGCCTGGCATCATTATCATCTAAGCATGCTACCTTTTCCTGAAATGGGTGTTAGTAAACAAAGTCAATTGCATCAACCATCAATTGCAATTTCAAGATGAAATTCATACATGGGAAACTATATTTGTCCTAACAATACTTGCTTAAGAAGTTTCACTTCTGTTCTCGCCCATTGTTGTTCTAACTCTCAAGGAAGTAGTAGCATATCTCACCTGTATTTTGGAATGTGCCTATTGCATCAACCTTAGGAATTGGGAACCTTCAAACTACGTCCACAAACACCACTAATTCTAACCATTTCTGATGATAGTTTTTTTCTTAGGCCCATTGAAGTACTGTTTGATTGGTTCATGAAATCATTGAGCTCCTCATGTACATATTTCAAAGCATTGATGTTGCTGGTCAGTAAATTGTTACCATTAATCCATCCATGTAGCACGTGTATCCAATTTGGGTTTTCAAAATTGTGAGTCCCGCTATATGAAAAGTTTGAACATGCTCCAACCAATTGGTATCCATCCATCAAATGGACAGCTAAAAGTAAAAGGATCAAAGGTCCATACTCAATCAGCAAAATAAATAGTTAAGATTGCCAAATCAGTGTGATTTGAGAATGTGCTTCTCCATAATGGGACTGAGGATCCGAATGGTTGGTTTACGATGGATGAGTTGCCCCAGCCATAGTTCTAAAACTTGCTGACTCAACTTGAAACTTGGTTGACTTAAGTTGACTCGGCGAGATTTTGAGCCCATTGGAAAAATTAGTGATGGGACTGACTCTGCCTATATTTGGAGAGCCCCATTGAGTTTACTCAAATGGCTCAAAAGATCCTGCATTTGTTTACAATATTTCCCTTAAGACATTGATATTTTTTGAGCCGCAGTGGTTGATACATGTAAAAATACTAATACTCTAAACACCAGCTCTAAGACATCCAGCAGTACGGTTTCATATTGGAGTTAATTAATACTCTGGCAGTGGGTGATGGTTGATACACGGGCAAGTGGAAATTGTACATGTGGCATGCGTCAAGCATACATGAACTCAAATTAAACAGCTTAAATTATGAAACCTACTGTAACTACAAATCCCAAAAAATAACATTGATTGAACAATATTAGTGGATGCTTCTTTGCTGAAACAAGATTGTTGGAATTTTATTTTTTATTTTTCATTTTTTTTTTTGTTTTCATTTCAACCGTTGCTAGATGTGCACCAATCTGATGTTTTAGACAAGTAAATACAATTTTTAGTTCACAATACATCTCAACTTGGAGCCATAATTTGGCCAGTTCAGTTTGAATTAATCGTATGCCATGCGTACAAGTTCTCAATGCATGTGTATCATCCATAAACAGGGATAGAGTATCGATTTGGTGTAATTTTTTGTTGCATTTTCATGCATCAGTTAACTGAATTGGGAACATACAGTTAAGAGATGATTCGGCCAATTCACCCTGACTCGAGCCAGTTGTGATATATCTTCTTCAAATGACCAAATGCATGCAGTCTTCTGTTCTTCTTACCTTGGTGATTAAAAACTATACTATATGGAAATACTAACTTATGATGCTTCCCTTCAATTTGTAGGCCCATGTGAGGTACAAATTCCTTTGGTGATAATGACATCCGATGACACACATGCACGTACTTTAGAGCTTCTAGAGTCGAATTCATATTTTGGAATGAAGTCAACACAAGTGAAACTTCTTAAGTAGGTATTGTTAGGACAAATATGGTTTCCCATGTATGAATTTCATCTTGAAATTGCAATTGATGGTTGACGCAATTGACTTTGTTTACTAACACCCATTTCAGGAAAAGGTAGCATGCTTAGATGATAATGATGCCAGGCTTGCAATTGAACCTCAAAACAAATATAAAATTTAGGTCTAGCTCTTATATTGTTGTCTTTCTTGGTTTTGGTGCAAGGCATCTAAATGTGGGTGATTTTTTTTCTTTTTCTTTCTTTCTCATATTTACTTGTGTATTGGGCCATTGGATGTTCTTGCAACTGAGATTTTACATTTGTAGGATGGAACTTCTGGAGAAGATTTCAACAATGACTCAATTGATCATGAAGAAAGGCGGCTCACAGAGCTTTGGAGGGTTTTTTTTTTTTCCCTTTTTCTTTTCTTCAGGAGAAATGGTCACACGGTGGCTGTATGTGAACTATCTCAGATAACCATTTCATATTAACCAATCATGTGTAGAATATCCTATTTGGGATAAAATGATGATTACTTTGTTTGAAATTTAGGCCAATCCACTTACCATGATGAGCTAGTTTGATGGAATTTCCCCACTCTGCTTAATGTTGGTGTCTGCACTTAGCAAGCAAAAGCACATCTAAAAAGGCAAGTCAAAGCCTTCAAATAATAATGGCATATGCACGTCTTCTCTTTTTTCCAAATTGGGCCTATAACTTTGTTTCGTATATGTAATTTTATACAAAGTGATGGTGACATCAAAGCATTTAACAAGCAATGTGCATGAATATGATGTTGTGTGAATCAGTAAATAATATTAGGGTACCACATGATGCTGAAGGAACTTCCAAATCATGTACCATTCTGTTTAGTGTCCACATCAAGTGACAGGGTTTTTTCGCTTCTTAAAAATCCATTTGCTGATACATTTTTCTTTTTAAATTTTCCACTAACGTCGTTAGTACCATGCTTCCTAGTAGCTAGCTGCTTATCGCTTTTTATTGTGCTGCAGAAATGGATCGAAATTATTGGACAGGCACGCCAAAATGTTGATTTTCTAACAAATCCAGATGTGATGAAAACTGTGCTCAACATATTGCAGGTATTAAGGATGGTTATAAAGTTTGAAGGTAAAAAGAAATCAATGGCCCAAAAATGGCTTGATTTTTTTTTAAAATTAAAAAAAATTTTTTTTTTTAATTTTTTTAAAAGCGTGTTGGCCCTCGAAAAATGGCTTGTAGGTAATTGGGATTATAAGGTTGATTTAACACCATTACAGCAAGATAAAACACCCCCTCCCCCCTAATACAGTCGTCGCACATGTTTTGACATGGGCCAATATAGATCCTTATTGCGTGTCATATCATGCCGATATAGATAGCATATAGTCGTATCAGTCGATATGGTACCCTTTTTGAAAACCATGACCTGTAAGTACTAACTGCAATTTTCTCTAGGAGATTTGGCGCCCTTTGTGTGCGTAGTTGATCAATGTCTGGTTGGTTGCGCTGTTACGGATCTGGCAATTTTATTTCCTTTTATTGTCATGCGTATGGCTATTGTATCTTATACCTTGTGACTTGTGAGTATCATACACGAGTAAAATGAAGTGTCTCTACTTGGAAGACAAACACCAGTGTAGCCAGCGCACTTGGAACGTACTTCTTATCACAAATATCATTGATCTTTCTGGACATGCTTAATGTGTACAGGTATGTTATTGGTGTGAAGAGAATCTTATGACACTTGTTTGGTTCCATGGGTTTGTAGATGCTCTAGTTCTTAATAATGTGTATATTTTTTTTTGAAAAATACTAATAATGAGCATATTTTCATGACTAATGCTTGAAATAGAATGTACAATGAGCTTATATCAAAGAAATTAGCAGGAAGAGGGCCCTTTGGCTCTAAAACATCATATTTAAAACTTCTGCGGTAAGATCAATGTTTGGGAATTATTTTTTAAGGAATGATAAATGTATTATTCTGGCAGTACTAAACAAGATTTATGTCTAAACAGATTGGTTAAGCGAGAGACTCTCAAGCTAATTGAAACATTTGTGGACAAGGCTGAAGATCAACCGCAAATTGGAAAACAGTTTGTGCCACCAATGATGGACCCTGTTCTTGGGGACTATGCTAGAAATTTACCTGATGCCAGGGAGTGAAGTTTTGTCACTCTTTGCCACAATTATAAACAAGTAAGTTTAGCCATATATCATGGTTATTGTTCCTCTTCATTTTTTATTGTATGTAAAATGATATGAAGTTATATCTGTGGTGTGTATTGCTGTGTAGAAGGTCGTTTGTCTTTCGAGTTGCCAACTTTTGCATATATCAACCAAGGCCATTTCCCTCTCCTTTATTTTGAATGCTTCAATTATGGTAGCAGATGCAGTTATTGCAGTCAAATGGGTTTCCCTCCTGGAAAAATAACCTTGGACACTTATTTACTACCAAAATCTAGATAATTGCATCTGCTTCAGATGCATCTTTTTTTCATGGAGGAAGCTAATGAAGCTGCTAACTCTCAATGAAAGTAGATAGGGTTGCTCATCGTTGGAACTTTGCTACCTCTTTTGTTTATTTCCTATTTGAGTAAAAATATCAGCTCATAAAAAAGAAGAAAATAAAGTGGTTAATGTGGTACACTTGCCCTTGTTTTAACCTGGTCATAACACTACCGCCAATCATCCTCAAATGGGGTACAATCATGTTAACTTTTTTATTGGTAATTTAAGAGTTAATTACTTAGTCATTGTGAAACTAAGTAATGATTTTTTTTCCTTACTTTCTAATATTATTATTATTATTATTCGCTGAAAAATTAGATTGGCTCAGCCATGTCACATTGGACCAACCATGTACCCATGCCAAGTTTCTTTTGGTGCACTTGAGTACACAAACAAGATTGAGTTTTTAGTCCTTTGGATTCTTCCATCAAGCATCATATTCTCTTGTAAATAAATACATTTTTGCCAGATCTTTCTAGTCTTAGATTCCTAGCAGTTACTGTTTCCCACCACAATGAAACTAGTGATGTCCTGAATCCTGATACTTGGTTGGGCCCAGATAATAGATCTTGGTGGTGATGTTTACAGGTACAAGGGAGTAATGATGGAGGACGTGCCTCACATATTTGAAGCCATTTTTGAATGCACGCTTGAGGTACTTACTGTTAATATGACTGATTGAAGCATGCATACATGATACATGGTTGCACTGTTTTTTCATACTAATGTTTCTTCTCTCTTTTTTTCTTTATTTCAGATAATGAAAAATTTTGAAGATTATCTAGAGCACCACTTGAAATTCTTTTCTTTATTACGTGCAATCACTACACATTGCTTCCATACTTTGATTCACTTGTCAAGTTAGGTTAGTTAAGCTTTACATCAATGTTGCACCCATGCATATTTTTGTATGTCCATGGCATATCATGTGTGTATTTTTCTCTAAATATTCAATTGCTCCATTATTAGTTCCTCTTCCTCTTCTTCTTCTTCTTCTTCTTCTTCTTCTTCTTCTTCTTTTTTCTTTCCATTTTGGTGTATCATTTATTTATTTATTTTCTTTTGTTAATCCATACCAGCAACTTAAGCTTGTCATGGATTCTATCATATGGGCATTTCGGCACATTGAAAGGAATATTGCTGAAACCGGGCTCAACCTTTTGTTGGAGATGCTGAAGAACTTTCAGGTGTGTTTATTTCATTGTCCCATCATCTGTTCATATTATGGCCTATGCAGTTTCTTACCCTTTGGAATGTTCTTTTGATAGGTTTCCGAGTCTTATAATCAATTCCACAGGACTTACTTTCTAACAATTGTGCAAGAGATTTTTGTTGTACTGATGGACTTACTATCTAACAATAGAGCATGCCCTCACCTCGTACGTAGTATAACTCTTCTTAAATCTTGGTACCATCCTTAATTGAGCAAAGAAATTACTAACAGCTCACACGTAGCCCAATATTACTGACAAATTGGATGACAATGTTATTGTCCAAGAAGAGACTAAATGTGAACTTGTCATGTGTATATGGCGTCCAACCCATTCAACAAGCTGGTCCCATCATGAAGAACACATGTTAAAATCAGGCTGATCCACTCTTCATGTGGGCCACACCATAGAATGGATAACCACCAATCTGATCAAAAGTGTAGGCGTGACCTGCCTGATTAGTGGATTGGCCTGATTTTTGCACCATTTGTTCTTGAAGGCCAGTCCCAACTCATTAGATGGGTTGGATGCCATACGCACATGGCATGTTAACACTTAGGTGCCAGTTGGATGTTACCATTATTTTCTGGCTGATTTGGTGTGAGATCTCAAGGTAGTTAGTTTTACCCATTTTATTGTCATTTTTGCAGAAGTAACAGTTAGATGCATTCTCTGATTTCTAATTGGCAATGATGTCCTCTGATTATGCATCAGAAATTAGTGGTTTCTTTCTTGTTCACAGAACACTATTCCTAGAGCTAATCTCCAACTCTTTGTGACATTATGAGATCATATTTCCATTTTTAATTTCTTCATGCACTCAGAAAATCAGTTTGTTAATTAATTGTTTTGACAATCGCTTAACGTGAGTTCATATTTTGAAGGACTGATCTCGTGTTGAAGAGGGTGCATCCAATAGGCAGATCGTCAGCCATAGTTCTACAACTTGTTGGGTCTACCCACAACGAGGCCATAAACTCAACAAAGTGACTCATCCTAATCATATTTTCATCCAATAGGTATTCTCTTACTATAGACGTTCAATAGTAGTGTTTGTAATTATCATTTTCCTTGCTAGTGGATGGCGGAATAAGGTTCATCATAATTTTTTGAATAGGATTCTTATTAAATAATTGTGTGAATTATTTTTTGAATGACCATTAGGTGTAAGATTCAAAATTTTAAAAAAAAATCTAGAGATTTTTTTTCATTCATAGATACTTTAGCGACGGATCAAATCCGTCACTAATTTCTGAAGTCGAAAATCGACGACGGATTTGAGGTTCGTCGCTCTACTCATATTAGCGATGGACCATATCCGTCTCTAATATTTTTAATAATGACTATTTGGAGTGGGTTTTTTCGAATTTAAGCGACAGACTTTTTATCCGTCGCTATGTTGTGATGGACCTTATCCATCGCAGAATAAATGACGGATTTTATCTATCGGGACAAAAAAATGACCCAGTAAAGAGTAACAGACCAAGCAACGGGTAAAATTCGTCGTTTATTTGGTTTTACGACGGATTTGGTCCATCATAAATTCGTGATTTTGGTGTAGTGGTAACTAATCATCGATGATTTAAATATAAACCATCTACAATCCAAGTGCTACTAATAAAGTTATGAACTAGTATAAAACCTCATAATCCTAAGAAGCAAATATCCATTAGGGACCTAGTCCCTTCTTCTCATCTCTCCTAAAGAAAGTTGGGCCCTAGCCCAGACCAGACATCATCCATCGTGTTAGTAAAGTCCACCAAATGTCTGGAAGTAGGCTAACTCCCCGTCATCGTCCACACCGACATCGTCCATTGCGTCTCGCTCCAAGGTTCCTGTATTTAAGCCAGAGTCTAGTTGGTGTTTTAGAAAACTGTCCCAGAGTGGGAGTGATCAAGTTAGTGGTACCATTAGCAATAAATAGCACAAATAATCATGCATAGGATAGATTTAGCAAACAACATACATCACAGATTCCTAAATACTCTTATTAACAAAATGCATGGTTCATGATATGATGTATGCCTCTTTCCACCAACAATCACTTGAGCGACAACATCTAATAATTGCGAATGACCAACACTCCCTTAGTGTGACCTCGACTCTCTAATCACCAAAGTAATGCAATGTTACGGATCATGTTAGCCGAGTTACTTAATTAGGTTCATTCATCCAGCAGGTTGGAAAAACTGTAATACCCTTAGTAAAACGTTGCCCTAACTTGATCACGCGGCTCAGGGTAGTGGTCGATTAGCTCTCGTGATCTTTAGCCCTCGTGGGTTCGATAATCCCATAACTCTTAAGCTCATATGAAATCAATAAGGACTTTTAAGTCTAGCTCATGGTCATTATGAGGAGGTCGTCATCCCAGCATAGGCCAACAGCACGGGCACAGTGTCCCACGAGTCTTGATGGTCATTGGTTACTATAGGGAGGCTCGTCACCCCAGCGTAGGTCGACAACATAGGCATAGTGTCTCATACCACCATCCCCGGCTCATGAGTCTTGGTGCTCATTGATCACTACGGGGAGGCTCGTCACCCCAGCATAGGTTGACAACACAGGCATAATGTCCCATACCATCATCCCTGGCTCATGAGTCTTATGGACCGAATATTATAATTAATAGTGGGCGTAAAGGTCTTGGAATATCTCAGGTTCCTACATAGGCGTACGATCATGGTTAACACACAGGGATGGCCGATTGTGAATTAATATGCCCCCATAAGTCACAATGGAAACCAAATGTTCTAAGAACGATGTCTCGTGTAGTCCAACTATGAACTCCGATTCAGTTTAATTGATCGAGCCAAATTTACTTGTGGGCAGGCCCAATGGAAGGTCACCTAAGTGATTTAATTAATCGGCCGATCTATAAGGGTCTATGCACTAGATAAACAACATGTATCATCAGATTCAGAGATAATTCACATAAGGCAAGCATAATTCAACAATTCAATTACGTGGACAACAATAAACCAAATTCAGCTAAACCATATGGACCATATTTAACGTGTTTCAACATATACAACCATAAGGACAACCATACACCAATACACAACAGTTCAGTCTTTCATGGGTTAACATAAATCATGCAATTCAGTTGTTTGTAGAGGATCAAGTATGAGTAATTCAACAAATCAAAAAGTTGTCAACAATTCATGCCTTCTCTCCTAGCACATTTGACATGCAATAGTGATTCATCTGAAATTAGTAATATTTGAAAAAAATTAATTGCTTATATCCTACAAGAACATGCAGTCAATAGTTCATACATTGGGGTATTAGGGGCTCATCTCAGCAAAAGCCGACAGCACGGACACAGTGTCCCACGAGTCTTGGTGGTCATTGGTCACTATAGGGAGGCTCATCACCCCAGCGTAGGTCAACAACATGGGCATAATGTCTCATACCACCATCCCTTGCTCGTGAGTCTTGGTACTCATTGATTACTATGGGGAGGCTCGTCACCCCAGCGTAGGTTGACAACACAGGCATAATGTCCCATACCACTATCCCCAGCTCATGAGTCTTATGGGCTGAATATTATAATTAATAGTAGGCATAAAGGTCTTGGGATATCTCGGGTTCCTACATAGGCGTACGATCATGGTTAACACACAGGGATGGACGATTGTGAGTTAATATGCCCCCATAAGTCACAATGGAAACCGAGCGTTCTGAGAACGATGTCTCTTGTAATCCCACTATGACCTCCATTTCAGCTTAATTAATCGGGCCAGATTTACTTGTGGGCAGGCCCAATGGAAGGTCACCTAAGTGATTTAATTAATCGGCCGATCCATAAGGGTCTATGCACTAGATAAACAACATGTATCATCAGATTCAGAGATAATTCACATAAGGCAAGCATAATTCAGCAATTCAATTACATGGACAACAATAAACCAAATTCAGCTAAACCATATGGACCATATTTAACGTGTTTCAACATATACAACCATAAGGACAACCATGCACCAATACACAATAGTTCAGTCTTTCATGGGTCAACATAAATCATGCAATTTAGTTGTATGTAGAGGATCAAGTACGAGTAATTCAACAAATCAGCAAGTTGTCAACAATTCATGCCTTCTCTCCTAGCACATTTGACATGCAACAGTGATTCATCCGAAATCAGTAATATTTGAAAAAAATTAATTGCTTATACCCTACAAGAACATGCAGTCAACAGTTCATACATTAGGGTATTAGGGGCTCAAACCCCCTTTTCTATGAATTTGAGAAATCCCTAGTCTATAGTCCTAATCATGCACTCCCAAGGAAATTTTAGCAACATGCAATAGCAATGCACCATACACATTTACTAGACCTATGCTAGGCACGATAATCGGCCACTTAAAGGTAATGGTCCACAACTATGGTTGATTGGAAGTCGCTGAAATTGTCCTAACGTGGCCGGGTCCGTAAGCTCGACGCACCGAGGCCCTACGTTGCAAGAAAATGGTGGTAAAATGCATACATGTGGCTGGAAATTAGGGAGAAATGGGCTGAAGTTCGGTTCTCACCTTAGATTGGGCGTAGCTCGGTTCTATTGCGGTAGGATCGAGATCCGTGGGGTTACAAGGGTGTGGGTGCGAGGGAAATGTGATCCCTAAGCACTAAAGCACTCCCTCTCTTTCTCTCTCTTCTGTCTTTCCCTTTCTCTTTATTCTCTCTCTCTCTCTCTCTCAGATTTTCAGTTGTTGAAAAATCAGCAAATGAGAGAGGGTTGGGCCATATTTACCCTGGAATTAGATCCTTTAACCCAGAGTTTGATAATATACCTCCATTGGCCCTGTGGGGCCCCTTTTTGGCTATTGGGGCCACCCTGATGGGCCCCTGGCCTATCTAATTCATGGATATATAAGGTGTCTCATCGTCTGATGAAGGGCCGGGTAAAATTTGACGGTAAATGAATGCGGTGTTTTGTCATAGCAGTTCGATTTGCGATCAACGGTTATCGGCATTTGATCAACAGTCAGAATTTTTGGGCAAGGGCAGTGAAATATTTCTAGCCTTCGGTGTAAATTTAGAAGAGATCCAATGACTGAAATGTCCGGATTATCTGATCCAAGTAACAGGGCCAATTGATTTAAATTTTTATATTTTCCTTCTTTAGGCCTGGTGATTTGCGATTTCCAAGTGCTAGTTGGACAGCATGGTTTATCCATCTTTATGCATCATCGGAGCCCGTAGTCCACAGGGGAGCACAAGCCCAGTGAGGCATGTAACTTCCCAGAGTTTCGGAATTTTTGGTCCTTTCTCGGGCGGTACACGACTCATATGGACAGTCGCTAAGTGAGACTTAGCGGTCTGACCCTACGACTTGTGTTCGGCCTGAATATAATTTAATCAAGTCACATTAGTGGCTTAATCATGATTAATTTTTGGGTGATATGCCCACATGTGTGACCGAATTGTACGATCCTGCGTCAGTTTGCACGTGAGCGCCTCAGGACACTGCTCCAATTTTGGGCCGGGCATTACAATCTACCCCCTTTATAAATAAATTTCATCCTCAAAATTTGTACCTATTCATATTGATTGAGTAGGTTCAGGTAATGCTTGCGGATTTCAGCTTCAGTCTCCAAAGTGGCTTCTTCTTATCTGTGGTGTGTCCACAATACTATGACTAATGGGATTACCTTGTTTTGCAACACTTGTTCTTTCTTGTCCAGTATTCGTATGGGCTTAAGAATGTACATGGTGTTGTCCTTGAGTTCCACGTGTTCCAATCGAATGACGTGTGAGGAGTCGGGAACATACTTTTTGAGCATGGAGACATGGAACACGTTGTGTACTCCGGCGTATAAAGTGGGCAATGCCAGGCGATGTGCGACCGACCCTATACGGTCGAGAATTTGGAAAGGCCCAATGTATCGCGTGGCAAGCTTTCCTTTCTTGCTGAAACATAGAACTCTTTTTATTGGCGAAATCCTCAGGAACACATGGTCCCCTGCTTCAAATTCTAGGTCCCTACGCCTGGTGTCTGCATAGCTTTTATGTCTACTTTGGGCCATTTGGAGACGTCACTTAATGATTTCGATCTTCTTGATAGTTGTCCGCACCAAATCAGGCCCTAATAAACTCTTCTCACTAATTTCATCCCAACAGTGAGGCGCTCGGCATGGGCGCCCATATAAGGCTTCTTAAGGCGCCATGTTGATACTAGCTTGAAAGCTATTGTTGCAGGCGAATTCAGCATAAGGGAAATATTTGTCCCAACTGTCTAAGAAGTCTAGTGTACATACTCTCAACATGTCTTCTAATATGCGATTTATTCATTCTGTCTACCCTTCTGTTTGTGGGTGGAAAGAGGTACTATACTTCAACTTCACTCCCATTGCTTGTTGTACTCGGGTCCAAAACATTGAAGTGAATCGGGCATTTCGATCTGATACGAATTTTAAGGGAACACCATGGAGACAAACTATTTCTTTAATGTACAATTTGGCTAGATCGTCAGCAAAGTAAGAAGTTCGAATTGGGAGAAAATGAGCCGATTTTGTCAATCGGTCCACAATCACCCAAATTGAATTGCGTCCCTTCCTTGTCCTGGGTAAACCCGAGATGAAGTCCATGGAAATGAAATCCCATTTCCATTCAGCAAGAGGCGTAGGCTACAAGAGGCCTAGTGATTGGTAATGTTCAGCCTTGACTTGTTGGCATGTGAGACATCGAGAGACAAAATAAACTATCTATCTTTTCATGTTGTCCCACTAATAGTTTCACTTGAGGTCTCGATACATTTTGGTGCTCTTGTGATGCATTGCTAGTTTCGAGTTATGAGCCTCAGTTAGAAGTTCTTTCAATTTGGGGTGGTTTGGGACGCAAAGGCGGCCTTAGAATCATAGGCCTCCATAGGAGTTGATTCTCCATTCAGAGTCTCTTTGGACTTCTGCCAGTTCCCTCATTTTTCTCAACAATTTGTCGCCACTCTGGGCCTCGATGATTTGACTGTCAATCATCAGTTGAACGTGGACATGTGCAACAACTTCATATGGTTCTTCTATCATCAATTTTAACTTGAAGTCCCGTACAAATTCCACCATACCCCATTCTTCTACCATCAATGTGGTGGCAAATTCTAGCGCTTCTTTCAGCTCGAAGCTTCTGCCACTAGATTGGCCTTACTAGGATGGTAGGAGACATTAAATTTAAAGTTCTTTAGTGTCTCCATCTAGTGGCGTTGTCTCATATTTAAGTCCCTATGGATCAAGATGTATTTGAAACTCTTGTGATCGCAAAAGAGCTCGAATTCTTCCTCGTAGAGGTAATGTCTCTATAGCTTCAAGGCGAAGATGACTGTCGCGAATTCGAGGTTGTGAGTAGGATAATTCTCTTCATGTTTCCTTAATCGTCACGAGGCATAAGCGACCTTTGGAGTATATTAGAATGTCGTTAATAAACACGATGACAAAATGGTACAGAAATGGCCTAAAAATCCTGTTCATCATATCCATGAATACAATCGGCACATTTGTGAGTCCTAAGGGCATGACCAAGAACTCATAGTGCCCAAGGCTAGTTCTAAATGCCGTTTTCGGTATATCCTCTTCCCTAACCCGAAGCTAATGGTACCCAGATTATAAATTGATTTTCGAGAAGTACTGAGTGCCTCTCAACTGATCAAACAGATCATCAATCGTAGGTAGTGGGTATTTATTTTTCACGGTGACTTGGTTCAACCATCGATAATCAATAATTGATGTTATGGCCCAGTGTCCACGAGAAGAAAGATAGGGATACCTTGGATATGGGTCATGATTTCAAATGCTGAGGGTGTGGTCGTGACTGCATCCACACCTTCAGCAGTCAGGGCATGTACGCTGGCTTATTACGGCCTATTGGGCTGATATGTAGGCCGAGGTGACGGCCTAATTTAAGGCACCGACGACCTATGAATTTGCTGAGACGGGCCCTCGGCTCTCTGGGGAGGAGTTGGCAACGCTTGTTTGGGTGGTCGGCTTGCGTGTTGAGGGAACGCATAGCCATGAATCCTCATCTTTGAGAAGCAATACGCCTTCAAGCGCCCCACTTTTCTGCAATACCTGCAAGTATGATTGGGTCGAGTGAATGTGGGTGGAGGAGCATGCTGAGGAGGAGGACTTGGTTGTACTCTTCTTCTTGAGGTGGAGGAAGACTGTCCCACAGATCTCCCCCATGACTTGGCTTGGAGGCGCACCCGGGAGACTTGTTCTCCATCTTACTCTGATCGTAAGGACATCTCAACCAACTTGGCATAAGTCCAGATGTTCGCACAGCATATCTTAGTGTTGATTCTGGCCCTCAGTCCTTCAGAAAAATGCCTCATGCGCGTTTCTTCATCGGCAACAATCTTAGGGAGGTAGCGGGATAGTTTGGTGAACCGATTTTCATACTGGGCCACCAACATTCCCCCTTGCTGGAGGCACAGGAACTCATTCTCCTTCTCAATTCGGTATATTCGTGGGAAGTATTTTTGGAAGAAATGTGTCTCAAATTCTTCCTAGGTCCATACAAAATTTTTGGGAACAATTCAACACACTGTCTGACCATACATCAGCTTCCTTCTGAAACAGGTAGGATATCAATTCCACCTATTCCGCCTCAGAGCAATGGAGAGGTCGGATCACCTTAGTAACACAATTAAGCCAACTTTGGCTTCCTTTGGTCGATGCATACCGGCGAAGGTCGGTGGTTTAAGCCGCTGGAAGCATTCAAAGAGATTGTATGGCGCGGCCATCGTACTGGCTCAATCTAGGAATGACATGCTCATATGGTGGGCCACGGCTCCCACCAAGGTGTGCAATGATTATTGCTGCTGCTGCATGACGTACAACATCTGCTCCATTGTACCCACAGTCAGGGCTGCGTGGTATGAAGAGGTCTCGCCTCAAGTGAATGGTGCCCCTGGGAGTTGACCCGGCATGTCATTTTCTATGTTAGGTTGACTGGCTCCACCTTGGTTATCTTGTGGCTCGTTTGGGGCGGTTTGTCCACATTCATCTCTTCTGCCTAAAGCCAGGCGGATGAGGCGGCTATCGCCTTGGAGTCTCATTGTCCTGGAAGGTAAATTCTACATTATTTAGATATAAAAATATCCATACACATGACATATAATACATACAAAAATTCAGAGCAACATCACACGAGTGTCATCAATTCTCCAAATATTCCAACACATTACTCAATTAAAGGCAACCTCATGCATTTCATTAAGAAAAATTGTCACTGTTACATATGCTAGGGCATTACATGTACAATGATGGAAAATGCATGATTACCCATCAATAAGCAAAAACTTCCATAAGTATTTCCTAAGACGACCAAACTAAGCGTATCCAAGGCCATTGCAAAAGACGATAGGGATGAAAACATCTACATCATCACTCTCCTAATCCTTTGACTCAGATGAAGGTGAAGGTGTTCCCTTATCCTGCATGTAGCAGAGTTCCTTCAATATACGAGACATCTTCTTCAGCTTCTTTCTCAGATTTCTCTGGTTATCCTCGATCTTGGCAAGGTGAGAGTCAAGTGCATCATGACTCTGACCCCTGCTATGGGTTGTGGGAGGCTCCCAGTCAGTGCCTTGGGCCTCACCTTCTTCTTCGTCAAGCTCACTCTCCTCTTCCTCTTCAGTCTCTTTTTCCTCTATCTCATCCCCAAACTTCTTAAGTTGGGCTTGGTGTTTCCTGGGGCTAATTTTCATGTTGTTGAGGGTGTTCTCATCTATCATCCTGATTGGGACGACACACCCCGTAGACTGTCTATACCCACAGTTATGGGCAATTTTGCAGATTAGTCGGCTGAAGGGGAGTGATTTTTTCTCCCGATGAGACTGCACTACATTCACAATTTACATCAGTATGAGCGCAGGCAGGCATACCTTCTCTCCCTGACCCACACGGTAGATAAAGTTTACCATGAACTTAGTACATTTCATGTGATTGCTCGTCCTCGGGTACACATTGTAGGTGCATATGTGGTGAAGGATGTGGTAGTTGGGGGTCATCTCCATTAGTTTGAGGCTATTTTTAGCCGCCACTCGACTAGTCGACCACACAAGTAGCGCGTGCGGTGGTCTCTCTCCCGTCTTTCAGCGAGATTCTTCTCACTGGCATGAACAATGCCACGCTTAACCCTAAGGATACGTGCGATGACATCCACATTGATCTGAGTTTCCTGTCCACCCAGAGGGATGTAAAATTCAAGTGGATTGAGGGATGCCCTCTGTATGCGTGCGTAGAAGGTTCGTACGAGGTCCTCCCTAGGCCCAAAACTTCCCTTCAAAGATCGGACCCCATTCGTTCTCAAGAAGGTGGTCCAATAGAGGATGCCTGCCGAACAACTTCTCATCCACATGGGCCTCGAACACAATCTTGCGGTTCCTGAACCTGCCGTATTTGACGCCCGATAATAGCGCTCTTGCTGGCGGAGCGAGGGGGTCGAGATTCCTCTTGGATCTCCATTCAGTGCTCGGGTTTCCACTGACATCTTAGTTCTTCTTTGATCTCCTCTTTCGGCTCAGATCGACTTCATTGGAGGCCGTTCGTTTCTTCCCCATGAGGGAAAGAAGTATGGAAATGGAGAAGATGGATGTCACCACCTTAAAGAAAGCCATTGAAGTATAAAATCTTGGAAAAAGTAATGGATTTGAAGGAATGGAAGTTGTGGGACCCTAGAAGGAGAGTTTTCGGGTTCAAAGGAGTGAGACTGGGTAGGTATATGGAAGGTTTAGGATGATTAGGGTTGAGGATGGGTTAAGGATGAAACATGTAAGGAAGATGATGGACCTAAGAGCTTGGGAATGAAGATTTAGAAGAGGAAAAAGGTTTAGGAGGGGTTTGGAATGTAGAAAGTGATTTGGGAGGGGGGGTTTCACCTTAAAAAAGGAAAAATGGGTGTGTTTGGGGGTCCCCACATGTGGGAGGGGCCCCACATGAGCGTCGGACTGGCGGCGCCCCGCCGTCCTTTGGACATCCAGGAGGGGCGCCACGCCGCCACCTCTGTCTGTCTCTTTTGGTAGCGCACCGCCAAGGTGGCAGTGGCCAGCCACCCTTGGCCTCCATTTGCAGTCTGTGGGACCCTCTTGGTCCCCTTATATGCATTCTTTGGCCCCCAATGGTTCAGGTTTTCTCATTCGCAATCTATGGACCGTTTCATCACGTCATTTAGATCCATTTCGGGTCTAAAACCCTTCAATCGATCTAGGTGGACCTGGAGTTCTTAGGTCGATATGGGGGCCTCCTGTCTCAATTAGAACTAGGAATCGAAGGGATTCCACATCACGTCGAACTATCGAGTTTGAATGGTTAGGCCATTGTGGCCCCGCAAGTTACTTGTGCTGTTTAGTCTCGACGTTCTAAAATCGATCGACTAAGTTTGTTCGATCATGATTAGGATTGACTAGAATCATTTCTCATAGCCTAAGCATTTCTATCCTAGGCTAGTTTACAAGGTTCGACCTAACTTGTAGATGGAACCTTGGTATCCTAGTATTGTCTCTAAGTTCAATCGCTCCCTCCTAAGTCAGATTTCTTCACAATAGACCCGTCACCCTAGGCCCGATTTAATCTAAACTATTACTTTGATACCAAGTTTGTAATGCCCCAAAGTTCAAGGGTCGAGTAAGAACTCGGCTCTTGGATTCCCGAGTGCCACGTGTACCCTAACGGGACTCACATGCATGTAAATATGGATATCAAGAAGTCAAAGAAGGATTAAATCAACATAAGGTAACTAATCATCAGAGATTTAAATATAAACCATTTATAATCCAAGTGTTACTAATAAAGTTATGAACCAGTATAAAACATCATAATCCCAAGAAACAAATATTTATTAGGGACTTAGTCCTATCTTCTCGTCTCTCCTAAAGAAAGTTAGGCCCTGGCCCAGACCCGAGATCATCCTTCGCGCTAGTAAGGTCCGAAAAATGTCTGGAAGTACGCTAACTCCTCGTTGTCATCCACACCGACATTGTCCAATCCATCTCATCCAAGGTTTCTGCATCTATGCCAAAGTTTGGTTGGTATTTTAGAACACCGTCCCAGAGTGGGAGTGAGTGATCAACTCAATGGTACCATTAGTAATAAATAGCACAAATAATCATGCATAGAATAGATTTAACAAACAACATACATCACAGATTCCTAAATACTCTTGTTAATAAAATGCATGGTTCATGATATGATGCATGCCTCTTTCCACCAACAATCACTCGAGCGAAAACATCTAATGATTACGAATGACCAATACTCCCTTAATGTGACCTCGACTCCCTAATCACCAAAGTAATGCAATGTTATGGATCATGTTAGCCGAGTTGATTAATTAGGTTCATTCATCCAGTAGGTTGGAAAAACCGTAATATCCTTAGTAAAACATTGCCCTAACTTGATCATGTGGCTCAGGGTAGTGGCCGATTGGTTCTTGTGATCCTTAGCCCTTGTGGGTTCGATAATCCCATAGCTCTTAAGCTCATATGAAATCAATTAGGACTTTCAAGTCTAGCTCACAGTCACTATGGGGAGGTCATCACCCCATCATAGGCTGACAGCATAGGCATAGTGTTTCATACCACCGTCCCTGGCTCACGAGTCTTGGTGCTCATTGGTCACTACGGGGAGACTTGTCACTCCAACGTATGCCGACAGCACGGGCATAGTGTCTCATACCACCATCTCTGGCTCACGAATCTTAGTACTCACTGGTCACTACTGGGAGGCTCATCACCCTAGCGTAGGCCAACAGCATGGGCATAGTGTCCCATACCACCATCCCTAACTCACGAGTCTTGTGGGCCAAATATTATAATTAAAAGTGGGCGCAAAGGTCTTAGGATATCTCGGGTTCCTACATAAGGATGCGATCATGGTTAACACACGGGGATGGCTGATTGTGAGTCAATATGCCCCTATAAGTCGCACCCTAAACCGAACGGTTTGAGAATAATGTATCGTGCAGTCCAACTACAACTGTCGACTCATAGCTTAACTGATTGGGCCATATTTACTCATGTGCAAGCCCAACGGAAGGTCGCCTAAGTGATTTAATTAATCGGTCAATCCATAAGGGTCTATGCACTAGATAAACATATTTATCATCAGATTTGGAGATAATTCACATAGGCAAGCATAATTTAGTAATTCAACTACATTGACAACAATAAACCAAATTCAGCTAAACCATATGGACCATATTCAACATGTTTCAACATATACAGCCATAAGGAAAACCATGCACCAATACACAACGGTTCGGTCTTTCTTGGGTCAGCATAAATCATGCAATTCAGTTGTATATAGAGGATCAAGTACGAGTAATTCAACAAATCAGCAAGTTGTCAACAATTCATACCTTCTCTCCTAGCACATTTGACATGCAATAGTGATTCATCGAAAATCAGTAATATTTGGAGAAAATTAATTACTTATACCCTACAATAACATGCAATGAATAGTTCATACATTGGGGTATTAGGGGCTCAAATCCCCTTTTCCATGAATTTAAGATATCCCTAGTCTATAGTCCCATTCATGCACTCCTAAGAAAATTTCAGCAATATGCAATAGCAATGCACCATACACATTTACTAGTCCTATGCTAGGCATGGTAATCGGCCATCTAAAGGTAATGGACCGCACTTATGGTTGACCGAAATTCAGTGAAATCATCCTAACGTTGCCGGGTCCGTAAGCTCGACGCGTTGGGGCCCTGCATTGCAAGAAAACAGCGGTAAGATGCATGCATGTGGCTGTAAATTAGGGAGAAATGGGCTGAAGTTCAGTTCTCAGCTTAAATCGAGCGTAACTTGGTTCTATGATGGTAGGATTGAGATCCGAGGGGTTGCAAGGGTGTGGGTGCGGGGGAAATGCGATCCCCAAGCACCAAAGCACTCCCTTCCTCTCTCTCTCTCTCTCTCTCTCTCTCTCTCTCTTTCTCTTCTGTCTTTCCCTTTCTCTCTATTCTCTCTCTCTCTCTCTCTCTCTCTCTCTCTCTCTCCATCTCTCAGATTTTTAGTTGTTGAAAAATCAGCAAATGAGAGAGGGTTGGGCCATATATACCCTAGAATTAGATCCTTTAACCCAGAGTTTGATAACATGCCTCCATTGGCCTTGTGGGGCCCATTTTTGGCTATTGGGGCCACCCTGATAAGCCCTGGGCCATCCAATTCATAGATAAGGTGTCTCATGACCCGATAAAGGGTCGGGTAAAATTTGATGGCAAATGGATGCGGGGTTTTGTCACAGCGATCCGATTTACGAGCAACAGTCAGAATTTGTAGGCGAGGGCAGTGAAATATTTCTAGCCTTCAGTGTAAATTTAGAAGAGATCCGACAGTTGGAATGCCAGGATTATCTAATCTAAGTAATAAGGTTAATTGATTTAAATTTTTAGGTTTTCATTCTTTAGGCCTGATGATTCACGATTTCCAAGTGCTGGTTGGACGACATAGTTTATTTATCTTTGGGGATCATTTGAGCCTGTTTTTCAAGGTGGACCACAAGCCCAGTGAGGCATGTAACTTCCTAGAGTTTTGAAATTTTTGGTCCTTCCTCAGGAGATACACGGCTCGTACGGACAATCGGCAAGTGAGACTTGGCCATCTAACCCTATGGCCCGTGTTCGTCTTGAATATAATTTGATCAAGTCACATTAGTGGCTTAATCATGATTAATTTACGAGTGTTAAGCCCACACATGTGACCAAATTGTACGGTCCTACGTCAATTCGCACGTGAGCGCCTCGGGACAGTGCTCCAGTTTTGGGCCGGGCGTTACAGAGGTAGTGGGTGATACGATCTATATATGTAAAAGTTTAATTAGTGGAGCTAAGGAATGAATTGCTGTCAAAGGGGGAATGAGTGAATAGGACCAGTTAAAAATTATGTCAATTTAGAGCACAATTGACTACTTAAACTAATATGCCAATTTAAACTAAGAAGGAAATTTACATTAAGGCTTCCAAGTCAATAGTAGGTCCAATCACATAGATTATAAATAATCTACCAATTAAGCAACTAGTGTATAAATATAGTGAGCTTGTATGTGCTTACAAGTTAAGAACTTAGTATACAATTCAATAAAGCATTCATACGATTTAACTAAACAATACATAAGTAAGAATAGAATTGCAAACATCAATCCCAAACACAAGCATATATTATGGTTCAATTTTCTTACTCCACTCCTAGTGGACGCAGTCTCCTTGAGTGTATCGGTATTTACTATCTTTTGAGTTTTCAACAGGTTCACCCCTAACATTTATATCCCTATATAAGGACCTAAACGTACACGCCCGTCAGAGGTTCCCTTGGAGACTTAGTTGGTTTTCTATCGGCTAACCAACAACCTCTGTCCTAATTTAAGGTCTTGCATTTACACTAGCTGAAGGCTCCTACAAAGACTAACATGCATACACTCGTGTTCAATGAATTTGTCCTAACACAAGAGCCTGAGTCCTATAAAAGAACTTATTCGAGTTTGAGTTTCAAACTCTTACATTTAATCCTACACGAGGAAAGAGTGTATGAGCTTCAAATTGATAACCTTATTTGTAAGATTGAGCCCCGTTATTGTACATTTCTTGAATTTCTTCTTCAAAGCTCTTCAGTGTTTGAATCTACTTCTCAATTACTTCTCTAATCATTAATGTTGATGCTTCAGCTCCTACGATCAATCGCCTTGCATATGATGCCTAGATGAGGTGATCAAGGTGGATGAAGGATGATAGAATCTCCTACACAACTAATAAGAAGTTGAAATTCTAGAGGATTCACCTCGATGGACACTCTAAAGGTTAATAAATATTAGGATTTACCAATAGAATTAATGTCTAAACTTTAGATATAGCTTGAGACCATATTATTTTTATAAAAGAGTTTGAAATACTCATTAGAGTGAAGAATCACTAAAAAGAGAGCATGTATCTCATTACGATAGATCATATGAGGTTTGATAGAGCTTGAAAGACACTAGAGTTTCTAAAATGCCAAAATCCATCCACTGCACAAAGATTTGAATGCAATATTTATAAAGAAAAGGCTCCAATGGATCGATTGACTGAGTGTCATCGATCAATCAAGCTCCATTTAAATAGTCTAGTGAACTCACTAGACATTTTTGGTGATGTTCGATTGATAGAGCGATCGATCAAAGAAGTGTTCGAAGTCACATATGAGTTGGCTTGTTTGTGCAATCTGTTTTCTAAGAATTCGGGACCTTTATAACTAATCTAAGCTTGTTTTAAATGAGCTTTTAAGGCTATGTGGTGATCAAATAAGGTTTTTCTATAAAGGTTAGGATTATTTAGAGGTTAAAGTTGTTTTAGGTCAAGGTTAGGATCACTGAGACACCTCAATGTACCTATTCTTCACATCTTTGATGCTCCAAGTTTTCATGTGTCTTCAGTCTTCAGCTTCAAAGGGCTCAACCTACATATTGACACATAGATACATGTGATTAACAAACAAGTGCGCAAATAAGTGTATTATTAACCATGTGTTAAAGGTTAAGGTTGTCAAAGTCTAGGTCGTGGTTGTCATGTGTTTAGGATCCAAGTTTTCATGTGTTAAGGGTCTAGTTTGTTGTTATTATTATGTCTTAAGGGTCGATGTTGTCATGAGTTAGTTTATATTGTCATATGTTAAGAGTTGTGGGGCCCATCGTGGGATATATGTCAAATCCACTCTGTCCAATGGATTCTGAATTTAATTTAATGTCATGGGCCAAAGAACGAGTTACATCAGCAAACTCTATGGCCCTCGAGAAGTTCTAAATAGTAGGTTTTCAATCTCATTACCTTTTGTGGTGTGGTCCACTTGAGCCTTTGATATGCCTCATTTTTGTGCTCATGCCATAAAATGATATTTTAAAATAGACGGGTAACGTGTTTAAAATACATACATCATAGTGGGACCCATAGGACTATTCATCTCTAGTTAGGTCTACCCAATCTACATAACGTCCCATCATGTTAACACAGATTTCGAGCAAAAGCCTTTTGTAGGAAGTTCCTGCCATTGGAAGTTATGTTAGGCCCACCGTGATGTTTGTGGGAAATCCACTCCATCAATCTATTTTAGAAGATCATGGTAAGACATGACACCAAAATTAGACAGATCTGAAACTCAAGTGGGCCACATGACTAGAAATAGTAGAAAGTGATTGCCTACCATTCAAACATTTCTAGGCTCCATGGTGATGTTTATATGTAATCTAAACCGTTCATAAAGTGGCCCAAATGCTCACAAGGTCCTTACTATGAGAATGAACTGAAAGAATAAAAATATTAGACTGATCTGAAGCTTCTACAGCCTCATGAATGTTTTAAACGTGGGCATACGATTTGTATTGTTTTTTGTTATGTGGCCCCACTTGAGCTTTGAATTTGCCTCATTTTTAGGCTCATGTCGTAAAATGATTCGGAAAAACATGTTAATGGTGTGGATTTCTCACAAACACTATTATGAGCCTTATAGTGTTTACCCCATCTGAATCCCTCTTACCATCAAGTGCTGGGCTCAATGCAAAGGGTATTCAGGGGCAATGTTGTCTTAAAATTTTTGAAAAAGCTGCTGGGAGCTACTGTCGAATTTTTTTAAGAGTTCCAATATTTTTTGGGGGTGTTGGGCATTACTACGAGGCTACTTTGGTCAAAATCCCTTTTAAAGGATGATACTAAAAGCCAAGCAAATTTAAATCTCAGGTGGACATGAAATTGTACATGGTGGTGGGGGATATGCTATGCACAAAAGCTTGGTGGAGCTATAGAATGAAGGTTGTATCGTGTGGGGGGGGGGGGGGGGGGGGGGGTGATTAGGTCAAATTAAAATTTTATGTATATTAAATACATAATTATTTAAACTAATTTTTAATTAAACTAAGGTAATTAACTTTAAGGCTTCCAAGACAATAAAGGGTCCAATAATATAGACTACAAAAGATGCGATATGATAAGCAACTAGTTTAAGCAAGATGTATACCTGTGTGCGGAATGTATTAATTTTCAACTCCTAGCATTTATCTAATCATGCATACATATAGTTCATCAATCAATCACATAAGTATAATTTTAAAAAGTGTTCAAATGACAATTCCAAACACAACTTGTATAGTAATTCGTTTTCCCTACTCCACTCCCAGTAGACACACTTAACCCGTGAGTGTACTAGATTTCATTGTAAAAGGTTTTAAATTAGGTTCACTTCTAACCTCTATAATCTTACACAATGATCAACTTTCTCGCAGACTTACGTGGTTTTCTATAAGTTGGCTAATGACCGCGGTCCTACATAAGAACCTACACATACACACCTGTGTTTGTGGCCTAAATAATGACCTGATTTAGGTCCTATACAAGAACTAATGTACTACACAAAAACCTAATTGAGTTTGGTAACTAAACTTTTACACTTAATCATATACAAGGATGAACTGTACATGCACTCCACAAATGACAACCTTACTTGTTAGATAGTGGTGGACCTGATCAATGGGAAAGCTCATCTGGCCTGGTGTTGGAGGCATTGGATAAATAAAATTACTAAACTAAAGCAAAGAGGGTAGTTCTCGGTTGACCATGTCTTCAGAGAAGGGAACTCTCCGACAGATGGATTAACTCGGATGTGGGATGTGCGAGTCAATCTTTTTCCCACTCCAGGAGCCTATCAGACCTCCCGACTTCGATTAGGGGTTCAATCTTCCTAGATAAAGTGGGGTTGGGCACCGACAGGTTAGTCAAGAAGGCTTATTTTTGCTCGAGTTGTGTATAGGCTGAGTTAGTTTAGGTTTTATGATAGGTTTTCTAGGGGTAGTTTTGGCCGAGAAAGCCCAAATTTCTCCAGGTTTTGTATAGTTTATACTCGAATGAAATCCTTAAGAAGTTTATTTATTTATTCATTTTATTTTAAATTTATTTTAAAATTTAAGATTGAGTCTCATTATGTGTCTTCAGTCTTTAGCTCCCAAAGACTCAACTAACTCCCTTACACACAATGCATGTGATTGACAAACAATGTGCACTAATAGGACACATTATAGGAAATCGTGGTAATTGACTGATAAAAACTTCTTGTGGGTTACAAAGTTTTGGACCAAGCTAATATATATATGAGTTGCTGTTTTGTTTATGAGTTACAAGGTAGTATGCCATGGTATTTTGGTCATTTCAATGAATGAATCTACCATGCAAGGGTAATACATGCTAATATATATATATATATATATATATATATATATACCATGGCATACAAAGTTTTGGATCAAGCTAATATATATATATATATATATATATATATATATATATATATATATATATATATATATATATATATATATATATATATATATTCCTCCTTTCATTTATGTTTTTGTGACCTTATTAACAGGTTAGATGACAAATAAACATTACCGTGGCCCTATGGGCCCTAGGAAGTTTTAAATGGTGGACATAAAATCCCACTACTTTGTATAGTGTGACCCACCCTAGATTTGTATCTGCTTCAATTTTCGGTTCATGCCCTAAAATGAACTGCAAACATATGGAAGACATGGGCATGCTACACATACCTCAAGTTGGGCCCCATGGTCAAGGCTGCATCATGTTTTGTGAGGCCGGAGCCGCACCTAATTTGCTCCCCCACCGCCTAAGTTAATTGGAACTGGTTAATTGGGTTTGCCCTGACGTGGATGGTTGCCATGACCAAAAAGTGACACTCATCCAACGGTTATAGTAAATCTTTAGTTAGTCATTTTCAGTTCGATATGGGAGGACTAAAAAATTATGGTTAGATGGAAGAATACCCAACAGCTCATAGTCAGCAGCATCAAGCCCCTCGTCTGATTGGTAAATGACTTTTAGTATACAGTTAACCAATGGTAAGCCCAATAGATGAATTGTCTGGATCACAAAGAAGTACACCATGTTTTTCGTAGCATGCTTGACAAGTTGGGAAATAAATTAGATGGATTTGCAAGAGGTGCACCATAATCCTGACTTTAGGGCATGTTTGGATATGAGATAACATATGAAAAACTAGGGTAATGGCAAAGGTAAGGGGAGTTATTGTCTACTCTTAGCCTCTATGGTAGGATCAGCCAAACAAACAGGCTCGGGAGAGGCAGTGGTTTATCCTATGGCAGATGACAGCGGAGTTCCACTTCGTTATCTCCAACTCTTTGACTTCTTTAAAAAGAATATGAAAATTTAGACCTTCCTAATGCGGGGAAGGGTGTGATGTGGAAGATCACCGCCTACCTCAAGTATGCAAAATCTTAAATCTACAAGAAAGAGAGAAATTTTCAGAATTTATTAATCAATAATACTTGGATTTCCTGATTACATCACTTATAAAGAAAAAGGAAACTCTAATTAAGAGTCTTAATTTAACAAAAGTGAAACTTGAAATAGTAAATTTTACTAAAAATAGGAAGTCATAATCTAATCGTGCTGGATGGTTCCTGGCATGATTAGACGCATTTTTTAAGAAGACAATATGTGCTAAAACTTTAAAATAAAAGAGATACGTCCAATTTAAAACTTATTAAAAGTAATAAGTTCTCTAAAATTGTGATTTTGAATTAGAAAAAAGTGTTTTCTTGCGAATTGGAGCAAAGTGGTTGGTTGATTGATGGCCTATTCTAGTCAAAATTCATAAGTCATGCGTCCCACAATGATATTCAAATCAAAAGTTATAGTTGATTTATGATTCACACTTCGAATTAAAATTTCTCACAACCTTAAATGAATTTCTTCGATCTGGACAAGCCTAGGGGCTGATTATGTCATGCCCTATACGTAGGACTAGGCCTGGATCCTGTGGACTACGTCTGCATTCGTTCCAGCTACTTTTGGTCTAGCTGTGTCACCTCTCCATCACTTCCACTCAAATTATCCCTTTTTAAGAGGGATGAATAGGTTTTCCATTGATGTGATTTCTTCCCCCTAATATCTAGATAATAATAAAAAGGATAGATTCCACACAATCACTAGTACGTCTAAAATAAAAATTTGGATTCTTTAGCATAATAAACCAGATACCCATTGCAAAAAAAAAAAAAAAAAAAGGAAATTTCACTTTTTTTTTTTTTACACACGCGCACACACCCCACACACTCACGCCACACACACACACACACACACACACACTCCCCACACGCACGCCGTGGGATTTCACCACCGTGGGTACTCGAACCCTTGACCCGGTGTTGAAACTACATGGAGTCTACCACCCGGGTAAAGAAATTTCACTTACTATCCAAAATAAGATTCCTAAAATTAAAACCTATGTTTCATGGTGCCTTTGAAATTATCACCACACATTGATTGATATTTACAGTCCCACGCCAAGGATTCCTCCATTCCAAACATGCACTTAACCAACTCAAACATTAAGTGTCATTCAATTCCCCAGGAAAATAAGGAGAGGTAACAATAAAAAATAATAATAACAATGGTTTTATCTAGTGCACTAGTAACGCGTTGATGTGCATCTCTAAGACATGACGGCAGGAAAAAATAAATATAAAAAACCCGTAGGTATTACAAATATTTTATTATCAGTTGCTAGGAAACCCGGACAGGAGACACCATTCATATTGCATCACTGTAGTCCTCGTGGGAAGAAAAGAGAGCAAAAGTCATGCTCCAATCGGTAGAAACCATGGGTGGGACCCCTTTTTGTGTTGCCAAGTTCTAAAGTACTGAATAAAAAATTGAGTGTAGGGCTACAAATGCTCCAGGAGAAGAAAACTCAACATTCTGGATAGAACCATCCAGGCCATCCGGGCCTTACCTATTCAAAATCCAGGCTGTTTCTAACCGGCCGCAGCTTGCAAGTTACAAAACAAGGGCCAGAGAATTGTTGGATAATATGTTGAATTAAATAGACTATAAAATCGAGAACCAAAAAGGAAAATAAATTTAGAGAAAGAAAAACTTATTGAATTGAGTCGAGGCGTGACTGAGTCACTCGGCTTGAAATCGAATTTGCTCCCCTTGGACAGCGTCCCAAGTGCAACAGGTTTCCAGAGCAATCGACCTCCAGGATACAACGACTATGACCCGGTCCCAGCGGTGCACTCACTGTACACGGGCTCGAACCACTTGCAGTTTAATCCGAAAGTGCTGAGTTGACTCAGCAATGAACTCAGTAACAAAACCGTATCAGAGAGAGTTTTATAAGGCAGAAAATTTTTCGTATGTTGAAACTGTAATCGGAAGTCTTTATATAGACTTCGAAATGGTGCATAAGCACTCTTTACAAAAGGTTATGTCCGTTGGGTTTAAACCCAACAGGGGCGACCATCCGGAAGGGAAGCATCTCTCTGGTTTAAAAAATGAAAAGGCGCAAGTGCGAGTACACTCTCGCACATACAGTCCTGCGAGTACCCATACACACACACCCACGCGAGTACACTTATACCGCACCCGCACCCGCACCCGCGCCCAGTCCAGCCTGTCCCGTCCCGTCGCGTCGCGCACGCGGACGCGGACACGGACTCGGACTCGGACTCGGCTCGGCTCGGCTCGGCACGGCACGGCTCGGCTCGGCGCGCGCGCGCGTGTGTGGTTAATGGCATAGATTAGAGCTATTGGCATAGCCCCCCCACAGGACCAAATTCACATGCCCCCTGAAAGGGGCTCAAGCCCTAGGCAAAAAGTCTATCATATAAACAAGAGAATTTCTCTTGTCAAATCCGATGTGGGACAAAACCAACACCTCAAAAACACCAAAATTTAAATGTGGAGGGAAAACACCGAAATTTGAAAATTCAAATTTTTAATATTATTTTAAAACAAATACAACAATCCCCCACATGTTTTAAAATAAAATGCTTTCGGATTAAAGCGAAATAGTTGTGCAATGGTGCCGGTGTCACCATAGACTTGAACCGACATTAGAGTAAGCAAGACAGGTCTACAGGAATCAGGTGACACCATAGTCTTGAATCTGAATCCTTTTAATGTAGATCGCAAGTACATGCCACTCACACAACTCTTCCTCTGCAAGTGATTCTGTGGTTCGGTGCGTTTCGGCCATACACCATTACCTAGATTTCATGAGTGCTCTAGAGAATTCGCCTAGATTCTCATAGGAAGCGGCCTCCACCTCCACACCCATATAGGTGAATTCCATTAAGTGTATGCAGCAACTGTATACACCACCAAATATATGGCTATGGATCCATTAAGAGTTCTAAAAACTCATCCTTCTGCGTTGCTGCTCGCACTGTACACCATAGAAGGGGCTCATATAACTCAGTGCAATCGTCTACCTCGTGTCTTGTTGTTTACCCATTGAACCTATCTCATGGGATCTCCACTTGTATAGGTTGGGTTACCGACACTGGCAGCTCATATATTAGGCTCAGCCCCATTCCCTTCGATGTATCATTGACTAACTTTTTGGATAGTCCTTTAGTCAGAGGATCTTCTAGATTCTTTTCTGACCTCACAAAGTCAATAGATATGACTCCATCACGCAACATATGTTTCACTATGTTGTGTCTGAGTCTAATATGCCTGTTTTTTCCATTATATATTTTACTTTTTGCTTTCGCTATAGCTGCTTGACAGTCACAATGAATAGACACGGCCGTACAGGCTTTGGCCACAATGGTATATTAGCTAAGAGATTTCTAAGCCATTCAGCTTCTGATCCAGCCTTTTCTAAGGCAATAAACTCGGATTCCATAGTCGACCGAGCAATACATGTCTGCTTGGTGGACTTCCAAGAGACTGCTCCTCCACCCAAAGTGAAGACATATCCACTAGTGGATTTTGTCTCATCTGAATCACTGATCCAGTTAGCATCACTATATCCTTCTAATACAGTAGGATAACCATTATAATGTAAACCATATGTCATATTACCTTTTAGGTATCGCAAAATTCTAGACAATGCATACCAATGTTCTTTTCCAAGGTTATGTGTATATCTACTTAGCCTTCCTACTGCAAAAGCTATGTCAGGTCTAGTGCAGTTTGTTAGATACATGAGGCTACCAATTATTTTGAAATATTCCAATTGAGACACACTATTTTCTGTATTCTTCATGAGAGTCACACTATAATCATAAGGAGTACTGACAGGTAAACAGTCAAAATGGTTAAACTTTCTCAATATCTTCTCAATGTAATGAGATGTGATAATATAATAACACCATTTTTCCTGGTTACTTTAATACCCAAGATTACACTTGCCTCTCCTAAGTCTTTCATGTCAAACTTAGATGACAAGAATTTCTTAGTTGTATTAACTAATTTAATATTAGTTCCAAAAATAAGCATGTCATCAACATAAAGACATATAATAACATAATCATTTCCAGAAATTTTACTATATACACATCTATCTACATCATTTATATGATAACCATTTGATTTTAAAACACCATCAAATTTTTCATGCCATTGTTTAGGAGCCTGTTTTAAACCATATAGTGATTTAATTAGTCTACATACTTTATTTTCTTTACCTAATATCTTATAACCCTCAGGTTGCTCCATATATATTTCTTCTTCTAAGTCTCCATTTAGGAAAGCAGTCTTAACATCCATCTGGTGTACCACTAGTTTATATATGGAAGCTATCGCTATTAAGACTCTAATAGTTGTAATCCTAGTTACAGGGAAATATGTATCAAAATAATCTATTCCTTCCTTTTGTTTAAAGCCTTTCGCTACCAACCTAGCCTTAAACTTATCGATAGTTCCATCTGGTTTTAGTTTCTTTCTAAACACCCATTTGCAGCCTATTGGTTTGTTACCAGGTGGTAGGTCTACAAGTTCCCAAGTATTATTAGATATAATAGATTCTAACTCATCATTTATTGCTTCCTTCCAAAAGGTTGCATCTGGAGAGTTAATAGCTTCTATATAAGTTGTAGGATCATCTTCTACTAAGAATGTGAAAAAACCATCTCCTAGGTTAGTTTCTTTTCTAACTCTAATACTTTTTCTTGGTTGTATCTCTTCTACTACTTTCTCGTAAGTATTTTTACTAGTATACGCAATATCTGATTCATTAACTTTTTCTATTCCTATAGATTTAGATTTCATAGGGAATACGTTCTCAAAGAACTCTGCATCCCTAGCTTCTATAATTGTATTGGGATCTAGAATATTATCCTTAGTTTTTAAAACTAGAAACCTATAGGCCGCACTGTTTTGTGCATACCCTATAAATACACAATCGGTCGTTTTAGGACCTAATTTTCTTTTCTTAGTTTCAGGTAATCCTACTTTAGCAAGACACCCCCACACTTTAATATATTTATAACTAGGAATATGATTCTTCCAAAGTTCATATGGTGTTTGTTCAGAAGATTTAGATGGAATCCTGTTTAGGATATAACAAGCAGACAGAATTGCTTCTCCCCACATATTTGAGGGTAAGCCTGAACTATTTAACATGGCATTCATCATTTCTTTTAAAGTTCTGTTCTTACGTTCTGCTATTCCATTTTGTTCTGGTGTATAAGGAGTTGTAGTTTCGTGAATTATTCCATTCTTTTCACATAATTCTCTAAATTGAGAAGATTCAAATTCACCTCCTCTATCTGTTCTAAGTCTTTTAATTTTTATATTTAATTAATTTTCAACTTCAATTTTGTATTTATAAAAAGCATCTAAAGCTTCATCTTTGTTCCTTAATAGATATACTCTAGTGAACCTAGAGTAGTCATCTACAAAAGTTATATAATATCTTTTTCCTCCTCTAGACATGTGATTTCTAAAATCACCTAAATCACTATGTATCAACTCTAATAGAACAGATGATCTTTCTATTTGTTTAAAGGGTTTTCTAATAAATTTTGATTCTATACATGTTTCACATTTTTCAAACTCTTCATTAGATATATTAGGTAATAAACCTAATCTTTTCATTTTCTTTAAAGATGCCACATTCACATGACCTAATCTATTATGCCATAGATAAAAAGGTTCAACGATATAAATAGAACTAGATGTTTTCTTATTATCATTGGATACATTTACAATGAATAAACCATCGCTACAGTACCCCTTACCAACAAAGGTTCCATTTTTAGTCATTACAAGCTTATCTAAATCAAATACTAATTTGACACCAGCCTTATTGAGGAGCGAACCAGAGACCAAGTTTCTTCTAATGTCAGGCACATGGAGGACATCATTTAACATTAGAGTCTTTCCAGAAGTGAGTTTCAGAAGTACTTTCCCTTTCCCTACAACTGGAGACGTTCTAGCATTTCCCATGAACACCTGTTCATCATCTCCTGATACTTAGTAGGAGGTAAACATGCTACGATCCTTGCACACGTGTCTAGTTGCACCAGTATCTAGCACCCACTCTAAGTTGTTTACAAGGAAGACTTCTGACACCACAGCCACTACTATGTCAGACTTATTGCCTGTTTCTGTAAGATTAGCTTGCGGCTTATATTTATTTTTCTTAAGCCTGCAGGTTTTAACATGATGCCCAGGCTTTCCACAGTTGTAGCAGTTTCCCTTTTTCTTGAATTGATTGTTTGCATTCTTCTTTTTGAGCCTACATTCATTTGCATAATGTCCAGGTTTGCCACAGTTATGACAGTTGCCCTTTTTCTTATTATTTGTCCGACTTGATTCCACAAGATTCGCTTTTAAATCTATCTCATTTTTATTTTCTTTTTAGTCCCTGATTCTATTGGCCTCCTCTATTCGTATGTGTACGATAGTGGTTTCCAAAGAAACACAGTTCTTCTTATGTTTCATTCTATTTTTATATTCTTTCCAGGAGGGCGGTAACTTTTCTATTAACGCTCCTGACAGAAACACCTCATCCAACTTAATTCCTTCTGTCGATAGTTCGTGAATTAGACTTTGAAAGTCGTGAATCTCATTTGTGACAGATTTATCGTCTGTCATTTCATAGTGAAGGAAATTAGCAATTGCATGTTTCTTAGCGCCTGCATCTTCTAATATGTATTTCTTTTCTAAAGTAATCCATATATCTTTAGCAGAGGCGTAAGAAGCATACACATCATATAATTCGTTGGATAAAGAGTTTAGAATATAATTTTTGCAATTATTTTCATCTGTTACTTCATTTTGATTTGCTGGATCTATAGTAAATGATTCAGATAAAATGTATGAAACTTTCAGGGTGGTAAGAGCGAACATCAATTTCTGTTTCCACCGTTTAAAGGATTGTCCAGCGAACGGTTCGATTTTGGCTAACTCAGTAGAAGCATTTACTGTTACTGTAGCCATAGTCTATGTAATTCAACACAAAATTCGATTTCAAGATTGTTGGATAATATGTTGAATTAAATAGACTATAAAATCGAGAACCAAAAAGGAAAATAAATTTAGAGAAAGAAAAACTTATTGAATTGAGTCGAGGCGTGACTGAGTCACTCGGCTTGAAATCGAATTTGCTCCCCTTGGACAGCGTCCCAAGTGCAACAGGTTTCCAGAGTAATCGACCTCCAGGATACAACGACTATGACCCGGTCCCAGCGGTGCACTCACTGTACACGGGCTCGAACCACTTGCAGTTTAATCCGAAAGTGCTGAGTTGACTCAACAATGAACTCAGTAATAAAACCGTATCAGAGAGAGTTTTATAAGGCAGGGAATTTTTCGTATGTTGAAACTGGAATCGGAAGTCTTTATATAGACTTCGAAATGGTGCATAAGCACTCTTTACAAAAGGTTATGTCCGTTGGGTTTAAACCCAACAGGGGCGACCATCCGGAAGGGAAGCATCTCTCTGGTTTAAAAAACGAAAAGGCGCAAGTGCGAGTACACTCTCGCACATACAGTCCTGCGAGTACCCATACACACACACCCACGCGAGTACACTTACACCGCACCCGCACCCGCACCCGCGCCCAGCCCAGCCCGTCCTGTCCCGTCGCGTCGCGCACGCGGACGCGGACACGGACTCGGACTCGGCTCGGCTCGGCTCGACACGGCACGGCTCTGCTCGGCGCGCGCTCGCGCGCGTGTGGTTAATGGCATAGATTAGAGCTATTGGCATAGCCCCCCACAGGACCAAATTCACATGCCCCCTAAAAGGGGCTCAAGCCCGAGGTAAAAAGTCTATCATATAAACAAGAGAATTTCTCTTGTCAAATCCGATGTGGGACAAAACCAACACCTCAAAAACACCAAAATTTAAATGTGGAGGGAAAACACCGAAATTTAAAAATTCAAATTTTTAATATTATTTTAAAACAAATACAACAAGAATCACTCATGCCTTGACACCACGATGACAACCGCGTCATATTGATCTTTCCCTTGTTATCTTTTCATGTTCTTTTAAGAACATATATATATATATATATATATATATATATATATATATATATATATATAGGAACGCTCACCTGCGAACCGGTTCGTACGTATGAACTTTTTTGAAAACCCATCATACGTGATGTGGATCCAACATCTGAACCGTTCATGTGAAGCAGAACCTCGTGAAACCCCCCAGGCTGAAGTTTTATTTTAATCTAAAACTTGATGGGCCATGAAAAATGAAAACAGTTTCCTCCTTTGATTTGCGTTTCTCTTTGCTATGGCCCACCAGAATTTTAAATTGGGGTGAAAATTTGTCTCATGAGGTTTCATGGGATTCCACATCAAATGAACCGTTCAGATTAGACACCCATGACACGTATGCAAAGGTGCGCACGTGTGTAGGTGCGCAGGGGAGCATGACTCATATATATATATATATATATATATATATATATATATATATATATATATATATATATATATATATATATATATATATATCTCTTTTGTAGAAGTTATTCTCACGATTATATTTTGGCGGCATCATAAACAACCTCGAAATTTAGCGGTTTTAATTATACAGGTTAATAAAAAGCTGGAGGTGCACTGAAATTTCCTGCATCGGGAAACACATCCCAGTTCGTAACTAGAGAAATTGGCCACTGCGATGCCACCTTTTACCTGACATCTTTCAAAGTGCTCCCAAACTCTACTTTTCCAAAGTAAACCATCCTGCATGGACACACTATTGGCGGACGAAATTACTTTTGCGTTCATGGTGGCTAAACACTTATAGCTATGGTTATAACCGGTAGCTTAGGTACTGAATGCAAGGATATTTTTATTCGATAATAGTGTGTCCGTACAGAATGGCTTACTCTGGGACAGTAAAGTTTGGGAGTACTGTTAAGAGTAGCTGGGTAAAAGGTGGCGTCTACAGGGGTCAATTTCTCTTGTAATTATTGCCATGCAGTAAGTATGATTTTGTGTATGCCTATTGTATTTTTAATTGCTTGAATCCTCTGTAGTTTGATGCAAATTAGAGAAATGTGGATTAAGAAGGGCAATAGGAATGGGGGATTCCCACAAGCATGTACAAGGCAAACCATGTCCACACCTGCAGTATGTGTGATTTGGCTGACACGCAGTAGATCCACGCAGTCCAGATGAATCAACTAGCCTGATTTTTGGGCTACAAAATCTCCACTGTGGGACCCATCTGATGGATAACTCAGATCTCTCACCCATGTGTCATGTTGGCGCATGCGGTGCATGGAGATAAATTTCCTTCTACACATGCACCTGTGCAAGTGGGATTAGTCAATCCCTAGGGTTTGATTCAGTCATCATCATATCCAGCTATTATCTTACAGGGCAAGAAGGATATAAATGCATTAGGTTGAATATTGTATTTGGGAGTATGGTTGACTATGGATAGAACACGTGGCTTGATATGAAGTAGTTTTACCAAGCAAGTAGAGTTTAGGTTGAATGTTTCTAGTCTCCGTTTCAATTTCAAAGTTTGTGTTACTTAATGCACTAAAACGTATGAAATTTTTTTGTGTGAATGTCAACCCACAGGAGTTGTACACCAATATCCACCGACCTACAGAGTAGAGTTGCGAATACCAACACAGCTTTAAAATGGGATTTCTGGAAATCATTTTCCTTAAATATTTGTTGGGATTTCTGCCCGTTGTTATCTCCCTTGTTTTGGGCGAATTTTTCTTCGTAAGTAATAAGGACGTTATCATCTTCCTTGGGATGGGATCTTTCTTCGTAAGTAAGAAATAAGGTTCATTTAGTTCTGAAAACCCATTTTTAGGTTTTTTTTTTTTTTTTGTGCTAGTCAGGAAACCGAGTTTTGTGGCTTGCTTTAGCCTCATTTCCATTTATGCATGTGTTATTTTGTTTTAAAAGATTCCACAAAGTCATGTTCCTATTTCTAGTTTCACCTTATTAAAAAGGCCTTAATACTCGTTTTATAAATAAGTATTATACATTGTGATGGGGTTTACTTCCTCAATTCAGAGAAGAGGTAGTGCAACATGGATGTCTGAAATATTGTTTCATCGCGCTGTTCGACTGGTCGAGTGGGCGGCTTAACTAGTTGAAGGGAGTTGCTCGACCAGTTAAGGTTCGCTCGACTCAAAGTCCACCAAACTAGTTTTTTTGGCCTCGACCGGTCGAAGGGGTCCTTCGACCAGTCGAGGACATGACTCGACTAGTCGAGGGTTACGCAGATACTGCGCGAATTTTGTGTGGACTGGATAAATTTGAGGCGGTTTCACAGAGGTGCGGAATGAGAGTTTCTTAAACTATAAATAGGGATCCCTAGGGCTATTCTAAGGTATGCTAAGATGTTTTCACGACCAAGGTGATAGAAAGAGAAAAGAGAGAGGAAACTTGTGGAAGGGAGGATTCTGCTCATAGAGGTGGTCTATTCCATAATCGACGTCTCAGTGCTTCTACGTCTTCATGATCGGTGAGATATTTTCATTTTTCATTATTCATTTATTGTTCATTCACTCCTACGTGAGTGAAGAAGGGTTGATCCAGAAAGTGTGTGCTTGTGATCGGTTCTAACTGGACCATATGGAAGGCTAAGATGGAGTACTTGCTTTATTGCAAGGACTTGTATGCTCCAATTCTAGGCATATCAGCAAAGACAAAGGATATGTCAGATGATGATTGGAAGAAGTTGGACCGAAAGGCGGTGGGGTTTATTAGATAATGGCTGGATGTTCTATATTCTACCATGTATCTAGGGAGACCTTAGCCGCTAACGTATGACTAAAATTGTAAGGATTGTATGAGAGGAAAACAGTCGATAATAAATTTTTTTGGTTAAGATGACTTGTGAATCTCAAGTTCAAAGATGGTGGTTTTAAGGCTGAGCACATGAATAAGGTCAACAACATATTGAACCAACTCTCCGTTACGCTTTACTATTGCTTAGCTCATTGCCTGATAGTTGGGAGACATTGGTGATGTCTCTGAGTAACTTTGCGCTAGACAGAAAAGTATCCATGGAACAGGTAACTAGTTGTCTCTTTAATGAGGAGACAAAGAGGAAGTCTCAGGGGTCTACTCAATAAGAGGCCCTTGTGACACCAGATCGAGGGAGAAGAAAGAATTGAAAGGACTGGAAGGCCCAAGATAAATCTAGAAGTAAGTCGAGTGCCAAGAAAGATGTCGAATGCTGGTATTGTGGCAAGAAAGTCTACTATAAACATGAATGTCATAAGAAGAAGAATGACCAAAAAAGGAAGAGGAAAGGAGAAGGAATATGAATCAGACTCCACTGCGGTCATTTTAGATGACGACGTTGTAGTTATTCTTTCAGCAGATCATAACGTTTGTCTCATGGTTATGAGTTAAGACACCGACTAGGTGATAGACTCAGGAGCCTTGTTTCATGCGACTCCATGCAGGAATTTCTTCACAAGTTACAAGTCAGGTGACTTAGGGACCGTGAAGGTGAAAAATTCAGGCGTATCAAAGATCGTAGGGGTTAGTGATATTTACGTGAAGACCGATGTGAGTTGCACATTAGTTCTCAGGGATGTGAGGCACATTCCAGACCTTCGTCTCAACTTGATGCCGTCGGAAAGATTAGATAATGATGGCTATGAAAGCCGATTTATTGGCGGGCGTTGGAAGCTTATCAATGGTTCGTTGATTGCGGTCAGAGGGAAGAGGTATTGCACCCTTTACAAGGCAAGTGTCGATGTGTGTAAGGGTGAATTGAACACAGTGGAAGATTCAGCTACTGACATGTGGCACAGATGTCTAGGCCACATGAGTAAAAAATGGCTTCAGCTACTAATAAAAAAGAAGCTCCTTCCAGAAGTAACAGGTATATCTCTCAATATCTGTATTGATTGTTTATCAGGGAAATGACATAGAGTTTCATTTGTTAAATCTGCTTCCTATGTTAATAAAATATATGCATTAGATTTGGTTTATTCTTATGTTTGTGGTCCTATGAGGATAAAAACCTTGAGTGGGGCTGTTCACTCTCCAAGTGCAAGGTTGTGATGTAGTAATAAACTCGGTAAGACAGAGGTCGAATCCAAAGGGACTGAAACTTATACGTTATCTGAAACTAAGTAGAAGTAGAACTAGACTAAGATGGAATCTAAATCAACTATAAATTGAGGAATAATGATGAAATAATTATCTAAAATCTAAAGAATTTAGGGGAAGGAAATTAGAGATTTAAAGGATCCACTTGTAAAGATCAGGGAGATCTTATGCTTGCATCAAAAACTCAACTCGACGTAGAGTCCATCTTCATCCAGTTGAAGGGTATAACCATGAGAATTAAACTGAACTTCCTTTGACATAGTTTTTAAAGAGATGAAAGGTATATGAATTAGAATGGATTCCGTCACCAAACCATGCCCAGGAGATAAAGTAAATAACAGAATTAAACTAATTACCAACCAATCAACAATGTATGAAGGTTAGGAAGGGTACCGTCATCCGACCATGCCCATGAGACGATGGTGAACAACAGGGCTTCCTAACGTCATGCACATAAAAGAAAAGGAACATGCTCAAAGCTATCACAGACCCATTATAATTTCAGTCACAACAAACCATTAAAAACTAAAAATATTCTCATTAATCAAACTATAATTAAAGTAGTTCAAATAATATAAATCAAAGCCATAAAATCCCTCCCATCACACTACAAGCTTCACCTCTTATCACCTCTTAGCCCTAGCTAAGAGGTTTAGCCTGTCATAGACATGCTAAAATCTCATAAAAAGGAAAATAAAAGAAAAAAAGGGAAGAGGAACCAATGGAAGGAAGATAGCTCCACGTCCAGGTTGCTCCACTTCTCTCTCTCTCTCTCTCCACGTCTCTAGCCTTCACAGCTGCCCTAGATTAGATGATCCCCAAGTTCTCTCTTCTCTCTCCTTGTATAGACACAAGGAAAGTCGGTGGAGAGGCTGGAGTCGGCGTGAAAACTTCTTACGCAGCACATGCACGTGAGCAGCGAAAAAATGCAACCGACTTGCGTTGGGATCTCATTTTCGGTAAAAAGATCATCAAAGAACCGGATTTTTCTCCATGGTTGGGGTAAAGACCCCCTCGTGAGTCGTCTGAACGGTTTAGTTCATCCAACCGATCAAGGATGGTGTCCCACAACTCCCCCAAAAATTTAAATTTTCCGGATGCGAATGATATGTACGTGGATTCGTTGCGATGCTTGGTGGACCCTATGGTGATGTTTTTAGTGAAATCCACTCCATTCATTGAATTCATGGCAAAAAATCGGTTAGGAATGGATGGTTTTGGATTGTTATTGACGTGGTCCACTGACATTTTTCTTTCGTCGTTTATCGTATATTTTCTGACGATTCATGTGCGTACACATGCATGGGACCAAAAGGTCACCTAAGCGAGGGTCACGCCTACCCTAGAGATGCAATGGACAGTCCAGATCATCAAAATACATGATGAGTGGGGCCCATAATAACAAACTGTCGATTGCATGCAAAGATGCTATTGCGTCTTGAATTTTTTTAAAAATAATCGGTCAGCCCATTTGTTTGAACAGACTCTCCGTCCGGTACACATCTTGTGCACGTGTACCTTCTGTACATGTAATGTACATGTGGGGTCCATCATGATGTATCTTGGGAATCCGTTCCATTCATCCACTTCCCCGTCTAATATAAATGGTTGAGTCCAAAATTGAGGCATATCCAGAGATCAGGTGGGCCTCAAAATCAATGGTTTATGGGTTGATCTGTCCTTTGGGCCACTTACACAGGGATCCAATGGTTGAAATTCGACGTGTACGGTTAATTTATGGTCCTTAGGCCATGTATAAAGTTTTGAGCCGAACAGATGGTGGAAACCCTGTGATCTTGCATTCTGGATGTATTTCGGGCCACTTGAGCTTTAGTTTCTCAGTTTTCTTGGATCTCTGCCATGTAATTCCGTCAATCTTGGTCCCCTAGAGTTTGTCCCTTGCCTTTGGTGTCATCAGAGGATTAAATTTATGTTTTAAGCACCCTTTATTAGTCCATGCTCGTAAATGCACTCTGCATCACAAACACGATTAAGTCGGGCCATTAAACGATATCATGCTCGTAAATCCCAGCAATAACTGGGCCTGATATGCAATATTTGAACCTCAACACAACTCCCAACCAATATCTTGCTAATCCCGAGTAAAGTATGTGAAAATAAGTTGAGAACTATGGGATAATTTCTATGTACTCGACTGAATTTTACAAAATAATCTAGATACGAGAATTCTAAAACTCATGAATGTTGGGCATTACTATCTCCTGGACTCAAGCGCACAGTAAATTTCATATTCAAGTTCAAAGTATTAATCTATCAATTGGAACAATTCTAAACATTGAGTTCCATGGGTGTATAGTGTAATCTCGGCTTATCATCATTAAAATTCACTTCTCTATTTCAGGATATCATTGGTAACCAATAAGAGAATTTATGTTAACCAAAACTTAAACAAAAACTTGCCTCACGCAAATCATCTTTTTATTCTTTTAACTTTTAATTTTTTTATTAAAAGTAACTCCAAGAAGGGGAATCAAATCCTCACCTATAGGGAGCAAACCTATGGTGAAGACTGTACACCCAACCCTTTTCAAATATCATCCCTGGGAAATTAAATCTATACCTATAAGGAGCAAACCTATAGTGAAGATTATTCGCCCAACCCTTTCCAAAAGTATTTTTTTAAGCTAAGTATTTTCTTTTTCTTCAATTAATCATGACGAGCAAGATAACCATTCAATATCAAACTGAAACCTTAATGTGGAAGCGAGATGTGACATGTGAAATCATGACTCAATCAATGTTTACAACTTCTAATTCTGGATTAACAATTCAAACTTAACTATGAAATTTAACAAATACTGAATCCAAGAGTCATAGATTACCAACATCACGTATCTTGAAATTCTAAGTGCCTTAGATGACTGTTAAAATCACTTCGAATTCACAAGAAATGCCAGAAAAATTAAAAAATTTCATAATTTTTGCTCAAGACCAAGAAAACACTGATTAGAAAACCTAATCTCCCACCCCCAACCTAAAATATACACTGTTCTCAATATAAAAATATGATCATGTAATGCACATGGGACAACGAAAGTAAATGAGACGTGATGGGAAGATAGTACCTGGATAACGAATCGAGAGAGACTTTTCCATAAAGATCTCAACATGAGAGCCGGTTAACACGAAAGTAAAAATAACTAACTTAAAATATCCTAAAATAATATACGAACCAAACTAACTTAATAGCATAAAACCATCTAACTTAAAATAACATAAAGCAAACTACCCTAGTCCTATGAAATCAGAAAAAAACTATTCAATCATGCTATAAGGTTCCTCTTCTGGCTAGTATCTTGATAAGTTTCTCAATAAGTTTCTCAATAGGATCATCTAAAAGCCCTTTTTGCAATAGGCTTGGATGCCCTGAAGCATGATTTTCTAGAGAAATTTATATACCTCATAAGAAAATTTTCGTTAAATTTCTTGAAGTATCCAAAGTATATACGATTCACCTGTGACAGAAAAAGTTTCAACATTAGTATCCCATGGTAAATCAAAGACTACAAGTAAATAAAGTTTAGAAAACTTTACAAAAAGTGATGTAGTCTCAACACATTCCGAAGTTTCACTATTTAGTTCAATTTTTAACTCCTCCTTTAAGGGTAAACATTCAGGATCTGGGAGAGGAGATACTTCAGAATAAGAGTTCTCTCGGTCTGTGACAACTACCGAGGTATTGTCTTGAGAGGCATCTACTATTTCTTGCATCATGGGATCATTTGAATCTGTAAACTGTGCCAAACAATCGTCCAAGAGTTGAAACATTCAGTTGAAAGGAGTTCGTTAATCCTATCAAGATCTTTGATGATATGTTCAATAACTCATTTATCTTCTTCGAGAATAGAAATGAGCATACTCTCTTGTTTGTTCTCAAGATGAGACGAAATCACCACTGGGTATGTCTCTTCTTGACCTAAATAAGCATATTCTAAATCAAAGGGTAAAGGTTTTAGGTCAAGCTTCGGTGGCTTGAAGTTAGACGATAGAGGCACGACATCAGTTTGGGGCAATTCTTCAAATTGTGGCCTCCACTTGTTAACTTCAAGTACTAACGCAGTATCAAGTAAGGCACACGTCTCCATAATTATGTCATCATTCAAGTCATGAAAGTGTGTCAGGCACGTCTCTAGAGGGTCAGAGGATAAGGTCAGAGGTGTTCTATCTTCTACAAAAGAATCAATCATGTTAATGTCGTGGAAATCGTCATCATCCTCTGAGTTTCTGCCGTTATTGAAAAAGATATTTGACTCCAATGTTATATTCCTGAAAGACATAGTCATGACACCATTCCTGTAATTGATAATTACGTTTGAAGTGGAAAGGAATGGGCGACCAAGAATGATGGAAATCTGAGTGCTCATGTTATTGATGGGTTCGGTTCCAGAATGATAAAATCTATAGGACAGTAAAATCTATCGACCTGGACCAACACATCCTCGATTATCCCTCTTAGTACATGAATAGAGCGATCAGCAAGTTGTAGTGTGGTTAGGGTGGGCTTTAATTCACCCAAACCTAACCGTTTGTAAATTGAGTAGGGAATCAGATTGACGCTCGCTCCTAAGTCAAGAAGTGCGTGATCAATTTGATAGTCCCCGATTACACATGATATGATTGGGTTGTCGAGATCTTTGAATTTTTTTGGCATGTCTTGCTTCAAGATGGCACTCACTTTCTCAGTCAAGAAGATCTTCTTTTGAATACTCTGCCATCTTTTGGTCGTGCATAGGTCTTTCAGGAATTTGGCATATAAAAGTATTTATTTTATGACATCACGTAGAGGAATGTTGACTTTCACTTGTTTTAACACTTTTAGAATATCCTGAGAGTTAGAGAGAGGTTTTGGTGCAACCAACCATTAAGGAAATGAAGCAACTGTCTTCATTAGAAGTTCTGGTTCTAATTTTTGTGGGGCATCACTAGATCCATTATTGTTGTCCACTTTCGGGTCCTTAGGATTTTCAGCCCTAACCGGGATAGTTTTGTCAATGATCTTCCCACTCTTAAGAGTGGTGATGGATTTAGCTTGTTTTATCTGATTTGAATAGCTAGGGTCACTTATTTCATATTACGGTATGGGATGGGGGAGAGGTTGAGCAGGAAGCATCCCCTTTCCTCCACTTGTTAATTGTGACTCTATCTTTTGAATAGACGATGCAAGCGTTCCTAATACTGTTTGGATATTATGAAATGCTTGTGCCGAATTCTGATTAAGTAGCTCTTGTTCTCGAATATATTTTTGAATCAGATCCTCTTGAGGTTTCTCTTGTTGTTGTTATGAAGTTTGATTAAAGAAACCTTGAAAGGTAGCAGTTTGTCCATTCCTCCAACTAGAATTTGGATGATTTTTCCAACCAAGATTGTACGTATCAGCGGTATCTCTATTGAAAGGTCTTTGATAACATTTATGGCATTGGCTTGTTCAGTCAATACCTCTTGAAAGGTAGATACAGTTGGACAATTTTCAGTTGTGTGACTGTTACAAGCACAAATACCATAAACAACTTCCTTACCCTTGTCCTTCCTTGATTCCATGGCCTCGAATTTCTTTGCCACTTTAGAATTGAGATCATCATCCTCTTTTAGAAGGTATACTCCGCCCATTTCCTTTGATTGAGTGGGCCTAGAAGTGGTATTTGATTTTGGGTATGTGTCCCATGATTGTGTGTTTTCAGCAAGTCTATCCAAGTAATCCCACACATCCTTAACATTTTTATTCATAAATTCTCCATTGCACATTGTCTCGACTAGTTGGTGCATGGAAGATGTCAGTCCATCATAGAAAAAGTGTGTAATATGCCACATTTCAAATCCACGTTGTGGGCATGAGCTGACAAGATCCTTGAACCACTCCCAACATTAGAAGAATGGTTCATCCTCCTTTTGAGCGAAATTCATGATTGACTTTCTAAGGGTGTTCGTTTTGTGATATGAAAAAAATTTCTTTATGAACTCCCTTGTCATGTCATTCCATGTGCCAATAGATCGGGGACGTAGTGAATATAACCACGTCTTAGCTTTTTCTTTCAAAGAAAGGGGAAAGAGTTTCAACCTAACCGTGTCCTCAGACACGTTAGGAAAGTATAAAGTCGCTATGATTTCATCAAAATCTTTCAAGTGTAGATACGAATTTTTAGATTCAAGGCCATAAAACTTTGAAAGGAGTTGGATCACCCCTGGCTTGATATTCATGTGTCCCATATTTTCTGAAAAAAAACACGCATAAAGACATACTCACCCCCACTTGTTGTAAATAATCTCATAAATTATGAGGCGGGGGTGCTTGATGCACCTCATTCTCATCATGGATATCCTCCACCCTAGGTTGGGGTAAAAAAGGTTGATTTGTAGCCATAACCTCAGTTAACTCTGAGGATCTCAAGTAGTGTCTAATCCTACGATGGATAAATAACCCCTCAACCAATCCTCCTTGAGATGTAGAGTGTTGTCACGAACCTACTTGGGCATGAAACACTCACAACCCATAATTCAAATTCTAAACCTAAACCTAAGAAAAAGGAAGAAATACAAATCTAGAAAATAAGAAAAAAGAGTTGGAAGGAAGTTACCAAATTAGAAATCCTAAATTAAGAACTTGCAAAATAAAACAAACAACGTTAGTATATAGGAGATAAGACCTAACATAAAAAAATGAAGAAAGTAAAGAAATTAGGACGAAGTTACTAATTTAGACGATCTATCAACGACCTTACAAAACAGGAAAGTTAGTTATAAAAATCAAATAGAAAGAAAAATCTAAAACTAAAGTTAGTAAATCTTAATCTTAGTCTAACTCTAAAACCAATTAATTTCAAAGAATCGAAGCCGTTAGTCCTCGACAACGGTGTCAAAAACTTGTTCACTCCCCAAGTGCAGGGTTGTAATGTAGTAATAAACTCGGTAAGATCGTGTTCGAATCCCAAGGGACTAGAACCTATACGTTATCTGAAACTAAGTAGAAGTATTACTAGACTAAGATGGAATCTAAATCAACCATAAATTGAGGAATAATGATGAAATAATTATCTAAAATCTAAAGAATTCAAGGGAAGGAAACTAGGAATTCAGAGGATCCACTTGTAGAAATCAGGGAGAGCTTATGCCTGCATCAAAAACTCAAATGGGCGTCGAGTCCATCTTCATCTAGTTGAAGGGTGTAATCATGAGAATTAAACTGAACTTTCTTTGACATAGTTTTCAAAGAGATGAAAGGTATATGAATTAGAATGGATTCCATCACCAAACCATGCCCAGGAGACAAAGTAAATAACAGAATTAAACTAATTACCAACCAATCAACAATGTGTGAAGGTTAGGAAGGGTATTGTCATCCGACCATGATGATGGTACCCTTGAAATTCACCTTGATGTTTCTGGCGGGCCATAGCTTAGAAAATAGTATTTTCTACCTTTGAAATTCACCTTGATGTTTCAGTACTCCAAAATATATATCAAATATTGGTCTTGATGGGTCTGTCTTGCACCATAAAAATCAATGGCTGGATCGGATTCCCTTGATGCAGGCCCCACGTATGAAAAAATGTAGAAAAATGTTTTATTCAAAAGAAATAATATAAACAAAGCATGCAGCGCCTGTTGCAGCTGACATTGCAGCAGGACGTTGTTGAGTTGGCGGGCGGGCGGGCAAGGACCACGGTCCCAGCCATGGGCCCCACCATGATGTGTTGTGATCATCAATACCGTACATTTGTTGGGTCTCCTCTGACCAGTGGGCCACCGTAAAAATCAGCCATATATAACACTCAGGTGGCCCATGTCACAGGGAACAGTGGTACTGAACGTCTGCCATTGCAACTCTTTTGGGTGTCCCAATAGTTTTGGATCATTATGAAATTTGTTTTCCTCTTCAATCCGGGTCAGTGTGACCTTACCAACAGATTGGATGGAGAATAAACGTTATGGTGGGCCCCACTTGGGACCCACCTAGATTGGAAAAGGATTGGTTGTTGTACACCACACACCAGCTACGTTGCTGTTGTACAAGAAGTCAGCAAGTTCTGTGGGTCCCCACTGACGTATGTGTTTCACCATGCTGACCATCCATTTTGATGGTGGGACCCACCTGCCAACTGACGTAGTAGGTCCTGTGGGTCCTACATGATGTGTATGCATACCCAAGCCGTCCATTGAGGTGGGCCCCACCATTTTCTGGTGCTGTATACGCACCGTCCAGTAGTAGTTGCTGCTGGCATTGGAAACCACAAATATCAGCTTCCTCCAAAGCTGTGGGTCCACACGTGTGGACCCACCTCATATGTATGTGTTCTATGCACGTGGGACCCACCTTATATATATATATATATATATATATATATATATATATATATATATATATATATATATTATCTGCACCGTCTAGATGAATCTGGACGATGAGTTTGGGTAGCCTCCTGCCATTATGTAGTATATAATATATAATATTCTATTATCTAATATCTATTGTATTAATAATACTATATGGTGGGCCACATACGTGGGACCCACCTGATGAATGGTTTGGTTGGCGTACTTCACACAGCTCGCTGCTATGAAGTTGACGTCAGCAAGTTCTGGTGGGACCCACCACAGTGTATGTATTTCATCTGCACTATCCATTTGGATGGTGCCATATACATCCCCACCTAATGGTTGTGTTCCATCCAAACCATCCATCTTTTGGGTGATCCACACCGTCCATCCTATAGGCAAGCCCGTCTTTGGCTTAAGACTAAAAATGAGGCGGATTTATCAGGTGGACCACACCACAGAAAATAGTGGAGAGATGAACGCCTACCATTGAAGTCCTTTTTGGCAGTCTTGGACTAAATTGATATTTGTTTTCCTCCCAACTAGGTCTTTGTGACATTACTAGCAGACTGGATGGGAAATGAACTTGATGGTGGGCCTTGGAATTTTTTTATAACGGTGAAAATCATTATCTCCACTGCTATTTGTGTTTTGGTCCAGATGATCTTTCGAGACGATTCATTCCTTGGGAAATGCGCTAGATTGACCTCTAAATGGGTTAAGGGTCCATTGGTGCGGCCCATTGGTGCGGCCCACTTGATGTATATGAGGGCCCATTGGTGCGATCCATTGATGCGACCCACTTGATATATATGAGGGCCCATTAGTGCGGCCCATTGATGCGGCCCATCATAATGTATTTTTTATCCATGTGCAGGGCCCACTTGTTTGTATTTTTGACCCATGTGATGCGGTCCACCTATTGTGTTTATGGCCCATTTGGTAAGGCCCACTGAGATATATTTTCAGCCCATGGGTCGAGGCCCATTGTGACGTATTTCTGGCCCGTATGTCATGACCCATTGTGATATGTTTCCCACCCATTTATTGAGGCCCGACTTGATGTGTATAAGGCCTATTAGTATGGCCCATTGATGCGGCCTACTTGTTGGATATGAGGCTCATTGGTGCGGCATAATGATGTGACCCACCGTGATGTGTATATTAGGCCATTAGTGTAGCTCAATGTATCGACCCACCGTGATGTGTAGGCCCACATGTTGTATGTGTAAGGCTCACCTGTGATGACTATTTGAGGCCCACTTGTTGGATATTTGGGCCCACCTTATGTTTGACTCTGTGTGGACCACTGCTTGGGAGCAGTGTTGCTTGAATGTCCACATTGTTAGGTAATGATGGTTAAACGCCCACATTATGACCTTCCCTTAGGCCTAGTTAGGCCCATTCTCATTGATACCGATTGTATAGGCCGATTTGTTGAGGCCAATTCCAATTGCCGAGGTCGAGTATTGAGGTTAATTCTGACTGTCGAGGCCGAGTATCGAGGTCGATTTCGATTGTCGAGGCCGAGTATCGAGACCGATTTCGATTTGTTGAGGCCAAATTCGATTGTTAAGGCCGATTGTATAAGTCGATTTCGATTGTCGAGGCCGAGTATCAAGGCCGATTTCGATTTGTCGAGGCCGATTGTATAAGCTGATTTCAATTGTCGAGGCCGATTCCGAGTGTCGATTCCGATTGTTAAGGGCGATTTTGATTGCCAAGGCCTATTGTCGAGACCTATATGATGTATATGCGACCCATAGTTGAGGCTCATTGTGATGTGTATTCGGCTTGTGTAATGTATATGCAGCCCGTGTTTAAGACCTAATGTGATGAATAGGAGGTCTATGTGATGGGGCCTATTGTGATGTATTTGAGGTCCATGAACAAGGCCCATTATGATGTATTTGTAGCCTATGGGCAAGGCCCATTATGATATGTATTAGGCCCATGATGCATGGCCCATTTGATGTATTCGAGACCCATGTGTAGGGCCCACATGTCATGTATTTGAGGCTCATGAGCAAGGACCACGTATTGTGTATATGTGGCCCTTGAGTAAGGCCCATTGTGTTGTATATTGGGCCCTTATGGGAGGTCGTGGGCCCATTATATGTTTAGCTCTATGTGGGCCATTCCTTGGGGGCAATGTTCGTTAAATGTCTACATTGTCGATACCGATTATGAGTATGTGACAGCATAGCATCATGATACATGCCCATACGCATCATCTGCATATTTGTTATGAGATGGGATTAACCATTGCATATATCATTGGGTAGGTGTAGACACCCCACCTAGGTTAAATCTTGGGAAGGTTAAGACTATCCGAGAACCATGCTCATACCTTAAACCTAGCCCCTAATCCTAGCCTAAACGAAACCCTAACCCAAAGTCTCTAAACTCCCAATTCACAACTTAAAATCCCGATCCAAACCGTTCAACATGAACACAACCCCGCTTATACCCTATACCATGACCAGATCCCATTTACCCAAGCCGAATACCACTTTTCCGAGCCGAAAAACCCGAAAGGAGACTCTCAGGTGAACCCGCACGATGTACAAAGCTCGCACGCATGAAATCGACCTGAACGGAGCCCAGGCGGTAGTCTGATTGTCGCGGGCGGTAGTCTGACTACTTGAAGTGCTGCTTCTCGCGGCTCACGTGTGGACAACTGTTTAAGCATCCAAAAGTCAACTTTCCTTTGGATTTACCCCCCCAGCCTTCACTATTTACCATTTTACCGCCCCTCCCCCAATAGCAAATTAGAGAGTGTCATGTGACATTTCTCTCTCAACAACCAACCATACCTTGCCACCTCACCTTTTACCCCTCTCAAACCCAGCAATTACAACAATGCCATTGGAGAAGGATATAAATAGCCCTCTCCTCTTCTCATTTTGACAACAACTCCTCACTTCAAAGCTTAAGTGAAAAGGATAGTGAAAGGGAGAGAGGGAGGAAGAGAGTGAGGGTGAGGAGGTGCTCCAAAGCCTTCAAGTTCAGATTTTTTTAGCTATCTTTTTAGCCCACTCTTTGCCTTCCTTGCCATCCTAACCTCCTAGCCTAGCCCAGTTGATCATGGTTCAACCCACATCCTAACCTATTTAAGACCAAGCCGAGGATCGTCTTTTACTTGTAATCTGAGACTGCCAAAGACTCTCTATTAGAGACGGTCTTTAGCCGTCTTATATCCCTGTGAAAGACTGTCTCTATTAGAGACTGTCAAAGACCGTCTCTATTAGGGACGGACCTAGACCGTCTCTATTAGAGACTGTCAAAGACCGTCTCTATTGGAGACGGTCCTAGACCGTCTCTAATGCTCAGCTAAATAGGAAGCCTTGGTGAAAATTAAAGACGGTCCTAAACCATCTCTAATAGAGACTGTGAAAGACTGTCTTTATTAGAGACGGCCCTATACCATCTCTAATGGCCAGTTCAACTCTCCACAGAGAGGAAGCAGTAGTGAAAAATTAGAGACGGTCCTAGACCGTCTCTATTAGAGACTGTCCGCAACCATCTTTATTATGCTCAGTTCAAAAATTAAAAAGCTAAAAAAAAATTATGAATTTCGAAAAAAAAATAGTTGAGAAGGTTAGAAAAATAATTAACAATGTTTAAGAAAAATTTACATTTTGAAAAAAAAAAAACTGTGATTTTATATAAATCTAGATTTTGAAAAAAAAAATAAGAACTTCGAATAATGTTGATAATTTTGAAAAAAAAAATTTGATAAAAAAATGATATTTTGAAAAAGAAAATTTAAAAAATTAAACAAATTTGTGAAAAAATTGACAAATTATAAAAAAAAATATATTTTTTTTTAAAAAAAGAAAACTAGATCTTATATTTTGACAAGAAAAATTAAAAAGTTATATAACAAAAGTGATATTTAAAAAATGATATTTTGAAAAAGAAAATTTAAAAAATTAAACAAAATTGTGAAAAAATTGATAAATTGTAAAAAAAAAACTAAATTTTGTATTTTGACAAGAAAAATTGAAAAGTTAAATAACAAAAGTGAGATTTTGATGATGTGTTGTATATCCTTGTAGCATCCTATGTTTCTCCAACCCATTTCTGGGTCGGGTAATAATGTAAAAATTTTTTAATTTTTAAAAATTTTTATCGGTAAAAATGTGTGTTTGTGTGTGTGTGTGTGTGTGTGTGTGTGTGTGTGTGTGTGTGTAGTTTTTATATCATATGAATAGAAATTTTTTTATATATATAATTAAAAGGTAATATTTAAATGATTTGTAATATCACATGAAAAACAATATTGAAAAGTTTAGAAATTTTAACTATGTTTAAGAAAAATTTTGAGAGCAAAATAATGCTTTTGAAGAAAAAAAATTGGCATTTTGAAATTTTTGAGAAAAAAATTAAAATATGAGAAATTTTTTGAGATTCTGAAAACAAAAATTAAAAATTTGTATTTTAAATATTTTTGAAATATTTTATAATAAAAATGACATTTAGTTAAAAGAGTAAAAAAAATATACATTTTGAATAAAAAATGTTAAATTTATTTGTGAAAAATAAAATTACTAAATTATTAGGCACATCCACTAATTGAACCTTTAATCATTTTTGGACAATTTAATTAGTTCAAATAGAAGAGTAAATAACTTCAGATGTTTAAATTAAATTTCACTGAAACTGTTGATCAATCTTATATGCCCAATATTTTTCTCATATATAGCCTGATTGAGGCGAGTAACTAGTTAAATTGAGAGTATTGATCAGTAAAATAGAGTGAATAGACCAGGCATGTAAAATGGGCCAAATATTATGGTTAAAATTGTGACCCAACTTACTGACCTTGTGAGAACCTAAGAATTGATGTTAGTAAGTTTTGTGAGCCCCATCATGATGTGTGTCGAACATCAACACCATGGATTTGATGTGTCCCCTTTAGGTTATGCGATATCTCAAAAATCATCGGTAAACGAAACTCAAGTGGGTCATACCATTTAAAACTATGTGAAGACATCCTAAAAAATATAAAAGCACTTGGTGGGGCCCACATGAGTTTTGGATGCAGTTGAAACTTGGTCTGACTCCTCATCCAAGTGAGACACACATAATGAGTGGGTTGGATATGTGAATCACATTTAGGCAGTCCTAATATATGATTATGAATGTTTTAAGGAAACCTTTCTCCACTACATTTAAGTGAGTTACTCGTTACATTTACCAGAGTAAACTCTGTGGGGTTCACCGTTATTTATTTATTTTATCCACTCCATTCGTCCATGTTAACAGATAATTTGAGGTCTAAAGAACAAAAAGGAAGCATATCCAAAGCTCAAGTGGACCACACCATAGAAAATAGTGTGATTGAACCTCTATCATTTAAAATTTCGTGGAGGCCATAAAAGTTTTGGATCAAGTTGATGTTTGTGTTTTCTGTTCATTTATATATTTTTGATATTAACCTTTAACTATTTTTGGACAATCTGATCAGTTCGGACATGAAGAGTAAATAACTTCAGATGTTTAAATCAAAATTCACTCAAATTGTTGATCAATCTTGTTTGCCCAATATCTTTCTCATATGTAGTATGATCAAGGCGAGTAACTAGTCAAATTGAGGGTAAATATCAGTAAAATAGAGTGAATGGACCAGACATGTAAAATGGGCCTATCACGATATGTGTCGAACATCAACACCGTGCATTTGATGTCTCCTCTTTAGCTTATGAGATATCTGGACCACATTATAGGAGACAGTGTTGAATGAGCGTTGACCATTAAAAACCTTTAGGGGGACATATAAAGTTTTGGATCAATCTGATATTTTTTTTACCTTCATCCGGGCCTGTATGACCTAATCAACAGATTGGATGTCAAATAAAAAGTACAGTGGGCCTAGGAGGGTTTTAATGGTGGATATCCAATCACTATTGTTTTCATGTGGTGTGATCCATATGAGTGGGTTGGATATGTGAATCACATTTAGGCAGGCCTAATATATAATTATGAATGTTTTAAGGAAACCCCTCCATTATATTATGTAGTGTAGCTCACATTTAGGTTGATGTTTATGTTTTCCCTTCATTCATATTTTTTTGATATTATGAACATGTTGGATGACAGATAAACATTAATGTGGGTCCAAGGAAGGTATCAACGGTGGAAATCATTATTTGACACTGTTTTATGTGGCATGGTCCACTTGGGTTTTGGATTTACTGAAAATTTGGGATCAACCTGCACCATTCATTCATTTTTTGAGATCATTTTATAGAATTATCTAAAAAATGAATCATACCCAAAGATTAAATGGACCACACCACAAATAAAGGGAATGAATTGGCTCCTCCCCTTACACCATCAAATGGCTTGTGGTTGGTGCTGTGTGGGCCCAACCATGATGTATGTGTTTAATCCATGCCGTCCATCTATTTTTAAAGATCATCTTATGGCATGAGACCAAAAATGAGGCATATCCCAATTTGAAATGGATCACCTTACAAGAAATAGTATTGAATAATCGTCAGCCATTTGAAACATTCTGGGGGCCATAAAAGTTTTGAATTGAGATGATTTTTGTTTTTCCCCTTCATCTAATCCTTTATGACCTAATAAACAGATTTGATGCCAAATAAAGAGTACAGTGGGCCTTACATAAGATTTTAATGGTGCATATCCAATCACTATTGTTTTCATGTGGTGTGGTCCACCTGATATTTATATACCTTTCAATTTTGGGCCCCACCATGATGTATGTTTTATATCCACACCTTCCATTCATTTGGAGAGTTCATTTTAGGGCAATTTCCAAAGATAAATCCAAAGCAAATACAGTGGAGATAGTGACATCCACCATTAAAAACTATTTAAAGACCACAAAGGTTTTAGATCAAGCAGATATTTATGGTTTATCTTATTTCATATTTTTTAAAACTTTTAAACAGGTTAGATTTCAAATAAAAATTATAGTTTCAACGGTGGGAATCACACTCCCCGCTGTTTTCTGTGGTGAGGTCCACTGTACCGAATTAGACCTATTAATCCTGAAATATCAAGGCATTTCATGATATTTGGCTGCCCAACTGTTTTCCCATGGTGTGGACCACCTAAGATTTATATCGAGCTCATTTTCAGGGATCAACCCGAAAATGATGTTGAGAAATGGATGGACAGCGGGGATAAAACATATACATCATGGTGGGCCCATAGAGCCTACCAGATCTAAATCTCAACGGGATGCTTTTTATTGTACGACACTAATGTGCGAGTTTTGTAGTTGAGGTAAAATAGTGGTGACTCATTCATAACAATAATGGCAATGAGATGGTGTTATCCAGACCATCTAAATAATGTTGTAAATGGCTAATATTTGTACTTTTTTCCTATATAAGACTATCATAATCATCTGACAAATGGTCCCTTATATGTATGGTTGTTAACATAGTTTATGTTATAAATGATAGAAAACTCACAATTACCGGATTTGAAAGTAACGTTTCATTTTAGAAGAGGATTTCCATATCCATCTTTCATGCAGAGGACGCCTCGTCTTCATTCAAACAAAAGTCGCCGGAGTTCCTCTTTCAAAATTCAGTTACACTGCCAAGAATTTGCGATCGGGAGATTTTCAGGTACCTCGTTTCAAATTCCTCCTCTTTTTCTGTCTATGATTTATCATAATAGAAGAAAATCTCTGCGTTTTGGTGTAAATTTCCTAGAGATCGGCGATTTTTAGGGTTTCATATACGCCATTTGATTTTTCCACGGTTTTGCATTTTCTTTCTTCCAATTTTTTTGGTTATCTCGAGTTCTTTTTTCGTTTGAAGGTCTCAAGGCCTCAAGGCCATCAATGTTGACCAACTCCTCACCAATCAGCCCCACGTTTCCGCCCTCATCCGTGAATCCCTCAACCGCGATGTGTTTGAGGGGATAAAATCCACCTATTTCCATAAAAAATCCCACCTATTTCCATGAAAAATCCACTTTCACTGGGTGATGTAGGGTATTTTCGCAAAATCCCCATCGAATCCTCCTTCTCCATCCTTGATCTATGTAAATAAGTGCGGAATTTCATTGTTTGGATTTTCTAGGGTTACAGATGAGGATATGGACTAGAATTTCATGTCTTAATGGCATTTAGGGTTTTTGTTTTCCTTTTGGGGGGAGAATTGTCTGAAATGCAGACTAAGGAAGGGCAGAGTAATGGAATTTCTCAGTCCTTTTTAGACGATTTGGTCAGTGAGAGCAATCGATTAGACTATGATGACTTCGTTGATTCTTCTGTTGGCTCCATCATCCGGTGTCAATCACATCGAGCACCGCATCTCGAAGATGGATACGTTGGCTATCGTTGCTATAAAGTATGGAGTCAAGGTAAATGGATGATATTCTTTTAGATTTCTGTTCGAATTTTGATTTCTGCATCAGATTCTTTTTATGTATGATTCTTCAAAGCATTGCATGATCATAGATTTTTTATTTTTATTTATTTTATTTTATTTTTTCATTTTTTTTTGTATATTTGATTCATTAGTGGATTGAAAGAAGTACATGCATGTACCCACCATGCACATGGCATGCAGAAATCGGCCGTCTAGATTGTTGGCCCAACATGGATTGAGTAATAGTGTAAAAACCTCATTTTGGTCAGATGATGCTATCCAATCGATGGACATTTTCCCCGTGGAGCCGGGACCTTTCTCTATCCTCCCCATCCCTTTCAGTTGATCGGGTGGTTGGGATTTTCTAATTCATGTGGTTTTTTGGGTTATGCTTGTGTCCAGTGGGCTGGCTAATTAGATCATCTAGATTGAAGTGCATGTATTACCCTTGCATGGTAGATTCATTCATTGAAATGACCAAAATGCCATGGCATACTACCTTGTAATTCGTCTTGATTTTAAAATTGTGAGGTTGCTGTTTTGTTTATGAGTTGCTTATACCGTGCTCTCTCTCAATGCTTGGATAATTCAGGAAGAGAATGAGGTTCACTTTCTACTGAAGAAGCTAAACTTTGATTTGGAAAAGAAACTTGGTTGAACGGTTTTAAGCCGAACGGTTATAAACCATTTTAAATTTAGAAAAAGGGATGGTGTGGATTTCTCACCTCTCATATGGCCCACTTGAGTTTTGGATCCACCTCATTATTGGTCTCGTGTGCTAAAATATCTCTCAAAATGGATGAACGGTGTGGATTTCTCACAAAAATTACGGTGAGCCCCACCTAGCATCCAAGCGTGTGGACCACAAACCATAACAGTAAAATGCATTGATGGTGTGTTTGAATTCTCATATTTGAGATTGGGCAGAATGGTCACGTATGCAGATTGCCATTGAGCTTGTTTCTTGACCTACAAGGAACAATCTCAATGGCAATTAGAGGTTGCTTTAGTAGAAAACCCTCTCTGCCAATATGTAGTGGCAATTTGAAAAAAATGTTGTTAGACCAATTGAAAAGAACAATGAAAAAAAATCTTGTCTGTCATTGACTTGGCCAATTTGAAAAGAGAAGCTACTGAATTCTCATACCCTGGCTAGACCTATTTATTCTCGAATTCTGTGTTATGATTCTTATACATTAGGTATTGATATTATCTTTATTAGTTTGTTTAATACCATTTTTATTTTTATTTTTGGTTTGGAAGGATGGATTTTCCAAATGTAATCTATCTATACAAAATGACACCCTTGCTTCTACTGTAAAGCCTTTTGCCTTCTGCCTTCTGGCTTCAAGCCCATACCTGTTGTCTTTTCTTTTTCTGCATAAACTTTTCTTCCTAGCTTCATTTTAGAACTCATTTAACTTGTCAACATGTGGATGTAATATGCTTTTATTTGAGAATGTGCTTAACTTGCAACTGGAGTTAATCTAAAATCAGCTCAAAATACTTTTCCCCAATTCATTTTCTACTCAATTGCAGTTTTTTTTTTTTTTTTAATACCCACATTTGTCTTCTTTTGTTATGGCTTACACTCAATGACAACGTTGTTGATCTCATAATATCTACATTCACCATCATGATTTGCACGTTTGGGAAGCTCAGATCATGCACGTCTGCCATTTTAGAAAATCGTATCTTGTTACCTTTATGGTCAGTTTTCTTTTTTCTTTTTAATCATTGTTGCTTAATTTACATAAAATGGATCTGTTTTTAATTTTGGTGTATGCTCGAGTTAGTTTTGTTCCAAGTCACTTGGGAATTTGGACTCTTGGAAAGGTCTTTCTCTTATATCTTTTATATAATCACCCTTTTTCTGGAGATGTAAAAATCTGACCTGATCCATTTCTTTCATTGAATATGCCAACTGCACAACCTGTTCTCCCACTTACTATTGACTACCATTAACATAATATATGTACCTTACTCTGCCACACATTTGTACTTTTCATGTTAATACAGTCTGTGTTGTAAAATCCCAAATGAGTGGATGGTTGAACCACCACAAAATTGGTAGAGGTCTGGTACAATAGCTCACAATAATCCAAACCTTATTAAGGGGCTTCTTCCTGAATTATTGCCACTTCTACATGACCAGACTGTTGTTAAGGTGAGATCTACTTTGCATTTGAATTTTTAAACCAGTTATGTTATCAATGGGTTGATCTGCTTATGGTTTAGTATCTCCCAGCCCGGGTTAAGCTACCACATCACTTGATGGTACACTGCACTAGGTTGAGGCCCAAATTTTGAAGCTCACTTAAGATTCTTCGTCTCGTAACATGATCTGTCAGACACATGTCGAGCTTGAGACAGTTTGGTTCATGGAACAATGTGTCCACAAATTGAAAGGCTGCTTTGGTATGAAGAATCTGATGTGGAGGACATGCTTTGGTTTGAAAATGTCTTTCTAGTAACTTGCCAACTATATTCCCATTAGTACCTCACACTCTCACCTAACCCCTTCACATGAATGCTAGTTATTGGGCTGCCATTGTTGTATCAGTACTGGTTTTTACTTTTAGCGTTATCTTTAGATTTCTGATTTTGAATTCCTATTAGAGTTTTAAGTTTTGTTTATTTATTTATTTATTTATTTTGGCAGTTATGGTGTTATATCTGTACTAGAGGTGGCAGATTGACAGCCTCTAACTAGCTGTGGTGTTTTGAGTAAAGGCAATAAATTTGTTAGATTTAGGCAATTAATTCTTTTTCTTGTTTTCTATTAATCAATGGAGAGAGGTTTTGGCTGACTTGAAAGCAGCTGGGGCTACTTGGGTGCAGTTCGATGAGCCAAAGCTTGTGCTCGATTTGGACCTTCATTAACTGAAAGCATTTACAGATGCTTATTTACAGATGGAAGAATCCTTATCTGGTCTGAAGGTTATTGTTGAGGCCTACTTTGCTGATGTGCTGGCCGGAGCATATAAGTCCATTGGCATTTTATATCCAAAATTATTAGTTCATCATGATCTTCTTGATTTACCCTTTCTTCACCATCTTTTTTGACCTGACCAGTTCACTGACCTGGTTGTAGGACTATCACATCGTTGAAGGGCATCTCGGCTATTGGGTTTGATCTGCTTCGTGGAGAGAAGACCCTTGAATTGATCAAGAGTTTGGGTTTTCCTTCTAGCAAGTATCTGTTTGCTGGAGTTGTTGACGGTCATAACATTTAGGCTAATGATCTCACAACATCTCTTAAGATGTTGAAAGCTCTTGAGAGCAAGGTTGGCAAAGGTATACACATTTCGTGAGTTCTAGATTTGTTAGAGATAAGTTGTCTATGATTTTGAAATCACTGAATATGTTGTTAACAAAATCAGTAAAATCATCAGTCACAATCTATGTTTACTTATTTTAGCACGGAAATGGTTTCTTAAGTTTGCTCCATCAAGTTGATGCCATTTTTTCAGAATATCAGTTTTTATTTCCAATTTCTTTGGTTGTAGCCGCCTAATTCCTACATATTTTGGGATATGTTTTCATGTCTTCGTAACTGTAACTTTTCTAGTCTATCAAAATTGATACCTAGACTTTGCATGGTGCTCGGATTTGTTGTAAAAATGGAGTGTTATTTGATTTGGGTGAAAATAGTGATTCTGATGTTCTTGGGATTTGGATTTATTGTAAAAATGGAGCGTTATTTGATTTTTTATTTTATTTTTATTTTTAATGTTATATTTTAGGGAATCTAATGTGGGGTGCTTTTGCATTTGTTAGTTCTTGAAGTCTGTGTGGTTATTTGTGGTAATTTAGATTTAAATCGGTTTGGATTCTATTGCAGATTATTTTTCTCTTGTACTCTCATATGGGGCGTGCCTCTTTTTAAAATTTATTTATTATTTGGTGAAGATCAATGTGACTTTAGGATGATGTGTGGGCTGTTTTCAATTGTTTTGGGATGAAAAACCAATGAAATTTGGGATGTTCTTAAGCAGTTTGATGCATATTGGTTTTAAAATGAAGTGTTATGCAGATTTATTATAATTTTTTATGGTTTAGATGATGGAATCTCGTGTGGGTGCTTTTGCATTTATCTATTCTTAAAATTTGTGGGATTACTTGATGTGAATCAATGGGAGTTTTTGATGATTAGTAGTTGCTTTTGGGTGTTCTTGGACTGAAACAATGGAATTTGGGGCACTTTCAAGTTATTTGATGCTAGTTGATTGATTTTAGTGTTATTTGGACTTGTCATAATTAATGGAGTGTTGTACACATCATTTATGTTACATGTAAGCGAAGCTCATGTGAGCACTTTTGCATTTGGCAGTTTTTGAAGTTTATGTGATCATGTTATATTAATTGATGGGAATTTAGGATGATGGGTACTTGTTTCCACGCTTCTTTTTTTTTTGGGACCAAAATAAAGGGAACTTGGGATGTTCTCAAGCAATTTGATGCATATGTATTGACCCAAATGCTCTTCATACTTGGATTATCTGAAAAATGGAGTGGTCATGTAGATACTTTTCTGTTTATTAGTTTTTGAAGTTTATGTTTATTTGATGAAAATCAATGGGAGTTCAGGATGCCAGGTACTTGTTTTCTTGTGTTTTGATTGGAACTTAGGTAATTAGGGGATTTTTCTAGTTATCTGATGCACGTTGATTGATTTTAATATTTTTCAGATTTTAATGATTGTATTTATATGCATGTGGTGTCCTCAGGTCTTATATGAACTAATTTATATGCATGTGGTGTCCGCAGGTCTTACATGAACTAATACGATGCCCCAACTAGATTATGTGGAGCAAGAAAGAAGTTAGTTTTCTTCCCTTTACCATTGTTGTTTGATTGTTAATCCATGCAACGATTATTTTTTTTATGCCATAAGTCTTGGCACTTGCTATTTTTCTTAGAATTTATTAGTTTAATAACCTAGCTATGTAAACTATTAGACTTTGTTTCATAAGCATAAATATGAATCACCTTCTTTCTTCTTTTTGCTAGGTGGTATCAAATCTAGATGTTGTAACAGATGTGTTGTAACGCCCTGTGCTTTTGAGTACTTGGGTGTTACCGTGTAACCAAACATAGTATAAGTACCAACCTAGCTTATGTTAGTATCTACCTCTAATCTAACCTAAGTGTGGCCATTGGGAGTAATCTCCATTAATAGATCAGTTTCTATCCAACCGGTAATTTTAATAAATCGATAACTAAAGGTTAAGACCCATGTATCGTGGCCCACTTACAAAAATATAAGGATCCAATTCTTCTAATTAAAGCCCGATAAAGGCCAAGTGAATGAAAATATGGCGCCGATCTGAGTGTGACCCACATAAACAATTAGAGAAGAGTAGAAAGAATTGTAAATACTAATACTAATAATAATAATAATAATAATAATGGTATCAAACCATTAGTCTTTATCATTAGTAAAGGATCAGTCTATCTAAAACATAGGTTCAGTCAATATTCTCACCAAAGGAAACAAATTGAAACATTAAAAAAAGTGTGCGACCTAGATCACTCTGATCATTACATAAACCCCACTGTTAGAACCATACTAACACTAGGATAACCATCGATTCTACGATAGTCTATAATTTCATCAAAATTATCCCAGGAAGGCCCACCTAACCTCTTGAACATACAAATTTCTAATTTAGAGTGATTAGTGGACTCCAAGAAACAGATGTACGAATCTGATCGCTTAGAGCACGACATGGACCTCACATTTGATCTGTGCATGTCCACAGATAGTGTTCACACGCCGTGCACGAAGTCTTAGCATCGGGTCAAACGAGTGTTTACCCGATGAAAACCAAAAACCCTTTGAATTTTAAAAATCCTCCCGCCCGTCACGCATTCAAACCTGACCGTCCGTTTAGACGATGCAGTGGATGTTTTTCTTGATACAGAAACTAGATCCAGACCATCCATATGATAGGGTGGGTCCCACCGACCCCAACCATGCTTGCATCAGTAATTGAAAGCCACCTACATAGGCTCGAGCATCGACCGGTCTAGCATTGCAAACGAAAGATGCTGACGAGGAAAGAATTACCACATTCGCCATCCCACTGGCGAATTCGACTGTTGGAAACAGTCAGACAATGTCCACGTATACAACCACAGCCTCGTCAGCCCTATGGTTTCCAAAAACACGCCCCTACCCAACGGTTTACGGAAAGAATCTTTCCTCTTTGGGAAAGAACGCATCTCGACCATTCGTGGATGCCTAGAAGCTTCTCTCAAACTCATCCTGAGCGTTGAAATTAGGGCACTATGAGAATACCCTAGCAAACGAGAAAACGAAGAGATTTTAGGGTAGTGGTGGGTTTTTCCCTTGTGGAGTTGTTGCCTTAATCAACAACCCTCCTTGCACCATTAGATGGACCCCACATTACTGTTAGAACTTATCAGTGAAAGTGCACCTACTAAGTGCCCTTATTTGTCAATTACGTTGTAAGTTGAGTCAGTCGGACAACAGCGCCTAACAAGAAGAACAAGTCAAGCGTCTGCCTCAACTGGATGTGTGGAAGCTTACTAAAAGGTAAATCATAGCCTCACATCCCATGTCCCAAAACATCAGGTGATTAAACCCTTAAAAAGAATTAGAACATCTTAGGGTTTCAGTGTAAGAAAGCTTTTTATCAAAAAGAAAAATCAGTAAATTTTTTCTTACACTGTCGATTATATCGATTACCCCTTCAATATGATCGACCAGCTCTGTCGATGTCCTCGGCATCTCAATCGATATAATCGACTGAGGACAGAAAGCGTCCAGCAATCAAAACAATCATCTGGATGATTTATCGATATATCGACTTGAGAGTCGATATAATCGATATTCGAATATCGATCATATTTGAAGAGGATCGATATAATCGACAGACTGCTTTTCGGCGTCTCTATTTTTCTAAAGAAAACTAACATATGCTTCGATATATCGATGTCTGTCTGATACAATCTGAACTCAAATATCAATCATATCGAAAGTCAGTCGATTATATCGATTGTGGGTGTATATTCTCACCAGTAAGAATTTCAGGTTGTTGTTTATGATGATCGGGGTGCCAGTCGATAAATCGATATTCATATATCGATTATATCGAGACCTAGTCGATTGGATTGAGTCAGGACATAAATCGTCCAGCAAGCTTATAGGTAAATCCATATGATTTATCGATCCCATCGACAAGGTCTCCGATATGATCGATGTACAAATTTTGATGACATCGACTGCTTCCCCGATCATATCTGTACAACCTGAAATTCTTCAAGGATTCTCTCTTATTTTTCATCTGTCGATAGATCGAACCATCACTCGATTGAATCGGAGTTTGAAATCCGAATGCATCGATGTGTGTCTCGATTCCATCGACCAGTTGGCGGAAGGTTTCCAAAAGAGAAATGACAATTGATTTTTTATCATTGAGAGGTCTGCCGATACAATCGAGAGTATACGCTCGATCATATCGACGACTTCTCGATGATATCGAACTTTGTCATAAATATGACCGTTTATATCCGTTGGAACCTTTTGCCTATAAATTGAGAGAGTTGTCTTCATTGGTAGTAGAGAAAGTAGAGAGTACTTTTGTGAGTTTAAACCTTCCTATCATTTATCTTAAGCCCTTTCTCTCAGAAAGTTCATCCTCCAATCCACCCTCATCATTGATATTTCATAGAGTGGATTGGGGAATGAACTTCTGCATTCAAGGATCCTTCAGCTGCTACTTTAATGACATATCATTAAGCTGGGATGCCTTGAATGCATAGATGATGGGAACCAATCTATCTTCCTTATAGGAAAATCCTTAGAATGGTATTCCATCATAACCTTGACCCAACCTAAGCCCAGTATAGATACATCTTTATGTTGCGGATTAAGAGAGCTGAAGACTCTTTATCAACAAGTAGAAGGTCTTCATCACTGCGTTGAAAGGGACTCATCAACTTATCTGTAAGTATTAAGAGTCCAGAGGACACTTGTGATCATTCCTTTTTAGGATTGGGTTTTAAGTGTTGCTCACCATTTGAAGTCCTCAAAGGAGGCCTCCGATGGGAGTGTACATGCGGGGTGCGTTGTGTGGACCCTTGCTCTGTGGAGAGCATAAACATCTAGTTAGGAGTATGCCAGCAAAACTTCAGGGTTTGAGGTGAACCGAGTAGAAACCTCCGGGTGCATTTTGTGGACCCTTGTCCTGTGTGGGCATAAACATCTGGTTAGCAGTACGCCAGCAAAACTCTAGAGTTTGAGGTGATCCGAGTAGAAACCTCTGTAAAGGTTGAAGGTGAACCTGATTTAAAACCTTAGGTTTGAGGTGAACCATGGAAAACCTCCTTAGTGAAATTTGGTCACTCAAGGGTTGAGTGTGGAAGCCAGGAGTGGAGTAGACAAGTCGTCGAACCACTATAAAATGACTGTGTTTAAGATTGATATTGTCTTATATTTATGTGATTGCCTTACAAGTCCTTATATATGATCACATCTTATGTACACAGTCATATCCATCACAATCTCATCTATAAACTGTCTGTCTTTTAAATAGTTTGTGATTGGATCCTCTACCAGGCTTGGAAGTCAGTAGAGTTAATTTTGAGTAATCCTAATCTGTACTCTATAATAGGATTAGTGTGATAAGGATTTTTAATAATTCATAAAAACTTTGAAAAATCCTATTCACCCCCCCTCTAGGATATATTGACATATCTCTACTTCAACTTAAGCGGCCTTCACCGCTATTTCAATTGGTATCAGAGCGGGTCTCTCTTTAAGGGCTTTACCGCCTAGAGAGTGATCTTAACTGAAGTAGAAATATGGCCAAAGGAGAGGGCTCATCTGTCACTAGACCTCTAGTATTTGATGGATCAAATTATGCGTACTGGAAGGATAGAATGCACTACTTCCTGAGATCTTTAGATCATGAAGTTTGGGATGCAGTTGAAAAAGGATACGTGGTACCATCCGAACAAATTATACTTGAAGATGAAACCACAATCACTAAACCCAAACCTAATGAGAAGTGGACGGCGTTTGACAAAGAACAGTGAAATGCTGAAGCAAAAGCAATGAACGCCATCTACTGTGTCGTGTCCCAAGATATTTTCAATCAAATAAGTATGTGTGGGACATCCAAAGAAGCATGGGATTTACTGGAAACAACCCATGAAGGTACAAGCACTATGAAGAGATCTAAACTACAACTCTTAACTTCACAGTTTGAAAATCTCAGGATGGAAGAGCATGAGACATTTATGGAGTTTTACACCAAATTAAACATTATTTGTAACTCCATGGGTGGATTGGGAGAGAAGGTTCCAACACCTAAAATATGTAGAAAAATCTTAAGATCCTTACCGGAACGCTTCAATCCCAAGGTAACAACAATTGAGGAGTGTAGGAATATTGATGAAATGAAAGTAGAAGAACTAGTAGGTTCCCTACAAACCTTTGAACTACACTTCACACAACCCTAAAAATTCAAAAACACTGTCCTAAAAACCTCCAAGAAAATAAAACATGAGGACAGTGAGAGTGAAAAGGAAGATGAAGATGAGGAAGTGGCTCTGCTAGCACAAAGATTCAAAAGATTCTTTCAAAGGAATCGCAGCCGCCCCTCTAAAGGTAGAAAGGTGGATGACAAACCTTTAGCAGGCAAATTTAGGAAAAGAAACAGAGAACCAAAGTGTTATGCCTATCATGAGTATGAACACCTATCTACCGAATGCCCAAACAGAAAAACTAAGGGCAAGGTGATGGCTGCCACATGGGATGATAAAGAGGAGTCAAATTCAGAAAACAGTGACTCAGGAAGTGATGGAGATCAGAAACCTTTGAAAATTCTTATGGTCTCCACCACTCCAATTATTCTCATGGAATTTGAAAGAAAAGAAGAGCAACAAGCCACTGAATCATTTTCATCTGACAATGAGGAAATTGAGGAAGAAGAAGATAAAGAGCTAAATGAATTGCAGAATGCTTATAATCAACTATACATTCATAGCATCCACATCCTTAAGAAAATTGGCATGACTGAAAACAAAAAGAAAGTGTTGCAGAAAGACTTGGACAGAACCTTAGAAATAAACATACATTTGTCCAATGATTTGCAACAATATCTCACAGATAATGATCAATTAGAAAAAGAAAACTTATCCCTAAAAGGAGAATTATCAAAACTTATGAACAAAGCTGAACTGCTAAAAGATGATAATGCAAAACTAAAAAATGAGAACCACTCACTTTGTATTGACTTAGAAAATTCCAGAAAATTTGTCGAGATAAACTATAAGTTTTCTCAGAGTGGTGAAAAACTTGAAAGAATGTTAGGGATTGGAAGGCCTGGAAAAGATAAGAGTGGCCTAGGGTATGAGAAAATCAAAATGAAAACTGAAAAATCTATTGCTTCAGGTAGCAATACAAGAACTTCTCCAATTTTTCATTTGTGTGGTGATATGGGACATTACAAGTTTGAATGCTTAAAGACAACATCTTATAACTCTGGTCAAATTCACACTGATAAACTTAATCTGACCAGAGTAATGCAAAATACCCATTCATCACCCAAAATGGAAGACAGAACGGAAAAATCACTGGATCAAGTTGGTGAGATAACAAAAGTCACCGGAGCAAAAACTTCTATCTCAATATGGAGAGTAAAAGAAAAACTGAACTCTATACCCTGAATTATTGAGAGTATAAGAACACGTTCAGATTTTGCTTCGAAATCTGGATAATTGGTGAAATGATGCAATTTTTGCTAAATTCTCAAAGTTACATCTGAGGTTGGAGACCTCTAATTTTTGTATATAAACATTATCATGTTTATATTTGTACAATACAGGTGCAATTTTTTTTTCATATATTGATTAAGTCAAGAAATATACAATAGTGTGTCAAAATTAGAAAAATTCTGAAAAGCACATACTTTCAATGCAAATGATTGTCTTCTTCGATTTTATCGACGGATGATCGATACAATCGACGGCTGTTCAGAATGTGAAAAGTCGTGTGTCTATGGATAACATCGAGGATAACCTCGATAGAATCGACCGACAACCTCTCGATACAATCGATATGTCGGTCGATATGATCGACAAATGGCGTCCGATAAAAGCAAGCAGAATCGAAAAAGTTTCTTTTTAGGGCGATTCGACTGTCTTCTCTGTCCGATCCTCTCGACCAATCATCCTAAGCCAGGTAGGACCAGCCAAATCTCAACACAAACCAGGTAATATTCTTCCATCATCAGAATTTTTTTCTCTTGGTTTATCAGGATTTCTTTTTATCGTTTTCCCAATATTTCAAATAGCCTTTTCTTTCACATGGGAAAGGAAAAAAATGTGGCATCCGGTCCGAGGGAATCTTCAAGAGGAACTCGACAAAAGGTCCTTGCTTCAAGGTAGAGAGCAAGGATCCCGGACAAAGGGACCCCCACATGGCAAAGATCACGACGCGGTGGGTCCCAAACCGAAATCGCTGAACCATCTCAACCAGTGCCTCCTCCTCCTACTGTCCAACGGCCACCAAAATATGCCAATTGGAAGTTGATCTTTGAGAGAAAAGTAGACAGAGAGTGTTTAACATCTTACAACTTAGAACCTCTGTTTGCTGCAATTGGTTGGCTGCCCATCCTGAATTTTGGTGGACCATGCCAACTGGAAAGAACACGTAACTTCTTTGCTGCATGTCATTCTCCGGTGGCTGATCCTCCTTCCTTCATGGTTTCCATGGATGGTGATGATGTATTCATCACTCCTGCCACCTTAGCACAAATTCTCAATCTACAAATGGTGCCAGGAGGCCTTCCAAACTGGGATCTTGACTTTCCAGATGTGCGCTCCAAAATAACCAAATACCTATTCTATAACCGAGATATCCCATGGCATCAAGGGAATGCCCTGAAAGCTAGGTATATGGAGCCCCAGTTCAGAGTCATACATGGAATCTTCACCACTAATCTGTACCCAAGAAGCACGAACCGATCCGATCTAACAAGTCTTATGGTGATGATAGTCTACTCTGTTGCAACCGGGATGAATATCTGCTTTCCAACCTTGATTGTAAATCAGTTTGTCAATGCGATACATACGTCCAGAGATTTGCATCTGTCATATCCCTGGATTATTAGTAGAATCTGTCAGAGTATTGACTTTCCTTCTACAACTGATCCGATTTTCCCCTTCAAAGTTTTCAACAAGAAAAATATTTAGAAAATGGATCTGAGATTTCATGAATACAAGGAGGAAACTGAGGAAGAAATTCATGCTGAAGCAAAAGGAGGAGAAGGTGGTGATCCCATGGAAGGAGATACAATAGCTGACAATGCACCCCTTAGACCAGATGTTGCTCCGTACACATCAACTGCTGGGTATGGTAAAAGGCTTAAACTGGACAAGATTTGAGTCATTTAGAAGGACATGCACTCAGTAAAGGAGCGGCTCACTATTCTGGAAAGAATGGTTCAAGGAGTTCAGAGCACGGTCCAACAATTGGTGGACCTACTGACGTGCCGACGGAACGACACGATGCCATCTCATTATGCTCCCTGATGCCGGATTCATACATGCTATCATGCACACCTCACTCTTAATTTTGCGTGTGATCATCAGTATCTTTTTGGATGTTCTACACTTTCCGTGGTGTGTATGACAGTTTCTACTTTTTAACTGTTTTCTTTTTGGATGAATGTGCCCACGGTTGGGCTAAAAATACTGGTTTATTTTTTTTTGGTTTAATTTGCTGCCGTCTGGGGCAGCATTGAATATTTTTTCCAATCTTGGGCAGCTTATATATGGTTTAATTTAGTTCTTTTACTTCTATCATTTGCATTTTTCCCTGGTTTATTACAGTCTTAAGGTTATTGTCTGCATGCTTATCTATTAACTGCTTCATGGATTTATGTTCTGCTCTTCATGGATGTATGCTTTACACTGCTCTCATTTATATACATCTATCTACTTATGGTTCTCCCATATGCTTCAATCTTCAGTCAATATCAAGTCTTATACCTTTGCCAATGACTGACAAAAAGGGGGAGAACAATTCAAACACCCCGAGCGAAAATTGTATATCCATGTTGCAGGTGTTAGGGGGAGCAGCCGTAACAAGAAAGGAGGAGTTTTTGAATTATGGGGGAGAAGTTTATTGGGTGTGTACATGGGAGTTTAGAATTTGTAAAATTATATTAATACATGTACACACAATTTAGGATGTATCTGCTTAGATATGTTCATAGGGTGTTTTGAATATTTTGTCACATAATGACAAAGGGGGAGATTGAAAGTGCACCTACTACATGCCCTTGTTTGTCAATTACGTTGTAAGTTGAGTCATTCGGACAACAACGCCTAACAAGAAGAACAAGTCAAGAGTCTGCCTCAACTGGATGTGTGGAAGCTCACCAAAAGGTAAATCATAGCCTCACATCCCATGTCCCAAAACATCAGGTGATAAAACCCTTAAAAAGAATTAGAACATCTTAGGGTTTCAGTGTAAGAAAGCTTTTTATCAAAAAGGAAAATCAATAAAGTTTTTCTTACACTGTCGATTATATCGATTACCCCTTCGATTTGATCGACCAGCTCTGTCGATGTCATCGGCATCTCAATCGATACAATTGAGTGATGACAGAAAGCATCTAGCAATCAAAATAATCATCTGGACGATTTATCGATATATCGACTTGAGAGTCGATATAATCGATATTCGAATATCGATCATATCTGAAGAGGATCGATATAATCGATAGACTGCTTTTCGGTACCCCTATTTTTCTAAAGAAAACTAACATATGCTTCGATATATCGATGTCTGTCCGATATAATCTGAACTCAAATATCGATCATATCGGAAGTCAGTCGATCATATCGATTGTGGGTGCATATTCTCACCAGCAAGAATTTCAGGTTGTTGTTTATGATGATCGGGGTGCCAGTCGATAAATCGATATTCATATATCGATTATATCAAGACCTAGTCGATTGGATCGAGTCAGGACATAAATCGTCTAGCAAGCTTATAGGTAAATCCATACGATTTATCGATCCCATCGACAAGGTCTCCGATATGATCGATGTACAAATTCTGATGACATGGACTGCTTCCCTGATCATATCTGTAGAACCTGAAATTCTTAAAGGCTTCTCTCTTATTTTTCACCTGTCGATAGATCAAACAATCACTCGATTGAATCGGAGTTTGAAATCCGATTGCATCGATGTGTGTCTCGATCCCATCGACCAGTTGGCGGAAGGTTTCCAAAAGTGAAATGACAATTGAGTTTTTATCATCGAGAGGTCTACCGATACAATTGAGAGTATACGCTCGATCACGACTTCTCGATGATATCGAACTCTGTCATAAATATGACCGTTTATATCCGTTGGAACCTTTTGCCTATAAATTGAGAGAGTTGTCTTCATTGCTGGTAGAGAAAGTAGAGAGTGCTTTTGTGAGTTTTAACCTTCCTATCATTTACCTTAAGCCCTTTCTCTCAGGAAGTTCATCCTCCAATCCACCCTCATCATTGATATTTCATAGAGTGGATTGGAGAATGAACTTCCGCATTCAAGGATCCTTCAGCTACTACTTTAATGACATATCATTAAGCTGGGATGCCTTGAATGTGTAGATGATGGGAACCAATCTATCTTCCTTATAGGAAAATCCTTAGAATGGTATTCCATCATAACCTTGACCCAACCTAAGCCCAGTATAGATACATCTTTGTGTTGCGGATTAAGGGAGCTGAAGAATCTTTATCAACAAGTAGAAGGTCTTCATCACTGCATTGAAAGGGACTCATCAACTTATCTGTAAGTATTAAGAGTCCAGAGGACACTTGTGATCATTCCTTTTTAGGATTGGGTTTTAAGTGTTGCTCATCATTTGAAGTCCTCAAAGGAGGCCTCCGACGGGAGTGTACATGTGGGATGCGTTGTGTGGACCCTTGCTCTGTGGAGAGCATAAACATCTGGTTAGGAGTACGCCAGCAAAACTCCAGGGTTTGAGGTGAACCGATTAGAAACCTCCGGGTGCGTTGTGTGGACCCTTGTCCTGTTTGGGCATAAACATCTGTTTAGGAGTACGCCAGCAAAACTCCAGGGTTTGAGGAGAACCGAGTAGAAACCTCTGAAAAGGTTGAAGGTGAACTTGTTTAAAACCTTAGGTTTGAGGTGAACCATGGAAAACCTCCTTAGTGAAATTTGGTCACTCAAGGGTTGAGTGTGGAAGCCGGGAGTGGAGTAGACAAGTCGTCGAACCACTATAAAATGACTGTATTTGAGATTGATATTGTCTTACATTTATGTGATTGCCTTACAAGTCCTTATATATGATCACATCTTATGCACACACAATCATATCCATCACAATCTCATCTATAAACTATCTGTCTTTTAAATAGTTTGTGATTGGATCCTTTACCAGGCTTAGAAGCCAGTAGAGTTAATTTTGAGTAATCCTAATCTGTACTCTATAATAGGATTAGTGTGATAAGGATTTTTAATAATTCATAAAAACTTTGAAAAATCCTATTCACCCCCCCTCTAGGATATATTGACATATCTCTACTTCAACTTAAGCGGTCTTCATCGCTATTTCAATCAGGACCGTCCAAACAGCCCTGATCTTCAGATTAGCCATTCTGTTGCAAATTGCCATTTTCGTCAGTCACCTTCCTCAAGCTGACTATGAGACCCACTTTTCGCTAAACCAGACCATCCACTGATCTGACCCATTCTTCGTGTGTCCCACCACATTTAATGTCCATCTGGGACATCAAATGGGCCCATACACGAGATCTAACCCATTAGGAGATCCTAGTGACAAACCGTTTGGGTTAACTTAAGCAACCTTCGTACAAATCCTTGTGATTAGCTGTGGAGATTTCTAGAAATGGAAGCGCCTATAAAAGGACGGGAATTAGGGCGTCTCCCAAGGAAAACCTAAAGAAATAAAAGGGGATTGAGCGTGTGAGAGCCTGCAGCTGCAACGAGTTCCAACAGCGACCCAACTCAGTCCCAACGAGTGTCGGGCTAGAATCGGATCTGGTTGCCCATTGGTGAGAAGATGAAGGGACTGAGAGAGGAAGATGGAGGGTGTTGCAGAGAGGGAGAGTGAGCTCCAGCAGTCAGCCCGACTTGAGCTTTCGAAACTCTAGGCAATTGGGCCGTCAACCGAATCGTGTCCATGAGATCAGCCCCACTAGGCTCATCACAATCAGATTCAAATAGAGCCAACTCACTACTAGGTATCACAATCAAACTCCATTCATTTGAACTACTTTGTCATTCAACTCATGAATGAGTTGACTCACTAAGGATCCAGCTGAGTCAGGTTCATTTCACCCCTAAGGACCAATGTCTGGCACTATCTGTGATGAGCTTTGAGAGCATCACCAGATTCAGTGGCTGATTGGAACCCGGAAGACCAATGGAAATACTCTCTTCCGACCAGTCCTTAAAATAGAGACCGGACCGAGTTAACTCAACACTGATGCGTTGTAATAATACCTCCAGGGACGCCTCCAATCAACTACACTAAAGATTAAACGTCCTCCCTTCAACGGCTGAGAGAAATCATCACCCAGGTATAAAACTAACACCTACCATTTAGCCATAAGACCCTCTCAACTCGGTTGTGACTTAGGTGACTCAGTACCATTCCATGACTGAAAAACCCGATCTTCCTTCATGGCAGTGGTCGGTTTCCCTAAAGCCGAGTCCGGCGCTTTGAACTGAACTCTGGTTTAATGGGTGCTGTGAGTATAAGCACTGTTTGCACTAGAGAGGCCACTGAGTCAGTGACTCAGAACCGAACTTGACTCAAGGGATCTAACTCAGTTAGTCAGGGAAGCATCTCACCCTAGCCAGTCAAGAGCCCTGTCATGAGCTACCCAGAACCACCCATTTGGGGGCTAACTCGGCCGTGTTTCCCTTCTGAGTTGACTCTAAACTCAATGATGGGTTGACTCGGCTAACTTCCCCAACTGAGTCGAGTTAACTCTAATATCAAAACCACATGTGGGTGATTTGGAAAGTGATAGATCCAATGGATCATTAAGTTAACCTGGTAGATAGTAGATCTCTTAACAACTAACTCAACTAGTTGTTTATTAGAAACCCTGACCGAGTCAACTCGGTCGTAACTCACTGGTGTCTTATAATGGTTTACCTAGGCACAACCAACAACCATTCTACCTTAAAGAACACCTCGAAGCAAGGCATTTCAATCAAAGTGAGGAGCATCCCCCATAGCTTCTTCCATTCACTAATTTCCATGTGGATTAACTCTTTAATGTTGAGTATTTTAGAGAAATATTAATTCCTAGTTATCTTGACTTTTAAGAAGAAGTTGTTTTAATGTCATGTTTCCTTATAGTTATGTGTATGACGTATTGTCTTGAAAATTTCATGTCATATTTATAATCATTTGCCTAGGTGTATATCCCCATTAGACGTGATGAGAAAAGAAAGCTTTCATTATAGATTATTTGTGAATTGTGTAGCGAGACATTACCTTCATGATTTTTCTATATTTTTAATCTCTAATTATGTCGGTACAATCTTGTGAATAGTTCTTACAATATGGAAAATGAGAATTTGTTTACATGTAATGTACTTATGGATGGACTCTTAGTTAATGATGTGACCTCACTTGAAAATTTACATGATACTTAGTGTGCCCTCCTTTGAATGTAAAGAAATTATGGAAGTCATTATGGAATGCATAGTTGGAAATTCCTTATTTGAAAGTTGATGATCTTTTCTATTCTATCAAAATTAATGTATATAAGTGTCATAGCGCATAACATCCATGCACGACACGTAAGCTTTTCCGAGTGTTCTTCGTAAGTCACATCCTGTTGGGTTGATTATGGTCCTAATACTTAAGTCCAACCATCAGGTATGTGCATTCGTGCACTTTGGGCTGCTCTTTCTTTACATGAGGCTTTTTCGAGATTTCATACCTCCTCGGGCATACCCCGAGTATTTTTTTAGGAGGTCATCCTTGGGCGCACTCACCTTCATGGCCTTTTTTAGGTAGTTAATCTACCGCGGGCGGTCTATATGGTCTTTTCCAGGTAGTCTACTACTGCGGGTGACCCTTTATTTTGACAGTTGGATGTGCATCCCCAGATCTGTGACTTGAGCATACATTCATGCAATCACATTGCTAGTTGTATTGCCATATGAGTTAAACATGAATTGTTGATCTATTTTGGATTTACGTGTTATGGTTGAATCTATGAGAAAAATTTCCACTGAGTTTTCACTCACCCGTTGTGCGGTTGCACCAAATAGATGCAGGATTGATTCAGGTGAAGACCCTTACTACAGGATTCTAGGAACAGCTACGGTGGATTATGGCGAGGAAGAGTTTTATGCGAACACAGTTGAGCGGTTGGAGCTCAACTAATGTTTTAGGATTTATACATTTTCATGTTTCAGACCTTACGTTATATTTGAGTTGTATTAATAATTTCCCTTGCTGAGGGATTCCATTTTGCTTCTCTTACATGTTTTTAAACTTCCTTTTTATTATTATGGATATTCTAATTACATGGTAATTGTCTTGAGGTTTGCCCCTAATTAGATGTAATGTTAGACGACCCCATAACGTAATACTCAGGTTCTCAGTGAGGAGTGACTATCCTTGGGTTTTGAGAACCAGGGTGTTACAGATGGTATCAGAGCCCAAGTTTAGATAACCTTGCCTTTGGGAAGGAGTTTGTACAAACTTTCTACATTTTACATTTAGAATTTTCTAGGTGACCCCTTAAATTAGAAAACTGAACTTAGGAAAAAATTTCCACTAGGTTTAGGCTATTTTATGAACATAGAAACCTAAATTTAGGCTCCCAGTATTAAATCCCATAATAGCGTTAGTTCGCAGGCATATACATTTACTCATGTCAATATCCTTATCTTGACTGCACTCAACTATAAAATACCTATTTTCTAACTATAAAATATCCTATCTATGATAGCAATTTTGAGACTTGACTTTCAATTCAGGTTTGTACATGAATTCCACATTGTTACAAAAATTTGAACTCTATTATGATATCTTTTTCAAATACAATAAACTGAAATTATCAAACGTGAGTAGGATTGAACTTTGTTTAAAGTCCCTGCCTTTCCTTTCATTCTTATGTTCATGTATATTATCTGACTACAACCACAACTCACCCCACTTCAACTCATCATTGCACATGGTACGGATGTTTCTAATGTAGGTAGTATCCCAACTATTTTTATAAGCCTTTCTACCTTGATGTGGAAATTGGAAATTAGAACTGCAGTCACTTTATTATAGCCTCCTGACACTAGACTCACTGTTAGTTATTGCATACTCCCCACTCAGTATAGGGTCATCATTTGAACCTAGAAACAAAAACTTAGACCCTTATTTTTTATTATCCTGAACCTAGATTCATGGACTAGAAATGTACTTCCCCTAAGAAATCCACTTTAATTGTACTAAACTATAAACATCTTGTTCTTTAACTAACAAATATTTCTATCCATAACAGCATTACTAGTCTGATAACCATCCTATAAAACTTGACTCTCAATTTAAGTAGGTACACTGATTCCATGTTGCTACACAAATTGAATTCTGTTATAATATTTTTCTTAAGCATAATAAATTGAAATTATCGTTAATTGGATGATCATAATCTTTGATTTATGAAATTGTGATTATTAAGCGAGAGTTGTTAAATTCATTTCATGAGAGTCATTAACTCGATTTTAGCTAATTAATTGATGATTTTTTTTTTTGTGTTTAATTACTATTTTATATACCATCTAAAGTAAGAACCACTGTGCATGTTTTAGATTGCACATGACATGTTTATAATTTCTGAATACCTGTGTATCATTCACAACTAGAGTGTCAAAGGTGTTTTCTTATCCACCTTGAAGTATGCATTTGAATTCTGGCTGTTCACTATCCTTTGAAACATCAAGTTGAAGCTTACTAGTTGGATGTTATGATCAATAGATATTTTTATTACAATTGCCCAATAAATTCCCACCATGTTTGGTTGTTTGAATATAGAAATCAAACTTAGTTCCCCATAGAAAATTTTTAGGGAAGACATTTGGATGTATTTAGAGTTCCCTTAGAGTTAATGGAAATTTTGAACATAGACACCCAAATTGTAGGTCCCTTAGGAAATTTCAGATTTAGTTATTTGAACTTAGAAATTAAATTTAAGTTCCCTTGAAATCATTAGGATGGCCATTCCAACTTGATTGGAATTACTTAGGAATTATAAAGATTGTGAACATAAAGACACACAAATTTTAGGCCCCGTAAGAAAGTTCAAGTTTAGTTGTTTAAACGTAGAAATTAAATCTAGATTTCCATTATGAACTATTGATTGCCTGAACTCAGAAACAAGACCTAGGTCCCCACTATAGACTACCCTAATAATTATCGAACTTAGAAATTTGACTTAGGTATCGTGGGAAGACAAATGGCCACTATGATGCGATTAAGATCATCAAGAATATTTTTAGAAATCTAGGATTTGAATTTGTTAGAAATAACATTTTCCAAAATTCCACCATGTAAAATTTATTTGAGGTGAATTTATAGAATTTTAAGTAAATTTTCGACCCTAAATTGAGCTTATGATGACTAAATTTGAGAGACTGGATAAAATTTAGCAAATTTCAAACTCAAGCCACCATGTAGGAATTCTGGTCCGGAAATTTTTAAGTAGTGCATTTACTAGAGTGCGCAGTGGAAGCATGATGGTTGTTTGTGTCTATTCACGTAGATTTCGAGCCTTCTCATTGCTAATTTAGATGATCACATGATATTCCCTGGAAGTTTAAAATAAACAAGATCACGGGTTGATGGAACCATATTTAAGCATTGTTTGATCCAAATTCCATATCCTAGCAAATTTCAATGATCTCAATGCCCTGATCAGGCAGAATATCGAGAGTTACTAGGATTAGGAAGTGATACTGTGAGTCCTATGCTCTGCGGAGGCGAAGGATTGACATATCAGGCCCAAACTCACTACAACCATCCATTCGTGTACTGAAAATAGAAAATTGTATAGTACCTTAGGGATAACCTTACCACTTGTACCGTAATAATCGAGACGCACTATCGAATCTCGTGAACGAGATTCTTCTTTAAGGGGGGTAGATTGTAACAACCTCAATTTTGGCCGTTAGTGGTATATGTTTGCACATATAAACAACCTTCATAGGAAAATAATGAATGTTTGGAATCACCGCAAATTATATCATAATTATCCCTAATTCTTTTAGAAGCTCTAAATCTCGAGGACGAGATTCTCTTTAAGGAGGGTAGATTGTAATGCCCTGTGCTTTTGAGTACTCGGGTGTTACCGTGTAACCAAACATAGTAAAAGTACCAACCTAGCTTATGTTAGCATTTACTTCTAATCTAACCTAAATGTGGCCATTGGGAGTAATCTCCATTAATAGATCAGTTTCTATCCAACCGGTAATTTTAATAAATCGATAACTAAAGGTTAAGACCCATGTATCGTGGCCCACTTACAAAAATATAAGGATCCAATCCTTCTAATTAAAGCCCGATAAAGGCCGAGTGAATGAAAATATGGCGCTGATCTGAGTGTGACCCACATAAACAATTAGAGAAGAGTAGAAAGAATTGTAAATACTAATAATAATAATAATGGTATCAAACCATTAGTCTTTATCATTAGTAAAGGATCAGTCTATCTAAGACATAGGTTCAGTCAATATTCACACCAAAGGAAACGGATTGAAACATTAAAACAAGTGTGCGACCTAGATCAATCTGATCATTACATAAACCCACTGTTAGAACCATACTAACACTAGGATAACCATCGATTCTACGATAGTCTATAATTTCATCAAAATTATCCCAGGATGGCCCACCTAACCTCTTGAACATACAAATTCCTGATTTAGAGTGATTAGTGGACCTCCAAGAAACAGATGTACGAATCTGATCGCTCAGAGCACGACGTGGACCTCACATCTGATCTGTGCATGTGCACAGATAGTGTGCACACGCCGTGCATGAAATCTTAGCATCGGGTCAAATGAGTGTTTACTCGATGAAAACCAAAAACCCTTTAAATTTCAAAAATCCTCTCGCCCGTCACGCATTCAAACCTGACCGCCCCTACCCAACGATTTACGGAAAGAATCTTTCCTCTTTGGGAAAGAACGCATCTCGACCATTCGTGGACGCCTAGAAGCTTCTCTCAAACTCATCCTGAGCGTTGAAATTAGGGCGCTATGAGAATACCCTAGCAAACGAGAAAACGGAGAGATTTTAGGGTAGCGGTGGGTTTTTCCCTTGTGGAGTTGCTGCCTTAATCAACAGCCCTCCTTGCACCGTTAGATGGTCCCACATTACTGTTAGAACTTATCAGGACCGTCCAAACGACCCTGATCTTCAGATTAGCCATTCTGTTGCAAATTGCCATTTTCGTCAGTCACCTTCCTCAAGCTGACTATGAGACCCACTTTTCGCTAAACCAGACCATCCACTGATCTGGCCCATTCTTCGTGTGGCCCACCACATTTAATGTCCATCTGGGACATCAAATGGGCCCATACACGAGATCTAACCCATTAGGAGATCCTAGTGACAAACCGTTTGGGTTAACTTAAGCAACCTCCGTACTAATCCTTGTGATTAGCTGTGGAGATTTCTAGAAATGGAAGCGCCTATAAAAGGACGGGAATTAGGGCGTCTCCCAAGGAAAACCTAAAGAAATAAAAGGGGATTGAGCGTGTGAGAGCCTGCAGCTGGAATGAGTTCCAACAGCGACCCAACTCAGTCCCAACGAGTGTCGGGCTAGAATCGGATCTGGTCGCCCATTGGTGAGAAGATGAAGGGACTGAGAGAGGAAGATGGAGGGTGTTGCAGAGAGGGAGAGTGAGCTCCAGCAGTCAGCCCGACCTGAGCTTTCGAAACTCTAGGCAATCGGGGCCGTCAACCGAATCGTGTCCATGAGATCAGCCCCGCTAGGCTCATCACAATCAGATTCAAATAGAGCCAACTCACAGCTAGGTATCACAATCAAACTCCATTCATTTGAACTACTTTGTCATTCAACTCATGAATGAGTTGACTCACTAAGGATCCAGCTGAGTCAGGTTCATTTCACCCCTAAGGACCAATGTCTGGCACTATCTGTGATGAGCTTTGAGAGCATCACCAGATTCAGTGGCTGATTGGAACCCGGAAGACCAATGGAAATACTCTCTTCCGACCAGTCCTTAAAATAGAGACCGGACCGAGTTAACTCAACACTGATGCGTTGTAATAATACCTCCAGGGACACCTCCAATCAACTACACTAAAGATTAAACGTCCTCCCTTCAACGGCTGAGAGAAATCATCACCCAGGTATAAAACTAACACCTACCATTTAGCCATAAGACCCTCTCAACTCGGTTGTGACTTAGGTGACTCAGTACCATTCCATGACTGAAAAACCCGATCTTCCTTCATGGCAGTGGTCGGTTTCCCTAAAGCCGAGTCCGGCGCTTTGAACTGAACTCTGGTTCAATGGGTGCTGTGAGTATAAGCACTGTTTGCACTAGAGAGGCCACTGAGTCAGTGACTCAGAACCGACCTTGACTCAAGGGATCTAACTCAGTTGGTCAGGGAAGCATCTCACCCTAGCCAGTCAAGAGCCCTGTCATGAGCAACCCAGAACCACCCATTTGGGGGATAACTCGGCCGTGTTTCCCTTCTGAGTCGACTCTAAACTCAATGATGGGTTGACTCGGCTAACTTCCCCAACTGAGTCGAGTTGACTCTAATATCAGAACCACATGTGGTGGATTTGGAAAGTGATAGATCCAATGGATCATTAAGTTAACCTGGTAGATAGTAGATCTCTTAACAACTAATTCAACTAGTTGTTTATTAGAAACCCTGACCGAGTCAACTCGGTCGTAACTCACTGGTGTCTTATAATGGTTTACCCAGGCACAACCAACAACCATTCTACCTTAAAGAACACCTCGAAGTAAGGCATTTCAATCAAGGTGAGGAGCATCCCCCATAGCTTCTTCCATCACTAATTTCCATGTGGATTAACTCTTTAATGTTGAGTATTTTAGAGAAATATTAATTCCTAGTTATCTTAACTTTTAAGAAGAAGTTATTTTAATGTCATGTTTCCTTATAGTTATGTGTATGACGTATTGTCTTGAAAATTCCATGCCATATTTATAATCATTTGCCAAGGTGTATATCCCCATTAGACGTGATGAGAAAAGAAAGCTTTCATTATAGATTATTTGTGAATTGTGTAGCGAGACATTACCTTCATGATTTTTCTATATTTTTAATCTCTAATTATGTCGGTACAATCTTGTGAATAGTTTTTACAATATGAAAAATGAGAATTTGTTTACATGTAGTGTACTTATGGATGGACTCTTAGTTAATGATGTGACCTCACTTGAAAATTTACATGATACTCAGTGTGCCCTCCTTTGAATGTAAAGAAATTATGGAAGTCATTATGGAACGCATAGTTGGATATTCCTTATTTGAAAGTTGATGATCTTTCCTATTCTATCAAAAGTAATGTACGCACGACACGTGAGCTTTTCCGAGTGTTCTTCATAAGTCACATCCTGTTGGGTTGGTTATGGTTCTAATACTTAAGTCCAACCATCAGGTATGTGCATTCGTGCACTTTGGGCCGCTCTTTCTTTACATGAGTCTTTTTCAGGATTTTATACCTCCTCGGGCATACCCCGAGTATTTTTCCAGGAGGTCGTCCTTGGGCGCACTCACCTTCATGGCCTTTTCCAGGTAGTTAATCTACCGCTGGTGGTCTATATGGTCTTTTTCAGGTAGTCTACTACTGCGGGTGACCCTTTATTTTGACAGCTGGATGTGCATCCCCAGATCTGTGACTTGAGCATACATTCATGCAATCGCATTGCTAGTTGTATTGCCATATGAGTTAAACATGAATTGTTGATCTATTTTGGATTTACGTGTTATGGTTGAATCTATGAGGAAAATTTCCACTGAGTTTTTACTTACCCATCGTGCGGTTGCACCAAATAGATGCAGGATTGATCCAGGTGAAGACCCTTACAACAGGATTCCAGGAACAACTGCGGTGGATTATGGCGAGGAAGAGTTCTATGAGAACACAGTTGAGCTGTTGGAGCTCAACTAATGTTTTAGGATTTATACATTTTCATGTTTCAGACCTTGCGTTATATTTGAGTTGTATTAATAATTTCCCCTGCTGAGGGATTCCATTTTTCTTCCCTTACATGTATTTAAACTTCCTTTTTGTTATTATGGATATTCTAGTTACATGGTAATTGTCTTGAGGTTTGCCCCTAATTAGATGTAATGTTAGACGACCCCATAACGTAATACTCGGGTTCTCAGTGAAGAGCGAGTATCCTCGGGTATTGAGAACCAGGGTGTTACATGTGTATGATTTCCTCCATTTGGTAAGCACTATTTCTAGTGAAAAAGAAGTAAGCAATGAATGTCTATGTGCAGATGTTGATAAAAAAGAAGTAAGCAATGAAGCAACCCGTTCAATCTGATCAATCTACTCCCTGGGGAGGTTGGAAATCAAATGATGTGTACAACAATTCAGGTATGGTTTGCACCAATTCAAGAGAATGTACATTAGGCATTCAATATACAAGACTGGAGTGAGACTAATTAGGCATTTAAATGTGTTGCAGGATGTAGTTTGAATTACTTGTCCTAGCAAGTGCACAAGTTGGGATGGATTGGACTTCTATCTTGAGAAAACGCCATGATTTCAGGTAGTTATTATTGTAATGGAAAGTTAAAAAATTAAAAGAGAGAGAGAGAGAGAGAGAGAGAGAGAGAGAGAGAGAGAGAGAGAGAGAGAGAGAGAGAATGAATTCATGGAAAGAAATGTTTTTTATCATTAGGGCTGCTTTCACTGTGTTTGATGCAGAAATCATCGCTAACTTCACAGAAAGACAAAATAGCATCAGTGACCACAGATTGCAACCTAGATTTAAACAAGGTTCGAGGTGCCGTCAATAATACAAACAGAATCCTCCAGGTCAAATTGTTAATTGGACCTGATTTTATTTAAATAATCTTGATAATCCATTTTATTTAAATGAGCAGACTCGGATGTGTGTCGGAGCTGTCTGGATGGATGACGAATGTATTTGCGAATGTAAATGAAAATAAAAAACTTATAATATATATATATATATATATATATATATATATATATATATATATATATATATATATATATGTTATCAATGGAGGATACATTGTTTAGGGGGACATGAAATTCTTGTAGCTTATGGTATGGTACCCCAATATTGGTTGTATGTTACTAGTATGTAGTAGATAATACTAAAGAATACCTAAACCTAAACCTACACTTATAACCTATAACCTAAACCTACACTTATAACCTAAACCTAAACCTAAACCTAAAACCTAAACCTAAACCTAAACCTAAAACCCAAACCTAAACCTAAACCTAAAACCTAAACTGAAACCTACACCTAATCCTAATCTCAACTCCCTAACCTAAACCTAAACCTAAACCTAAACTTGAAAACCCAAACCTAAACTCGATCCCGAACCCGAACCCGTTTCCTAAACCTAAACCTTTAACCTATTCTCAATTCCTTAAACCTATAGCTTATAACCTAAACCTAAACCTAAACCTAAACCTATAACCTAAAACATAAACCTAAACCTAAAACCTAAATGTATTCTCAAATCCCTAAACCTAAACCTACACCTAATCCTAATCTCAACTCCCTAACCTAAACTTAAACTTAAACTTGAAAACTCAAACCTAAACCCGATCTCAAACACGAACCCGATTTCCTAAACCTAAACCTTCACCTATTCTCAATTGCCTAAACCTTAACCTATAACCTAACCTAAACCTAAACCTAAACCTATAACCTAAACCTAAGCCTAAAACCTAAACCTAAACCTAAAACCTAAATTTATTCTCAAATCCTTAAACCTAAACCTACACCTAATCCTAATCTCAACTCCCTAACCTAAACTTAAACCTAAACTTGAAAACATAAACATAAACCCGATCCCGAACCTGATTTCCTAAACCTAAACCTTAACCTATTCTCAACCTAAACCTAAACCAAAACCTATAACCTAAACTTATACCTATAACCTAAACTTATAACCTATAACCTAACCTTAACCTAAACCTATAACCTAATAAGTAAACCTAAACCTAAGACATAAATGTATTCTCAAATCCCTAAACCTAGACCTACACCTAATCCTAATCTCAACTCCCTAACCCAAACATAAACCTAAACTCGAAAACCCAAACCTAAACCTGATCCCGAAGCCGAATCCGATTTCTTAAACCTAATCCTTAACCTATTCTCAATTCCCTAAACCTAAACCTAAAACCTAAATGTATTCTCAAATCCCTAAACCGAAACCTACACCTAATCTTAATCTCAACACCCTAACCTAAACCTAAACTTAAACTTGGAAACCCAAACCTAAATCCGATCCCGAACCTGAACCTGATTTTTTAAACCTAAACCTTAACCTATTCTCAATTCCCTAAACCTAAACCAAAGACCTAAATGTATTCTCAAATCCCTAAACCTAGACCTAGACCTAGACCTAATCCTAATCTCAACTCCCTAACCCAAACCTAAACCTGAACTTGAAAACCCAAACCTAAACCCGATCCCAAACCCGAATCCGATTTTCTAAACCTAAACCTTAACCTATTCTTAATTCCCTAAACCTAAACCTAAGACCTAAATGTATTTTCAAATCCCTAAACCTAGATCTACACCTAATCCTAATCTCAACTCCCTAACCCAAACCTAAACCTAAACTTGAAAACCCAAACCTAAACCCGATCCCAAACCCGAATGTATTCTCAAATCCTTAAATCGAAACCTACACCTAATCCTAATCTCAACTCCCTAACCTAAACCTAAACCTAAACTTGAAAACCCAAACCTAAATCCAATCTCGAATACGAATTCGATTTCTTAAACCTAAACCTTAACCTACTCTCAATTCCCTAAACCTAAATCTAAAACTTAAATGTATTCTCAAATCCCTAAACCGAAACCTACACCTAATCCTAGTCTCAACTCCCTAACCTAAACCTAAACCTAAACTTGAAAACCTAAACCTAAACCCGATCCTGAACCCGAACTCGATTTTCTAAACCTAAACCTTAACCTATTCTCAATTCCTTAAACCTAAACCTAAAACCTAATTGTCTTCTTAAATCCCTCAACCTAAACCTACACCTAATCCTAATCTCAACTCCCTAACCAAAACTTAAACCTAAACTTGAAAACCCAAACCTAAACTCGATCCCGAACCCGAACCCGATTTCTTAAACCTAAACCTTAACCTATTCTTAATTCTCTAAACCTTAACCTATAACCTAACCTAAACCTAAACCTATAACCTGCACTTATAACCTAAACCTAAACCTTTATAACCTAAACCTAAGCCTAAAACCTAAATGTATTCTCAAATCCTTAAACCTAAACCTACACTTAATCCTAATCTCAACTCCCTAACCTAAACCTAAACCTAAACTTGAAAACCCAAACCTAAACATGATCCTAAACCTGAATTCGATTTCCTAAACCTAATCCTTAACCTATTCTCAATTCCCTAAACCTAAACCTAAAACCTAAATGTATTCTCAAATCCCTAAACCGAAACCTACACTTAATCCTAATCTCAATTCCCTAACCTAAACCTAAACCTAAACTTGAAAACCCAAAACTAAACCCAATCTCGAACCCGAACCTGATTTCCTAAACCTAAACCTTAACCTATTCTCAATTCCTTAAACCTAAACCTAAGACCTAAATGTATTCTCAAATCCCTAAACCTAGACCTATACCTAATTCTAATCTCAACTCCCTAACCAAAACCAAAACCTGAAAACCCAAACCTAAACCTGATCCCGAACCCGAATTCGATTTCCTAGACCTAAACCTTAACCTATTCTCAATTTCCTAAACCTAAACCTAAGACCTAAATGTATTCTCAAATCCCTAAACCTAGACCTACACCTAATCCTAATCTCAACTCCCTAACCCAAACCTAAATCTAAACTTGAAAACCTAAACCTAAAACTGATCCCAAACCCGAATGTATTCTCAAATCCCTAAACCGAAACCTACACCTAATCCTAATCTCAACTCCCTAACCTAAACCTAAACTTCAAAACCCAAACCTAAACCCGATCCCGAACTCGAATCTGATTTCCTAAACCTAAACCTTAACCTATTCTCAATTCCCTAAACCTAAACCTAAAACCTAAATGTATTCTCAAATCCCTAAACCTAAACCTGCACCTAATCCTAATCTCAACTCCCTAACCTAAACTTAAACCTAAACTTGAAAACCCAAATCTAAACCCGATCCCGAACCTGAACCCGATTTTCTAAACCTAAACCTTAACATATTCTCAATTCCCTAAACCTTAACCTATAACCTAACCTAAACCTAAACCTATAACCTGCATTTATAACCTAAACCTAAACCTATATAACCTAAACCTAAGCCTAAAACCTAAACCTAAACCTAAAACCTAAATGTATTCTCAAATCCTTAAACCTAAACCTACACCTAATCCTAATCTCAACTCCCTAACATAAACACAAACCTAAACCTAAACTTGAAAACCCGATCCCGAACCCGAATCTGATTTCCTAAACCTAATCCTCAACCTATTCTCAATTCCCTAAACCTAAACCTAAAACCTAAATGTATTCTTAAATTCCTAAACTGAAACCTACACCTAATCCTAATCTCAACTCCCTTACCTAAACCTAAACCTAAACCTAAACTTGAAAACCCAAACCTGAACCCAATCCCAAACCCGAACCCGAGTTCCTAAACCTAAACCTTAACCTATTCTCAATTCCCTAAACCTAAACCTAAGACCTAAATGTATTCTTAAATCCCTAAACCTAGACCTACACCTAATCCTAATCTCAACTCCCTAACCTAAACCTAAACCTAAACTTGAAAACCCAAACCTAAATTCGATCCCGAACCCGAATCTGATTTCCTAAACCTAGACCTTAACCTATTCTCAATTCCCTAAACCTAAACCTAAGACCTAAATATATTCTTAAATCCTTAAACCTAGACCTACACCTAATCCTAATCTCAACTCCCTAACCCAAACCTAAACCCGATCCTAAACCCGAATGTATTCTCAAATCCCTAAACCGAAACCTACACCTAATCCTAATCTCAACTCCTTAACCTAAACCTAAACCTAAACTTGAAAACCCAAACCTAAACTCGATCCAGAACCCGAATTCGATTTCCTAAACCTAAACCTTAACCTATTCTCAATTCCCTAAACCTAAACCTAAAACTTAAATGTATTCTCAAATCCCTAAACCGAAACCTATACCTAATCCTAATCTTAACTCCCTATCCTAAACTTAAAACCTAAACTTGAAAACCCAAACTTAAACCCGATCTCGAACCTGAACCTGATTTCTTAAACCTAATCCTTAACCTATTCTCAATTCCCTAAACCTAAACCTAAAACCTAAATGTATTCTCAAATCCCTAAACCTAAACCTACACCTAATTCTAATCTCAACTCCTTAACCTAAACTTAAACCTAAACTTGAAAACCCAAACCTAAATCCGATCCCGAACCCGAACCTGATTGCTGTAATAATGTAGCCCAATCACATGGCAACAAACAAGAACGTATCCCTTTTAACACATGCTATTTTTTACAAAGATTTAATTTTAGTTGTTGTTTTTATTAACTTGAATTGAAACACTTTTTTGCATTATTTTCTTGCATTAGTTTTATTTTAAAAAAGTGGACCCACTTTTTTGGAAGAAAAAAAAAAGCGAATAAAGTTTCTGCAATTCTTCATGATTCTGAATTATAATGTTTAGTTGGTTGAATTTTTTTCTAAATATTAGGCGGCGTGCAGGGACGCCGTGCTAAGCGGGCAGGGCTAGCGCCATGGCAGGCAAGGCGTTGTCGAGGCGAATTAGATGAAAGACACAAAAAGAAAATTGTTGCTGATTTTTTTTCCTTTTTTTATTTATAATGTTAAACTTGGATGTATTTATGCATGGATGAATGTAATGTTAAGATTGTTTGTGTTTGGATGGATGTAGTTGTTTGGATGAATGTAGTTTATGTTTGGATGGATTTACGTAGTTTGGGTTTATATGAATGTGAATGTGAATATAATGAAATATATTTTATAACAGGTGTATATCAGGTGTAATTGAAAATTTCTGACGGTTGTAGGCCGGTTTATTTATTTTTCTAAATAAATATGAGACGGTCGAGGACCGTCCTTTTATGGGTCATAAGAGACAACCCATGGCAGTCCTTTTTAAGGACGGTCCATGACCATCCTTTTAAAGGACGGTCCTTGACTGTCCTTTTTCAGGTTAATAAGAGACAGTGCATAGTCATCCTTTTTAAGGATGGTCAATGACCGTCCTTTATTGCTAATTAAGAGAGTTCGTAGCAGTCTTTGTTAAGGAAGGTCATTGACCGTCCTTTTTAAGGACGGTTATGGACCGTCCTTTAAATGGTCATAAGAGATGGTCATAAACCGTCCTTTAAAAGGACAGTCCTTTATTGCTAATTAAGAGACAATTCGTAGCAGTCTTTGTTAAGGACGGTCATTGACCGTCCGTTTTAAGGACGGTTATGGACTGTCCTTTATATGGTCATAAGAGATGGTCATAAACCGTCCTTTAAAAGGACGGTCCATGACCATCCTTTAAGTAATACGATGCCCCAAAAAATGATGGCCCTTGTGACGGTCCATGATCGTCCTTTTTTACCGTTCGAGACGATTTTTGGCCGTCCTTTTTTCATTGTTTTGGCATAGTGACATCAAGAGGTGAAAGGAAACCTCATTGTTAAAACCCGTCAAACCTCGATGGTACCTCAAGAGAAACCATCAAATCTTCCACAAACTGTCACAGCCACAACCCCTCAGCCGTAGGAACCATTAATATACTTGGAAAGAAGGACGGTTCCATCCTACAACCTAAAGTCAGTCTCATGGCATTACCACGAATGCGCTGAAGTGGGCAACAATGGGAGATACTTCAAGAGAGAAAACTAGAACTCAAAAGAGACCCGGGAAGCTTTGTCGGGGATCACCTGCAAAACTAACGCTACTTATGACATAGCAGCCAAGCTCAAAACTATCCCCGTACAAATATCCATCTGGGAACTCCTATGCACATCAAGATCGCATCGAGAGATCTTTGCGAAGACTTTGAATGATGCATATATCTCTCCTGATGTACCCCCTAAAATGGTGGCAAGTATGATTGTACAACTTGCACCACGAGCCATCACTTTCTCCGATGATGAATTACCACCTAAGGGTCATAAACATGGGCGCTCACTGAACATAGTGCCACCATAAGAATTTTAAGATCCCACTTGTGCTCATTGACAATGGATCCAGCCTTAACGTTTGCCCTCTAAGGACTGCCAAACGGTTAGGGATAGAACCATCCTCTTTTAGGCCGAACACCATGAGCATTAGAGTTTTTGATAATTCCCGAAGGCAGGTCAAGGTAGAAATTGACATTGAGCTACAAATCGGACCAGACCTAACCCTTGTCACATTTCAGGTCATTGACATCCCTGCCTCGTTTAACCTTTTGAAAGTGCACCTACTACGTGCCCTAGTTTGTCAATTACGTTGTAAGTTGAATCAGTCGGACAACAGCGCCTAACAGGAAGATCAAGTCAAGCGTCTACCTCAATTGGATATGTGGAAGCTCGCCATAGGTAAATCATAGCCTCACATCCCATGTCCCAAAACACTAGGTGATTAAACCCTTAAAAAGAACTCGAACATCTTAGGGTTTTTGTGTAAGAAAACTTGTTATCAAAAAGAAAAATCTTTAAAGTTTTTCTTACACTGTCGATTATATCGATTACCCTTTCGATATGATCGACCAGCTCTGTCGATGTCCTCGGGATCTCAATCGATACAATCGAGTGAAGACAAAAAGCATCCAGCAATCAAACAAACATTTGGACGATTTATCGATATATCGACTCAGTAGTCGATATCGATCATATCGGAAGTCAGTCGATCATATCGATTGTGGGCGCATATTTTCACCAGCATGAATTTCAGGTTATTTTCAATGTTGATCGGGGTGCCAGTCGATAAATCGATATTCATATATCGATCATATCGAGACCTCGTCGATTGGATCGAGTCCGGACATAAATTGTCCAGCAAGCTTATAGGTAAATCTATACAATTTATCGATCTCATCGACAAGGTCTCCGATATGATCGATTTACAAATTCCGATGACATCGACTGTTCCCCGATCATATCTGTTAAACCTGAAATTCTTCAAGGCATCTCTCTTGTTTTTCATCTGTCAATAGATCGATCCATCGCTCGATGGAATCGGAGTTCGAAATCTGATAACATCGGTGTGTGTCTCGATCCAATCGACCAGTAGGCGGAAGGTTTTCAAAAGTGAAATGACAATTGAGTTTGTATCATCGAGAGGTCTGTCGATACAATCGGGACTATATGCTCGATCATATCGACGACTGATCGATGATATCAAAATCTGTCATAAATATGACCGTTTATATCCGTTGGAACCTTTTGCCTATATATAGAGAGATTAGTCTTTATTGCTGGTAGAGAAAGAAAAGAGTGCTTTTGAGAGTTCTAATCTTCCTATCATTTACCTAAGCCCTTTCTCTCAGGAAGTTCATCCTCCAATCCACCCTCATCATTAATATCTCATAGAGTGGATTGGAGAATGAACTTCCACATTCAAGGATCCTCCAGCTACAACCTTAATCATTAAGCTGGGATGCCTTGAATGCATAGATGATTGGAACCACTCTATCTTCCTAATTGAAAAATCTTTAGAGAGTGGTATTCCATCATAACCTTGACCCAACCTAAAGCCTAGTATAGATACATCTTTGTGTTGCGGATCAAGGGAGCTGAAGACCCTTCAACATCAAGGAGGAGATTTTCAACATTGCGTTGAATGGGACTCATCAACTTATTTGTAAGTATCTAGAGTCCAGAGGACACTTGTGATCATTCCTTTCTAGGATTGGGTTTTAAGTATTGCTCACCCTTTGAAGTCCTCGAAGGAGGCCTCCGACGGGAGTATACGTGTGGGGTGCCTTGTGTGGACCCTTGCTCTGTGGAGAGCATAAACATCTGGTTAGGAGTACGCCAGCAAAACTCCAGGGTTTGAGGCGAACTGAGTAGAAACCTCCGGGTGCGTTGTGTGAACCCTTGTCCTGTGTGGGCATAAACATCTGGTTAGGAGTATGCCAGTAAAACTCTAGGGTTTGAGGTGAACCGAGTAGAAACCTCTGTAAAGGTTGAAGGTGAACCTGATTTAAAACTTAGGTTTGAGGTGAACCATGGGAAACCTCCTTAGTGAAATCCGGTCACTCAAGGGTTGAGTGTGGAAGCCGAGAGTGGAGTAGACAAGTAGTCGAACCATTATAAAATGACTGTGTTTGAGATTGATATTGTCTTTCATTTATGTGATTGCCTTACATGCCTTTCTATATGATTATCTGAAATCACATCTTATGCACACACAGTCATATCCATCACAATTTGATTCATAAATTTTCTTATCTTACAAGTAATTATGATTGATCCTCTATCAGGCTTGGAAGCCAGTAGAGTTAATTCTTGAGTAATCCTAATTTGTACTCTGTAATAGGATTAGTGTGATAGGACTGAAAAATAACTTATGAATCTTTAAAAAGTCCTATTCACCCCCCTCTAGGACATATTGACATATTCTTACTTCAACTTAAGTGGTCTACACTGCTTTTTCAGCTTTATGTTGTTGGAGTCATTCTCTCAACACTCCATCAAAGGGTTAAATTCCCTTCAGAAAATCGAATCATCTCAGTGTTGGCCAAGCTAGAAAATATCTTGCCAGTAGCTGTTAATATCCCAGAGACTGGCATTCCTGTGATCGACATCCAACACGCGGAGGGCGATGTATCATATCATAGCTTTGAGTTCGAAGTTGTAAATTCAATCGCTAATCCTCGCCCCCTTACTACTGAGTATGTCATTCCTCCTACTGAATGATTAATCTTGAACTACCGTACCAAGTTCCATGAGAAAGGTATAGTAGTAAAGCCAGTACGTGTTAACGTGCAGAGACAAGGGCTGGGATATCAACCAACACCAGAGGATCAAGCTGAAAGGCTAAAGAAGGGTCAACCCTTCAAGTTCACACCCGTCAAGTTCATCAAGGCTAGAACAGTTTGTGAAGACACAATGATTCCCCTTGAGGACCAACTCTTGCGACCTAAATTCTCTTAACATTCTCACCCGGAGACTATATGGCCACCCATAAGATGGGACAAGATTCTCAAGACATCAAAAGCACTTCTGATACAAGGGACAGAACCTCCAGACTCACCACATGAGGCAAGGGGCATGGAAAATGATCCGCCCACGCAGGACCCAGAACTAGGAATGCCCCTTGAAATGGATACAGGCAAATCCAGTGTTGAGGGTCAAATAGTACATATTAAACCCCAAATATTCTCCGGATTTACGAGCATAATACTGTTTAATGGCCCGTTTTATCGTGTTTATGTTGTAAGGTGACTTTACGAGCAGGGATTGAAAAAGGGAGCTTAAAGCATGGATTTAACGCTCTGATGACACCAAAGGCAAGGAACGGACTCAAGGGACTAAGATCAACAGATATGCACGTCAGGGACCTGAGGAAATTAAGCTATTTACATTAAAAAGACCCGGAATTGGTTCAAAAATGCAAGATCAAAGGGTTCCCGCCATCCGATCAGTTCAAAACTTAATACATGGCCTGAGAACCATAATTTAACCGTACATATCAAATTTCATCCATTGGATCTTCGTGGAAGTGGGCCAACAGATAGATCAGCCCATGAATCATCAAATTTGGGCCCACCTGATATCTGGATCTGCTTCACTTTTGGTCTCAACGTCTAAAAAGATATGGAGAACAAAATGGACGGAACGAATTTCACCTAAACATCACCGTGGGACCCACATGTCCAGTGTGTGTGCAAGGTACACACATGCACCGGACGTGCACCGAAATGCCAAAAGTCGGTTAGCACGACTCTTCTTCTCAAAAACAAAAAAAACGTCTAGCAACGGACGCTGGCTCTCTGTTTTTGAGTCGTAGGCCACCATCATCCCACCTAAGGACAATCTGAACCGTTCAACGTGTCCATAGGGTGTCCAAACCCTTAGCCATGCTGATATTTTTTTTCCCATCCACGTAATCGCATGATTTCCACCGTTAAACATACGATTGACGGTGAAATGGACTGATCATTGGAGCACACCTAACTTGATCTTAAACTAGCCATATCTGAATGGTTTTTCCTTGTGGTTCTAATGGACGGCGTGGATTTCTCATTAGAATCCTATCATGGGCCCCACAAGTGCCACAGCGGAAGAAACTTTCGCTTTCGCGTTCGCGTAATGCACGGCCGTTGGCCATTTTTGCGATCAGCTGTGGGCCCCACACGTGCCCCATAAGCTCAATCCAAACCATCCACCGTATAGACAGCTGCGAGCACTACAAAATCATATTGTCACTTTTCACCCATGCATGCACACGTGTGAGATACAGAGGCCACAAAAGGGCTGCCCTGCAACGTTCAAAACTGATTCTTTTGTGATTTCTTCTCTGGGCCACGTCAATGGACGTTCAAAACCACCCATTCTTGACTGAAATTTCGTTCTGAATCCAATGGATGGGGTGAATTTTCCAGAAAATACTTCTGTGGGGCCCACCGGTCACATCAGCGAAATGGTGTGAAAGATTTCGCACATCCGTAAAAACTGACCTTTTCAGGCGATTTTGGCGCACCATCTTTGATCATATGGCAGATCTTAACCGTCTATCATGTAGAGGACCCAATAAAATCTTAAGGGATGGTGTTTCTTTGAAATTTGAGCGAGGAAAGTGGCGTGTTTCGAGGCACCGAACTTGGCTGTGAAAATTGCACTCCGTGTCTTGCTACAACTCTGTCACAGACTCCCGCCTTCCAGCAGCTATAAAAGGAGGTTTTAGATGTGGGGAGCATTCATTCAGGTCTAGGAAGGAAGAAAAAGAGAGACGTGGAGGCTCGGGCAGGGACTTGAAGCAGACGTGAGGGAGAGAGTATTTCCTTTTCTTTTTCTCTTTATTTAGTTGGATTTAGCCTGACCATGTGTGGCTGAACCTCCTAGCTAGGGCTAGGAGGTGAAGCTTGTAGTGAGATGGGAGGTTTTAATTTATGTTTTTATTTATTTATTTATTTATGAATTGACGTTGAATTTAGTTGATTATTAATGGCATGTTCTGTTTAGTTTTTAATGGTCTGTTGTGACAGAAATTACAATGGGTCTGCAATGGCTTGGAGCATGTCCTTTTTTCTTTATGTTTATGATGTCAGGAAGCCATGTTGTTCACCATAGTCTCCTGGGCATGGTTGGATGACGGTACCCTTCCTAACTTGCATACATGTGATTGGATGGTAATTAGGTTGATTCTGTTGTTTTCCATAGTCTTTGGGCATGGTTTGGTGATGGAATCCATTCTAATTCATCTTCCTTTCATCTCTTTAAAAACTAGATCAACGGCAGTTCAGTAATTTTCATAATTTTTTATGCAAGCATAAGTTCTCCCTAATCTCTACAAGTGGATCCTCTGAATCCCTAGTTTCCTATCTCTGATTTGTTTCCTAAGTTTTAGATTAATTATTCTACAAGTATTCCACCATTGCTAATTGATTTAGAATTCATCTTAGCCTAGTTCTAGTTCTAGATAATTTTAGATAACGTACAAGTTTCAGTCCCTTGGGATTCGACCTCGGTCTTACCGAGTTATTACTACATCACAACCCTGCACTTGGGGAGTGAACAAGTTTTTGGCGCCGTTGCCGGGGACTGTCGACTACGTTTTTCTGAAATTAATTAGTTTCAGGATTAGTTTAAGATTAGGTTTAGATTTTTTTAATTTTTAGAAACTAACTTGTCTTTCCTGTTTTGTAGGCTTCTAAGATAGTTTCAAAATTGGTAAATTCTTTCTTAAATTCTTCCTCTCTATTCTAGATTAGGATTTATTTCTTCTTTTTAGTAGTTGTTAATTCTAATTCTTTTTTAAAAAAAATCCTAACTTTGGTTCTTATTATATTTTTAGAATTTCTCTATTTTATAGACTTTTTGTTTAAAAACTAACTTGTTTTGTTTATTCTACAGGTTCTTAACCTAGGACTTCAATTGTGGTAACTTCTTTCCATCTTTCCCTTTTATTTTCTAGATTTCTTCTTCCTTTCTTTTAGGTTTAAGTTATAATTTGAGGGCTGAGTGTGTTTTATGCCCCAGTGGGCACGCGACAACACTCAACATCTCGTGACTGAAGGAGGATTAGTTGAAGGGTTGACTGTCCATCGCAGGACTAGACACCACTTAAATTCTCCTGAGTTAGAAGACGTTATGTCTGAAAATCAACCTCAAGCACTACCCCAACCAAGGGTTGAGGAAGTACATGATGAGAATGAGGTGCATCAGGCACCCCCGCCTCGTACTTTACGAGATTATTTACAACCGGCGGGGGTGAGTACGCCCTCATGCATGATTTTTTCTGAGAATACAGGACATATGAACATCAAGCCAGGGGTTATCCAACTCTTTCCTAAGTTCCATGGGCTTGAGTCTGAAGAGCCATACTTGCATCTAAAAGAGTTCGATGAAATCATAGGCATCTTATACTTTCCTAATGTATCTGAGGATACTATTAGGCTAAAACTCTTTCCATTTTCCTTGAAAGAAAAAGCCAAGACGTGGTTACATTCACTGCGTCCTAGATCCATTGGCACATGGAATGATTTGCAGAGGGAATTTATAAAGAAATTTTTCCTACATCATAAGACAATTACCATCAGGAGAGCAATCATGAACTTTGCCCAAAAGGAAGATGAAACATTCTTCCAATGTTGGGAAAGGTTCAAGGATCTGGTTAATGCATGCCCACAACATGGCTTTAAAATATGGCGCATTACGAATTTTTTCTATGATGGGCTAACATCTTCCATGCGTCAAATGGTCGAGACAATGTGTAACGGAGAATTCATCAATAAAAATGTAGACGAGGTATGAGATTACCTCGATAGTCTCGCTGAAAAAACACAATCATGGAACTATTACCCAAGGACGAACACTACGTCTAGGCCGACTCATTCAAGGGAAAAAGGAGGAATATATCTCCTGAAAGAGGATAATGATCTTAACGCTAAGGTGGCCAATCTCACCAAAAAATTTGAGGCCATGGAAGGAAGGAAGGAAAAGGTTAATGAAAGTGTTTGCGGCATCTGTGATTGCAACATTCATACTACTGAAAATTATCCTTCAATACCTGCCTTTCGTGAAGTATTGAATGAACAATCGAATGCCATAAATAACTATCAAAGACCTTTCAATGGACCACCCTCTAATACGTACAATCCTGGCTGGAAAAATCATCCGAATTTTAGTTGGAGGAATGGACAAACTGCTACCCCTCAAGGTTTCTTCAATCAAAATCCAAATCAGGGGAACCCTCAAGAAGAATTGGTTCAAATTTCCATACAAGAGCTGGCTCGGACAATGCAAGGAATTTTAGATTTTATGTAAAAAATAGATTTACATATGATGGCTATGGAAAAAGGGATGCTCCCTGCACAATCACTCCCTAATCCGAAACCGCAATACGAGACAGGTGATCCTAGCTCTTCAAATCAAATGGGGCACGCTAAATCCATCACCACTCTTAGGAGTGGGAAGGTTATTGATAAAACCCTTTCGGTTAGGCCCGAAAAGCCTCAAGAACCAGAAGAGGACAACAATGATGGATCTAGTGGCGCCCCACAAAAATTTGAACCGGAACCTCTAGAAAAGCCAGTTGCTCCGTTTTCCCAACGGTTGGTTAAACCAAAACGTCTATCTAACTCTCAGGATATCCTAGAGGTGTTGAAATAAGTGAAAGTCAACATTCCTCTGCTTGACGTTGTAAAACAGATTCTTTCATATGCTAAATTTTTAAAGGACTTATGTACTACTAAACGACGAAAAAGTGTTCAAAAGAAGATCTCCTTGATTGAGAAAGTGAGTGCCATCCTGAAACAAGATGTGCCACAAAAATTCAAAGATTCCGGTTGCCCAACCATATCATGTGTAATCGGGAACTATCGAATTGATCACGCACTTCTTGACTTAGGAGCGAGCGTCAATCTGATTCCTTATTCGGTATACCAACAGTTAGGTTTGGGTGAATTAAAACCCACTCGAACCACACTACAACTTGCTGATCGTTCTGTTCGTATACCAAGAGGGATCATCGAGGATGTGTTGGTCTAGGTGGATAGATTCTACTACCCTATTGATTTTATCATCTTGGACACCGAATCCATCAATGACACGAGCACTCAGATTCCCGTCATTCTTGGTCGCCCATTCCTATCTACTTCAAATGCAATTATCAATTGCAGGAATGGTGTCATGACTATGTCCTTTGGAAATTTGACATTGAAATCAAATATCTTTTTCAATAACGGCAGCAACTCAGAGGATGATGACGATTTCCACGATGTTAACATGATTGATTCTTTTGTGGAAGATAAAATACCTCTCAACTTATCCTCTGATCCTCTAGAGATGTGCCTGGCCCACTCCCATAATCTTGATGATGATATAATTAGGGAGACATGTGCCATGCTTAATACTGCATCGGTACTTCAAGTTAACCAGTGGAGGCCACACATTGAAGAATTGCCTCAAACTTATGTAGTGCCTCTACCGTCTAACCTCAAGCCACCGAAGCTTGACCTAAAATCTTTGTCCTCTGATTTAAAATATGTCTATTTAGGTCAAGATGAGACATACCCGGTGGTGATCTCTGCCCACCTGGAGAAAGAACAGGAGAGTATGCTGATATCTACTCTCACTGAGCATAGGGGAGCTCTTGGATGGACGATAGCGGACCTCAAGGGAATTAACCCATCGATTTGTACTCACCGTATATATCTTGAGGACAATGCAAAGGCTGTTCGGCAATCACAACGTAGATTAAATCCAAACATGAAGGAAGTGGTTAAGGCCGAGGTTCTCAAACTATTGGATGTGGGGATCATATACCCCATATCCGATAGTCAATGGGTGAGTCCAACTCAGGTGGTTCCTAAGAAGTCCGGGATCACCATCATAGCCAATGCCAATAATGAACTCGTGCTGACCATAGTTACCACTGGTTGGAGAATGTGCATTGACTACAGAAAGCTGAATACCGTCACAAGGAAAGACCACTTTCCTTTGCCCTTCATTGATCAAATCCTGGAAAGGCTAGCTGGTCATTCCTATTATTGTTTCCTTGAAGGGTATTCAGGTTATAATCAGATTGAAATCGCCCCTGAGAATCAGGAAAAGACCACATTTACATGTCCCTATGGCACCTTTACTTACAGAAGGATGCCATTCGGGCTATGTAATGCCCCTGCCACCTTTCAGCGATGTATGATGAGTATTTTTTCTGACATAGTGGGGAAATATCTAGAGGTCTTCATGGACAATTTCTCTGTTTTTGGTTCATCTTTCAGTGAATGCTTAGCAAGTCTTAAATGTGTGCTGAAAAGATGTGAAGAAAAAAATTTGGTACTTAACTGGGAGAAGTGCCATTTTATGGTTCAAAAGGGAATTGTCCTTGGGCATATCATCTCGTCCAAAGGAATCGAGGTATATAAGGTAAAAATTGATCTTATCTCTAACCTACCTCCACCCAATAATATCAGGGACGTGCAATCCTTCTTAGGACATGCAGGCTTTTACAGACGATTCATAAAGGACTTTAGTCTCCTCTCTCGTCCTTTATGTAATCTCCTTCAAAAGAATACACCATACGAGTGGACTGAGCAGTGCCAAGAAGCTTTCACTAAGCTTAAGGGCATGCTAACCACTGCACCTATCATGCAGCCACCCGACTGGAGTCTTCCTTTTGAACTTATGTGCGACGCCTCTGATTATGCTCTTGGAGCGGTTCTAGGCCAGAGAAAAGATAAGCGGCCTTACGTTATTTACTACGCAAGTAGGATTCTAAATCCTGCCCAAGTGAACTACTCGACTACGGAAAAGGAACTCTTAGCCGTAGTGTTCGCTTTGGACAAATTTAGGTCCTACTTGATCGGATCCAAGATCATTATCTATACAGATCATGCGGCACTTAAGTATCTTCTTTCTAAGAATGATTCTAAGCCCCGCCTGATACGATGGATCCTTCTACTCCAAGAATTTGATTTAGAAATTAAAGATAAAAAGGGAGTAGAGAATGTAGTGGCTGATAACTTTTCTCGCCTTAATACCTCTGATTCCCTTGAGGCTATTCATATCAATGACATGTTCCCTGATGAACAACTATTTAGAGTCTCTCATTCACCTTGGTTCGCTGATATTGCTAATTATCTTGCTATAGGTGCCATACCGACACACTGGACGTCACAAGATAAGAAGAAATTCTTTACCAAGGTGCGTAACTTTTTCTGAGACGATTTATATTTGTTTAAATATTGCTCAGACCAAATCTTAAGGAGATGCGTACCAGGCGATGAGCATCAGAGTGTCATCTCCTTCTGTCACTTACAGGCCTGTGGTGGTCACTTTTTTGCTAAAAAGACCACGGTCAAGCTTTTACAGTGTGGCTTCTACTGGCCCACTATGTTCAGGGACACTCATGAGTTTTGCAAGACTTGTGAGCGTTGTCAGAAATTGGGAGCATTGTCCCATCAAAATATGATGCCCTTGAATCCCATCCTTATTATAAAAGCATTTGATTGTTGGGGCATCGATTTCATGGGACCATTCCCCCAATCATTTGGAAATCTGTATATTTTGCTCGCCGTAGACTATGTTACTAAATGGGTCGAAGTAATTCCGTGCCGCAAAAATGACCATCGCATGGTCATTAAATTTTTGAAAGAAAATATCCTGTCGTGGTTCGGAACGCCTCGAGCCATCATTAGTGACGGGGGCTCACACTTTTGTAATAGACCATTTAAGAATCTAATGAAGAAATATGGTATCTCTCATAAGGTGAGCACCCCATACCATCCACAGACAAGTGGACAAGCTGAAATTTTTAATAGGGAGATCAAACATATCCTATAGAAAACGGTTAACCCTGATCGTAAGGACTGGTCAATCCAATTGACCGATGCCTTATGGACGTACCGTACTGCTTTTAAAACTCCTATTGGAACATCTCCCTTTAGACTTGTCTATGGAAAGGCTTGTCACTTGCCGGTAGAATTGGAACATAAAGCATACTGGGTGATCAAAAATCTAAATTTCAATCTGGACAACGTTGGTTCGCTACGCAAACTTCAATTAAATGAACTGGAAGAAATCCGGAATGATGCATATGAGAACTCGAGAATTTACAAGGACAGGATGAAGGCGTTTCATGATCAACATATTTTACGGAAATCATTCACTCAAGGTCAGAAAGTCCTTTTGTACGATTCTCGACTACATCTCTTTCCGGATAAGCTTCGATCTCGTTGGACCGGCCCTTACATTGTTGTCACTGCTTATCCTCATGGGGCCGTCGAGATAAGAGATCCCGACAATGGCAAGGAATTTAAAGTCAATGGACATCGATTAAAGCCATTTGTCGAGGCATTTGATTCAGAGGACATGTCCATGCCTCTGATTACTCCTGTTTATCAGGACTGATCTCCTAGTTCGATAGAGGTATATGTAGGTTTATTGCTTTCATAGGACTAGGATTGTTGCTTTATTTGTCTGGCTGAAGACGGTAAATTTAGCTCCCTTGGGAGGCAACCCAGCTTTTCATTTCATTTTTCTAGTTAGATGATTCAATGTTTGTGGGTAACATTATTGCAAACCCTCACGAGACTACAACTCGTCCACTAGGGGTAACCTAGGGGTTTAAAGGCTTGTTGCATACGCTAAATGCAATCGAGAGCAGCTGCGAAAGTGGTATAGGTAGGATTTTATTTTTGTTATTTTTGTTCTGCTTTCTCTCTCATGCTGACAAGCTTCCATGCCGTGATCTATTGGAAACTCTCTTGATTCGTTATTCAGGTACTATCTTCCCATCACTTCTCATTTACTTTCGTTGTCCCATGTGCATTGCATGCTCATATCTTTTACATTGAGGACAATATAGATTTTAGGTTGGGGGTGGGAGATTAGGTTTCCTAATCAATATTTTCTTGGTATTGAGCAGTCTTGAGCAAAAATTGTGAAATTTTTTTAAAATTTTTCTGAAAATTCCTACAAATTTGAAGTGATTTTGACAGATATCCCTAATTTAGATTTTCAAGATACATAATGGTGGATTTATGACTCTTGGATTCCGTATTTGTTAGATTTCATAGTTAAGTGAATTATTAATCCATGATTAGAAGTTGTAAACATTGATTGAATCATGATTTCAGGACACATCTTGCTTACATATTAAGATTTCAGTTCCATAACAAAGGATTAACTTGGTAATCACTAAGCACGAAAGGAACCAGCCTGAAATATCTTGCCATCATGGTATAAAATTTGGAAAGGTTGGATAATTAATCTTCACCATAGATTTGCTCCCTATAGGTGTAGAGTTAATTCCCCATGAATGATATGTGAAAAAGAGTCAGGTGTACGATCTTCACCATAGGTTTGCTCTCTATAGGTGAGGATTTGATTCCTTTTCCTTGGCATTACTTTGAACAGAAAAATCACAAGTTAATAGGCTAATCTATGAGGCAAGTTTTGGATTAGGTTTTGGTTGTCATGAATTTTCTTGTTGGTTACCAATGATATCATGAAATTGACGATTGGATCTCTTAATGATGATAAGACGAGATTAGACTATACATCCATGGATCTCAATGTTTAAAATTTTTCTAATTGATGGATTAATGCTTTACACTTGATTATGAAGTCTACCGTGCGCTTGAGCTCAGGAGAAAACAATTTCTAACATTCATGAATATTAAATTTCTCGTATCTTGTTCAAAATCTCACTCGATTTCATAGAAAGTTCTCCTATAATTCTCAACTTATTTTTCGCATAATTTGCTCGGGACTAGCAAAATGCTGGTTGGGGGTTGTGTTGAGGGTCAAATAGTGTATATTAGACCCCAAATATTGTCCGGATTTACGAGCATAATACTGTTTAATGGCCCGTTTTATCGTGTTTATGTTGCAAGGTGACTTTACGAGCAAGGATTGAAAAAGGGAGCTTAAAGCATGGATTTAACGCTCTGATGACACCAAAGGCAAGGGACGGACTCAAGGGACTAAGATCGATAGATATGCACGTCAGGGACTCGAGAAAATCAAGCTATTTACATTAAAAAGACCCGGAATTGGTCCAAAAATGCAAGATCACAGGGTTCCCGCCATCCGATCAGTTCAAAACTTAATACATGGCCTGAGAACCATAATTTAACTGTACATATTAAATTTCATCCATTGAATCTTCGTGGAAGTGGGCCAACAGATAGATCAGCCCATGAATCATCAAATTTGGGCCCACCTGATATCTGGATCTGCTTCACTTTTGGTCTCAACGTCTAAAAAGATATGGAGAACAAAATGGACGGAACGGATTTCACCTAAACATCACCGTGGGACCCACATGTCCAGTGCGTGTGCAAGGTACACACATGCACCGGACGTGCACCGAAATGCCAAAAGTCGGTCAGCACGACTCTTCTTCTCAAAAATAAAAAAAAACGTCCAGCGAAGGACGCTGGCTCTCTGTTTTTGAGTCGTAGGCCACCATCATCCCACCTAAGGACAATCTGAACCGTTCAACGTGTCCATAGGGTGTCCAAACCCTTAGCCATGCTGATATTTTTTCTCCCATTCACGTAATCGCATGATTTCCACCGTTAAACGTACGATTGACGGTGAAATGGACTGATCGTTGGACCACACCTAACTTGATCTTAAACTAGCCATATTTGAATGGTTTTTCCTTGTGGTTCTAATGGACGGCGTGGATTTCTCATTAGAATCCTATCATGGGCCCCACAAGTGCCACAGCGGAAGAAACTTCCGCTTTCGCGTCCGCGTAAGGCACGGCCGCTGGCCGTTTTTACGATCAGCTGTGGGCCCCACACGTGCCCCATAAGATCAATCCAAACCATCCACCGTGTAGAAATCCGCAAGCACTACAAAATCATATTGTCACTTTTCACACATGCGTGCACACGTGTGAGATACAGAGGCCACAAAAGGGCTGCCCTGTAATGTTCAAAATTGATTTTTTTGTGATTTCTTCTCTGGGCCACGTCAATGGACGTTCAAAACCACCCATTCTTGACTGAAATTTCATTCTGAATCCAATGGATGGGGTGAATTTTCCAAAAAATGCTTCTGTGGGGCCCACCGGTCACATCAGTGAAATGGTGCGAAAGGTTTCTCACATCCGCGAAAACTGACTTTTTCAGGCGATTTTGGCGCACCATCTTTGATCATATGGCAGATCTTAACCGTCTATCATGTAAAGGACCCAATAAAATCTTAAGGAACGGTGTTTCTTTGAAATTTGAGCGAGGAAAGTGGCGTGTTTCGAGGCACCGAACTTGGCTGCGAAAATTGTACTCCGTATCCTGCTACAACTCTGTCACAGACTCCAGCCTTCTAGCAGCTATAAAAGGAGGTTTTGGACGTGGGGAGCATTCATTCAGGTCTAGGAAGGAAGAAAAAGAGAGACGTGGAGGCTCGGGTAGGGACTTGAAGCAGACGTGAGGGAGAGAGTATTTCCTTTTCTTTTTCTCTTTATTTAGTTGGATTTAGCCTGACCATGTGTGGCTGAACCTCCTAGCTAGGGCTAGGAGGTGAAGCTTGTAGTGAGATGGGAGGTTTTAATTTATGTTTTTATTTATTTATTTATTTATGAATTGACGTTGAATTTAGTTGATTATTAATGGCATGTTCTGTTTAGTTTTTATTGATCTGTTGTGACAGAAATTATAATGGGTTTGCAATGGCTTGGAGCATGTCCTTTTTCCTTTATGTTTATGATGTCAGGAAGCCATGTTGTTCACCATAGTTTCCTGGGCATGGTTGGATGACGGTACCCTTCCTAACTTGCATACATGTGATTGGGTGGTAATTAGGTTGATTCTGTTGTTTTCCATAGTCTTTGGGCATGGTTTGGTGATGGAATCCATTCTAATTCATCTTCCTTTCATCTCTTTGAAAACTAGATCAACGGCAGTTCAGTAATTTTTATAATTTTTTATGCAAGCATAAGTTCTCCCTGATCTCTACAAGTGGATCCTCTGAATCCCTAGTTTCCTATCTCTGATTTGTTTCCTAAGTTTTAGATTAATTATTATACAAGTATTCCACCATTGCTAATTGATTTAGAATTCATCTTAGCCTAGTTCTAGTTCTAGATAATTTTAGATAACGTACAAGTTTCAGTCCCTTGGGATTCGACCTCGGTCTTACGGAGTTATTACTACATCACAACCCTGCACTTGGGGAGTGAACATCCAGGGAGACCCATTCCCACACACAATCAAGGAGACATGTCCCCGCCACTAGTTCAGCGACACAAGGGGCAGAAGCATCCCATCCACTAGATTAATAAGGGAAAGTGGCCTGCCCTTGACTGGAAAAATGTCAAGGTCCCATCACAAGAGGAGCCAGAGGAACCAGAAGAAGTCCAACTCCTAGTGTAACGCCCGTGAAAAATCCATACTTGGACTTGAGTACCAATGTAACGCCCGTGAAAAATCCATACTTGGGCCTGAGTACCAACTCGACCCGAAATCGCGTAGAATTAATTTTTATGGAAATTAAGCGTAAGTTAGCTAGCGCAACGCTGGAGTGGCTGGGAAATAGTCCCTGATCACTTTAAATACGTTCTACAAGACCCAAATCGAGTAGAACTAACGACTCTATAATACTCTATAACCTCGGATCGAACTCTAAGCAGGTTTGGTCTCTGGACCGCTTTGAACTTTTGTATTGGATCTAGAACGCACGTCGAAAGTCCGATACTTCCTATCTTAGACCGTTAGAACCACCTTGTTGGACTTGACGCTCATTTCGAAAATCAAGTCAAACCGATAATCACAGACTATTTCATTGAGCCCGGACTGAAGACAGTGCGAATAGGGACAAAATTGGAATTTTAAATTCAAATCTGGCACACGACTTGACGCGTCAGTATTGAGCGTTCTGACCATCAGAATTCAGCCAGATACACCCTCGGATCAAGAAAAATTTCTATTTTATATCATGAGACTTTCAGCCCTGATCTACGTGCGGTGACCGCTGAACTGAAACTGGTCCACCACGTGCGATCTGCGAACCCTGCCAGACTGAAAACTTAATACGTGCTATATCTGGTACGCATGAGCTTAAGTCCGATCGCATTCGACCAGGGGACCACCAGAAAGCATCTTTTAGACCGAAACAGCCCCGAATTGGATATGCAATAAGTAAACTTCGTTCCGGAGCCTGTTTCTGGCATTTTTAAGCTTATAAAAGGGGTTGAAACCCTCATTCCTCTCTCCCATCCAAAAATTGCAAAACCCTAGCTTTGGGAGAGAGAAAAGGAGAGAGTTTGAGAGAGAGAGTGGAAGGATTTTTTTCGCCTTCGTGCCGCTAGTTGCACGTGCTTCAGCAACTCTTCCCAATCACCTGGCCAGTGATTTCTCCACTTTTTCAAGTATGAAACAACCCTAAAAGTTACTGATTTAGGGATTACTTAGATTCATAGTGTGTTAGCTAACGTAACTTGTAAAACAGGTTCTCCTACTGTCGTAGACGAAGCGTATACGCTCCGTTTCAATTCACGAGTCTACAAGACATAAGGTGAGGATTTTAGACGCTTTGATTGACGGTTTACAACGCTTTTAATGTCGTTTAATAGTAGATTATCGACGGCATCGCCGTTTGACATGTACAACATGCTCTCCGTTTGTCATTTCGTAAATTAACGAAGAATATGAGATTTAGGGCATTTTAGTCATTTGTAGGAAGTATAGATTACGTTCATATTTTGCTGATGTGATTGACATGGTTTGTTGTCGCATTAAGAAGTTAGGAATGCGTGCATAATTAGTTTGGCGAAGAGATTCGCCTAATTGCACACTTTGGGTCGACATACTATATGTAGACTTAAGTGTGTAGTGTATGTGTTTGTATAAATGCTTGTACTAGTATGTATTGAATTAAATGATGTTATGAGATAGTTTGAGATTGATTTCTCAATTAATATGCTGACCTAAATGATTTTCTACATGTTGACTATATGCATGATTTCATTACATGCATGGAATATATGTGCTTGAAGATTTGCTTAAGTTGAATGTTATAACATGGGTTAACATGCTCACATGATTGTATTTCAATTCCAATACTCTTACATAAATTGCTGATGTGACTCCATAAGTGTTTAGGACTAGACTTAGTCCAGGCAGTCGGTAACCGAGCGAATTCGTGGCTGACTGGTCTTAGCCACGAACGACGCGTCGATGAACGCGAGTCGTGTTTGAAATTGGCGGCAGTGGTTAGGCCAAGCGAAGTGTTTTACACACTTCATGTCGTTCGACTTGAGATGCGATCGCGCTAGTCGAGCCCGTCAAGCAACCCGACTGGCCGATGTATGTTCACCTTGTATGAGTCATAGCTGCTTGAACCTAGGGTACTGAACTTACCATTGTAAACCCTGTTAACCATGGTACCTTGATCCACGAAGACTCATGAGCCGAGCATGGTGGTATGGGACACCGTAGTCGAGCTGTCGGCCTACGCTGGGGTCACAAACCTCCCCGTAGTGACCAGTGAGCACCTAGACTCGTGAGCAGATTATGGTGGTATGAGACACTATATTCTAGCTGTCGGCCTACACTAATCAGGCGACGAGTCCTTTGTATTGACCGCGAGCGTATTCTGAGTCCACGGGAGGCGACGACCCTTCCGTTGCAGTAGAGTACGGTAGGCCTGTATTGATAAGGTGATGGGGGAGCGGTGCAACGAGTGCGAGCAACAGCCCTGGCAGCCCTTGCAGTGACCTACAAAATATATATCGTATGAGATTACTAGGAGTGACGACCCTAGACAGGATCTGTGTTGGGATTGATACAAGGGAAGTACCTTAGTTTCCCAATCCTGCTGTTTGAATGGACTAATAACAACTTAGAAATCATATCACCATAGCATTGCATGTGCCTGGAAGATGTGGAGCACTCTAGGGAGTGTGGCATGCCGCGGTCGTAAGATGTTGCCATATGAGAGAGTTCGTCGGTGAGGGCATACATCATGTCATGTCATCTTGCATTAACAACAGTATTAGGATTGTCTGATTTACTGCTTTACTATTATCGCATGATTGAATTGTGAACATGCTAATCCTTGCTCTATGATTCCACTGAGTTGATCACTCACTCCCACGTTACGGGATAGTGTTTGTAACACCCACCAGATCCTGTTGTAGATGCAGGTGAGGCTGAGATCCAGGAGGCTGAGCCAGACTTCGACGAGGACCAGGACGAGTTCTCGTACATGCAGTATCACGATGGCTTTGCGTAGGCGACCTGGATCGATGAGACTTCAGTGGGACCATTTTGGACATTTAATTTTGTTCATGTATATGTATATGAGACTCAGAGATGTATTCATACTTTAGAGACAGATGAGATTTACTTTGTTTTTCCATACATTGATATATACATTGTTTAGTCTTCCGCTTGCTTTTATCACTGGATCTGAAGTATGAATTACAGTTTTGATATACTTTTACTCATGTGAATGCTTTAAATCAGACAACATTGAATCATAATCATTTTTGTTGCATAAGTGACGGTCTGGAACTCGGGAGTTGAGTTTATACACGACCCCCGATTTTCAGGGTGTTACAAGTTAGTATCAGAGCGCGAATAAAAGTATACTGGGCCTGGGTTATGGTCTCGCGACGTACGTTGTCGCTTCCGTTGACTTAGGTGGGTGCGAGAAGGGTCTAGAAACACTTCTAGGATCGCAGATTCGCCAATAGGCGAAGTCAATTCGAATCGATCGCACGATCGAGTCTGTAACGCATCTCGGGTCGCGTAAAGTAACCCGAATAGCTCCTAAGCCGTAGGAAGTCAGGTCGAGACGTCGTATGAACGATTTTAAACCCGTAAAAGTAAATTTTTGGGCCGTGGGATGACCACGACTCCTGTAATCAATCGCCAGGGCTTAAAAATCCCGTTTCACCAAAAATCTTCAAAATTCTTCCTCTCACCACTCCAATCTTCATTTCTTTCTTATCCATTTTATGTTAGGCATTAAACCTAATGTGAAAATAACATAAAATAATACTTTCACAAAATTTTATAGTGAATAGTAAAATTTCATGAAAAATGACCATAAGGCCATTCTAACTTCGCTTTCTTTAGCTAATAAGAGTTTAGATGGATGTACTAGCTCCTTCTATCCCAAAATCATATGCTGCATCATAGGGTTTGATATTCGGGATTGCAGAATGGTCCCGGAAAGCCCCGAACACATGTTTGGGCTTACATAGGCCAAAATACAATGAACCAGGGGGCAAACCGTACATATCTGGGGTCCTTGGACCATGGGGGACCGAACCCATCCAGCCCCACCAACCGGATGCATCACCGGTCGGCGATGCATCGCCGTACAGGTGGGCCCATTCGAACCGGTTTTCGGGCGCACGCCCTTAAATCCCAAGTACACCCTCCCCATATATGTCCCGTCCAATGAAAACCCCCAAAACACACCCCTCCTTCACAAACAGCCCTCCCCATAACCCTATTTTCATTTTTCAGCAACCATCCCCAAATTTCGTGGTTCCAAATCGCCTCTAGATCCCTCCTTGGCCAAAAACGACCATCATCCATTACTTCTTTAAAGTTGGCAGCCCTTCCTCTTGAAGATTTCATCATTTGGAGCTCTAAAAACCCCCAAATCGAGCTGAAATCGTGAGGTGCTCCATTCCACTTTTCCATTTCCATTTCTCTTTGAAAATACATCCTTGGGAAGCTTGAAGCATCCCTCTACGATGCCTAGATCTCCTTTTTCCAGATTGGACAGCCACTTCTCCGCATTTTTTCCATTTTTCATGGCTTTCGTGGAAGCTATTTTAGGCCTTTTATCACTCTCATCCATCATATCTTTGATGGGTAAAAGGAAAACTGTAATAGACGAGGTTGGGCCAAGCTGCCCTGTTCAATCGAGAAGACCACGGGGTGGTGCCGCAAGTTCAAGCACCGCCGCAGGTCCAGCTGCAGCCCTAGAGTGCCGTACAAAGCGGGATTTGGATTCCCATGCTCACCTTGGGCGAGTAATTTTATCAGAGATGCCTCATGGCCAATACACTGATCGCAAAGTGTTGTTTGAGGCGGACGTGGAAGGGCGACTGTTTGGAGAATTTTTGTTGTTCGAGCGCATTGAAGCTGCGCATTGGGGTCCGATCTTTGAAGCTCGCGCTCTTGCTAATGTGAGCACCGTTCGTGCCTTATACGCTAGTATCCAGAATCCTACCTTGGAGCCATTGCAGTTTAAAATCTCTTTTGGTAGAGATCGGATGGCTACGATTGATGTGCGACTGATTGCGCGACTTCTGAACGTACCTCTTGGTGATGTTCATCCTAGTGAGAAGAACCTGAGGAGTAGGCGTGAACGAGATCGCTGCACCAGGTTTCTGTGTGGTAAGTTAGTTCCATGACAGCCTAACAATAGCCTTAAGGTGACGTATATGTCTGATGATTTGCGCCTGCTGCACCATATCTGCACGTTCAATGTTTATCCCAGGTCGACGAATCGCATTGAATGTACACGCCTTATGGTTGATTTCCTGTATCTGGTGGCCTAGGGAGAGAACGTATGTATGGCTACTTTCATCTTACGACAAATAATCCTCATAGCCAAGTCAAGAAGAACATCCGAATTACTTCCTTTTGGCCGAATGATTTGCAAGATTGCGCTTGAGTTTGCCTACAGACTTGGGCCGAAATTGTCAGTTTCGATTCATACCATTGATGAGTCAACTATGGTCAAGATGAAGATTGGGTCGCAGTACCGTGAAAATCAGCTTGAGGAGGACAGCGAGGATGGCTTTGATAATGAGGAAGATCAAAGCGAAGAAGAACCTGGAGCAGAAGTTCAGGAAGAAGTTCAGGAAGAGGCAGAAGAGGAGGCTCAAGATACAGATGAGAGCCCTCCTCCTTCTGCGCAGGCTACTAACGACGATCGCATTGCTCGAATGGAGGAGAGTCAAATCGCCTTGCGAAGGGAAGTTCAAGAACTTCGCGCAGAAGTCGAGGATGTCAAGGCCGTTATAAAGAAGAAATTAGGCAAGGTGACTCGCACCTTGAAGGCGATCCTGTGTTGCTTGCAGGATAAGGGTGTTCCTCCTCCGTCCCCAGACTTAGACTAGCGATGCGACCTTTGATGTAGTTGTCAGTAGTTAGTCATTTCCTGCTTTATGTGTGTAAGCCTGTTAGGGCTTGTGCTTTGCTTATATTGCAGTTACAATTTTAACTTCTTAGTTCCCATGTATTTCTCGTCATGATGCTTGTAAGGATATATCCCTTGTATTGTGACAATTTTGATTAAATGAAATGCATGGAATGCCTTTGACTCCTTGTGAATGATTGCGGTGAATTTGTACTATGGAGACTGACAAGGTTGCGTCCTATTTTGAATATAGGGAATGCCGCTTAAGGCTACGCGGAGCACGGTTCGGCTTGCACTGACTGAGCATATGGATCAGACTCCTTCGCAGTCTGGCACCCATGCGGACTCTGCTGTGGGCCCGATTCCTGATACTGTTCGTGTGTCTCAGCCTGCTGCTGGTCCAACAGTTGGACCACCGCCGTTCACACCGTCAGTCAGAGAGCCTCATCGTGCATCTACTTCCACATAGCATCCGCCACAGCCTGCTCCACCTCCTGATAGATTTGACCAGATGTTGGCTATGATGCAGCAGCAGCAGCAGCTTCTGACTACCATCGTGGGGACATTAGCACAGGGTGGGGGTGTGGCTCCACCTGCACCACCTGCGCATCCAGCTGAGGATGTTTATACATACGCCCAGGATGAGGGCATGGCTCATCCTGCGCCGCCTGCTTATCCTGCGGGGAATGCCACAGATACACGGGGCCTATTAGAGCGATTTCATCGCTTATGGCCTCCCACTTTCACGGGTTCTCACAGACCCGAGGAGGCTGAGTACTGGCTAGACCGTGTGTCGAAGATTTTGCGTATGTTACATTGCACTGAGGCTGAGCAGGTAGAGCTAGCCACATTCCTGTTTGAGCGAGAGGCTAGCCTGTGGTGGGATAGTGTACTGCGGACCATTGCCGCCGACTTTGTATGGACATAGGCAGCGTTTGAGTTTCGTTTCCATGAGAAGTATTATCCCCAGACTTACAGGCATGACAGGGAGAATGAGTTTCTCCGCCTCAGACAGGCAGCCATGACAGTTACAGAGTATGGGCATCGGTTCACGGAGTTGGGCAGATATGTCCCGACGATTTTGGCTGATGAGCAGATGCGCATACGGTGCTTTTTGGAGGGTTTGCGACCGGACATTCGGTCGAAGATGTGCTATGTGACCATTCCTTCATATGCGGAGTTGATTCATATGTCTATGCGGGCAGAGCAGGATGTGGATCAACTTGCGCGATCTCATGGCCCTGCTGCTTCTAGGCCGCGACCAGACATACAGGACAGGCCCCTCGTGGGCAAGAGGCCTCGCATTGACCCTCTTACTAGGACTACAGTGCCTGTACCACCGTTTCAATGCCCTGATTTGACATGTACATACTGTGGGAGGACAGGCCACTTGGCGCAGAACTGTTTCTCTCGGATGCGGGACAGCGGGTTCTCACCGCCGCGGAAGATTGACCGTGCTCGTTCACAGGTGATATCAGCACCGCCTATACGGTTAGCTCCTACACACCCTTCTTTCAGACCTTCGGTATCGCAGATCAGACAGCCTCCACGGCCCTTGACACAGCGGCCGAACCGGCCATAGCAGGCTCGGGTTCATGCATTGACAGCTGAGGCAGCTGCGACGCTGACTTTTTAGCATTCAGCCTTCGAGGTCACAGCCCATATTGGAGGTACTCCTATTCTTGTGATGGTGGACACTGGTTCCACGATTTCTTTGATATCGCGTGCTGTAGTCAGGCGTCTTGGGTTACAGACCATTACCATGGATAGGGTACGGGTCCTTGCAGCCCACGGAGATTATTCAGATGTCACCCAGATGTGTGAGGGGTGTTTGGTTGATTTGGGAGGCCGAACGATGGCTATTGATCTTGTCGTAGACCCCTCTCTTGTTTATCTCGACATCATTCTTGGCATGGATTGGTTAACTGCAGTGAGGGCCGAGATTGACTACGAGACTCGTATAGTAACTGTGTACGAGCCAGAGGGTGCATCTTTCACATTTCCTGTGCTGATAAATCTCCCTTTCCGCATACTTAGTTACGCCACTTTATTGCGCGACGCTGGTGCCCAGGTACTCGAGTATGTGCCAGTCGTTTCCGAGTTCAGGGATCTGTTCAGGAAGATCCCTGGTTTGCCGCCCCGACGTGAGATCGATTTCACTATCGATCTGGTTCCTGGTTCTACGCCCGTCTCACTGCCGACGTATCGCATGGCACCATGTGAGATGGAGGAGTTGAGGACGCAGATTGATGGTCTGCTAGAGCTTGGCCTTATACGGCCTAGTGTGTCTCCTTGGGGAGCACCGATCCTATTCGTGCGGAAGAAGGACGGTTCGATGCGATTGTGTATTGATTATCGCAGACTGAACCAGGTCACGGTGAAGAACAAGTACCCTTTACCCAGGATCGATGACTTGTCTGATCAGTTGAGAGGAGCGCGGTACTTCTCGAAGATTGATCTTCAGTCAGGATATTATCAGTTGCGCTTCAAGGATGAGGACGTGCAGAAGATAGCATTCAGGACCAGTTTTGGCCACTACGAGTTCCTCGTGATGTCGTTCGGTCTCACGAACGCACCAGCGTGTTCATGGATCTGATGAACCGGGTATTTCGACCTTTCCTCTATCGATTCGTCGTTGTATTCATTGACGACATTTTGGTGTACTCCAGGAGTCGAGAGGAGCATGAGGAGCACTTGCGTTTGGTCCTGGATACGCTCAGACAGCATCAGTTGTTCGCACAGTACAAGAAGTGCGACTTCTGGAAGCAGGAGGTGAAGTTCTTGGGACATGTGGTGTCCAAGGATGACATGGCAGTTGACCTGTCTAAGGTAGCTGCGGTGCAGGACTGGGAGCAGCCTGGTTCTGTCACTGAGGTGAGGAGTTTCTTGGATCTCGCTGGCTACTATCGGCGCTTCATACAGGACTTCTCGAAGATCGCGAGACCCTTATCTCAGTTGACACGGAAGGACGTGAAGTTCGCCTGGAATAACAAGGCGGAGTCAGCTTTTCAGGAGCTGAAGGACAGACTTACATCCGCCCCTGTGCTAGTATTGCCAAAGCAAGGGGTTAGATACACTATATACACGGACGCCTCTAGCGTTGGTTTGGGTTGTGTCCTTATGCAGAGGGACAGGGTAATTTCGTATGCCTCGAGACAATTAAGGAAGCACGAGGAGAATTACCCTACACACGACCTAGAGTTGGCAGCCGTTATATTCGCACTGAGACTCTGGAGACATTACCTCTACGGAGAGGAGTTCGAGCTCTTTTGCGACCACAAGAGCCTCAAGTACATATTCACGCAGCGAGACTTGAATATGAGGCAGCGGCGATGGATGGAGACGTTGAAGGACTTCAAGTTTGAAGTCTCTTACCATCCTGGGAAGGCGAACCTTGTGGCTGATGCGTTGAGCCGCAAGAAGGCGATAGAGTTTGCGGCTCCGCTGATGGTTGCTGAGTGGGATATGGTTGAGTTTTTAGGAGACTTTGAGCAGAAACTCACCGTAGAGGAGCCGTTTGAGTTCATCGCACATGTCAAGGTGCGATCTCAGATCAATGACCGAGTCATCGAGGCGCAGAGGGACGATGTGCATCTGACTGAGCTTCGAGAGTAGGCCAGTGATGATGCTGATGCCGACTGGTGAGTTGGTATGGATGGGGGCTTACGTTATCGTGGCCGCCTATGCGTCCCAGATGTCCCTGACTTGAGACGAGAGATTCTCCAGGCTGCGCATTGTATTAGACTCGCGATGCATCCAGGCAGCACGAAGATGTATCGTGACGTGAAGAGGATGTATTGGTGGGAAGGTATGAAGACCCACATAGCTGAGTTCGTGTCCCGTTGTCTCACTTGTCAGCAGGTGAAGGCAGAGCATCGCCGACCACCTGGACTTTTGCAGCCTATGCCGATCGCAGAGTGGAAGTGGGATTTCATTTCCATGGACTTCATTTCTGGGTTGCCGAAGACGAGGAAGGGACATAATTCCATTTAGGTGATCATCGACCATCTGACGAAGTCGGCGCACTTCCTACCGATCAGAGTTACGAACTCTGCAGACGAGCTGGCTAGACTGTATATCAGAGAGATTGTGCGTCTGCATGGAGTTCCGCTGGAGATCGTGTCGGACAGAGACACGCGGTTCACTTCTATTTTCTGGACTCGCATTCAGGAGGCTATGGGTGTGAAGTTGAAGTTCAGTACTGCCTTCCACCCACAGACAGACGGACAGATAGAGCGGGTGAACCAGATCTTAGAGGACATGTTGCGAGCTTGCGCATTGCACTTCAAGGACAGTTGGGATGATTGTCTTGCATATGCGGAGTTTGCGTACAACAACAGTTTTCAGGCGAGTATCGGTATGGCACCTTATGAGGCGCTGTATGGGCGACCTTGTCGCGCACCACATTGCTGGCTAGAGGTCGGTGAGCGTAGCTTGATTGGCCCAGAGTTGGTATAGGCGACGTCAGAGAAGATCGATATTATTCGACGTCGGCTACTTACAGCGCAGAGCAGACAGAAAGTTATGCCGATACGAGACGGAGGCCACTAGAGTTCACAGTTGGGGATCATATATTTTTGCGAGTTCCCCTATGAAGGGAGTCCTTCGGTTCGGGAAGAAGGGGAAGCTGGCACCGCGATTCATTGGTCCATTCCAGATCTTCGATCGTGTGGGAGCGGTGGCTTACCGATTGGCGTTACCCGCGCCTCTCGCGAGCGTTCACAACGTATTTCATATTTCTATGCTGAAGAAGTACGTTGCTGATCCTTCCCATATCATCAGATGAGAGCAGGTACAGTTAGGAGAGGATGTTACTTATATCCTGCGACCGACACGTATCCTAGACAGGAAGGAGCAGGTACTGCGTAGCAAGGTGATTCCCCTTGTGAAGGTATTATGGACGCATCACTCTGAGGAGGAGGCTACCTGGGAGACAGAAGCCGAGATCAGAAAGAACTACCCACAGCTTCTCGAGGAGTACGAAAAGGTACAAATTTCGAGGACGAAATTATTTGTTAAGGGGGATAGATTGTAACGCCCGTGAAAAATCCATACTTGGACTCGAGTATCAACTCGACCTGAAATCGCGTATAATTAATTTCTATGGAAATTAAGCGTAAGTTAGCTAGCGCAACGCTGGAGTGGCTGGGAAATAGTCCCTGATCACTTTAAATACGTTCTACAAGACCCAAATCGAGTAGAACAAACGACTCTATAATACTCTATAACCTCGGATCAAACTCTAAGCAGGTTTGTTCTCTGGACCGCTTTGAATCTTTGTATTGGATCTAGACCGCACGTCGAAAGTCCGATACTTCCTATCTTAGACCGTTAGAACCGCCTTACTGGACTTGACAATCATTTCGAAAATCAAGTCAAACCGATAATCACAGACTATTTCATTGAGCCCTGACTGAAGAAAGTGCGAATAGGGACAAAATTGGAATTTTAAATTCAAATCTGGCACACGACTTGACACGTCAGTATTAAGCGTTCTGACCATCAGAATTCATCCAGATTACACCCTCGGATCAGGAGAAATTTCTATTTTATATCCTGAGACTTTCAGCCCTGATCTACGTGCAGTGACCGCTGAACTGAAACTGGTCCGCCACGTGCAATCTGCGAACCCTGCCAGACTGAAAACTTAATACGTGCTATATCTGGTACGCATGAGCTTAAGTCCGATCGCATTCGACCAGGGGACCACCAGAAAGCATCTTTTGGAACGAAACAGCCTCGAATTGGATATGCACTAAGTAAACTTCGTTCCGAAGCCTGTTTTCGACATTTTTAAGCTTATAAAAGGGGTTGAAACCCTCATTCCTCTCTCCCATCTGAAAATTGCAAAACCCTAGCTTTGGGAGAGAGAAAAGGAGAGAGTTTGAGAAAGAGAGTAGAAGGATTTTTCCCGCCTTCGTGTCACTGATTGCACGTGCTTCAGCAACTCTTTCTAATTACTTGGCCGATGATTTCTTTGCTTTTTCAGGTATGAAACAACCCTAAAAGTTACTGATTTAGGGATTACTTAGATTCATAGCGTGTTAGCTAACGTAACTTGTAAAACAGGTTCTCCTACTGCCGTAGACGAAGCGTATACGCTCCGTTTCAATTCACGAGTCTACAAGACATAAGGTGAGGATTTTAGACGCTTTGATTGACGGTTTACAACGCTTTCAATGTCGTTTAATAGTAGATTATTGACGGCATCGCCGTTTGACATGTACAACATGCTCTCCATTTCCTGTTTCGTAAATTAACGAAGAATATGAGATTTAGGGCATTTTAGTCATTTGTACGAAGTACAGTTTACGTTCATATTTTTCTGATGTGATTGACATGGTTTGTTGTCGCATTAAGAAGTTAGGAATACGTGCATAATTAGTTTGGCGAAGAGATTCGCCTAATTGCGCACTTCGGGTCGACATACTATATGTAGACTTAAGTGTGTAGTGTATGTGTTTGTATAAATGCTTGTATTAGTATGTATTGAATTAAATGATGTTATGAATTAGTTTGAGATGGATTTCTCAATTAATATGCTGACCTAAATGATTTCCTACATGTTGACTATATGCATGATTTCATTACATGCATGAAATATATGTGTTTGAAGATTTACTTAAGTTGAATGTTATAACATGTGTTAACATGCTCACATGATTGTATTTCATTTCCAATACTCTTACATAAATTGCTGATGTGATTCCATAAGTGTTTGGGACTAGACTTAGTCCAGGCAGTCGGTAACCGATCGAATTCGTGGCTGCCTGGTCTTGGCTACGAACGACGCGTCGATGAACGCGATTCGTGTTTGGAGTTGGCGGCAGTGGTTAGGCCACGCGAAGTGTTTTACGCACTTCATGTCGTTCGACTTGAGATGCGATCGCGCTAGTCGAGCCCGTCAAGTAACCCGACTGGCCGATGTATGTTCACCCTGTATGAGTCATAACTGCTTAAACCTAGGGTACTGAACTTACCATTGTAAACCCTGTTAACCATGGTACCTTGATTCACGAAGACTCATGAGCCGGGCATGGTGGTATGGGACACCATGGTCGAGCTGTCGGCCTACGCTGGGGTCACAAACCTCCCCGTAGTGACCAGTGAGCACCTAGACTCGTGAGCAGATTATGGTGGTATGGGACACTATATTCTAGCTGTCGGCCTACATTGATCAGGCGACGAGTCCTTTATAGTGACCGCGAGCGTATTCTGAGTCCACGGGAGGCGACGACCCTTCCGTTGCAGTAGAGTACGGTAGGCCTGTATTGATAAGGTAATGGGGGAGCGGTGCAACGAGTGCGAGCAACAGCCCTGACAACCCTTGCAGCGACCTACGAAATATACATCGTATGAGATTACTAGGAGTGACGACCCTAGACAGGATCTGTGTTGGGATTGATACAAGGAAAGTACCTTAGTTTTCCAATCCTGCTGTTTGAATGGACTAATAACAACTTGAAAATCATATCACCATGCCATTGCATGTGCGTGGAAGATGTGGAGCACTTGAGGGTCGATTGTATGCCGCGATCGTAAGATGTTGGCATATGAGGGAAATCGTCGGTGAGGGCATACATCACTTCATATCATCTTGCATTAACAACAGTATTAAGATTGTCTGATTTACTGCTTTACTATTATCGCATGATTGAATTGTGAACATGCTAATCCTTGCTCTATGATTCCACTGAGTTGATCACTCACTCCCACGTTACGGGATGGTGTTTGCAACACCCACCAGACCCTGTTGTAGATGCAGGTGAGGCTGAGATCCAGGAGGCAGAGCCAGACTTCGACGAGGACCAGGACGAGTTCTCGTACATGCAGTATCATGATGGTTTTGCGTAGGCGACCTGGATTGATGGGACTTCAGTGAGACTATTTTGAACATTACATTTTGTTCATGTATATGTATATGAGACTCAAAGATGTATTCATACTTTAGAGACAGATGAGATTTACTTTGTTTTTCCATACAGTGATATATATATTGTTTAGTCTTCCGCTTACTTTTATCACTAGATCTGAAGTATGAATTGCAGTTTTGGTATACTTTTACTCATGTGAATGCTTTAAATCAGACAACATTGAATCATAATCATTTTTGTTACACAAGTGACGGTCTGGAACTCGGGAGTTGAGTTTATACACGACCCCCGATTTTCAGGGTGTTACACCTAGGCAAAGAGATCGAATTAGATTCTGACTCTGAGCCCAGCCCAACAGACATCATGGTCATCAAAGCAAGTGACCCATAGGAACACACAAGTCCGGATAACAGGATTGGAAGGGGGAAAGAATCACTATGGACTGCTATCCCCCTAACAATCGAGTCAGTCGGTGAATCCTCCATGGATGCCGACCTAAAAAATGCCAATGTAAATAGCAGTTGGTACCCCGAACTAGGACAAGATCAATCTTGGTTCGCAATACCGTCCTATTCGGGACCCTCAGGTGACACAAAAAATTAAAAAATTTTCAAAACACAAAACATCATATATTCCCAAAAGCACACAAAAAAAATCAAATATTTCTCAAAATAACAAAACATCAGAAAATCTTCAAGACACAAAAACAACAAGAAAGCTTTCAAAAACCATTGTGCCAAATACCCCACACACATTGCAAGACTTTAAGGTCGACTCATATGATTTCGATCTCGAGTTGGACTTCGAGCTCATGGGTTTGGATGAAGCTCCGGATGAGGGAAATGATGATACAACTCTTGAATTCGAGGATTCTCTCGAACAATTCGAAACAAAGGCCAATGTTGTGGCAGATGACTTCGAGGTTATAATCTTAGGGACAGCGGAACTCCCCAAAGAGGTGCGCATCGGAAGGTCACTCTCCCCGGAATACAAGTAGAGGATGATGGAGTTTCTGAAGCCAAGGTTGTCCACTTTTCTTTCTCATATGAAGACATGCCGGGATTAGATGAGGATCTGGTGGTGCACCATCTACCAACAAAGCCAGACATGAAGCCAGTCAAACAAAAACTGTGGAGAATAAAGCCAGAATGGGCCTTGAAGGTCCGTGATGAAGTCATCAAGCAATACAACGCGGGATTCTTGGTAGTCTCCAACTATCCGGAATGGCTCGCAAATATTGTACCACTTTCAAAGAAAGGCGGGAAAGTCAGAATGTCCATCGACTTTAGGGACCTCAACAAAGCAAGTCCTAAAGACAACTTCCCCCTGCCTCATATTGACACATTGGTAGATAATACTGATGGGCACAAGATCTTCTCCTTTATGGATAGTTTCTTAGGCTATAATCAAATTAAGATGGCCATCGAAGATCATGAGAAGACTTCTTTCATCACACCATGGGAAACTTTCTGCTATCGGGTTATGCCCTTCGACTGAAAAATGTTGGAGCTACATATCAATGAGCCATGATTGCCCTGTTCCACGACATGATAAACAAGAAAATGAAAGTTTATGTGGATGACATGATCGTCAAGTCTCGTACAATCAAAGGACATTTCGAGGATCTTGAAAAGCCCTTCGACGGGCTAGAGAAATTCAAGCTCCGACTCAACTCGCAAAAGTGTGTCTTCGGTGCGACTGGAGGCAAGCTGTTAAGCTTCATTGTCAGCGAAGAAGGTGTTCGGGTGGATGAGACCAATACCAAGGGAATCATCGAAATGCCGCCGCCCAAAACTAAGAAAGAAATTTGAGGCTTCCTCAGAAGGACCCAGTACATCAGCCAATTCATCGTGTAACTCACTTCGGTCTGCGAGCCCATATTCAAGCTCCTATAGAAGAACTCGCCTAAGGAATGGAATGACAACTGTCAAGCAACCTTCGACAAGATCAAAAGCTACCTGCTAAATCCTCCGGTGCTCATGCCACCTACTCCAAGTAGGCCATTACTCCTATACATCTCCGTCGCAGTAAAAGCAATCGGATGTGTCCTTGGTCAACATGATGATACAGGAAGAAAGGAACAAGTAATCTACTATTTAAGCAGACGATTCACGAGTTATGAAGCCAAATACTCCAGCTTAGAGAAAACATGTCTCGCACTAGTCTGGGCCACGCAACGATTGCAACAATATATGATCGCCCATCCGGTCCTTCTGCTTGCTCACATGGATCCATTGAAATACTTGTTCGAAAAACCGACACTAACAGGCAGGATCACAAAATAAAAATTATTGCTCTCCGAGTTCGACATCACCTATGTCACTCAGAAGGCAATCAAGGGGCAATCAATGGCTGATCATCTAGCTGCACATTCTCTGCCTGATTATCAACCACTGAAGACCTTCTTCCCTGATGAGGATATCCTCTTAATCGAGGAGGAATAAGAAAGGAAGGCAGGAGAGTGGAGACTCTTCTTTGATGGAGCTGTAAACTCGAAAGGAAGTGGATTAGGTGTTATACTCTACTCTTCCGAAGATGTCCCAGTTTTCATATCCAAAAGGCTAGCGTTCTAGTGCACTAACAACGTAGCTGAGTACGAAGCATGCATCGCCGGTCTAAGAGAAGCCATAATCCTTAATGTGAAGAAGTTATGGGTCTTTGGAGACTCACAACTCATCATAAATCAGACAAACAGCGACTGAAAGACCAAGGATGAAAAGTTAATCCCATACCACGACTATCTAGAGAATTTAATCGAAGAGTTTGAAGAGATCACATTCTCTTATATGTCCTGAGTTAAGAATCAGTTTGCAGACGCGTTGGCTACCCTCACCTCGATGTTGAAAATCTCAAAAAGAGTTGTTGAATGGGAACTCACTGTTGAACTTCAGGAGGAACCCACATTCTGCCTACAGATCAATGAAGCTGAGCTACCCTCGAACAATCAGCTTTGGTACACAGACATCAAGGAATATCTCAAACACCAGAAGTACCAGGAAGGAACAACACTAACAGATCATCTCACCATACAGAGGCTGGCGGCACAGTTCGTAATCACTGGTGGCATCCTTTACAAGCGATCCTTCAATCAAGTCCTTCTTCACTGCGTGGATGAAACAGAAGCAACACACGTCATGTCAGAAATTCATGAAGGACTATGCGGCCCACACATGAATGGGCACATGATGGCAAAGAAGATCTTACGACTAGGCTACTATTGGCTCACAATGGAGATAGATTGCTACAAGCATGTCAAGAAATGCTTCAAGTGTCAAGAACACGCAAACCAGATCCATGCGCCCTCATTTGAACTTACAACCTAACATCCCCATAGCCCTTCTCTGTATGGGGGCTAGACATCATCGGCAAGTCAACCCTAAAGCTTTAAATGGGCATGAGTACATCCTGGTGGCGGTAGACTATTTCACCAAATGGATAGAGGCAGCATCCTACACCACTATCGCAGTATCTCATGTGGTCAAGTTTATAAAAAACAACATCATCAGCCGTTATGGGGTCCCTCAGGCTGTCATTATTAACAACGGTACTCCGTTCGTCAATAAAAGGATAGGCGATTTCCTCGATAAGTTCAAAATTCAACACCATCGATCAAGCCCCTACCGCCCTCAAATGAACGGTGGGGTCGAAGCTACCAACAAAACTATCATCCGCATACTAGAGAAAATGGTGAAAACATACCGCGATTGGTCAGAGATGCTGCCCTACGTACTTTGGGCCTATTAGACATCTGTATGGTCTGCTACAAGCGCAACTTCATATGAGCTCGTATACGAAATGGAAGCAGTGTTGCCAGTCGATATCAAATTCCCATCACTTCGGATACTACTTGGAAGTGAAGTCGAGGAAGGTGAATGGCTACAGGAAAGATACGATCAACTGCATCTGGCAGATGAAAAGTGCATACATGCTCTAAGCCACTCCCAAAGCTATTAAATAAGGATCGCACGAGCTTACAACAAAAGGGTCTGCAAGTGAAGTTTCAAGATCGGCGACATGGTCATGAAGCGCATCCTACCACCGCACTTACCAGATCCTAGAGGAAAGTTTAAACCCTTATAGGAAGGACCGCTGATCATTCTAGAAGTATTCACAGGAGGCGCTCTTCTACTCACCAATCTGAAGGGAGAAGATCTTCTCGATCCCATCAACGCCGATAACGTGAAAATCTATCACAGGTAACTATACTGATCTTTGTCAATGATTACAATCGCAAAGCTGCATCCCCCACAAAAAAATCCACCACCTCTCCCAACAAAAACACCAATCATCCCTCCCACAAAGGAAAGAGAAAGCAGAAAGAAACCAGAAAAAAAAAGAAAGTAGAAGGAAACCAAAAGAAAGAAGAAAGAAAGAAAGCGAAAGCAAAGAACGAAAAAGAGGGAGAAAAATAAAAAAGGAAAACAAAAAATATCCATCCTCAAGACCTCCATGTAGCTTACGATTGTACCCAAAGACAAAGGATTGGCAGATAACCAGTTGGCCGGCTATGAAAGAAGTCTCTCCATCTCCTCCATCACTCCTGACGCTCTAAAGAGAAATGTATGAAACAAAAAAAAAAGAGCAAGGGGCATGCTTAAGCAAAAGGGGCGAGTTGAAAACTCGAAAGGGCGGCTGGAGTAAAAACAGCGGGCATGTAGCGGACTTGGTGAAAACCTGAAAGAGTACCAAGGGTAAAAACAGCATAGCTGTCAAGGAGTAGGCAAGATCAAAAATTCAGGACGTAGTGAAAATCCGAAAGGATGCTACGGGAAAAAATGATGGGAAGAGCTGGACATAATGAACACCTGAAAAGGCGCTATGGGTAAAAATAGCAAGAAAATTTAAAAAATAATAATGTAATAAAAGTGCACGTACAGAAAAAGCTGAGGCAGTAAACATCACAGTAAGATGCAAAGGAAAGATCAGCTATGGATCAGTTCTCTATCAGACTCTGCTTAAATCCATGGAATGCGATCACTAGATACCCTCTCAGGGAACCGAGACCCTAAAGACATGATCTAGAATACTATATACAACGTGGGCTGAGCCCAAGATTCTGATCCCAATCATCTAAAGCACAAAATCCAAACATAAGCGAATACTGACATTTGACATAAATAAAATTTTCTTTCATTTCTTTAAAAATTTCTGACAAGTATATAGTCTTCTTCTTTTTTTTTACAAAAAGCCAAAAACACAAAAAATAAGGATTTCATGCACACATATCAAAGCAGTTGGTCAACATCGGGAACCACAGGTAAGCTCTTATCTCTCATAAATCGACAACCTCTGTCTAAGCCTCTCTATTTCCATGTGCAGGTAGAAGGCCTCATCCCTTTCTAGGTAGTGTGTTGCAAGCATACTTTCATCATACCACCACCCCACTTCCAGCCAGTGGGCCATGTCCTTATAGGTGTGGCGGAGAACAGTGATTTCAGAGATCAGGTGACCATGTGTGGCCAACAAGAAAGATTGATCAATGAAGGGGCGCTCCTCAAATGCCTCAAATGAATCAACAACGCAAGAGGAGGAGGAAGCGGTATCGCCTACCATGTCCTGATCAGCAGCCTCATTCGCCAAATGCCAGCCAAGAACCTGTCGATAAAGTGACTGCTCTGCCACCCACCGCTGATATGGAACTGTAGCCAGGGGAGGAGCCCAAGACTCGAGCTCCAACATCGTCGCATCCAATGACCCCTGCCACGAAATCCAGACTCGCCTATATAAAGCAGCCAAGTCAGAAGGAAGAGAGGCGTGTCCAAACTAAGAGAAGACAAACTTTGGAATGTCCTACCAAAAGACAAACTGTCGAAGGAACCGCACGGGATGGTAGGAGCAGTACCCCCGCAGGTCGAGCAGCAGAAGAGGAGTGCGAGTAGGGCTACAAATCAATGGCGAACGGCAAAGCCAAGTAGCCTCTAAGTTAACCTCCCACCCTCGAAGCTGAGTGAGCATACAACGATACAGCGACTCTGTAGCCTTGGCACCGAGTGGAAGGCCATCAAGCAACAAACACAGCACGTCTCCACGATGGGAATCCGGCCACAGAAGCTGAGGGGTCATGAACAAATGCTTCCATAACCAAACCTGCATGAAGATGCAAGTCAAGCTCAAGTCACAAGCATATGACCACACTAGGCAAAAGAAAAAGTAAAAGATAGAGCATACCTGAAGAAATGAGCAACACCTCGGAGGATATGAGGGCGTCCAAGGGAACACTCAGTCAGCCCTAAAAGGAGCTCCGCCAGTACAACAAAGATGATGCTCGTACGGTGGAGGACCAGACGGGAGACATCCAGGAAGGCCACCAGCGAAGACTGCCGCTAACCTGAAAAGAGTAGCTCAGCTAGGATACAAAATATCAACGCATTCAAACACTTAAGCTGACAATCTGATCTAGGGGCACCTCGAGAAGTAGCACAACGATCATACAGTAACCCCAGAGAAAGCTCATCATCCCCACCCTTCACGGTAGGCAGAACAGTCTGAAATCCAAACCAGGAGGACAAATCTGAATGATGAACCAGCTCGGATGAAGGAATGTAGGGCTCCCAGGCAAGAGGGAGGCCAGACAAGCGAGAAAACTCCTCCAATGAAGGACCCAATTCCAGGTCGTTGAAGGAAAATAGGTTCAGGGAAGGAACCCAGTCATACAGTGCCATACTCAAGAGTCGTCAATCAAGGCGAACTCAGTGAAAGTGGAGAACCTCCTAAAAGCCCAATGAACTTAGCTCAAAGATCTCAGACTCGATCAAGCTCTTTATCCAAAGACGCAAACGTTCTGAACAAGTATCACGAGGCTATAATCAATAGGTCTGAACAGGCACGCCCTCCACGATCAGAATCCCCAGGTCAACGGGAGAATCATAAAAAATGGGTATCCCCTCATCCAGCAAGTCTATCTCATAGTGTTGAAAGAAGCCGGCGTTGCCCATCGCATCACGCAGAGTATAATGAAAAGGTGCAACAGGTGGGCCAGAGCCGACCACGACCGCCACATCAGGAGCTGTCTAAAATACATGAGCCCCAGGAGCCACAACACCAAGGATCTCCCAATGGCTAATAGGACTGACACCCTGAGCCCCGACTGCGACTCCTGTCCCAACACTGCCTCGATATCCGTGCTGAAAATCTAAGCCAAGCCATTTGCAAGAAAATCATCACCTGTCAAACCCAAGCCGCTTAGGCCACCAAAATAGGGCCCGCCATCCATAGAAATCTAATCCATCCCATCCACACCATCCGCCATCGTCGTACCACCATTTACACCATCCATAGACATCGGCCCATCAATCAAGCCATCTCCCAACACTACCACATTATCCACACCACCCAAACCATTCATCCCAATATCCATAAATCCCGGTGGCCCATCTTCCATGGATCCATCAAACCCATTAAAACCACTCATCTCATCCAACCCAACCTCACATCCTCCATTAATGGTGGTGGGAGTAATGTCATAAATGACATTGATCTCTCCAAAAGAGCCCATTATTCCCCCACCAACCTCCATAAACTCATCCATAAATGGGTTGCCTCCACCATTATTGGACCCACCAACCTCTTCACCACCCATAAATCTATCAATCCCCCCATCATGACTAGCTATAGTCGATCCCGAAAAGGAAAAAGAGGACAAGGGAAGATAAGGACAAGGAGAACGGGACAAAGAGAAATGGAAAAGGAAATGATCGGACGGATAAGGACAGGGAGGAATGTCCGGAAAAGACCAGCAAGAATGAACAGGAAGGAGAGATGCTTGCTGGAAGAAAAGATAAGGCGGCACCTCGATTATCGTCTGTGGTAATCCAATCACCACCTGCAGACCTGTCATTTTTGTGTCATTGCTGCAACGTTGACAGAACAGAGCTGAAGAGAAAAATTCAGCGGGCTACAGTCCGACTGTCGCCCGCGGCAGTCCAACTGCCACTCGGGCCCACTTTCGGCTGAATTTTGGTCAGGGTCCATCTAGGCAGGGCAGGATCTTAGAACAAACATCCAAACACCCAACTGAGATCTCAAAGGAGCACAGAAGCAAAGATTGAAAGGGAACAATGTCGGCAAGCTGAAGTCTATAAAACATGAAGATTGTACATCGAAGGATACATGAAAGCAAGATGCAACAAGCTAATCATCATCAGGAAGAGAAGCATCAGTATCTTGGCGATGGAAGTGAGGCCCCAAAATTTCTCCTCCAGTAAAGCGCGCACCACCACCAGGAGGATAACTAGGTTTTAAGATCGGGCCAATACCGTGCTACTAGCACCAGGAACTATATTCCCTAGACAGATGAATAAAGGCACTAGCATCATAACCTCCAGTTCCCTCTCGGGCACTAATCTCAAATCAGAAGGACCAGACGGTGGACTAACTGGCACCATGAGACTACCGGTCAACTGTTAGAAAAGTCTCTCTCCTAGGTACCATTTCGTCACACGAGGATCCTCAAGAATACTGCGTCAACGAGAAGCCTGAAAAACTTCCTGGGCCCCAGGAGTAAGCGTCGCATTCAACCGAAGATACAGCCTGGACAAGAACTACAAAAAGGAAAATCAAAGGTTGAGTAGAAAAAAATAACACATGGGCAATACAGGAAAAGGGTAAGATCACTCACATCACTCAGGACAAGGGCGTCGACGTTCGACCGCCAGGAAAGATTGGAAAATAAACACGTGCGGTTGCGGTTATCCTTATACCACAGCATCATGCGAAGAAATGGAGGAGAATGGTTGATCAAGGTGAGGGCTAAATGGGAAAAGTGGTAAAAAAAGCAGACCTGTACGAGATCGTGACAGAAAAGAACAAACCAGATCATCCCTAGGGAGAATACTGCAAAGATGGAGATCGAAGAAAATACCTCGATGACTGGGTAAAAAACAGTTAGGGAATGGCTGATGCAACGGCTGACCTTATCCAGCCCATCGTACAAATGGGCCAAGAGGGCAGCATTCCAGTTGTACGGTGTGGGGAAGGTGATGTTTTTCATGAGCAATAATAGACCAGAACTCACCAGCTTATTCCCGTGGTAAAAAATCATCACACTCGTAGTGTACAAAATTAGGGCACGCGCTTTCACCACAGCCGCCGCTTCGGTCTCTGGGATGGGTCTGGTAAAATTCGATGATAGCCAGAGGAGTTTGAAATGGGGACCGGTAAAATCTGCTGCGTTTGACATCATCCCAATAAGCCCATCCAATCCTCCTCAGTGGGCACCGAAAGATCATCCTCGAAGGGGACGGATCCTCCGTCATACTGAAGGCCCAGCTGCACGTATATATCATATGGGGTAATGCCCCACTCTCCGAAAGGAAGCTGGAAGGTATGGGTCTCAGGATGCCATCTCTCAGCCAAAGCGGACAAGAGGGACATATTTGTCTGGCTCAGACGGACCCGTAACAGGTGAGCAAAGGGGCTACGCTCCAAAACCTCGAAGAATAACGGCTGAGGATCCTAGAACCAATCGGGCCAGGGCGTCCTGACCCCATGCCCTCTCAAGACCGCAGGTGCACCCTCTTCTCGGGCAATGTCGGACAAATGCCGACCCTCTCTGGGTATATAACATGGATCGGCCGACTGACGTGAGGAGCTGGCCTCATTCTTACCACGTTGAGGTATGCTTCACATACAAAGTATCTGAGTAAGTACCCCAACCCAAGGCCCATTCCAAAAAGTCTAATGCAAGGCTCATTTCCAAAAGATTAAGGCCCACTTCCCAAAAGTCCAAGGCCTATTTCAAAAAGCCCACTTTATGAGGCCCATTCCAACAGGTCCAGTCCAAGGCCCATTTCAAGAAGCCCATTTCAAGAGGCTCATTTCAAGGCCCATTCTCAAAGCCGACTACCTCAAAAGCCCATTTTCAAAGCCCATAAGGCCCAAGCCCATTTCAAGGCCCATTTTAAGAAGCCCATTTTAGAGCCCATGTCAAAAGCCCATCCTCAAGACCCATTTTCAAGGTCTATCCACAACAAATCCATGCATCTGGACATCTCAAGATTGTAAGGTAGGGCTCACTTGGAAAATCTCATCCGTCCATCGTCCACAAAATGGCTAATCATCAAAATCTATACCATCCACACACTTAAGTGTGCCTTAGACTATCCATCTGATGGTCCGGATCATCATAAAAATCTTCAAAAAATAAAATAAAATAAAAAATGAATAAAGGATGGGACCCCTTTTCTTATCACACCCCACTCCAGCATAAAAAAAGGGGAAAACAAAAAAAAATTTTAATAGTCCAACCAACCGTATGGCCCAAAGCAAATCAGTCCAGGAAGATCCAATGAATCAGATCCAACCAAGATGGCCCAACATATCCTAATCATGGTCCTCTTCGAACCCCAAGGAAGATACGATCCACCAAAATTTCCTAAGAAGATAGCCCAACAAAGATCCAGCGGAGATTCAGGGGCCAAGATTACCTGAAATGGAAAGAAGGAAGAAATTGGAAAGAATATAGATTAAAAAAACTTCTCCCGAAAATAGCTCCAGGGACCGCAATGGATCCCTGGACGTCCTAAATGCAAGAATCAAATAGAAGAGGAGATGGCACCGGACGGACCAGTGCACTGAATGGACCAATGGGCCAAATGACGGACCGGCAGCAGTCGGACTGTCGCCCGACAAAAGCACGCATAGGGGTGTGGGCTTGTTCCCTAAGCTGATGGGAACGACCAGTTTATCCCTTTGACCGCTAGACAATATCCAAAAGAATCTCCAAAATAGCCCCAAGTTTTCAAAGTGCTACCAAAATAGGCCCCAATTTTCAACAAATACCAAAACAGTCCTCAGTTTTCATTACCAAAACAACCCTTAAGTCTTCAAAATTATCAAAAATAGTCCCAAAAAAAAAAATTGAAACCCCAAAAATGTATATAATTCCAAAAATCTCCAAAAAATCCCAGAAAATTCCCAAATAAAAAATAAAAAAAATTATAAAAAATTCCCAAAATTATAAAAAATCCTCGAAAATTCTCAGAAACTCTCTAAAATCTTCAGAAAATCCAAATCCCCAAGTTACCAAAATTGTCAAAAATAGAATAAATTTCCAGGGAGTATGGCTTCAAAAAGGACACTTCTTCCAACTCATCAAGCCCCACTAGTTTATTAGTGGAGGCCGTCTGACTTTTTTACAAATAAAAACCGAACAACAACGCCCACTCGCAAAATCGAACGGATATTTTCTAAAAAAATCTAAAAAATATACATTTTTAAATAAAATTCCTAAGGAGTCTAGCTCCAAAGGGAATAGCTTTCAAACAAAGTTTTCAAAATGCATGCGACGCGCAGTACATTGAGGAATCTTCCATATTCTCCAGTTGCGGCCAGTGCACACAACTAAACAAGATTAGATCTCTTTCGATTTCCCCGAAGGACGATCAAATCCGTACATGATACATGTATGATTGGCCCGATCTCTATATCTGGACATTCGTACAAATGCTAGTAAAATGAGTGGATCCATCTCTGTAAAGAACCATTAAACTCAAAGTCGCAACATTCCATTGTAACCAAAGTATCAGAATCAGTAAACTGCATGGTAAAAGATTACTTGCACATACCTAGTATAGGATTTTTAAAAAATTTAATCGAGTCCAAGTCGACGTAGTGAGTTCCCCATAAGGCTACACCAACGCGCAGAGCAGCTAACCACTTTGACGATCAAATAGATTGAATACTCTTAGGAGGATTACGTAACAAAGGAACAATAGACCAAACAGTACGGGAATCCTCATAAAGCTACGACGAATGCGCAAAGGCCCTTACTTTTCAGACTTACCCTCCAATGCTATTAACAATCTAACATGAAAGGGTTGTGATTAGTGATCCGTAAAGCCGCGACGAATGCACAGGAGGCAATCACAATGTTTTTCTAAACCCTTGTGATATGTGCAAGTCATCTCTTTTCCAGACAGTCGACTGATAATGATACAATGGCAAGCAATAGATTCGAGTCACTACCCTTTTTTCTGACCAGAAGGGTGGGGTGTCTACTTGCTTTGACCGTCAGTTGTACGCAACCTCGGTCAAAGAGGGGCATCTGTAGACACCCCATCTAGGTTAAATCTTGAGAAGGTTAAGACTGTCCGAGAACCATGATCATACCTTAAACTTAACCCCTAATCCCAGCCTAAACCAAACCCTAACCTAAAATTCTCAAACTCCCATTTCACAACCTGAAACTCTGATCTAAACTGTTTAACATGCACATAACCCCGCTTATATCCTATACCATGACCAGATTCCCTTTACCCAAGCCGAAGCCCACTTTTTTGAGCCAAAAAAAATGAAAGGAGACTCTCAGGTGAACCCGCACGATGTATAAAGCTCGCACGCATGAAACCGGCCCGAACGGAGCCCAGTCGATACTTTAAGTGCTGCCTCTCCGGCTCGCGTGTGGACAGCTGTCCTAGCATTCAAAGGTCAACTTTCCTCTGATTTCACCCCCCCCCCCCCCCCCCAGCATTCACTATTTACCATTTTATCCTCTCCCCCCCCCCCCCCCCCGGCACATAGCAAATGAGTGAGTGTCATGTGGCATTCCTCTCTCCACAACCAACCATACCTTGCCACCTCACCTTTTACCCCTCTCAAATCCAGCAATTACAACAATGTCATTGGAGAAGGCTATAAATAGCCCTCTCCTCTTCTCATTTTGACAACAACTCCTCACTTCAAAGCTTAAGTGAAAAGGAGAGTGAAAGGGAGAGAGGGAGGAAGAGAGTGAGGGTGAGGAGGTACTTCAAAGCCTTCAAGTCCAGATTTTTTCAGCTATCTTTTTAGCCCACTCTTTGCCTTCCTTCCCATCCTAACCTGATCATGGTTCAACCCACATCCTAGCCTATTTAAGACCAAGCCAAGGATTCATTTACATACAAGCATTCATCATGACATCTATTCCCTTCTCAACCCCCCTGCTTCTCTAGATCTTTAGTGAACGTATGCTCTGTGGCTTGCCGTATATCGGATCCTGTCACATCAAAAATTCTAAGTGATCTAGTCCTTTTTAAACTTTACATAAGCATCATCACATCCGCTTTCTAGACACGACGTTGCATGTATGCTCTATGGCTTATCGAAATCTTGGATCTTACCACATCAGAAGTCCACATGAGTGCCTAGTCCCATCTCAGTCACAGCATTCCACATCCCTTAAGATTATTTTATCACACTGATTAGAGACCGTATATTTGTACAGGCAGAGAGGGTGCCTAACACCTTCCCTCTCTATAACCGAGGTCCCTTACCCAGAATCTCAGATCGTAGACCAGGAGTCAATTTAAGGTAGGAAAGTCTCTGAATTTTTCTTACCTTACGTATTTCGTGGTTCTAGCCGACCGTGAGATTTTAAGATTTTTCGGCTAGTGGCGACTCCAATATTCATAATCAGCCTATCACCCTTAATCAACCCTTACAAATCCAAAATCAGCGTGGGCACCAATTTTTCAGTGTCTACAGCAGGATGATATGAGACTCCCTGATAGGCGGAGGTTATCTCACATGAGCGTATGACATGTGCAGGATTGATGCATGACTAGATTGTATGACTCATGCATCTTGCATTGTGTAGTGGTTATTACACGCCCTAGTGACATTAGGGTCTAGCCTTCACAGGTATGTCGTGGATGGCTAGACGAGACACCGAAAATTTATTCTAACATCGGGCTACCATAGGTGGCCCTAGGTGAAAATCCCTAAACCCTCTTAGTACCAGAGGACGCTCTAACATCGAGACTGAGTGGATACATGAGTGCCCGAGTGCTAGGAGGTCGCGTCTCCTACTGTATCATGGTCGGTTGGAAGGGTGTGTGGCCTTACTCGCCCGAGAGTATGGGGCATAGCTATGCTGAGTTTGACCAGCTCGTGAATGGGTCCACTATCGACGTGCCAGATATGTATTGGTAGACTATTGGCTAGGCAGATAGTGAGGTTTCTTACACTCACTTGGACTGTGCCATTGGGAGAGGGGCAGTACCACTTGGAGTGTACTAAATCCTGGTGATGATCTCAAAGATGAACTGTACTGATATGTGGACTTATTGAGCAGGAGTTACATACTATTCATTTATTCACTATCCACTTGGGCTGGTGGTGCACAACTATTTGTTATGTGTGCCTTTGCAATGGCTAAGATTTCGGTTAGGGCACGCGACTAACCTGAGATCAGGAGTTTACCACATTGAGTCTGACTATCCAAATTTAGGTATAAGACTGATTTGGATAAAAATTCCTTGTGATAGACCCCATAACCTGCGATACTACGTACATCATCCTGACTTCACACTTCAGCATGGTCATTCCATTCACATAAGATATTGCATTAGATCCGCGACATATGACACTTTGGGTTACTATGTTTCTGCATTTATATAGTCTAGATATGGCTGATGCTATTTGTGAACTCATCAGAAATTGCATATTGCATCGTATCCTCGGCATCTGCTATTTGGCTCTTTATGACTCCTCATTTGCATACATATCCTATATTGCGTATTTTGATATTATTTGACTTATGATCTTGTCAGTATTTCTATTTACTCTAATAATTCCTACTCTTATCAATATATCTGCTTACTCTGATAATTCATGATCTTGTTAGTATTTCTGCTTATTTCGATATTGTACGATTTATGGATTACCAGTAATTCTGATACTGTATGATGATGGCATTGTATTAAATATTTGGCACTTACCTTGTGCACACACTTACACCACCCTCTAAGCTTTCTATAAGCTTATGCACAATAGATGCGTGTAGGTGATGTTAGCTAGGTTGCAGCAGTGTTGAGCTTAGAGCGTGCAACGGTCTTCTAGAGCTTGATTTTCGATTTATGTATTTTTCTTTTAGCATTGTACTCAAATGATTATATTAGTGGATATGTGATGTTGATGTTGCCTGTGTGAATTGGGTAATCTTGTGGTTATGCTTATTACAAGTTAAATATACATAAAAAAATCCTCCTTGTAGGATCTCAAGATCGAAATTTGGCGTATAAATGCTAGGAGCCGAGAATAGGGTACTACGGAGGCTGTCGGCATCGGATTCGGTGATTGGGATTCCTGTGAATTCAATTTTTGGATTTGGGGCGTGACAAAAACTCTTAGCAATAAGTGGGCCGATGTTCAGAAAGAAGATTGAGCAGAAAAATTCACAAACGAGGTTCATTGCCAGACTTGTGGTGAAAGGGGTTGGTTAGAGGAAAGGTATAAACTTCGAGGAGATATTCTCACTAGTGGTAAAGATGACATCCATACGGGTGTTGCTTAGGTTAATGACCAGCATGAAACTAGAGATAGAGCAGTTAGATGTTAAAACTGTCATTCTCCATGGTGACTTGGAAGAAGAGATATATCTACATGCACCAATCAGAGGAGTTCGAAGTCAAGGGTAAAGAGCATATAGTGTGTAGGCTTAGGAAGAGCTTCTATGGGCTGAAACAAGCTCCAAGGCAATGGTACAAGAAGTTCGACTCTTTCATGTTAAAGCATGAATATAATAGAACGGAGTCAGACCACTGTGTGTTTACATGCAAGTTCTCAGATAGTGATTTCTTAGTTCTGCTATTATACATTGATGACATGCTCATCATGGGTAAAGACATCAAGAAGATTGATAGGCTAAAATAGGAGTTGGGCAAGTCATTTGCGATAAAAGACTTGGGCCTAACTAAACAGATCATAGGAATGGAGATAACCCATGATAGAAGCAGCAAAAAGCTTTGGTTGTCACAAGTAGAGCTGGGCATCGGACAGAGTCAGATTGGATTGGGCCTTAGGAGGATTTTAATGGTGTGGTTCACCTGAGATTTATATCCCTATCATTTTTTTCATCTATCCATAAAATGATTTGTAAAAATAGATGAATGGAATGGATGAAACAAATACATCATAATAGGGCTTACAAAGCACCGACCACCAACCACAGGGCTAGTGTTAGGGGGAGTAGCCAATCCGTCTCTAAGAGAGAGGGGGCTAGGTGACATCAACAAGTTTTGTGGGTCCTATTATGAGGTATGTGTTATATCCAAACCATCCATCCATGTGAGCTCGTCATCTGGCTTGAGACAAAAAAAAAAGACAGATTTAACTATCAACTGGACCACATGATCGAAAGCATGTAGGGGATTGAATGTCAACCATTGAAACCCTTTTGGGGGTCATGGAAGTTTTGGATCAATATGAAATTTGTTTTTCCTCTTCATCCAAGTCTTTGTGACCTTATGAATAGATTGGATGGAAAATAAACATTATGGTGGGCCCTACGAATTTTTTTACGGTGAAAATCATCACCCCTGCTGGTATTTGTGGTGTGGTCCATTTAATCTTTGGATATGATTCATTTTTTGAATAATTTTCTAAAATGATCTCGAAAAATGGATGAACGGTGTGGATTGATCCTAAATTTTCGGTAAATCCAAAGCTCGAGTGGATTATGCCACACGAAAGTGTGGAATAATGATTTCTACGGTTGATACCTCCCTTGGGCCCACAGTAATGTTTATTTTCCATCCAACCTATTCATAATATCAAAAATATGTGAATGAAGAGAAAGCACAAATATCTGCTTGACCCAAAACTTCTATGGCCTCCAAGAAATTTTCAATGGTAGAGGTTCAATCACACTATTTCCTGTGGTGTGGTCCACTTGAGCTTTGGATATGCTTTCTTTTTGTTCTTTAGACCTCAAGTTATTTGTTAACATTGATGAACAGAGTGGATAAATTAAATAAATAACGGTGAACTCCACAGAGTTTACTCAGTATGCTAAGGGTACTTGGTAACTCACCTAAATGTAGTAGAGAGGAGTTTCCTTAAAATATTCATAATCATATAATGGGCTTGCCTAAATGTGATTCACATATCCAACCAACTCATTATGTGTGTCCCACTTGGATGAGGGGTTAGACCAAGTTTCAGCTGCATCCAAAACTAGTGGGCCCCACCAAGTGCTTTTATATTTTTTAAGATGTCTTCACATGGTTTTAGATGGTATGGCCCACCTGAGTTTTGTATACGGATGATTTTTGAGATATCTCATAACTTAAAGGAGACACATCAAATGCACGGTGTTGATGTTCGACACACATCATGATGGGGCCCACAAAACTACTTATTAACATCAATTCTTAGGTTCTTGCGAGGTCAATAAGTTGGGTCATAATTTTGACCAGAATATTTGGCCCATTTTATATGTCTTCTCCATTCACTCTATTTTACTGATCAATACCCTCAATTTGACTAGTTACTCGCCTAGATCAAGTTACATATGAGAAAGATATTGGGCATACAAGATTAATCAACAATTTGAGTGAAATTTGATTTAAACAGCTGAAGTTATTTACTCTTCGGTTTGAATAAATTAGATTGTCAAAAAATGTTTAAAGGTTCAACTAGTGGATGTGCCTAATAATTTATTAAAAAATATATTTTTTTTTCACAGATAAATACCAATTTCCATTTAAAAATAACATTTTTTTTCAAAATGTATATTTTTTTACTCTTAATTTTTCTTTGAAAACTTTTAACAAAATATCATTTTTATTATAAAATACTTCAAAAAAATTAAAATACAAATTTATAATTTTATTTTTAAAATCTGAAAAAATTTCTCAAATTTTAATCTTTTTTCCCAAAAATTCCAAAATGCAGATTTTTTTTCTCCAAAAGCATCATTTTGTTTTCAACATTTTAATTTTATTTTTTAAAATGATATATATATATATATATATATATATATATATATATATATATATATATATATATATATATATATATATTTCAAAATCACAAATTTTTTCAAGTTCTTTATTTTTCATTTCAAAATATTTGTTTTTTGTTGAAGTATAAATTTTTTAATATCATTTTATTTTAAAAAATTTAATTCTTTCTAAATTCTCCATTTTTTTTAAAAGTATTTTTTTCGAACTTGTCAATTTTTTATTGAACTTGTCAATTTTATTTTGTTTTTCAAAATACAAATTCTCATTTTCTTTTTTAAAATATTTTCATTTTTCAACATTGTGAAAATTTTCACATTTTTAAAAATCTTTTTAATTTTCTTTTTCAAGATATTATTTTTTTTCTTGAAATCAAATTCTTTTTTTTTTTTTTCAAAATTATCAACTTTATTCAATATTCCTTTTTGTTCCCACAAAATAGATTTTTATTAAATCACGATTTTTATTTTTTCAAAATCTATTTTTTTTCTCAAACATTGTTAAATTTTTTAAACTTCTCAATATTCTTTTTCGTGTGATATTACAAATCATTTAAATTATAGTTTAAAATTAAAAATAAAAATAGAATTCCACTCATTTGTTATAAAAACAAAATAAATTTTCTTCTTGCATTCAATCAATTGTTAAAAAATAAATTTAGATACAAATATGTACAATTAAACCACTGAAATTCTATTAAAAAACAATTATTAAACTACAAAAAAAACTTAATTTTCCACCATATTCTACAAAAATGAAAAAAAATTAATGCTTCAAGGCAAAAGTCCTTTTACGGCGGACCATGATCCGTCACAAAAACAACTGAAAAGCGTCGTTATTTGATTTTTTGGACGGGAATTTGCAACTAATTAGTGTCGCAAAATCAAAATTTGTGACAGATTTAGTTCGTCACTAACTTACGACAGACCAAAATCCGTCGTAAATCAGATTTTGGCGACGGATTTTGGTCCGTCGCAAAATTCTGCAACATTTGGACCGGATTTTCGAAAAAGACGAGCTTAGCGACGGACCTTTTCCGTTAGCGATAGGCCTTTTCCGTTAGCGACAGATTAAATCCGTCGTTAAACCAAGAGATATTTGTAACGAACTCCGCAAAAATGTCGCAAATTCACAATTTTGGCGTAGTGCCTCCTCATGCTAACCAACATAACTAAGCTTAAGCAATTGCCAAATAGATCAAAAGAAATAAAAAATGTTAGAGAAAACAATAAGATATGTAGAGCCAGAGATCAAAGGATGTTAGCATGTGCTTCTTCATTCCCAAAAGAACATTGGCCTCAAGACAATCGATGTAGCAAAAAAGATAATGCAGCTCATTCCACCACGACAGCATATCCATGCATTTTATCAAATACTCGAAAGTCGAAACCAGCATATCTATGTTTTTTTTTTTTTTTTTTTCTTTCTTCTTGAACTACATAGTAAAAAGTGTAATGGGAAACATACAAATTCATACTCTGGAAATCTTTTAGTCCCTTGTATTTCTATCATTGGTGGTTCTGAAATAGTGGTGAAGACCACTTGAGTTGAAGTAGAAATATGCCAATATGTCCTAGAGGAGGGTCAATAGGACTTTTTAAAGATTTACGAGTTATATTAAAAATCCTATCACTCTAATCCTAACAGGTATGCAATTTTCAGGATTACTCAAATGTAACTCTACTTGCTTCCAAGCCCAGTAGAGGATCCAATCACAGAACCATTCAATTAATAAGCATGAGGCAGTTATAGTCTATGATGGATGTGACTGTGTGTGTGAAGTGTGAGTGGATATGAATGCAATTAACACAATCACACAAATGATCAAGCACAAGAATCAATCATAGACAGTCATTTTTATAGTGGTTCGACTACTTGTCTACTCCACTCTCGGCTGCCACACTCAACCCTTGAGTGTACCGGATTTCACTAAGGAGGTTTCCTATGGTTCACCTCAAACCTAAGGTTTTAAATCAGGTTCACTTCAACCTTTACACGGAGGTTTCTACTCGGTTCACCTCTAACCCTGGAGTTTTGCTGGCGCACTCCAAACCAGATGTTTATGCCCACACAGAGCAAGGGTCCACAATGCACCCAGATATTTATGCCCACATAGAGCAAGGGTCCACACAACGCACCTAGACGTACACTCCCGCTGGAGGCCTCCTTTGAGGACTTCAAAGGGTGAACAACACTTAAGACCCAATCCTAGAAATGAATGATCACAAGTGTCCTCTGGACTTTAGATACTTACAGATAAATTGATGAGTCCCTTTTAGCGTGGTGATGAAGATCTCCTTCTTGTTGATGAAAAGTCTTCAGCTCCCTTGATCCACAACACAAAAGATGTACCAATATTCAGCTTTGGTCGGGTCAAGGTTATGATGGAATTATACTCTCTAAATATTTTTCTATTAGGAAGATAGAGTGATTCTAATCATTTATGCATTCAAGGCATTCCAGCTTAATGATTTGCCACTAAGGTAGTAGCTGGAGGATCCTTGAATGCGAAAGTTCATTCCTCAATCCACTCTATTGAATACCAATGATAATGGTGGATTGGACGATGAACTTCCTGAGAGAAAGGGCTTAAGATAAATGATATGAAGTTTAAAACACTCAGAAGCACTCTCTTCTTTCTCTACCAGCAATAAAGACAAGCCTCTCTTTAAATAGACAAAAGGTTTCAACGGATATAAAACGGTCATATTTATGACAGAGTTTGATATCATCGAAAAAGAGTCGATATGATCGAGTGTATACTCCCGATTGTATCGATGATCTGCTCGATGACACAATCTTCATGTCATTCGCTTTTGAAACCTTTTGCCGGCTTATCGAGTGGATCGATACAGTTGTCGATGTTATCGGATTTCGAACTCCGATTCCATCGATACTGGGATCGAGCTATCGACATTTGAAGCATGAGAGAGACTAGCTTAGAAATATTTCAGGTTTCTAAGATATGATCGGGGAACAGATGATGTCATCAGAATTTGTATATCGATGATATCGGAGTCCGTGTCGATGGGATTGATAAATCGTATAGATTTACCTATAAGTTTGCTGGACGGTTTGTGTCTGGTCTCGATCCAATCGACCAGGCCTCGATATGATCGACATATGAATATCAATTTCTCGTCTGGCCTCCCGATCAAAGTTAAAAAAATAACCTTAAATATTTACTGGAAGAAATGCGCGCCCAAGGTCGATATCATCGACTGACTTCCGATCGAATCGATATTTGATTTCAGATCATATCGGATTGGTGTCGATATATCGAATCACCTTATGAATTTCTTATAAAAAATAGGGGCACCGAAAAACTGTCTGTTGATATTATCGATCCACTTTCGATGGGATCGATATTCGAATATCGATGATATCGATTGAGATTTTGATATATCAATAAATCGTCCAGATGAATGTTTGATTGCTGAACGCTTTTTGTTCTCACTCGATTGTATCAATTGAGATGCTAAGGACATCGACAGAGCAGGTCGATCATATCAAAATGTGAATCGATACAATTGACAGGGTAAGAAAACTTAAAGATTTTTCTGTTTGGTAAAAAGTTTTCTTACAATAAAACCCTAATGTGTTATACTTAGTTTTAAGGATTTTAATCACCTGGTATTTTGGGACATGGGATGTGAGGCTATGATTTACCTATGGCGAACTTCCACACATCCAGTTGAGGCAGACAATTGAATTGATCTTCCTGTTAGGCGCTGTTGTTCGATTGATTCAACTTACACTGTAATTGACAAACCAGGGCACTAGTAGGTGCACTTTCAGGTTCATGTTATTAGGTTTAGGATGAATAATTTTGTTCAACTACTAGAACATAATGTATTTTTTTTTAAAAGTTAAAAATCCCATTTTAAGCCACGCGTAAAACACCCAAGCTCGGTGAGGTCCACCATGTTGTATATATGCCCTTTCAACATAAGCCGTCTATACTCTTTTTAACAGCCCGAGGTAGTAAACTCTGCTAAAAACTACAATTAAATCCAATTGAAGTGGACAACTAGGATTATGGGGGCATTTTGGGATGTATGGCTCAAACCCACAACCCATAGTAATGTCAATGGGCCATGCTCTGGCTCAACCACTGTGTATACCTGAAGTTTTTAACCTAGTTTGAGCCCAGTGACTAGAGCTAGGGCTGTGACAAAACCCATTGAAAGTAGGCCTACAACTTATACAAACAATGTGGGTCCCTCATTTGTTCGACTCCCACAACTCGTATTGGAGTCCACTCCATGTTATTGATCCCTGAAAGAAAATACGTAAAATAGAAACAAAAATTCATGTGACTGGTCATGTTTTGGGACATACACGAGAGGAGACGATTGGCCAATTCATTTATTTATTTTTTCTACTGTAAAGTGCAAAAAAATAGTGTAATATCCCTTCTAAAATGAAGTTTTGTACCCTTATATATTACTGGTATGAAACCCATGTGAAGGGCCTAACCACCCTTACACGTGGGTCACACATATGAGTGGGCCACACAAGGTAACCCTTAGCATCTTCTATAATATTAAATCTTCCCTGCAAAATCAGTGTGGTGCATGGATAATAGAAAAGAAAGGATTTTTTTTTAAAAAATAAATCCTAGACCCAGTTAGTAAAACAGGTCCAATTATTGCTTGGGCCATGCTTGGGTTGGCACCCTTGCCACCAACACTACAAGTCTGGCCCACCTTTGGATGGTTCACCCCAATAAGTTGGTGGGCCAATCATGGAAGGTCATTCCTTAAAAACGTTGACTCATGAACGCTTGACCCTTTTCGTGGTCATTGAACTTTTTCAGTTTTTCTAATTGAATGCGGACCATTGGATGAATCTAGTTACATGCCAGAACAGGAAGCACGTGTGCACCCATGGTGGGACCCACGAGATGAAAGGTTTTGCTTGAAGCATCTATGTACAGATTGGAGAATGATTTGGATGGACATTATAACTGTTAGACCCACCGTGATGTGTGAGTGTCGTCCAACCCTTAAAATTGAAATTGCAGAGTCTGGCCATAACAACTTCACAAAAACATTTACACACTGCATCACTGTACTATCTAGGCCTCGGAAATGGGTCCCACAATTTATTCAGTCATAAACGCATCAAGTCACCACCGTTTAAAAAATGACAATGTATATGACGCAAATCTGCTCTTTCGACAGCCGCGTGGTAGTAAACAAGCATTGTCACATGGGGGAGCAGATTCAGTCAGGACGTGATCGTGGGGCCCACCTTGATGCATGTGTTGTATATCTACTCCGTCCATCCATTTTCTAAATCATTTTAAGTCGTGAGACATGAAACTGAAGCATATCCAAATCTCAGGCAGACCACAACACAGGAAATAATAGTGATTGACCATTAAAAACTTCTTGTGGGCCACATAAGTTTCAGATCAAGCTGATATTTATCCCATTCTTTTTTTAAAAAAAAATCTTATCAACCGTTTGGATGTAAAATAAACATTACAATGAGCCCTCAAAGTTTTTAACGGTAGGCATTCAATCACAGTTGTTTCATATGGAGTGGTCCACTTGATATTTGGATATGCTTCAATTTTGGGGCCACATTCCAAAATAGACTGGCAGATAAACAGTGTGAATGTACACCACATGGATCGAAGTGGGCTGGTGGATAAACAGTGTGACATGCGAACAATGCCTTGGGTGGATTCCACAGTTCGCACTGCTCATCACATGGTCTGAAAAATCAGGCCATTCCTCTTCTCAAACCATTAACAATCCTCTTTCAAACCATCGTCAGACATCTCATCATCCACACAAACTTAAAAGAGGGATTTGGAAATTTATGACTCACCTTAGCATGAAATATGATGATCTCCAATCACTGAGAATGTGCGTTCAAAAGAAGGGCCCTCAAAAGATTCACGGCTTCTGGATACAAGCTTCTGGATGAACGGTCTGAATCATCACACCACTGCAAGGAAGAAGGACGCTCGGAAGATGAAGAGAGTGATTGAAAGCGGAAACGAAGAGGAAGAAATGGCGGTTGAAAGAGGGATTTGGAAATTCCTCTTCTGAATTGCGATAAGAGTTCAAATCTGGAAAATGTGCGTTTTCCATAATTTATAAAATAAACTCTATTCACAGCCGTACAATTAAGGGTCCATCAAAGGGTCCATTTATTTGATGGTTAAGATATTATTACATAAGAAAATTATAAATATAAACCATCTACAACAAGACCCATTATTTGGATGGTTTTGATAGCCATATATCAAACCCACGCTTTATAGGAACGAGTCACCACTATTTTACATAAATTGCAAAAATCACACTCATTTACCGTACAAATGACAACGGTGGCTTTTGCTTTGGATCTGGTAGGGCTCTATAGGTCCCACCATGATGTTTTTGTTTAATCCACACCGTACATCCATTTTTAAACAATCTTTTAAGGTTAATACCAAAATATCAGCTCGAAATAAATCTCGGGTGAACAACACCGCAAGAAAAACAGTAGTGATTGAACATGCACCCTTAAAAATCCACCTTTTGGCTACGGATTTTTAGCCGTTGGTCTTTTCGATGGCTAAAAGCCATAGCCAAAACAGTCACACGTCTGTCGACTTTGCCCCATTTTTTGGTAGTGGTTGTGTGTGGCTCACTTCCTATCCCAATATTTATCATCTTAGCCCTTCGTTTTTCATCATCTTGAGGCACAAGGAGTTCGACATTCCATCGGACCAAGAAGATCGAACGGTGGGTGTTTTATAGGACTAGATTTTATGTTTTGATGATGGGCCAAGTGGGGCCTACCAATTGATGGTATGGATCTCACTTTGGACCCTAGATGTGGCCGATGGCCCACCATGATTCACATGATCATTCCATGGTGGGGCCATTCTCTATGGACCCCATCATGATGTTTACTTTTCTAAATTTAAAAGAGATCATCTAGACCTTTTATTTTGATGGAGAAGGAATCTCCACCATTGATTTTGATTTGGTGGGCCCACATGTATTGGGACCCACTTGATGTATGATTGAATGTATGGAAAGGGAGGGCTTATAGTGGCGGAGCCCTCCATCACATCTCTCTCTCTCTCTCTCTCTCTCTCTCTCTCTCTCTCTCTCTCTCTCTCTCTCTCTCTCTCTCTCTCCTTCCTTTATTTTGTGGCCAACATAATGAGTGTATGTGATATTTAGACCATTCATCCAACGGACCATAGGGCTGTCCAAACATGGGGACTAACCAACCTTGCTACCCTTTTTGTTTGAAGGGTCCAGATGATGGAAAAATACAAGTATAGGTGGACCCCAACATGGCCAGATGGGCTAACCCAAAACTTGCTGGATGTCTATTGTCTAGACCATCCAGCAAGGTCTGGACATTATTGTGTAAAGAAAAAAAATATTAGCTTGGTTCAAAAGCTTTAGGTGGGCCGCTCATGCAGGCCCCACCTTGATGTATAAATCTAATCCACACCGTCCATCCTATTTCTCAGTCCATTTTAAGTGTTGAGCCGAAAAATAAAGCCAATCCGATTATCTGGCAAGCCATAGCATAGAAAATAATGATTTTTACTGTTAAAATCGACTAGGACCCACCCTGATGTTTTTACACACCAAAACATGCTGAATATTGGGCTTGTTTGGTTTGTCTTGAGCCATAAAATCCAATGGATGGAGTGGATTCTCCTGATGCATGCCCCACCTAGGAAAAAAAATAAAGAAACAAAAAAAAAAAAAAGCAACAACGCCCTGTTGCATGGTGGAATGGAAGGGACCGTGGGTCTCAGCCGTGGGCCCCTCCATGATGTGTGTAGAACATCAATACCGTGCATTTGATGAGGGCCCCTTCTACCTGTGGGCCACCCCAAAAATCAATCGTGCAAGGAACTTAGGTGGACTACACTACAAGGAACAGTGGGATTGAACAGCTACCACTGAAACCCTAATTGGGTCACAGAAGTTTTGGATCATTATGAAATTTATTTTTCCTCTTTATTCTGGTCTTTGTGACCTTATTAACATATTGGATGGAAGATAAACATTATGGTGGGCCTCACGTGGCACCCACCTGCAAGAGGATTGGTTGGTGTACGCATACAACGACATAATAACTGCTGTATTGACGTCCCAAGCCATGTAGGCCCCACGCACGAGGTATGCGCTATATCTAGGCCGTCCATCTGTTCTTCCAGCTACACCGTCCACCCATGTGGACCCTACTATGATGTATGCTTTGTGTAACCATACCATCCAGACCTTGGACAGCGGGACCCACCATGATGCATGTGTTGCATCCAAACCGCCCATCCATTTGGTGGACTCGTCTTAAGGCTTGAGACTAAAAATGAGACAGCTCTATTTATCAAGTGGACCACATTTCAGAAAAATAGTGGGTCTTAACGTCCACCATTAAAACCCTTGGGCTACCAAGTTTGGACCAATACGATATTTGTTTTTCCTCTAAATCTAGGTCTTTGTGACCTTATGAATATGTTAGATGGGAAATAAACCCTATGGAGGGGCCCACTGAAATTTAACCGTGGAAATCATTATCACCACTGTTAGATATGGTATGGTCCAGTTGATCTTTTGATATGATTAATTTTTATATAATACTTTATAATGATTTATAAAAATAAATGAATTGTGTTCGGCCCATTTGAATTGGCCCATTCAACTCGACCCATTCGACTTGGCCCATTTGATTCAGCCCATTTGATAAGGCTCGATGTGATGTATGAGGCCCATTGTTGAGGCCAAACTTGATATATATATATATATATATGAGGCCCATTGATGCGGCCCACTTGATATATATGAGGCCCATGTGATGCAGCCCATTTGATGTATTTAAGGCCCATGGGTTGAGGCCTTTATGTAATGATATTTATGGCAAGTCATGCCTTGGGAGCAATGATGGTTTGACACGCACATTGTAAGAATAATATTAGTTAAATGTTCGCATTGTAACTTTTCCTAAGGCCCATTGATAGGCCCATACTTGTTGTGTGTAGGCCGTTTAGGCCTATCTTCGTTGTAAGGATAGTTCATCACCATATAACATGTGTAGTATAACTCTATGACTCATGCCCATATGCATCATTGTATGCTTGATATGAGAAGTGACTGATCATAGCATATGTCATTGGGCAGATTATTTATGGGACTCACTGATAAGAGTTACCCACATGATCGCGCGGTACGCGCAAGAATGTTGCATGACCGGACGGTGTGACTCATGCATCTCGCATATGTGTGACATAATCCTTATACACCCTAGCGACATCAAGGTTGTGGCCTCCATAGGCATATCGTGGATGGCCAAAAATATTGGCTCTAGCACTGTGGGTACATAGGATGTCCTTGGGTGAAAATTTTAGAGCCTTTTTGGTACCAAGAGATGCTCCAACGTCTAGACCGAGTGGATACACGAGCGCACAAGTGTCGAATACCAGTAGGTAGTGTCTCCCACTATGTCGTGGTCGGTTGGAAGGGGGTGTGACCTTATCCGCCCGAGTGAGGGGGTTGTAAGCTAAGCTGAGTTTGACTAGATCACAAATGAGTCCGCTATCGACAAACCGGGTAAGTATTGACAGACTATTGGTTAGACAGATAGTGTAGTCTCTTCCACTCGCTAGACTGTGCGGCTAGGGAGGCGACGGTCAGTGTGGAGTATACTAAACCCTGGTGATATCCCAGAGGGGAACTATACTGATATATGTACTTAATGAGGATTGACATGCTTATATTGTATCTCGCATATGACATTCGGCTACGTAAGCCTCGCATCACATGGCCTTGGTATGGCCGATAGTATTTCATGCCTTGTATCGCATAGCCTTGGTACGACTGATAGGAATCATGGACTTACCGGTATATTCTGCATTAGTCTGACACTGCGTACTTGACACTTACCTTGCGTACACACTTACACCACCCTCTAAGCTTTTGTAAGCTTATGCATGACTGTTGCGTGCAGGCAACGTTGAATCGTAGCAGTGCTAAGACAGGAGCGTGCATCAGATTATTTTGGAGTATTTTAATCACCTTGTATTTCCCTTTCCGCATTATACTTAAAGTTTTTGATATAGTGGATATGTGGTGATGTTGTTTTGTGACTTAGTTATGCTTGTGGTTATGCTCCATTACAAAAAAAAAATCATACTGAAAATTCTCATTTTATGATCCCAAGATCGGAATCTAGCATATGAGTGCTGGGAGCCGAGAATGGAGTACTAAGGAGGATGTCGGTGCTGGATTCGGCAAATCAAAAATTTTGTAAACCCATTTTCCGAGTTTGGGGCGTGACACTCTGGACTAGGTCTCGTGAGTTTTACCTCTTTGAGGGTTTTTCACGTAAAATCTCTTGTGTCATATGGTTTGTGCTTTGATTTATTTCATTACTTTATTATATCTCATAATTCTATTGTTTTGGGAGGTGAAATCCTAAAATTTTTGTGCAATGTTCCCAACACATTGCTCCAGCGCAATGGTGTAGATTAACATTTAAGGAGCCATTTGGATTTGGATGGCTTGAATTCATAAGGAGCCATTTGGCTTGAATTGAGAGTAAATGGCTTGAATTCATAAGGAGCCATCTCGCAATGGTGTACACCTATTTACCTCCATAAGGAGCCAATTGGCTTGAATTTTGTAAGCTCACATTCAAGGCTTACCTGGCTTGAATTTTTTTCATTGCCTACTAAAGTATATATTTCAATGAACTTATTACAATCATCCTATTAAATATTATATACGTATACTAAGTTGGGATATTAAAATTGATTAGAGATGTCGCATATATTTCCATGAATATATTGAAAATTTTAAATGCTTCCCAGTTCCTCCCATTTACTCCCATCTAAATTAACTAAATATTTAGATTTTAAATGCATTTCATTTACTCTCCATCCGGACACAACTATGTAAGTCATTTACTCTCAATGCATTTACCTCCAACTACAAGCTCCTAAGCAAGCACGATTTCCAAATGTGTTAAGCGGGACAAGTAGGCCATGGTTCTGTAATCCAAACAATTGATATGAGGAACAACGCTTAAAGTGCGCATGCACTAAAAGTCCCTGGTGTTAGAACAATCTTAACCTCCGTGACCAGCAAATAGACATGAGGGTTTCTCTGAAAGTTACTGCAGAGTAAGCTTATTCTACAAGGCACCGACCATGGTTTGTGTAAAGTGTATAACCTATCTAGACGGGTTGACCCAGGAGAGCTGGATGCCCATAAAAATAGGGCCATCCAACCATCTTGTGGTCCGCCAATCTGATTTGAAGGTTTTCGAATGGTTGTCAAATGTTTTTATGGTGTAGCTGACCTAATGATTGGATAAGACCAATTGTGGAGCTTCCATCATCATTCATGTAATCAACGGACGGGGTGGGATAAACACAACAGAGTGAGCTACGCATAGGTACAAGCAGTTAAATAGGTGGATAGGCCAAGTGAATGGACAGGTGAACAACTCTGATGTGCAGGTGCACATACGAGGATGAGTTTTAGAAGTACCAGACTCAAAGGAGTTAAATTAGCCAAATTGGATGGGGCTGGAAAAATAAAAGGTTTCGATAAAATGCATGCAAGATTTGATTGGACCATGAGCGGCGTTAGCCTATCTTGATGCTTTATTGTATATCCATGCTGTCCATTTATTTCTCCAGCCCATTTTAGGAAGTAGTTCCAAAAATTATGCAGATCTAAATATCAGGTGGACCACACCACAGGAAAATAGTAATGTTTGAGTGCTTCACCACTAAAAATTTCAAAGGCCCATCATAAGGTTTTTGTAATGTTTATTTTCCATCCAACCTGTTGATAATGTCAAGAAGACCTGAGTGAAGAGAAAATATAAATATCATACTCATCCAAAACTCATTTGTGCCACAAAAAAGATTTTAATGGTCATTTGTCACTGTTTCTAGTGGTGTGGTCCACCTGAGATTTTGATCTTCTTTATATTTGGGAATGTATTCAAAATTGAGATGAAAAAAACAGATGAACGGCGTGGATAAACAACAATGGCCGCAAACGGTTAGGGCCAAGTAACAGCTAATCCGCTTCCATGTTTGGAAGTGTTCATGTAGATTATACACGTGAGCTGGACCAATCAAATTTTACTACGACAAGGCCTGGCAAATGAAAGGAGCAAATCTTATACGCTTAGGATATTCCAATCTAGACAGGAAGCGGATTGCGTAGTGAGCAACTCACTACGCTTGGTGTACCAAGTAAATTCTGTGAGGTCCACCGTGATTTATTTATTTTATCCGATCGGTCCATCCATTTTCCCAGATAATGTTAGTGTGTGACTAAAAATGAATCATTTAAAATATTCAAATGGATCACACCACAGGAAAAAGTTGATTTCAACATCTACCGTTAAAATTTTCTTAGGGCTATAGAAGTTTTGGATCAAGCTTATATCTGTGTTTACCGTTCATCCATATCTTAATGATATCATAAACAGGTTGAAGACAAATAAACATCACTGTGGAGCCTAGCAAGGCTTCACCGGTGGAAATCATTATAGCCACTGTTTCCTGTGGTATGATCCACTTGATCTTTGGATATGCTTCAATTTTGGGATCAACCCTTTAAATTAGATGAAAAAACGGTTGGACGGAGTGGATAGTACATCTACATTCAAGGTGGGCCCAACTGAGTTTACTCAGCAGGATAAAAGCGTACTGAGTAACTCAGTACGCAATCCGATTTGGAACCTGGCTTCGTGATCCAAACGAGCCTAAAATATTTGTTTGGTGGAGGTGTGACTACTGAGCTCTTATCGTACTGAGTAAACTCAGTTGTGCCAACTTTGAATGTATGTGGTCTATCCACGCCGTCCATCCGTTTTTCCATCTAATTTAAGGAGTTGAGCCCAAAATTGAATCATATCCAAATATAAAGCGGATCATAGCACTGGAAACAGTGGGGATAATGATTTCCACCGTTGAAACCTTTCTAGGCCCTGTAGTGATGTTTATTTGTCATCCAACCTGTTCATAAGATCATACCGACATAGATGAAGGGAAAACACAAATATAAGCTTGATCCAAAACTTTCTGGCCCTCGAGAAATTTTCAACGATAGACGTTCAATTCAACATTTTCCTGTGGTGTGGTACATTTGAACATCGGATATGCCTAAAATTTGGGCTCAGTTTCTAAAATTATCTGTTAAAATGGATGTACGTGGCGGATAAAGTATATAAATCATAGTGGACGTCAAAGATTTTCCTCAGCACGCTAAGCGTAGTGAATTACTCACTAGGCAATCCGCTTCCGACTCCTGATTGGCAATGCTCTGCTTGCCCACATGCGCGCGTAGAGCTTCTCTTTTACACACTGCCATGACAGCACACGAGCATGAGATCCAATCCGCAGAACATGGCAGGCAAAACATGCTCGTGGCAGGTTTATATATATAAAAACAGTCAATGTTTACAAAGTTTAGTAACGCAGGCAGGTAGAGTTAATAGAAACGGTCGTTCACGAGCAGGTTTATATATATATATATATATATATATATATATATATATATATATATATATATATATATATAAACAGACAATGTTTACAAAGTTTAGTAACGCGGGCAGGTAAAGTTAATAGAAACGGTCGTCCACTACCATCCATCTTGGCTAATGTTATATGTATTAATTATGAAGGTTGAAATACTACGGTCCCAGCTGACAGATGGCGCTATGCCACGTATGTCAATATTGAGATCCAGGAAAAAATGAACGGTCAAAAGAATTGACAGAAGGTTCACATTTGATATACCTGTGTCCGACCAGATGATTGGACTGGACTAGTCTTTACTTTATAGCCTTACAAACGGCCTGGATCTCACATACACACAGCTACATGTGGCTTTCCAGTAGCCATTGGCTCATAACTGGGTTTCAAGGTTTGATAGAATACATCCTGATGTGTTGCAATAGATCCGCAGGGAACTTAGCCAATGCATCTGAGGACATCCATCCAGGTTCATCTTTCGGTGATCCAGACCATTTATATGGTTATCATCTTGAACGGGGAACATCCGGAAAAAGAACTCTTTAGATTGGAAAGTTCTGAGCCCTTTGAATATGAACAGTTTCCTGAAAAAAAGCAAAAAAAGTCTTTTCCTTTGAACTTTTTTTTTTTTTTTTTCATGATTCTCTCTCTCTCTCTCTCTCTCTCTCTCTCTCTCTCTCTCTCTCTCTCTCTCTCTCTCTCTCTCTCTCTCTCTCTCTCTCTCTCTCTCTCTCTCTCTCTCTATATATATATATATATAGGAAAAGGCAATATGCGCTCGACCTCACCATAAGCTCCTGGGAGGTCGAGCTGTGTGGGCCCCAAAGTGATGTGTGTCGACCATCAACACCGTGAATTTTATGGGTCCCCTTTAAATTATGAGATATCCCAAAAATAAACCATATACGGAACTCAAGTGGGCCATACCATCTAAAATCATGTGAAGACACTATTAAAACATATAAAAGCACTTGGTGGGACCCACATGAAATTTTTATGCATTTGAAACTTGGTCTGAACCCTCATCCAAGTGGGACACACATAATGGATGGGCTGGATTTTCAAACCACATCTCAATGGGCCCAAAAAATGATTATGAATGTTTTAATGGTGCACGACCCCTCTCCACTTCAGTACGTGGTGTGGCCCAAAAAAAAGTCACGGATTGACTTGATTTTTGATACCTAGACCCATGATAGAATGGTTCATCTGACTGATGGGTAGATATTCGAAACGCATCACGGTGGGGCCCACACAGCTCCACCTCATGGGACGGACTCGTGAGGTCGAGTCGCATAGTACCTTTTCCATATATATATATGAAATCGGATTGCGTACTGAGTTACTCAGTACGCTTTTATCGTACTGAGTAAACTCAGTTGGGTCCAATGTTAATGTATGTGATTTATCCACATCGTCTATCCATTTTTACTGATAATTTTAGTGGTTGATACCAAAATTAAAGTGAATCAAAAGCTCAAGTGGACCATTACACAGGAACCAGTGTGGAATAATGATTTCCACCGTTGAAATCTTCCTAGGATCCAAATTAATTTTTATTTGTCATCCAACCTATTCATAAGATCACAAAGACATGGATGAAGAGAAAAAACAAACATCAGCTTGATCCAAAACTTCTTTGGCCTCTAAAAAATTTTCAATGATAGAGATTCAATAAAACTGTTTCCTGTAGAGTGGTCCACTTGAGATTTTAATTTGCTTCATTTTTGTGCTATAGTCCTAAATTTATCTCTTAATATGGATTAACGGAGTGGATAAAATAAATAAATAACAGTGGACTCCACATAATTTACTCCGTACGCTAAGGGTTCTGAGTTACTCAGTACGCAATCCGCTTCCTATATATATATATATATATATATATATATATATATATATATATATATATATATATATATATAATTTGTTTATAATAACGATTTCATTTCTAAGGAAAAATTGCAAGCCTATTTCGGGCAGAAGATCCGCCAATCATGTGCTATACATGTAAAGAGTGAGAATCCGTTCCAATGTAACCAAGACCAGTTTTATCCAGAATAACCTGACCCTTGATCAAGCGAGGGAGGGAGACGAGACCATGGAAGAAAGAGTTAGTCTGCTCCGAGCTGCCAATCTTGACCAAGCTATCAGTTGTGCTGTTGGCTTCCCTAAAAACGTGGAGAATCCGAAAGTTTCCCTGAGAGGAGAGACATTTGATCCTTGTTAGCAGTAAGACCATTTCCAGGAGAGTGAGGAAGCTATGGATAGGCAGGAGACCACCTAACCAATGGCTTGGTTAGGCGGTGTCATCAGTTTCGTATAACTTCGAATAATCAAAGGCTTGATGTATTTCAACCTGAGACTTTTCTTTTGTTGAAAAGAACCTTGATCTGTTGGCTAAACTACCAACGTATACTACTGGAATCGGTGAACGTTTTCTAAATGAGTGTTGAGAATTTGTCCTTCCATGAACGTAAGCTTCTCTATATAAGCGATGTCCATGTTGCAATATCCATTAAATCCTCCTCTTCTCATCATTTCAACATGGAAATCTACAGAAACTTCACACTCTTTCTACTCCTCTCCTTCCTAACATGCGCCTGTGGCGAAGATCTCCTTTCTTGTCTATCCTCTGGAGGAGTAGCAAACGTTACCACCTACTGCAGCCCGAGTTATCCTCAGCTCCTCAATACATCCACAAAGAACCTCAGATTCACCAGGTCCAATGTTTCTAAGCCAGTTACTATCATTTTCCCAACCAATCAAAGCCAAGTATCAACAGCGATCCGTTGTGCACGAGAGGGGTCATGGACAATCAGGGTCCGATGTGGGGGCCACAGTTACGAGGGCTTGTCATCCACTGCCAACACCCCCTTTGTGATCATAGACATGATGAACCTCAACCGGATCACCGTCAACTTGACGAGTGAGACCGCTTGGGTCGAAGGTGGTGCAACGGTAGGCCAAGTTTACTATGCAATCGGCACATCAAGTAAGAAGTATGGATTCTCAGCCGGCATCTGCCCAACTGTGGGCAGTGGTGGCCACTTGAGTGGTGGTGGGTATGGCGCCCTCACGAGGAAATATGGGCTCGGTGCAGACAACATAGTGGACGCAATACTGATCGATGCTGAGGGTCGTATACTGGACCGTGCAGCAATGGGCAAAGAAATCTTTTGGGCGATCCGAGGTGGCGGAGGGGGTAGCTGGGGTGTGATAGCCAGTTGGAAGATCCGGTTACTCCCAGTTCCTGAAAACGTCACAGCATGCCGAGCCACGAGAGTCGGGACAATAAGTCAAGCTGCCAGGTTATGGTACAAATGGCAGATGGTCGGACCGAGACTAGAGGATGAATTCTTCCTCAGTTTTGTAGCAGTCCCAAGAAATGACACCATTGGTATAGCACAGACATTTTTGGGATTGTATCTTGGGCCCAAAACATCAGCCCTCAATTCCATAAGCAATGCCTTCCCTGAATTGAATTTCACAACCCAAGAATGTAGGGAAATGACTTGGGTTGAATCCGTTGTCTATCTTTGGGGTGCACCAGAGGTGCCCACAGTAGAAGATTTGAAGAATAGGTCTTCCTTCCCGAAAACCTTCTCCAAGGTGAAATATGACTATATAAGAGTCCCAATCCCATTGAAAGTCATCAACAGTACTTTGGACATGATTTCAAAGCAAAACAAATCATCCATCCTATTAGATCCTTATGGTGGGGCTGTAAATAGGATTAGGAGTGATGCTATTGCTTTCCCACATAGAGGAAACCTCTATGCCATTGAGTATTTCGTAGATTGGCAAGCAGTTAATGATGGGAACAACGATGAGTATCTTGAATGGATTAGAAGGCTTTATAAGTTCATGGAACCCTATGTTTCAATGAATCCTAGGGCTGTGTATGTGAACAACCTGGATCTTGATCTTGGAGTTATAGACTGGAGGAAGCCTGGCTTGAGTGGTCCTCTTGCTGTAGAGTTGTCTAGAGCTTGGGGTGAGAAGTACTTTCTGGGGAACTATGACAGGTTGGTTCGAGCCAAGACGGTGGCGGATCCTTTCAATGTGTTTAAGAACCCCCAGAGCATTCCTCCTCTAACCCTGGCTGGGATTGCTGGTGTTGAGAGTGGGATGTATGATGTTTTGTAAGTGGTTGAGAATACAACTCAACTCTCTTCCGTGTTTTATTATTTATTTTCTTCTGTGTTTTATTGCTTTTCGCTCTCCCAGTTATATAATGTTGTTGCGTTTGTTCTTTCATCCATTTATTAATAAATGTAAGTGTTTGCTTGATTAGCTAGATTTATTTATTTATTACGTTAAACAAATCTACACACGGTACTTGTGATCGTCCTCGATCGTCATGGGAAGGAAGCGGATTGTGTACTGAATAAACTAGTATTTGATTGACCGGTTAGATTCATTTATTATTATTATTATTTTAATGTTTTTTTTTTTTTTTTTTTTTTTTTTTTTTTAACGCAGAATGTTCCTTTCATATATAGACTATACAACCCAATCAACATTGTGGTTACCCCGGGAAAAAAATGGCCCTGGGAGAAGCCTATCATAAAAGACCTAAATCAAGCTGACAGGACCTGCAGGCGTTATGATAATTACCTAATGGCTCCAAGCCCAACTCTGTCAAGGAAAAGGATGCCCCTGGTGTGAGGAGGAAGGACTGAAGATTGCTGAACGAGCAAACTATCCTGAAGATCGCTTCCTATGTAGGCCATCCCATCGGCCGGCGCATTCCATTCCCTCATAATATGAACAAACTTAAACTGCCCTCTCAGTGCATTCCATTCCCTCATAATGTGAACAAACTTAAACTGCCCTCTCAGTGCATTCCATTCCCTCAGAATGTCAACAAACTTAAACTGCCCTCTCAGCTTCAGCTTTTCAATCCAATAGAAGGCCAGTACTTCTAGCACCAAGCCGGTTGAGATCTACCATTCATCCAGTCCACCACTACCTTGGAGTCTGATTCCACCTCTATCTTGGAAAAATCCAAATTCAGGTAGTGATTTAGACTGTCGCAGATCGCATGAAGTTCTGCCCTGATATTCAAACCCACCTCGTAACTCAACGAGGAAGTAGAAATCTCCATTTTCCCCTTTGCAAATCCCACCTCCTCCCAACATACCTGGGTTACCCATTGCTAACCCATCGACGTTCAACTTAGCCCAGCCTTTTTCTGGCCTCGACCGCTTCACTAGCTCCGCATGCCTCAATACCCAGCACCCTAAGAGTTATCTGATTGGGCTATTGAAGGGATCTTGGCATGGACATGCCTTTACTCAGAGAAGTAATCCACCACTTCACCCGAGCAATCGTGTCGGAGGCCAAGATGGTCTTACGTACCGTCAAATTTTGCTGCATTCCTGGATTTCTAGATCTCCCAGGCCTGGGACCATGCCACACAATATCGCCAAACAACCATCTGGAGCAGGGGTGAGCCACCATTGGTGCATTCTACCCTGCACCGATTGGTCCACCATGTGGACAATTCCAAAGATTGCCACGAAGTGATCCTAGACCATAGTCGCTAGGTAGCCGGATAGGAAAAGGTGGTTTAGGGATTCCCCTGGGGGTCGCTGATAATGGCCTCCTTCGTAATTGACGCACATGGACGCTAACTGAATTCCTCGATCTTGAACTGAGCTGTGTACTGGGATTGCATTATGCAGCAATCTCCATACGAAGGTAGAGATCTTAGGCCACATTTCTTAGATGCCAGCTGAATTTTTCGAGCTTGAAGTGAGCCGTCTACTGCTGCTTTTTTTTTTTTATATGGATGTATGTGTCTTATGTAAGCCGTCCATCCTTTTTTCCGGATCATTTTAGGGCATTAACACAAAATCAAATCATATCAAAAGTTCAAGTGGACCACATCAAAGGAAACAATGCATTAACAAAAAATCGAATTATATCAAAATTAAGCTCAAGTGGACTATGCCAAAGGAAATAGTGAAGATAATGAAGTCTACCGTTGAATCCTTCTTAGAGCCTACAATTATACTTATTTATCACCCAACCTGTCTATAAGCTCACGTAGACATGGATGCGTTGGACGTGGTGGTAGATTTGTGCAAATCCAAAACCGTGTAAGGATCTTATGAGCCAGCTGTGCATAACGTGTAAGAACCGTCGAGCTATTTGTGCTGTTAGATTTTTTTCTAAGTTTAGAGTATTAGCTGGGTTAAGATAATGGTAGATATTTTTCGAAATTTTTTCTATCTTTAGCTGCCCCTAGGAAGCATCTAGATGGGGATTTTTTTTTGTCTTTTCACATAAGGAGAAAAGCCTATAAATGGCACCAATGTAATCGTTTCCATAGCATTCAAAAATTCAGCGGTTCAATTCTCTTCTTTTTTCAGTTTTATGTTTTGTGTTCTATGGTGGCTGCAGCCACACATTAGCAAGAAGTGGGGCTTTAAACCCAACAAACCGGTATTAGAGCTAGGTTCTTTTTCTAGAAGAAGTTTCCAGCAATTTTTCAATCAAAAAAGAATATTTTTTTTTTCAGAAAAATTTGTTAAAAAAAAAAATCTGTTTTAAAAAAATCAGATTGCAAAAGCCAAGAATCTATCCAAGAATCCATCGTTTCAGCCAAAAATAAATAAATCTGTTTTAAAAAAATAATCAGATTTCAATTTCATCCCCATCTCCCTTCATTTTCAAAAATAAAATAAAATCAGTCATTCCTTTTTTAAAAAAAATAGAAAAAGATGGCCAGTACCATTCAGCTGCAGATTCTTAATTAAGTTGTCAAAGGAAAACTTTGAAAAATGGTGTATCTAAATGAAGGCGTTGTTTGGGTCGCAAGAACTATGAGAGATCGTCACCAATGGGTATGTAGAACCCACTATAGAGGAAGAAGCCGCCTTCACCAATGAAGAAAAGACCGCTCTCAAAAACCAAAGGAAGAGAGACAACAAGGCTTTGTTTATTCTTTATTAAGGGTTGGATGAATCAACCTTTGAAAAGATTGTCAAAGCAATATCAAGCAAGCAAGCATGGGATACCCTTGACACTATCTTCAAAGGTGTAAATCGAGTGAAGCGGGTTCGCCTTCAAACATTAAGAGCTGAGTTCGAAGCGACTCACATGAAGGAAGGTGAGAATATTACTGATTATTTTTTGCAATTGCTTGTAATTGTAAACAATCTAAAAAAAAATGGTAAGAACCCTCATAACCAAGTTTGAGCATGTGGTTATGGCTATCGATGAATTAAAAGATATTGAAAAACTCTTCATTAAGGAGCTGATGGGGTCGTTGTAAGTTCATGAATAACAAATACAGAAGAATGTCACTTCCATGCCAATGGAACAAGCTTTGGAGTCAAAATTAACTCTGAATGATAATAATGAGGACATATAAGTTCACAACGTGGTGGACGCATTGCTAGCAATCGCGTAAGGGGTAGAGGGCGTGGATACCAACAAATCTATGACCAAAATCAGCAGAAAAATACCAATTTTCGTGAAAGAGGAAATGATAGAGGCAGATCTATGCGTGGATGGGGAAGTACAGAGAACATCCAATGCTATAATTATAACAAGCGTGACCGCTATGCATTTGATTGTTGGAGCAAGCCGGTGAATTAAGACGAGCTATCCAACTATGTCGAAGCATCAGGCCATGAACAAGAAAACTCCACACTTCTCCTTGCACAAGAGAAAGGAAGTAATCAGCAATATGTATGGTATCTCGACATGAGTGCAAGCAATCACATGTGCGGCGATAAGAAACTCTTTATGGAACTCACGGAAGGAGTTCATGATAGTGTAACATTTGGAGACTTATCAAAAACCCTAGTGAAAGATCTTTCAAAAGAATGGTGTTTCAAATTATATCTCTAATGTGTACTACGTGCCCAACATGAAAAGTAATATACTGAGTCTCAGACAACTCCTCGAAAAAGGGTATGTCATACACATAGAGAACTCTTCTCTTTCCATAAGAGATATGCTTGAACGTTTGATTGTAAAAGTCTAGATGGTGAAATATTTGTTGCGCAGCACGCCAACAACGCAGTGGGCCGAGATCCAATCTCAGGCCTCACCCACAAACGATAAACGAATGAAAATAAACTAGAAACAGATCAAAGAAATCCAAATAAACCACAAGACAAGATATACGTGGAAAAATCCCAAACTAGGGTAAAAAATCACGGATGCAAACTTCTACTATGAAGAAATAAAGATTACAAGGTAAAATACTAACCTCTCCCTTAGAAGAATAGAAAATCTTGAGCCCACACCTTTAGAAATATTTTTCAATATTTCTCATTCCTTAGAAATCTCCTAGAAAAACCCTAGGAACCCCTATTTATAGTTTAGGCAACTTCCCTTCCGTATCCCGGTTGCGAAAGGACTCAAATCCGTAGTTTCGTGGAACAAACTGCATAACCTACGACTAGTCCTGGCTCCGCTACAACCGGTCGTAGGCCCCTACGACCAGTCGTAGCTCTCCTACGACCAGTCCTAGGCCCTGGGAAAAAAACAGCACAAGTCACTGGACTTTGAGTCGTGCCAGGGCTCGAACCCACGACCGGTCGAGCGCCTCCCACGACCGGTCGTGGCTCCCCCACGACCGGTCGACCAAGCCCCACGACCGGTCGAAGGCGGCCCCAATGTGGCTCCATATTCTCAACAATCTCCCACTTGAAGACACATTGCCATAAACCTTCGTCTTCTTCATCCGAAGTGCACCACCTCCTCTTCTTCAAGCCTGAAGATCAATCAAAGCTGAACAGAGCTTCAACTTCTCCCTTGTGACCGCCTTGGTCAACATATTTGCAGGATTCTCACTTGTATGAATCTTCTCCATAATAATCGATCCATCTTCCAGTAACGAACATACGAAGTGATATCTGAAGGCAATATGCTTGGTCCTTGAATGAAAGGCTGAATTCTTAGCCAAGTGTATTGCACTCTGACTGTCACTGTACAGCTTGCAATCTACTTGCTTCTTACCCAACTCTTCCATAAAACCTTGCATCCACACTATCTCCTTGCATGCTTTTGTAGCCATAACATATTCTGCTTCTGTCGTACTGATAGATACTATCTTCTGTAACTGAGAGAACCAACTGGCTACAGCACTACCCAGAGTAAAGACATAACCTGTAGTGCTTCTTCTGCTGTCGATATCTCTTGCCAAATCTGAATCCACGTAGCCTTGCAGCTTGATTTTTGATCCACCATAACACAGCCCTACATCCTTAGTACCCACAAGGTATCTGAGGATCCACTTCACAGCTTCTCAATGTTCCTTTCCGGGGTTGTTCATGAACCTGCTAACAACTCCCACTACTTGAGCAATGTCTGGCCTCATGCTCACCATAGCATACATGAGACTCCCAATTGTTGACGCGTATGGGACTTTGGCCATGTAGTCCCGTTCCTCCTGCGTCTTTGCACCTTGCTCCTTAGATAGCTTGAAGTGGTTGGCTAATGGAGTGCTAACCAGCTTAGCATCTTCCATATTGAATCGATCAAGTACCTTGGCTATGTAGTCTGCCTGTGACAAAATCAGTTTCTTATTTTCCTTGTCACGCTTTATCCTTATGCCTAGGATTTATTTTGCAGCTCCTAAATCCTTCATGACAAATTCTCTAGACAGTTGTCTTTTGAGATCTGAGATGTCTTTCATGCTTGAACCGGCCACAAGCATATCATCAACATACAGAAGAAGAATGATGTACGACGTATCAAACTTCTTCAAGTAACAACAGTGGTCTACATGACATCTCCTAAAACCGTTTCCCGACATGAAACTATCGAATTTCTTGTACCACTGCCTCGGAGCCTACTTCAGGCCATATAAACTTTTCTTTAGTCTGCATACCTTATTCTCATTACCTGGTGCCACGTATCCTGTCGGCTGATGCATATATATTTTTTCTTCAAGATCCCTATGAAGAAAGACTGTCTTAACATCTAGCTGCTCTAGATGTAAGTTCTCTGTAGCCACTATACTCAAGACCATACGAATCGTAGACATTTTCACCACAGGTGAAAATATTTCGGTGAAATCGATACCTGCCTTCTGTTGAAACCCTTTTACAACCAGCCTCGCCTTGTACCGTTTCGAACCATCATGATCCTCCTTCAGTCTGTAAACCCACTTGTTATGAAGAGCTTTCTTACCCTTAGGTAGAGTGACTAGCTCCCATATACGATTAGACTCAAGAGAGTCCATCTCTTCATCCATGGCTTGCTCCCACTTAACTCGTGTATCTGACTGTAATGCCTCTTCAAAACACTCTGACTCACTATTATCTGTCAGCAGTAGATAATGTAAGGAAGGTGAGTATCGGACCGTGGGTCTCTTCTCCCAAGTAGACCTCCTCACAACCGGTGTCTGTAGCTCTGCCTCATGATGCTCCTGTGCATGATCATCCTGTGGCGCTGTAACACCCATGTCCGGTAACTCTTCCAACTCTACGAATTTCTTTTTTTCGACCTTATTTTCCTGCACACTGTCCTTATACATCACTTTTTCGTTGAATACTACGTCCTTGCTTCTGATGATTTTCCTATTTTCTGCATCCCAAAACCTGTAGCCAAAATCATCCTGCTCGTAGCCTATAAACGTACACCTCATGGACTTCGCATCCAGCTTGTTTCTGTGCTCTGCATCAATATGAATATATGAAGTGCAACCGAACACTCTGAGATGTGTAAGGTTCACTTCTTTTCCAGTCCACGTTTCTTCTGTTAGCCCACCATCCAATGGTGCTGAGGGACTTCTATTGATAAGATATACGACAGTATTTACAGCATCTACCCAAAAGGTCTTGGGTAACCCTGCATGTAACCTCATGCTCCTATCGCGCTCAAGGATGGTCCTGTTAATGCGCTCAGCCACACCATTCTGTTGTGGTGTCCCTGGAATCATTTTCTGATGTTTGATTTCACTTGCTGCACAATACTCCTCAAACCTCTTATCACAATATTCTCCCCCATTATCAGATCTGAAAAACTTTACTGTTTTACTTGTCTCATTTTCTACCATAACTTTACACTTCTTAAACGCATCAAACACATCAGATTTATGCTTTAAGAAATAAACTCACAGTTTTCTACTAGCATCATCAACAAAGGAAACAAAATAACGTGAGCCACCAAGAGATGATACCTGTGTCAGTCCCCACACGTCAGTGTGAACAAGCTCCAATAGATGCGTCTTTGGAGCGCGTCCTGTCTTCTTGAAGCTGACCCTCTTCTGCTTGCCATATATGCAGTCCTCGCAGAATTTCAAGTCAAGAGACTTCAGCCCTGGTAGCTTCCCTTTTGACAATAACACTTTCATCTCTTTCTCACTCATATGTCCCAACCTCTGATGCCATAACTGCCCATTCACTCCAGTTGATGCGACTGAGAGTGAACCATATGATCCTGAAGTCACGTACAAACTGCCTTCCTTTTTGCCTCGAGATACCACCAAGGCACCTTCTGTGATCTTTCAGGAATCACTTGTAAATGTCGTCACATAACCGGTATCGGCCAACTGCCCCACTGAGATCAGATTCCTTCTCAAACTCGGTACATGTCTGACATCCTTCAGTTTCAAAACCATTCTGTCTTTCTGATTGACCTGAATGTCACCCTTTCCAACAATACTGCATGACTCATCATCACCCAGGTAGACTCTCCCAAAGTCACCTTACATATAATCACGCAAAACTTCTTTACATGAAGTGGCATGAAACGAAGCACTCGAGTCTATAATCCATGACTTATTCCTTGCATCAAGAGACAAGATCAACGCCTCTGTGTCGCTCTCCTTAGACAGATTCACTGAATCCTTCCCGCCTTAAGAGCTTCCTTCTTGTTTCTTGAACGCCCCGTAATCACATTTCATGTGCCCCTTCTTGCCGCAATGCCAACACCTATCTTTGTCTTTCGGTCCCTTAGACTTCTTCCTCGACTTAAAATGCCCGTGTTTATTGCCTCCTCTGTTCTGCGATCTTCCTCATCCTTCAACGTTTAGAGCATTCCCTGAATCCCCTGAAACTCCTGATGCCTTCCTTCTAGATTCTTCGCTGAGAATTAGACCGGCCACATCATCAAATTTCAGATTTTTCGACCTTGAAGAATTGCTCACAGCAATTACCAAACCATCCCAACTGTCTTGCAGACTGGATAAGATCAATAGTGCCCTGACCTCATCCTCAAAAATGATGCCAACGGATTCCAACTGGCTCGTGATTGTATTGAACTTATTTAGATATTCAGCCATGCTCCCACCATCTGACATCTTTATGTTGAATAGCTGTTTCATAAGATGAACCTTGTTGGATGCTGAGGGCTTTTCATACATGGTGGCTAGGGCTTCCATTAATTCTTTTGTCGTTTTCATCTTAGATATATTAAAGGCAACGCTCTTAGACAAAGAGAGTCGGATCATTCCTAAAGCCTTCCTATCCAGTAAAAACCATTTATCATCTGTCATCTTTTCTGGTTTCTTCTCTTTTCCTTCTAGAGGAATGTAGAGGTCCTTCTGATACAGATAATCCTCCATCTGTATCTTCCAGAAGGCAAAGTTTGAACCATCAAACTTCTCAATTCTAATTTTTTCATCTTTCGCCATCGCTCCCAATAGAACTAAACCAATAGCTCTGATACCAGTTGTTGCGCAGTACGCCAACAACATAGTGGGCCGAGATCCAATCTCAGGCCTCACCCACAAACGATAAACGGATGAAAATAAACTAGAAACAGATCAAAGCAATCTAAACAAACCACAAGACAAGATATACGTGAAAAAAATCCCAAACTAGGGTAAAAAACTATGACTCCCCCATGACCGGTCGACCAAGCCCCACGACTGGTCGTAGCCGTCCTACGACCAGTCGAAGGCGGCCCCAATGTGGTTCCATATTCTTAACAATATTGTATGTTTCCTCTCATATAAACACAATGCTTGAGAAGTGTTTTTTTTTTGAAAAGCAGAGAATGATTCTTGGATGTGGTATCTTCACTTTGGCCATCCAAAATTCAGTGGCTTGAAACTTCTGTTCTCATTAAGCATGGTACATGGCTTACCTGCTATCGAAGCTCCAGAATATGTGTGTGAGGCATGCACACTTGAAAAACAACAACAGAACTCCTTTTCGAATGGAGTATCCCGAAGAACAAGAGAACCGTTGCAGTTGGTTTACATTGACATCTGTGGACCATTAGAGCCAATCTCTCTTAGAGGTAATAAATAATTTATTACCTTCATTCACGATTTTAGTAGAAAATTATGAGTGTATATAATCAAAGAGAAGTCCGTTGCTTTTACTATTTTTAAAAATTTTAAGATCCTTGTTGAAAAAAAAAAAGTGGTCTTAAGATCATGTAACACCCCGGATTTTGGCCAATCTGGGATTTGACGTCCTTAGGCAATGGGTCAATTAAAACACCTGAAAATTCGCTTAGAACCCAATTCCATGGCCAAAGGAATCACTTAGGATTAATTCCTTTAGAAAATATGACTAGGTTAGCGAGTGCAACGTTAGAATAGCTGGGAAATGGTCCCTGATCGCTTTAAATACGTTCTACAAGGCCCAAAGCGAGTGGAACCAAGGGTGCTATAATGCTCTAAAGCCTCGGATCAAACTCTAAGCCGGTTTGTCCTCGGGACCTCCTTGAAACTTTGTATTGGATCTAGACCGCGCGTCGAAAGTCCGATACCTCCTATCTTAGACCGTTAGAACCGTCTAGCTGGACTTGACACTCATTCCAAAAATCAAGTCAAACCGATAATCACAGGCTATTTCATTGAGCCCGGACTGAAGAGAGTGTGAATAGGGACATAGTTGGAATTTCAAATTCAAATCTGGCACACAAATTTGACGCATCAGTATTAAGCATTCTGACCGTCAGAATACAGCCAAATTACACCCTTGGATCAGGAAAAATATCTATTATATATCACGAGACTTATAGGCCTGATCTTGGTGCGGTGACCGTTAAACTGAAACTGGGCCGCCACGTGCGATCTGGGAACCCAACCGGTCTGAAAACTGGATGTGTGCTAGATCCAGTATGCATGAGCTTAAGTCCGACAGCATTTGGCCTGGGGACCTCCAGAAATGCCCTTTTGGACCGAAACGGCCCCGATTTGGTTAGGCACCAAGTAAACATTGTTCCCAAGCCTATTTTGGGAATGTTTTAGGCTATAAAAGGGGTTGAAACCCCCACTCCTCTCTCCCATCCGAATTTGAGAGAAGCTCTAGCTTGGGAGAGAGAAAAAGAGTGAGAGATTGTGAGAGAGTGGGAGAGTTCTTCCCGCCACTTGTGCTACGTGTTGCACATGCTTAAGCAACACTCCTCTACCGCTTTCCCGGCGATTCCACCGCAATCCTAGGTAAGTAAAAACCCTAAATAGTTGGTGATTTGAGTTTTCCTTGTTTCCATAGCGATGTAGCTTATGGATCTTATGTATTAGGTTCCTTATTCGCCGTAGACGAAGCGTATACGCTCCGTTTCAATTTCCGACTCTACAAGACATAAGGTGCGGATATTAGACGCTTTGATTGACTGTTTCCAAAGCTTTCAATGTCGTTTAATAGTAGATTCTTGACGGCATCGCCGTTTGACATGTACAAAATGCTCTCCGTTTCCCGTTTCGTAAGCTAACGAAGAATATGAGATTTAGGGCATTTTAGTCATTTGTAGGAAGTACTGTTTACATTCATATTTTGTTGATGTGATTGACATGGTATGTTGTCGCATTAGGAAGTTAGGAATGCGTGTATAATTAGTTTGGCGAAGAGATTCGCCTAGTTGCGCACTTTGGGTCGACATACTATATGTAGACTTAAGTGTGTAGTGTATGTGTTTGTATAAATGCTTGTATTAGTATGTATTGAATTAAATGATGTTATGTAGTGGTTTGAGAATGATTTCTTGATTAATATGCTGACCTAAATGATTTCCTACATGTTGACCATATGCATGATTCCATTACATGCATGGAATGTATGTGCTTGAAGATTTGCTTAAGTTGAATGTTATAACATGTGTTAACATGCTCACATGATTGTATTTCAATTCCAAAACCTTCGCATATATTGTTAAAGTGATTTCATAGATGTGTGGGACTAGACTTAGTCCAGGCAGTCGGTAACCGAGCGAATTCGTGGCTGACTGGTCATAGCCACGAACGACGCGTCGATGAACGTGATTCGTGTTTAGAGTTGGCGGCAGTGGTTAGGCCACGCGAAGTGTTTTACGCACTTCATGTCGTTCAATTCGAGATGTGATCGCGCTAGTCGAGCCCGTCAAGTAACCCGACTGGCCGATGTATGTTCACCTTGTATGTGTCATAACTGCTTGAACCTAGGGTACTGAACTTACCATTGTAAACCCTATTAACCGTGGTACCTTGATCCACGAAGACTCATGAGCCGGGCATGGTGGTATGGGACACCGTGGTCGAGCTGTCGGCCTACGCTGGGGCCACAAACCTCCCCGTAGTGACCAGTGAGCACCTATGACTCGTGAGCAGATTATGGTGGTATGGGACACTATATTCTTGCTGTCGGCCTACACTGATAAGGTGATGGGGGAGCGGTGCAACGAGTGTGAGCAACAGCCCTGGCAGCCCTTTGTAGTGACCGCGAGCGTATTCTGAGTTCACGGGAGGCGACGACCCTTCCGTGCAGTAGAGTACAGTAGGCCTGTATTGATAAGGTGATGGGGGAGCGGAGCAACGAGTGCGTGCAACAGCCCTGGCAGCCCTTGCAGCGACCTACAAAATATACATCGTATGAGATTACTAGGAGTGACGACCCTAGACAGGATCTGTGTTGGGATTGATATAAGGGAGGTACCTTAGTTTCCCAATATTGCTGTATGAAAAGGACTAATAACAACTCGGTAATCATATCACCATAGCATTGCATGTGCCTGGAAGATGTGGAGCACTCTAGGGAGTGTGGCATGCCGCGGTCGTAAGATGTTGCCGCATGAGGGTGATCGTCGGTGAGGGCATACATCACGTCATGTCATAATTGCATTAACAACAGTATTAGGATTGTTTGATTTATTGCTTTACTATTATCGCATGATTGATTTGAGAACATGTTAATCCTTGCTCTACTATTCCACTGAGTTAGCTACTCACTCCCACGTTACGGGACGGTGTTCCGGACACCCACCAGACCTTTTTGTGATTGCAGATGATGGCGCGGCCTGTGAGGCAGAGCCGGACTTGATGATGATGAGGAGGATCCCTCCTTTATGCGTGTTCTGATTGACGGGATTACAGGGAGGTTGCTTAAATACCTTGACACTTGTCATTTTATATTTTTAGAGCACTCATGTATATTCTTTTGGTTACTTTTGAAGTATACATGTATGTATATAACCTGGTAACATGTTCACACTCCGGAGACATACAATGGTTTATATATGTTATACATACTATTACAGTCTTCCGCTTGCAAATTTAACTATCTCTGGAGTATGATATGCTGTTCTGGCTTAATCTCACTCATGTTTAATACATTATCACAGACAACATTCAATCATACATTTCTATGTTGCATAAATAACATTTTGGAACTCGGGAGTTGGGTTTTTGCTCGACCCCCCGATTTTCGGGATGTTACAGATGGTATCAGAGCATGATTTGGATTAAACCGGGCCTGGGTTATGGTCACGCGACGCACGTTGTCGCTTCCTTTGACATAGGTGGGTGCGAGAAGGGTCTAGAAACACGTCCAGGATCGCAGATTCGCCGATAGGCGAAGTCTATTAGAATCGATCGCAAGATCGACTCTGTAACGCATCTCGGGTCGCGTAAGGCCACCCGAATCGCTGCTAAGCTATAGGAAGTTAGGTTGAGATGTCCTATGAGCGGTTTTAAACCGCAAAAGTAAAATCCTTGGGCCGTGGAATGACCACGACTCCAGTAATCAATCGCCAGGGCTTGAAAACCCCGTTTTGCCAAAAATTCTCAAAATTCCTCCTCTAAACACTTCAACCTTCAGTTTTTTTTTTATCCATTTCATGTTAGGCATCAAACCCAATATGAAAATAACACAAATTAGTACATTCACCAAATTTTACAGTGAATAGTAAAATTTCATGAAAAATGGCCATAAGGCCATTCTAACTTCACTTTCTTTAGCAAATAATGGTCTAGATGGATGTAATAGATCCTTCTACCCCAAAATCATATGCTGCATGATAGGGTTTTGTATTCGGAATTGAATATTGGACCCGAAAAGCCTCGAATGGATGTTAAAAATGTATTGGCCTCCCTAGGGCAATCTACAATGAACCAGAGTGTGCACCATACCTTTTTGGAATCCCTAGGCCAAGGGGAATCCATCCCATATGGCCTCAATGGCCAGTTTGCAATTTCATCGGCGATGCCATCGCCGGTTCGGCGATGCATCGCCGGTAAAACTCCTCGAATGGGTCTAAACTTTGGGCTGGATGAGTTTGGGGGCTAGGGTAGTCCCCTGGTATGCGGTCCGTACCTTGAAACTCCCTAAAAGATGTACTTCCTTCACAAAAGTCCCCTTTCCTAGCCCCATTTTCGTTTTCTTGCTGCCCTAACCAAAAATTGTGGTTCCAAACCACCCCTAGATCCATCTTTGGCCAAAAAAGACCACCCTCCATCATTCCTTTGAAGTTGGCAGCCCTCCCTCTTGAAGGTTTCGTCCGTTGGAGCTCCTAAAACCCCAAAATCGAGCTGAAATCGTGAGGTGCTCCATTCCCCTTTTTCATTTTCATTTCTTTCTGAAAATACATCCTAGGGAAGCTTGAAGCATCCCTCTACAACGCCTAGATTTCATTCTGTCCCTTTGGGTGACCATTTCTTCGCATTTCCTCCATTTTCCATGGCTATTGTTAAGGCTGTTTCAGCCTTTTTCCTCCCTTTCCATCGTTCTCTCTCTCATGTCCCTTTTATTTGAGCCTTTACCCTCTTTTTGGGTCTCAGAATCATGCTAACCTCAAATCCCATTTCTCAACTTTCTCCGTTTGAGAAGTATTGAAAACACATGGCCGATAGAGCTCTAATGGGCAACTGACAGTATTGAACTTGATAGTATTCAAGAAGGTCAGTCGGGACCCTGGTAGAAGTCCTTTGGTAGAATTAGGCATCTATGTCGTTGCCCTTTTGCTTGTTTGATTACTGTTTGAAATTTCTAGGTTGTTTTGTTTTTAGGTAGAAAAATGTGTTTGTGTTGTGGTTTGGGCTTAATATAGCCAAAATTTGTTGAATGGAATGCATGTTGTTTCATTTCGTTATAAGATATTGTTTCTAGATTGGGAGTATTATAACTCCCTGAGATCCGGCCTACAAATTAGTTTTTATCCCACCCCACCCTCCTACCAAGCATGCCACTTCCGATCCCACTATGGGACTAAGAATGCGGTTCTATTTAATACAACTGAATGCTACTGGCCACATAGGCCCTTGGCGTTTTGGTCCTAGAGTTAGTACTTCTAGAGTTGAAGAGTCTGACGACATAAGGAATCCAATTCCATTTAGACAATCTTGACCCTAAGCGATAGAACAACTCTCTGTAGTAGAAATGGTATGGAAAGCCATTTACCGTATAATCTTAAGCTATAGATTATAGCTACTGGGTTACAGACTAGCGTACTAGCTACCTAGAGTAGGGTAAAGTCTGTATATGTTAAGGAATGATAGATTAGATTTGATTGGAATGAGACTCCCTTCCTTGGATAGATCCCCTTATGACTTATAGACTCCTGTTGTTGCCCATAGGAAGGAACCATACACTCTCAGGGAACATTTATAACTCCCTCAGATTGAACTTAGAATGTACTAGCACGCCCCCTAGAATTGCCTTCCCCAAGGGCTTATTGCATTCGAGAATGCGGAATAAAGGAACTACATGTAAGCGATGTATTCGCGGTCTAAATCGACTTCTTAATCCTAGTGGTTACCAATAAATCCAATGCTCTGATCAAGCAGAAGATCGGAATCGACTCGGATTAAGAATTGATACAATAAATCTTCTGTCCTAGCTAGACAGAAAGTCTATGTATCCGGCTCAGACCCATTACACAACCTTTCTTCCGTGTTGGCTCGACCATCTACAACTAAACAGGATCATAGTGTCTTTGGGAAATGGCGAGGACTTAAAGCCAGTAGAGAATTAGGCGTCTTGCCACCAACTCATACCTGCCCCTGAACCTATCCACAATAGAGCTTAGGCTCATCTCTATCGCCATAGATACCAATGCCATAGAACGCATCATTAGCATGGAAAGCCACTGTAATGAGAGGTTGTTCCCTAATTCATGTCAAAGATAGCCCCTAAGTTGCACCTTGTTCCGATATATAGAGCGATGCATAGATTCTTGAATTTAAGAAAAACCAAGTTTTAAGGGGGGTAGAACGAATTTAGTCCAATCCAGATAGGTTAGTCAACGCTACCGTTCGATCAGAGTGGCGTAGCGGAAGCGTGGTTAGGCTTTTCCCCACTGGCCCAAGATCGAAACCTTTGATTTAGGTTATGCGTAAAGGTTAGGTCGCTAAATAAGATTTGAACCTTCCTTAGAATGTCAATACTAAAGTCTCTCTAGGTACTCCTTGCCCGTTGCCAATGTCGGGGACGACATTGTGTTTTAAGGGGGGTAGATTGTAACACCCCGGATTTTGGCCAATCTGGGATTTGACGTCCTTAGGCAATGGGTCAATTAAAACACCTGAAAATTCGCTTAGAACCCAATTCCATGGCCAAAGGAATCACTTAGGATTAATTCCTTTAGAAAATATGACTAGGTTAGCGAGTGCAACGTTAGAATAGCTGGGAAATGGTCCCTGATCGCTTTAAATACGTTCTACAAGGCCCAAAGCGAGTGGAACCAAGGGTGCTATAATGCTCTAAAGCCTCGGATCAAACTCTAAGCCGGTTTGTCCTCGGGACCTCCTTGAAACTTTGTATTGGATCTAGACCGCGCGTCGAAAGTCCGATACCTCCTATCTTAGACCGTTAGAACCGTCTAGCTGGACTTGACACTCATTCCAAAAATCAAGTCAAACCGATAATCACAGGCTATTTCATTGAGCCCGGACTGAAGAGAGTGTGAATAGGGACATAGTTGGAATTTCAAATTCAAATCTGGCACACAAATTTGACGCATCAGTATTAAGCATTCTGACCGTCAGAATACAGCCAAATTACACCCTTGGATCAGGAAAAATATCTATTATATATCACGAGACTTATAGGCCTGATCTTGGTGCGGTGACCGTTAAACTGAAACTGGGCCGCCACGTGCGATCTGGGAACCCAACCGGTCTGAAAACTGGATGTGTGCTAGATCCAGTATGCATGAGCTTAAGTCCGACAGCATTTGGCCTGGGGACCTCCAGAAATGCCCTTTTGGACCGAAACGGCCCCGATTTGGTTAGGCACCAAGTAAACATTGTTCCCAAGCCTATTTTGGGAATGTTTTAGGCTATAAAAGGGGTTGAAACCCCCACTCCTCTCTCCCATCCGAATTTGAGAGAAGCTCTAGCTTGGGAGAGAGAAAAAGAGTGAGAGATTGTGAGAGAGTGGGAGAGTTCTTCCCGCCACTTGTGCTACGTGTTGCACATGCTTAAGCAACACTCCTCTACCGCTTTCCCGGCGATTCCACCGCAATCCTAGGTAAGTAAAAACCCTAAATAGTTGGTGATTTGAGTTTTCCTTGTTTCCATAGCGATGTAGCTTATGGATCTTATGTATTAGGTTCCTTATTCGCCGTAGACGAAGCGTATACGCTCCGTTTCAATTTCCGACTCTACAAGACATAAGGTGCGGATATTAGACGCTTTGATTGACTGTTTCCAAAGCTTTCAATGTCGTTTAATAGTAGATTCTTGACGGCATCGCCGTTTGACATGTACAAAATGCTCTCCGTTTCCCGTTTCGTAAGCTAACGAAGAATATGAGATTTAGGGCATTTTAGTCATTTGTAGGAAGTACTGTTTACATTCATATTTTGTTGATGTGATTGACATGGTATGTTGTCGCATTAGGAAGTTAGGAATGCGTGTATAATTAGTTTGGCGAAGAGATTCGCCTAGTTGCGCACTTTGGGTCGACATACTATATGTAGACTTAAGTGTGTAGTGTATGTGTTTGTATAAATGCTTGTATTAGTATGTATTGAATTAAATGATGTTATGTAGTGGTTTGAGAATGATTTCTTGATTAATATGCTGACCTAAATGATTTCCTACATGTTGACCATATGCATGATTCCATTACATGCATGGAATGTATGTGCTTGAAGATTTGCTTAAGTTGAATGTTATAACATGTGTTAACATGCTCACATGATTGTATTTCAATTCCAAAACCTTCGCATATATTGTTAAAGTGATTTCATAGATGTGTGGGACTAGACTTAGTCCAGGCAGTCGGTAACCGAGCGAATTCGTGGCTGACTGGTCATAGCCACGAACGACGCGTCGATGAACGTGATTCGTGTTTAGAGTTGGCGGCAGTGGTTAGGCCACGCGAAGTGTTTTACGCACTTCATGTCGTTCAATTCGAGATGCGATCGCGCTAGTCGAGCCCGTCAAGTAACCCGACTGGCCGATGTATGTTCACCTTGTATGTGTCATAACTGCTTGAACCTAGGGTACTGAACTTACCATTGTAAACCCTATTAACCGTGGTACCTTGATCCACGAAGACTCATGAGCCGGGCATGGTGGTATGGGACACCGTGGTCGAGCTGTCGGCCTACGCTGGGGCCACAAACCTCCCCGTAGTGACCAGTGAGCACCTATGACTCGTGAGCAGATTATGGTGGTATGGGACACTATATTCTTGCTGTCGGCCTACACTGATAAGGTGATGGGGGAGCGGTGCAACGAGTGTGAGCAACAGCCCTGGCAGCCCTTTGTAGTGACCGCGAGCGTATTCTGAGTTCACGGGAGGCGACGACCCTTCCGTGCAGTAGAGTACAGTAGGCCTGTATTGATAAGGTGATGGGGGAGCGGAGCAACGAGTGCGTGCAACAGCCCTGGCAGCCCTTGCAGCGACCTACAAAATATACATCGTATGAGATTACTAGGAGTGACGACCCTAGACAGGATCTGTGTTGGGATTGATATAAGGGAGGTACCTTAGTTTCCCAATATTGCTGTATGAAAAGGACTAATAACAACTCGGTAATCATATCACCATAGCATTGCATGTGCCTGGAAGATGTGGAGCACTCTAGGGAGTGTGGCATGCCGCGGTCGTAAGATGTTGCCGCATGAGGGTGATCGTCGGTGAGGGCATACATCACGTCATGTCATAATTGCATTAACAACAGTATTAGGATTGTTTGATTTATTGCTTTACTATTATCGCATGATTGATTTGAGAACATGTTAATCCTTGCTCTACTATTCCACTGAGTTAGCTACTCACTCCCACGTTACGGGACAGTGTTCCGGACACCCACCAGACCTTTTTGTGATTGCAGATGATGGCGCGGCCTGTGAGGCAGAGCCGGACTTGATGATGATGAGGAGGATCCCTCCTTTATGCGTGTTCTGATTGACGGGATTACAGGGAGGTTGCTTAAATACCTTGACACTTGTCATTTTATATTTTTAGAGCACTCATGTATATTCTTTTGGTTACTTTTGAAGTATACATGTATGTATATAACCTGGTAACATGTTCACACTCCGGAGACATACAATGGTTTATACATGTTATACATACTATTACAGTCTTCCGCTTGCAAATTTAACTATCTCTGGAGTATGATATGCTGTTCTGGCTTAATCTCACTCATGTTTAATACATTATCACAGACAACATTCAATCATACATTTCTATGTTGCATAAATAACATTTTGGAACTCGGGAGTTGGGTTTTTGCTCGACCCCCCGATTTTCGGGATGTTACAGATCAAAACCCTTAGATCTGACAGAGGTGGGGAGTACAACTCTAATGTTTTTAGAGAATATTCCAAGGAACATGGCATTAAGCAACAACACACTACAACGTATACGCCACAACAAAATGAAATTGTGAAACGGAAGAACTGCACCATCCTCGACATGACGAGGACCATGCTGAAGGAGAAAAGTCTGCCAAAGAATTTTTGGGCAGAGGCAGTTGCGTGTACTGCCTATCTGCTCAATAGGTGTCTGACCAAAAGTGTCAGATTCAAGACACCGCAGGAAGCATAGAGTGGATACAAGCCGAGCGTAACACACCTTAAGATCTTTGGGTGTGTTTCCTACGCTTAAGTTCCAAAAGCAAGAAGAAAAAAACTTGATGATTGTGGCGAAAAGTGCATCTTCATCAGCTACAGTGAGGACTCAAAGGCATAAAAGCTCTACAATCCACTAACCAATAAGCTAGTAGTGAGTAGAAATGTGGTATTTTGTGAGAAAGACGTGAAAATGGAATGAGAAAAATTTGGCCAAAGAAAAGTAGGTCGAGGTCGAAGAATACGAAGAAGAGAGACATGAGAATCAAGAGCAAACACCCACGTCCAAGAGTAAGTTCAATGTCTCCTGAAAGTATTTCATCAAATCAGAATTCAGTCAGTACATCTTCATCCAATTCTACTTCACCCTTGTCTCTTATTAAAATGAAAAGCCTCAACGACATCTATGTATAAATTGAGGAAGTGAATTTGCTTTGCCTGTATGCAGACCACGAGCCTCTCACATTCGAAGAGGCTGTGAATGAAGAATGTTGGAGAAAGGCTATAAAAGAAGAGATTCAAGATGTCGAGAAGAATCGAACATGGGAGTTGACCTTACTTCCTAAAGGCCAGAATACCATTGGTCTCAAATGGGTGTACAAAATCAAGCGGAATGTCGATAGTAAAATCGAATGATATAAGGCAAGGATCGTAGCAAAAGGTTACAAACAGAAATATGGGGTAGAATATGAAGAAGTTTTCACCCCAGTTGCTCGCCTTGACACTATAAGAATGATTATCTCCCTTGCAGCTTATCACAGTTGGATGATCTACTAACTAGATGTAAAATCTGCATTCGTAAATGGAGTGCTCGAAGAAGAACTCTACGTTGACCAGCCTGAAGGCTTTATCATGCAAGAGGAGGAACACAAGGTATATCGTCTGAAGAAAGCCCTGTATGAGTTGAAGCAAGCTCCTCATGCTTGGAATGCATGGATTGACGACTATTTTCAAGAGAATGGTTTCGTTAAATGTCCGTATGAGCATGCCGTCTACACAAAGAAGAATGTCTATGGTGATATGCTTATAACTTGTTTATATGTTGATGATCTGCTTTTCACTGGGAATAGCCATGCGATGTTTGAAGAATTCAAGTAGGCTATGTTCAAAGAGTTCTATATGACTGATGATGGATTGAGGTCTTTCTTTTTGAGCATTCAAGTGAAGCAACAAGTCGGCGACATTTACATATCCCAAAAGAAGTACACAAAGGAACTTCTTGAGAAATTTTAGATGGTCGACTGTAAAGCTGTAAATACACTTGTTACAATAGGCCTGAAGCTCACAAAAGACTCAACCCTATTCAAGAGCCTAATCGTAAGTTTAAGGTACTTCACAATCACTAGGCCAGATATAGTCTACAGTGTTGGGCTTCTAAGCCGGTATATAGAAGCCCCAAAAGAGTCACACTAGCTAGCTGCAAAACGAGTACTTATAAATATATCAAATGGACTATTGAATTCGGTCTCTTTTATCCGTACGATGATGAGGCGATGCTATATGGATACTCTAACAGTGATTGGGGTCGTGACCAAGATGAAAGAAAAAGCACCACAGGTTATGCTTTCTATCTTGGGTTGACGGCATTCACATGGAATTCAAAGAAGCAGAGTGTGGTCGCCCTGTCCACATGTGAAGCTAAGTACATAACAACTTCATCCACAGTATGTGAGGCAATCTGGCTAAGGAATGTGCTAAATGCGAGCTGAAGCATCCACAGGGGGAATCTACTGTTATATATGTGGACAAAAAGTCGGCAATTAGACTTGTCAAACATCTAGTTTAGCATGGAAGGAGCAAGCACATCAATACAAGATATCACTTTCTTAGAGATCAAGTAAAGCAGAAATTGGTTAAGCTAGAATATTGTCACACCACTGAACAAGTGGCAGACATTTTCATCAAAGCATTGCCGACTGACACATTTAAGAGACTTAGATCAATGCTCGGAATGAATCCGATTTTAGTTTGAAGGGGAGTGTTAGACACGGTGGTAGATTTGTGCAAATCCAAAACCGTGTAAGGATCTTATAAGCCAGCTATGCATAATGTGTAAGAACTGTGTGAGCTAGCTGTGCTATTAGGTTTTTTTCTAAGTTTAGAGTATTAGCTGGGTTAAGATAACGGTAGATATTTTTCTGAATTTTTTTCTATCTTTAGCTGCCCCTAGGATGCATCTAAATGGGGATTTTTTTGTCTTTTCACATAAGGAGAAAAGCCTATAAATAGCACCAGTGTAATCGTTTCCATAACATTAAAAAATTCAGCAATTCAATTCTCTTCTTTTTTCAGTTTTGTGTTTTGTGTTTTATGGTGGTTGCAGCCACACGTCAGCAAAAAGTGGGGTTTTAAACCCAACAAGATGAATGGAAAACACAAATATCATCTTGATTCAAAGTTTCTGGAGCCTCTAAGAAGCTGTCAGACGTTCAATTCAAACTTTTTTCCTATGGTGTGGTCCACTGGATGTTTGGATATCCTTTAATTTTCGGCTCATGCCCTAAAATGAGATGATAAAATGGATGGATGGCTTGGATTGGACACATACATGATAGTGGCCCCACAGAGTTTACTTAGTTTGCCCTATTTGTCCATACTATTTGAGATGGACTTTATGAATCCTGTTTCATTGACCTTTTTATGGGGTGCTGCATCAGGTGGACGGTTCAGATTTTGTGCCGTAAATGAGTTCACAAAAAGTTCTCACAAAAACTCGTGAGAACTGTACACACAGCTAAGCATTCCTTGGATTTTGCAAAACAAAGAAAAAGTAGTATAATCTTCAACTTCCATTGATACTAATTATAACCATCTTTTTCATTAAATATTAAAATAAATAAAATATTACTCAGTATTTCGAAATGTTATAAGGATTTGATGAATTGGACATAACTCACTCAAAGTGGTTGATCTTGAATCCTTTTGAGAGATAACTCAATAAGTTTTTAGAGCGTAGTAATTTCATGTTGTTCCGACATGTAATGTGGACCTTAAGAGATGTGATTTAAATACGTAAAACTTATTATCCAAGCTAAACAAACAAAGCAGAAAATTATGAAACCAACTAGACAAGGAGTCTTGTTCCTTAAAGAAACTTCATGGGAAACCCACAAAAGTTCAACTGATTAAATGGTCAAAATGAACTATAAATAATCATGATATTCTCAAATCAAAGATAATGATCCACCCACAATTCATTTAAAAAAAAAAAAAAGCTAACCCCTATCATTCTGTGATCAACTGTGTTAAAGATCTTGACTGCATAAGATTGTGTTGTACTTTCATTTTAACCATTCCTTAAATGTTCACCAATTAAGCAATTAGCACATTTGCCCCATTCAGTGAATCATCCTAATCTCTAACTCATGAACACTTGTTTCTAGAAACATGACCGGTGGATGCTTTCCGTTTTTAACCATCCAAAACATAGCCATTACTCAAAAAGCCCGATAATAAAATCAGCATCATTTTTCTTTCTCAATTCATCTAAATTGACATTCAAATTTTATATGGTTTAATTAAATTACTTTTTTTTTTAAGAAAGGTGGGAGGACACCACCACTGCCTTTATTAAAATGGCAAAAATAAAAATAAAAATGTACACTCCTGATAATTAGGTGATAGCACAGGAAAGCACCTGTGATTGATGGCCCACCATTGGAAACTTCTTAGGGCCCATTGTATTGTTTATCTGCCATACGACCTGATAATTAGGCCACACAAACCTAGGATCCTTACTCAAGCTTAGTGGTAGACTCACAAGAGTTTCAACACTAAGTTCATGGTTCGAGTACCCTTGTGGTGTCTGTGGCTGAGAGTGTGAAACCTGGGTAAAGTGAAAACACATATATCAGTTTGAATTAAAACTTTTGTGTGGCGCCATGGAGTTTTTAATGGTGGGAGTTCAATCATCACTGTTTTCTAGGCTGTGGTCCACCTCAAATTTGGATCTGCCTCATTTTTGGATCATGGCTTAAAATGAGTCGGAAAAATGGATGGATGGTGAAGGTAAAATATATATATATCATGATGAGAAAAAAAAATGTACAATGCAGATTTCGAGCAGACCCATAAACTAAAAGGGAAACAAGTCCGCCTATCATGTTCATTTGGGATGTTCACTGTCCGATACGCTTGGGCAAAATGCGGGACCCGTAGGCCAAATGTGCCTTGGTACAACAAAGTGTGGTCCAAATACCTGCAGCCGAAGATCTCCCTGCTAATGTGAAAGTCCTGCATGATGCGGTCCCGGTGGAGGTAGCTATCCAATATAAAGGGATTCACCTCGCCTCTCACTGTGTCTGTTGCGACAGTATATCCCCTAATGGGCCTTTCTCGAAATCCGTCAGACAGATCTTCCTGTCCAGCCCTCGTGCCAAAGCTATTTGGTCCCTCTTTGCTAGCATCTTCGGCAAATCTCCTCTGGGAGGTTCCTCTATTGCGGCCAAGTTATCCCTTTGGTGGAGTCATAGGGGATGGGCGGTTACTATTTGCAATTTGGTGTCAGGCCTAATCCAGTGGGAGCTGTGGATCAGGAGAAATCAAGGCAAATTCGATGGCACCCCTCCATCCATCTAAGTCCAGGTGGCCAGCATAAAGGGTTTGATATCTACCATCTCCTCCACTTGGAGTCACAAATCTGTTCTTTTGTCCCACAATAGTCGTGCCCTATCAACGCTACTTTCGAAGTACATTTCCATCCCAGCCCCTCACTCTAGTCCACCTCATATTAATTATTAGGTGGAATCGACCCCTCACGGGTTGGGTGAAGATGAACGTGAACGATTCTACAAGGGGAAATCCTAGCTTGGCGGGTGGGGGCGGTATTTGTAAAGATGAAAATGAAAATTTCCTTTTTGATTTCTGTTACTGTGTTTTTATGGGACGGCTTCCCCAAGACGGACCTTCCTCCACCTGCACAATCAACAATGTCAAGGTGACCCTGGCTAGATCCGGGGAACCTCTGATGCTTAAGTCAGTCGTCTGATCAGTAGCAAAGGGCTTATCTCAGTTCAGTACTGCGTACTTTCTTCCGTCCCAAGCTTGGAGATTTACACGGTTTGCGAATCCTCATCCTCCGAGGATTCTCCTCCTGATTATCTGGAGATTTACTCCTTTCCACAGATTGCTCTCAATCCTAAGAATCTCAAGATTGGCTACCCGTATTCCTGAATTTTCGGAGCAGTATCTGTTCTCATTCCGTCACTCGTTGTCTCGGCCAGGTCGTTACCGACTCTGGGAGAGTCTCAGCCGACGCAGGAGGGTGGGTTCTCAGCCTTTCCACGGACGGAATAATCTCGATGACTATCCGTCATTCCTTTTTCCGTGACCAACAGAACCAACTCGTTGAGTCGGTCTTGTTCTATCGGCTGAGTGACTTGAACACGCTCGGCCTTTAGTGGGCTTTTGCAGATGAGGTTATCACTTTGACAGAGTGACTTTAATCGTCCTTTTCTTATGCCTCCTGGCCTATCCTCTGTTCCGTCGGTGTTGTCTCGGACTCTTCAGGCAATGTCAGCAGAGCCGACCTACTTAAATCCGAGTCTTCGAACTTAACACATTTCTCCCCAACAGTGAGCCCCCCTTACTCCTTGCGTTGTCCGCGGCATCAAGGAATACGATTTTCTCGGTCGGTTCGTATTAGCATCCGAGACAATGATGAGGCATTTAATGCTCTTTGAGTCGTCTCTAGCGTACGACGTTGCGCCTCTCGAGGCCGCACGTGCGACCAGCCGTCGATTCATTTTGTCCGCGTATGAAATGCGGACGCGTGGCCACAAAGTTACCACTATCAGTCAGCGTAAGCCACGTGTCGAACGGGGGAGTCGAGACGAACGACGATTCGCTTTTGCCATAAATGCCTTGCTACTTGGCAAGGCTATAAAAGGGTCGGGCGGGACGACCGTGCAAATTTTATTTTCACTCTTCTTCCTCCCGCCTGTGTCCGCTTCCGAGTTCCTTTTTTCTTCTTTCCCTCCTCCTCCGCTATCGCTTCTTTCTCCGTCAACTTCCCTTGCACTTGCCGTCGATTTCTCGGTGAGTCCTTTCCTCCTTTTATAAGCTTTAATGGCTGCGCGCGGCTCTCAAAGCCCCCGGGAGGAGATGTCCGGAGATAAGGGTGTGTCCCAACACCTTTGGGACGTTACGGAACCACCCTCACTGTTGACGGAGTTTGCCGTCGGTGCTGACGCCACATTCCAGCTTGTTAGAGAAGCCGACGACTCATCGGCTGAGCGTCCTACTCAGGCCGGTCCATCCAGCGGTGGGATGTCTCTGGTGACTCGTCCAGGTAGACCTAACCCTTTGATGGATCAGCTGAAGGATGAGGAAGCAGAGGACGAACTAGTTACGGACGAAGGGGCGGCCATTCCAGGCCCTGTGAACCAAACTACGGAAGCCTCTGAGTCGTCTTCAAAGGGGGAAGAAGACGAACCTAGCAGTCTCGTCACCTCCATTCTAACTGAATCTGACTTAAACCGGATCAGGGCTGGATATCATGTCCCTGACTCGGTCGTCCTCTGTCTCCCTCGTTCGGGTGATTTGCCCGACCATTCCCCTGTAAGGATGGTCGCAATCTTCCAAGTCGCGATGCAGTGTGGCTTGCGTTTGCCACTCCAGTCCATTGCTCGTGACTTCCTGTCCCAAGTCAAAATAGCTCCCGGTCAAATTGTTCCAAATGCGTGGAGGAATTTATTCGGGTGTGCCGTACTCTGGTCCGAGTTAGAGCAGCCTTCACTTATGGTCGACGAGTTCCTCTACCTTTATCAAGTCAGACCAAATCCAAACTTCCCTGGCCTCTACTTCCTGAGTGCGTGGAGAGGCAAAGGGGGGTCTTTAATAACTGACTCACCCACTTCGAACAAGTTCTGGAAGGAGAGGTGGTTCTGGGCTTGCGGTCGGTGGGAGTCAGCTGACACGTGGCCGTACGAGCCTCAAGTATCTCGCACGTTCCGTAGAGCAGGTGACTCGGTGACTTGGCCCGATGGTCTTTCCTTTCTCTCCCTCTTTATTTTTATACCATCTTCTACTAATCTTGACTCCATAATGTCTTGTAGATATTTTGAAGAAGAGGGGAAAACTCGAGTCCGGGGCTCTGACTTGGATAAGAGAGCTGAGGAAGCTGAGCGCGGGGGAACAGTCTTGGAAGTTGCTGCTGCAACCCAAGCGCCTCCATCTTGTAGGTCTAGATTCTTTCGTCTCAGGTAACTCGTCCTCCTTACTTCGTTCTTTCAGTTCCCTATTCGCTTCCTCATTCTTCTTTATTCATTCTTGCAGACCTTCCCGAGGCTCACCCCTTTATGAGGCCTGCGCCTGATAGCATGGCCGAGTCCCGCCCTGCCTTGAAGCCGCTTTTCAAAGTGAAGGCCCCCTCAAGATCGGCTCTGTTGTCTGGCTCTCAGCCCTCGAAGCAGCAGAAGACCGCGGCCAAGGCTAAGGAGACGGTCGTTTCGTCCGCTCCTGTACCTGCTGCCCCCCAAGTGGTCGTGCTCTCCAACCCTAACGAGAGGGCCGAGAAAACGGAGCCAACTCCTCTGATGACTCAGGCGGCTCTCGAGCCGGGACCTGTTGCAGAGGAGGTTCCAAGGCCAAGAGAGGTCCCGCGCGAGGAATCCCTAAGAAGGGAGATGACTTAACAGGAGTCCCCCCTCGCTAAGATCATCACGGCGATGATCCCTTAGGCGCTCGCCCACAGGGGCGAAAAAGACTTCCCCAGTTATTACAATGCTCCGACTGCCCAGACCCTCGGGCATACGGCGAGGTTGCTTTTTAAGGCAAACTCCTCTTCAATCCTATGTCGTTTTCGACTAAGTTTTACCGCATATCTCACTGTCTCTTTATCGCAGCTGGCACCTTGCCTCGTCAAAGCAAGCTCGAAGCTGACTGCCGCCCAAAAACTCGCATCCAAGACACAGACTGCGAGGAGGATCATTGCCGAGGCTGAGGGTCGCAAAGAGATCACTGAGAGCTGGATTGGCATCATGATCGGCGATCTATCGATCGCTCAGAACGCGGCCGAGGATGCCCATGCAGCTCTTGAAAGAGTTAAGGTCGATAATGATCGCCTGACTTTGCTCCTACAGGAGGCTGAGGAGATGTAGCGGCACCTTCTTCGAGTTCACGGCCGGTGCGAAAGTATTCTTGCTCGGGCGAAGGCCGAGGCCGTCAGCCTCGTCCAAGAAGCCCAAGAAGAGGTGCGTCGAGCCAAAAAGGAACGAGAGCGAGCCGTAGACGCCTTCCTCGAATCTTTCGAGTTTGAAAAGGAGAGGGACCGCCTTTATCAAGGTGGTTACTAGGCCTGCGTCTTGGAGATGAGGGCCGCCTTCCCCGATCTCGACCTCTCCGCCTTTGAAGTTGACAGTCCGTCTGCGGAGGCTGCTGAGGACGAAGCCACCGAAGGAGATACTGCTGCTGACGAAGCTGGTCCTTCAGGCGCCGTATAGGGGATGAATTCCGACCGAATGGGGCAGTCGGATATTATACTTTCTTTTGTTATTTTTTTTTTGTAACCCGACATTGAGTACTTGGACGAAATAAAACTTTTCATTGAGTCGACTTCAATTACAGTACTTTCTATTCTATCTTACGGGTAATAAATCTTGAGATGCTCGGCATTTTAAGGATGAGGCAACAGTTGTCCATTTAGGTCTTCCAGCCGATAGGTTCCCGGGCGTATGGTGCCTGAGATGACGTAGGGACCTTCCCAATTGCGTCCTAGTGTGCCCGACCCAATTTCCTTAGTATTTGGGAATATCTTTCGGAGGACCATATCCCCGACTCGGAATCGTTTGACTTTAACTCGGCGATTGTAAAACTGAGACACCTGTCTTTGTCGAGCCATCATCCTCAATCGAGCCCTTTCTCTTTTCTCTTCCAACGAATCGAGCCCGAATGAAAGGAGTTCGCCATTCTCTTGTCCACTGTACAAGTTGACTTGGGCCGAGCCAACGCTGATCTCAACTGGTGTGACTGCTTCCGCGCCGTAACATAGGAAAAAGGGGGTTTCTCCCGTGGCAGTTCGTGCTGTGGTCCGATAGGCCCACAGTATATTTGAAAGTTCCTCGGCCCACGCTCCCTTTGCTTCATCGAGCCTCGTTCGGAGGTGCCGCTTTATAATTTTGTTGACCGCCTCGACCTATCCATTCGTCTGAGGATGATGAGGAGAGGCGTATACATTTCGAATCCTGAGATTGCTGCACATCTCCCGAAATTATTTCTAATTGAACTGCCTTCCGTTGTCGGTAATGATAGTCCGAGGTATCCCGAACCGACAGACGATATTCTTCCAAACGAAGCTTGTGATCCTTTGCTCGGTGATTTTCTCCAATGGCTCTACTTCAGCCCACTTCATGAAGTACTCCACCACAACCACAGTGAATTTAGTCTGACCCTTTCCCAGAGGAAAGGGCCCGATGATGTCGATCCCCCACTGCGCAAAGGGCCATGGTCCCGACATTGGAGTCAATTCCTCAGGGAGTTGTCCCAGGATTACTGTGAACTGCTGACACTTGTCACATCTTTGAACGAATCGCTTAGAATCATACTGTATAGTCGGCCAGTAATACCCCTGCCACAACACTTTGTTGGCGAGCGAGCGTCCTCCTGAATGGTTTCCACATATCCCTTCGTGTATCTCCCGTAAGATATAATCGGCTTCTTGGGAGTCGACGCACCTTAGTAGAGGAGCATAAAAGCCTTTTTTGTATAGAATCTCATTCAAGATGGTGTAGCACGAGGCTCGAACCTTTAATCGCCGTGCCTCGGCGCGATCTTCTGGCAATTCGCCATCGTTGAGATAGCAGACGAGTGGGTCAAACCAAGCAGTCGCTGAGTTGATAGGAAGTAGGGCCGAGACTATCGGCTCATCTACACTCGGTTCAGGGACGTATTCAATCGGAACCGACCAAGGTATGTCTTCCTCGTCGGCTAAGGTGAGCTTTGCTAACAAGTCAGCTTTGGCATTGTCGGTCTTGGGTATTCGAATTACTTCACACTTCTGTAATCCACCGATCAATTCTTTAGCCTTTTCCATGTACGCCTTCAGTTGTTCTTTTCGAGTTTAATAAACACCAAAAACCTGGTTAACGACCAATTACGAGTCGGTAAAAAAATTCAGATGAGTTGCACCTAGACTCGCGGCTAGTCTAAGGCCGAGTAATAAGGCTTCGTACTCTACTGTATTATTGGACGCTTGAAAGCCAAGTCGTAAGGCATACTGCATACAGGTTTGATCGAGAGTTTCTAATACTACTCCTGCCCCGCTTGCCTTGGAATTGGATGAACCGTCGACAAATAACTTCCAGGGTGCCGACCCGAGAGAGGAAGAAGCCCCAGGTACAATAATTCTCTCCGAATCAAGTATATCGTCACGACTAGGAGCCATTTCTATAAGGAAATCAGCGACGGTCTGCCCTTTTATGGCTGTCCTCAGCCTGTAATGTATGTCAAATTCGCTCAACTCGACTGCCCACTTTGTAAGTTGGCCTGAAGCCTCTGACTTTTGGAGAATCTGACGAAGTGGTAAGTCGGTCACGACGACAATGGTATGGGCCTGAAAGTATGGCCGGATGCGTCTTGATGATACCACCAGAGTTAAGGCTACTTTCTCGAGCTGAGGATACCTCTTCTCAGCTAGTAGTAAGGCTTTGCTGACGTAGTACACTGGTAGCTGCTTCCCTTGACTCTCTCGTATTAAGGCCGACCTGACTGCAGCATCAGATACGGCCAGATATAATAACAACGCTTCACCTGGTTCGGACTTAGATAGCATCGGTGAGGATCCGAGGTAAGCCTTCAGATCTTAAAATGCCTTCTCACATTCATCCGTCCACTCCATCATCTGTCGTCCCTTCAATTGCTTGAAGAACGGAAGACATTTGTCTATGGCTTGGGACAGGAAACGATTAAGCGTGGCCACTCTTCCTGTCAACCTTTAAATGTCTTTGATTATTTTAGGAGACTCAATTTCAAGTAAAGCTTTGATTTTCTCAGGATTCGTTTCGATTCCTCGCTGGCTAACAAGAAAACTGAGAAATTTTTTCGAACTTACACCAAACGCGCACTTACTGGGATTCAACTTCATTTTATATTTACGTAAAGTCAAGAACATTTCTTCCAAGTCCGTCACATGGTCGGCCGCTCGTTTACTTTTGACGAGCATATCATCAATATAAACTTCCATCGTTCGGCCGATCTGCCGAGCGAACATTTTGTTCATTAGCCTCTGATACGTTGCTCCGGCGTTCTTTAATCCAAATGGCATCACTCGGTAACAGTAAAGGCCTTTGTCAGTGACAAAGGCGGTTTTTGATTTATCATTCTCGTGCATTACAATTTAATTGTAGCCTGAATAAGCATCCATAAAACTTAGCAATTCATGACCCACGGTATTGTCTACCAACTGATCAATGCGAGGAAGAGGGAAGCTATCCTTGGGGCAGGCTTTGTTCAAATCTGTATAGTCTATACAGAATCGCCACTTTCCATTGGCTTTCTTTACGAGTACGACATTAGCTATCCATTTCAGATAGTATATCTTTTCGATAAATTTGGCTTTAAGGAGCTTGCCGACTTCCTCTTCAATGATAGCGTACCTTTCCGGGCCGAGAGGGCGACGCTTCTGTCGGATGGGTCTATAAGTCGGGTCGATGTTGAGTCGGCGTGTTATAACTGAGGGATCGATCCCAGACATGTCTTCGTGGCTCTAAGCGAAGATATCGGCATACCGTCGAAGTAAGGTGATCATTCGTTCCTTAAGAGGTGGACTCAGGGACGAGCCGATTTAGACTACTTTCGACATGTCTCTCTCGGTTAACAGCTCCGAGACGAGTTCTTCCATCGGTTGCCCCGTTCATGAGATCCGATACGGGGGTCCAGCGATTCAATCATCGACACTTCAGTCGGTGCCTTGACTGCAGTGGCATAGCATTTCCTAGAATCTTGTTGATCTCCTTTCACAATTCCTACTCCCGACTCGATCAGAAATTTTATGGAAAGGTGGTAAGTAGATACCACAGCTTGAAGGAGGCTTAGAGATGGTCGGCCAAGTATAGCGTTATACACCGACGGTTGGTCCACGACCATTGTAGTCATTTGATGAGGCGCGGTTCCAGCGGTAAGTGGCAGCGAAACGATTCCCTCGGGAAGTATCTGTCCACCCGAGAACCCGATGAGTGGGGTTCGGACAGGTCGTAGTACTGACCGACCTATGCTCATTTTGTCGAATGCTTGGGTGAACAGGACGTCTGCTGATGATTCTGTATCCACTAGTATCCGGAATACTTTCCTATTGGCGATGGTAAGGGTGACCACAAGTGCATCGTCATGAGGATGATAAATGTCTCGAGCATCTTCCTCAGTGAACGAGATACAATATTTTTCTCTTTTCTTCTCCTTGGGAGGCCGAGACAACAGAAGAACCTCGGACTCCGGGCGATCGAGGCTTCTACCGTGGTTTCTTTGGGCGTTATTTAAGTCCCCACCGCCTTGGTGCCTTCCAACAATCGTTCGAATTTCTTCTTGAGGCCGCTCTTCACTCGGTCCTGCTGGAGCGCCGGACCCTTCTGTATGTTCTCTTAGTCGACCTTCTTTAATTAGCCACTCGATCTCATCTTTCAAGTGATAACAATCACTTGTGTTGTGACCATGGTCACGATGATAGTGGCAATACTTGTTCATATTCCGACAATTCAAATTTTCTCAGAGTTTTCGGGGCTAGTTGACGAAGCATTCGCTCTTGATCTCCATTAATACTTGTTCATGAGATTTGTTTAGGGGGGTGTATGTAAAAAATCTTGTCTGGTCGCTTTTCCGGCCTACCGTCGTCTCGCGCCCGGTCTTCTTTTCACTTTTTTCCTCCGGCTGAGTCGGCTTCTTTCTTGGCCGACTCTTTAGCCGATGGTTTTGCGTTCTGGACTTTCTCGTATAGGAGTCGCGTCTCTTCCGCATCAGCATATTTGTCTGACCGAACCATAAACTCGCCCAGAGTATCGGGCAGATTCTTATCCGGTGACGCCAAAAAAGGTTTATCTCTCACCCCTTGCATGAGAGCGTTGAGAGCTGTCTCCTCAGAATGCTTTCGAACCTGCAAAGACTCGAAGTTGAAGCGTTTGATGTAGTCTTTCAATAGCTCTCCTTTCCTCTGAACTATGTTGTTCAGATGTGCGGGCGGCTTTAATTTCTTCTTTCCACCGATAAAATTACTGAGAAAGGCGTCACTGAGTTCAGCGAACGACTTAATCGACTTGGGTTTTAATTGCTTAAACCAAAGTCGGGCTACATCGGTCAGGGTTAGAGAGAAGGCTCGGCACATAACAGCATCCGAGGCATCGTGTAACTCCATATAGGTCTTGAAGTATTCAAAATGCTCTGTCGGATCAGTTTTTCTGGAGAAAGGAGTTATTTGAGGTAAGCGGAACCTCTCCGGCAGCCGAGCCCGCATTACTTCGTCCACAAATGGAGAAGCTTTTTCTTCGGATTTGGTCGGATTTGAGTTCCGACCGTGCTTTATATCTGCCATCTCCTTTTTCATCTTCTCCCGGACCTCGTTCTTGAAGTCTTGTATATCGGCTTTCCAGGATTCAGTGCTCTCTGTCATTTCTTCTGCAGGGAGTCGACTTGGTCTCCTCTGATCTATTCTGTCTCAAATCAGAGGGAGGCAAAACGGCCGTTGCTGAACGGGCCGGCACTGGGTGACTCGGTCCTTGATGTTGACTCGGTTGTCGGGGCAATTGTGATACAGCAAGCTGCACTACAGACGCTGGTGGGAGTACCTGTGCCGACTCATGACGCTGCATCTGCTGGTTACACAGTTGTTCCATCATGTGTTTCATGACAGCCATCTCGGAATGCATTTCTTGGACCTCGCGATCTAAGTGCGCGTTCGCTTGATTACGCTGGCTTGTAGTCGCAGGCGGTGTCGTCGGGGGAGCTCCCTAAGCTGTGCTAACAGCGGCCTCCCCCGCTTCATCTGGATCCTTCCTTCTGGTTCTTTCCATTCAGCAAATTAGAGAAAACGGCTTTTTGTCAGTATCCCACAGACGGCGCCAAACTGTTGCTGTATTTTTATGGGACGGCTTCCCCAAGACGGACCTTCCTCCACCTGCACAATCAACAATGTCAAGGTGACCCTGGCTAGAGCCGGGGAACCTCCGATGCTTAAGTCAGTCATCTGATCAGTAGCAAAGGGCTTATCTCAGTTCAGTACTGCATACCTTCTTCCGTCCCAAGCTTAGAGATTTATACGGTTTGCGAATCCTCATCCTCCGAGGATTCTCCTCCTGATTATCTGGAGATTTACTCCTTTCCACAGATTACTCTCAATCCAGAGAATCTCGGGATTGGCTACCCGTATTCCTGGATTTCCGGAGCAGTATCTATTCTCATTCCGCCACTCGCTGTCTCGGCCAGGTCGTTACCGACTCTGAGAGAGTCTCGGCCGACGCAGGAGGGTGGGTTCTCGACCTTTCCATGGACGGAATAATCTCAATGTCTATCCGTCATTCCTTGTTCCGTGACCAACAGAACCAACTCGTTGAGCCGGTCTTGTTCTATCGGCTGAGTGGCTTGAACACGCTCGGCCTTTAGTGGGCTTTTGCATACAAGGTTATCACTCTGTTAGAGTGACTTTAATCGTCCATTGCTTATGCCTCCTAGCCTATTCTCTGTTCCGTCGGTGTTGTCTCAGACTCTTCAGGCAGTGTCAGCTGAGCTGACCTACTTAAATCCGAGTCTCCGAACTTAACACATTTCTCCCCAACAGTTTCTATGCGGGGTACGGGAACAGCTTCCAACACTCGGGCTGAGATCAGAGCCATTCATGATGGCCTCCTTCACTGTTTTTGCAAGGGATTCTCCAAAGTCATCATTGAATCAGACTCTTCGTTAGTGATTTCCTTCCTTTCCCATGGTTTCCATCCCAGCTAGAAATGGAAATACTGGTTAGATCGGATTAAGGGCCTGCTAGATATTGGCGAAGTCAAGTTTCAGCATATTTTCAGGGAAGGTAATGAACTGGCTAATGGGCTGGCCAAGACGGGCAGCAGCCTACAATCCTCAGTCCTTTTCACTTATGTGAATGACCTCCCTAGAGAAGTGTAGGGGTCAATTTTTCTTGACCGCTTGGGCCTAGGCTCCCTCAAGAGATGATCCCCTACTTTTTCCTTTTGCTTCAGTTTTTGTCGTTTCTTTCTTGCTATGATAGGCTCTAGATAGGTCATTTGTCTACTGAGCCCGAATATATAGTAATTCAACTTCTTCTGTGATATAGAAATCCATTTTGAAAAAAAAATAAAATGCAGCAAAAGAAAAACCAAGCCTCCCTCAAGTTTCTTAGGCCAACTCTATCCGAGGAAAAGGATACCTGAAATGGGATAGGTAAGCTCTACCGGAGAGCAGAAGAAGCTTTGTGACTGGCTGCCACTACCCCTGTGAGCTAAAGCATCTGCCATTCTAGCCCACCAGTACCACATGGCCTACGGAAGACAGGATCCTTTGACCAGAGTCGCAATCAAAGAGTTGGGGTCCCTGGCCACCTCTACCATGGTAAGTCCCGTGTAGGCACACAATCGAAAAGGCCCTCCCAGACTTCCGCTCGAGTCGTTGGATACTTCGATTGCCAAATGATTTTATCCTCAGAATGTCCAGTCCTAAAACTGGCGTACGTACATATGTTGCACTTTGAAAAGCCCTACGGTGCAAATCCGATTGTACTGAGTTACTCAGTATTATACACTGAGTAAACTCTGTTGGGCTCACCGGGAGTGCGTATGATTTATCCATGCTGTTCATCCCCTTGTCCCGATCATTTTAAAGGCCAAACCCAAAATTGAAGCATATCCAAAGCTCAAGTAAACTACACAACAGGAAACCGTGGGAATAATATGATTTCCACTGTTGAAATTTTGTTAGAGCTCACAGTGATGTTTATTTGTCACCCGACATGTTCATAAGATCACGCATGCACATGGATGAAGGGAAAATACAAATATCAGCTTGATCCAAAACTTGTGGCCACAAGAATTTTTCAACGGTAGACATTCAATTCACAATGGTCCCTATGGTGTGGTCCACTTGAACTTTCATTTTTGGATCAATATTAATTAAAATTACCTGGTAAAATGGATGAGTGGAGTGGATAAAATACATAAATTATGGTGAACCCCACAGAGTTTCTAATCCTCTTTGCCTAACTACGGTGAGGATCGCTACTTCAAATATCAACCCTTATTAGATAAATTCTATCCATCCATTCAGTGGTCAACAAACAAGAAACTAAAGGCAAATTAACCAACGATGTGGATTCAATGGGTGGAAGTCTTCTCATTGGATTGTGGGGTTCGTCGAATCAACTTGATAATCAATGAACCACAGGTCATGATAAGAGTTGGTGAACTGCCCACATCATAACGGCACGTCTATGGTTTCAATTAACAATATTTCTATTTCTATTTTATTATTTCTCTCCATAACTATCGTTAGGATATAACTTGTTCATCTCCCCTAGTTTAAATAAGGTGGTGATGAGTCATTTAGTTTATGCTTTGTTCAATGTTATGGAAGTTAGACCAGTAAATAAAATAAAAAATAAAAAATGTACATTAATTGTCATGCTCGACTTGACATTTAGGGCTGTTTAGATTGAAGGTGAACTGGATAATACAAATAAAAATGTGATGCAAGTATGAGGGAAACTGACATCAGCATTAGGGAAGCAAATTCTCACCCGTTTTGTTTTGCTAGTTTTTTGCTAGTTTTAGTAAATGTTTTTCGCCTGCATTTGAAGCTATATACGGCATGGATTGCAATCACATAAAAGGAAATTTGCTTTCCTTTCAAAATTATCATTTAAGATAATTTGTGCTATGGTATAAATACCTTGGATGTCGAGACTGTTTTCCCAGCCCTTAAGTTGTAGTTGAAAAAGAATAGTAGAGGTGAAGATATTTCTACGGATGTTGGGAGAAGATCATCTGAGCAAGAGAAGTCATGATCTAGATCAAAGTCAAAAGGTAAAGGCAAATTAAAGTACTGGAATTGTCAAAGGGTATAATATATGAATGACTGTCAATAGCCTAAAACTCAAGAAAAGAAATCAAATGATTCATCGAAGAAAGCCAATTCAACCAAATCAGGTGAAAGATTGGATAGTTATGACGAACTTCCTCTGTAGCTAACGTAAATGATCCATCGGAAACCAACTTCAAGGGGATTAGGATTTACTGACAGATCAAGTCCGTCGCTAGGAACCACACAAGCATAAACCGATGGACATTTTCCATTAGCAACTATCAAAGTCCACTGATAAACCCAATTTTTTAAAATCAAACCTGCTCTTTAGTTCTAATCAATCTTATTATTAGATCTATAGCAAGATAAGAGTCAATACCCTCAAGAAAAGTTGTATTTTCTCCGTGGAATCTGATAGCCAGCTTCTGAGAATGAATCATAAAATATTTGTTTACATGAGTTCCCGAAGGAATCTATTTCCAGTTGTTTCTGAGCAGCTAAACATGAAAAATGGCCCTTATAAATGAATTCCATTTCCACTGGCCTATTACTAACAGATCCTTTTACGCCTGTAAATTTTTTATAGAGACAATGCAGCATTTGTTGTTACAATTGCAGACAAGGTTTGTATGCCCCCTTACTGCTATTCTTGATTTTCTAACTGAATTTCATGGTTTTCAATTTTCAACAATTAAGATGTTCTCCATAGCCACCATATTTTCACTCTCTGTTTCAATTCCTTTGCATGGTTGTGTTACTCAAACTTTAACCATACTCTTCATGGTGTTAACTTTTGCTTTTCATATCTATTACTTGTATGCTATATGTATTCACTTCTCTTTATAATAATTTCTTGTTTATCAGGTGCAAGAAATTCAAAATGCAACAAATATACATTGTAGGATCTTTTTCCATCATATTTTATGTTACAGCCTTCAACTTCAGTTCTGTGCCATGCAATTTTGATTCGATTAACATGAAATTTAGTCGATCAGCCAAGCATAAGGGAAATAATCCTAAAATGGGTTTTAGGAAAGATTAAAATTAGAGATTCACTAGCCAAAAATAAGTGAAAATAACTGAAAATTTTATCAGAATATTTGGGTTTTCACTATAGAAAAAGGTTCTTTTGGCAACCATACTTCATATCTCTTTTTTTTTTCCTTTTTTTTTTTTTTTTTGCTTTAATGTTCAAATTGAGGAGTAGACGATTCCAATGGAAATAGAGATGCAATATCAATCTACCTATGTATTTCTCTTAAGATTTATGATATTTTATTTTACCTTGGCAGTTGCCTTGATAAGAGAGTTGAGGAAGACGATTTGGGCATTTTTATTTTTATTTTTTAAAAAAGAAACCTTCATTCAATGTTGAAGCAAAATTTACATGGATTTGAACATTCGAGCTAGCTCAAGAAAAAAGGACCTGGATGAAGTTTATCAGGAGCTAACAGGAGAACAAAGAAGAAATGAAGGATGAACAAAGAAGGGAAAAGAAAACTGAAAAATCCGAAGGCTAGGTAAACTGAGCACACAACTTAGTCATTGGTTGCCTCAACTAGAGACAAACCTAATAGCACCCAGGCCCACCGAATCTAGGAAAAAGAAGACCCCTAACATGGATTGGGAGCTCCCCGCAACTACGGACCAACGTGGATGATTGGGACTCACTACCCAAACGGATCATACCATCGGCTAGCAGATTACCTTCCCTGAAGATATGGACAAATTGTACCTGACCTCTGAGCTTTATCCTCTCAATTCTGGCCAGTCAATAGCTCTATTTCCAACTTGGAAGAACACTTCCATTCAAAAATGATACTGCAAGCTGAGAGTCTGATTCCACTACCACTTGGTGAGACTACTAGCAAAACAGACAGATAATCCATCATAAATCGCCTAAAGTTCCACATCAATGTTGGTACCAATCCTATAACCTTCTGAGAAAGCAAAAAAGAAATTCACCTTTGGGAATTTCCCCTAGCTCTTTATTGCCTTAAAGTCGGTCAGATTCTTGCTTCTTCGTCTATTATTTATTTTGGATTTGAAACTAAAATGCTTGAATAAGAAGTTTGCTCGTGCATCCATCATATTTTGGTGTAATTAAATCCTAAAGATCGACTTTACATCAAAATATGGCATTTTGTAATATATGAAGTTTGATTAGTAATGCTTTTGATATAAAGAAATGACTATAAAAAACAACAAATGTAGTCTTCCTTTTTTAAACGTAGAAAGTTCAACAATGGTTTTTTCTGTCGCTAATTTCTGAATAAGGCAAATTCACAATGGATTTCTAGTCCATTGCTTACACCAATGAGTAGAAATTTAAAATGTTGAACAAATCCATTGTATCCATTGTTTATCAGCGACAGATGCTATCTGCCGTTTAATTTTTCGGGTTTTTTTTTTTTTTTTGGTTGCAGTTTTGGCATAGTAGCAGTCCGCATGCCTTAATTAGTTGTTATTCACACCCGTTGCAGAAGGAGGTTTCCTGTAACAAGTTTTTAAATATTGTTATCAGATGTCAGGACTTTAGCCATTGGATAAGAAATGGGTTTTCCAATGATCCAAACTATTTTAATGATAGGTCTCACATTTGATGAAGCATGTATAAATAATAGAATTTCTTTGAATTTGGACAATATCCGTAAATTTTAACAATCAATGGATTGAAATTCTTCAATTGGAGAGCTATTTTGGAAACCCATCACCTACGTACATTCAGGCTCATGGTATGGATGGTATCCAGCCATTGATGTTTCGATGCATAACTTCCTCTCCCCATGCTTCCTCACATATGCATGCCCATGAGTTACGTGAACCATTTTTTCATAACTCTCTTCGTTGGGCCACTCGTCGAAGGGTTACAACTTTTTGGACTTTGGGTTCATGGGCTATCTACATCAATACCTATATTTTGAACCATTTATGCCACCTAACCATTGGACCGAATTGCAATTCATAAACTTTCGCCAAAGCATTGTGTAATGCCTCAACAAGTGGAGGAAAATTGAAAAAAAAAAAAAAAAAAAAGTTTCCCCTGGCCTCATCTAGAGAGGTAGAACGTCACTGATTTAATTATTTTTTGGGTAGGTTTAAAACTGTGGGTATGTAATTACAGCCGAGGACTCGTTGGTGAAGCACTTCCTCTCTCCATGTGCATCAAACGTGACGTGCTCTACCCACAAGTTAATGTGAACAATTTCAGCACCTTTCATAACTCTCGTTTTGTTGGGCCGCCTGTTGAAGGGTTATGACGTTCGGATTTTTTGGTTCATTGACTATCTACATTCAAACCTATATTTTTACCACGAACGGAGCAATAGGACATAATTGTAACATACAGATTTTTGGGGAGCGTTGTGTAATTCTTCAACAACTGAAGGAGGAAGTTTAAAAAAACGAAAAAAGTCTCCTCAGCTCATCCAGAGAGGTAGAGTGTCGCTGTCTGCTTATTTATTTTTGGGGCAGGTTTAGAACGTGGCATGACATAACAGCTGATGTCATTTTGGTGACGCTTCCTTCCGTCAGCTCTCTTCTGTCATTCGGCACGCTTTCCTCTTAGCTCTTCAGGACAAGGTGATTGGAACAGGTCAAGTGGTGGGCCCTGACGTTGACGGTTGCTATGACAAATTAAAATGCGACACTCATCCAACGGTTGTAGTGATTCTTCAGTTAGTTACTTTCAGTTCATCCTATGGAACTTTCAGATTGACTAGAACTGGTCCATATAAATTATAATGTCAAGCCCCTCTTTCTCTTCACAAGGGTACGGCGAATCACATGCGTTCGTTTTACACATGCAGTGACACAGGATCACTAGCATCTCCTGCCCCATGAAGCCCACACGTGTAGATGGTCTGATGATCAGAACCATCCATTAAATGGGCGTTATTTTGAGTAGCCCATCGTTTCAAGAATCATGCTTAGATGATGATCCTAACCATTCATTTGTGCAGTCCAACGCCAGCCGTTGGAAATTTTCTTTTCAATGGTCCATCTTTACTTTCCGATCATTGGATCATCTATACATGTGTTCAAAAGGAGGTGGCACCGTATTGGTGATCTTGAGGAGTGACATTGGTGAAACGAACTGTACGCGCATCAGGTACTCTTTTCTGTACACGTGGGGGTACCTGTACCATATTTAGTCCCCTTATATATTGGTCCCCAGTACTGTTGATGAGCCTTGCCTCAGGACTCAGGATGACCATGTCATCCTAACCGCTGATCGGCACGGGAGGACAAAAGGAGAGCACCGTTGGATGGAAGAATCCCAACTAGTCACATTCAGCGGGCAAACAGCTGGTCCACTGTAAAGCCCGGATGATGAACGATTCAGATCACAAATAAGTACACCATGTTTAACACCCTTATCCATAGCTCAGGTGATAGGCTGAGTGAAAGATACCTCGTTTTAACACTGAGGTCTTTTGTATCGATCCCAAGTGGGGCTGGCTAACAGTGAAGTGTTAACTGACTGTGGGTATACCCAAAAAAAAAAAGTACACCATGTTTTCCATAGAGTGTCATGCAACTAGGGAAATAAATTAGATGAATCTTAAAAGGAACACTGTTTACTTTCTAAGTGCAGGGTTGTGATGTAGTAATAACTCGGTAAGACCGAGGTCGAATTTTAAGGGACTGAAACTTGTACGTTATCTAAAATTAACTGGAAATAGAACTAGAATGAGATGAAATCTGAATTGAATTATAAATTGAGGAATAATTGTAAACTATTAATCTAAAACTTATAAGAGAAATCAGAGGTAAGAAAACTAGGGATTCGGAGGATCCACTTGTAGAGATCAGGGAGATCTTATGCTTGTTTCATGAATCATGGAATTTACTGAACTGTCATTGATCTAGTTTTCAAAGAGATGAAAGGAAGATGAATTAGAATGGATTCCATCACCAAACCATGCCCAAAGACTATGGCAAACAACAGAATCAAACTAATTACCACCCAATCACATGTATGCAAGTTAGGAAGGGTACCGTCATCCAACCATGCCCAGGAGACTATGGTGAACAACAGGGCTTCCTGACATCATAAACATAAAGGGAAAAAGGACATGCTCCAAGCCATTGCAGACCCATTGTAATTTTAGTCACAACAGACCATTAAAGACTAAACAAAACATGCCATTAATAATTAACTAAAATCAACGTTAATTCAAGAATTAAGATAATATTAAAGACATAAAATAAAATCTCCCATCTCACCACAAGCTTCACCTCTTAGCCCTAGCTAAGAGGTTCAGCCCATCACAGACATGATGAAGCTGGACAAGTTAAAAGAAAATATGAAGAAGGAATAAAAATAATAAAATTACTCTACTCCCTCTGCCCTCGTTTTCAACCCAAGCCTCAAGTTCTCCACCTCCTGATCTCCTTCTAAGACCTGAATGAATGCTCCCCACGTCCAAAACTTCCTTTTATAGCTGCTGGAAGGCTGGAGTCAGTGACAGAGTTGTAGCAGGACACGGAGTGCAATTTTCGCAGTCAAGTTCGGTGCCTCGAAACACGCCACTTTTCTCACTCAAATTCCAAAGAAACACCGTCCCTTAGTACTTTCTTGGGTTCTCTACATGATAGACGGTTCAGATCTGCCATATGATCAAAGATGGTGGGCCAAAACTGCCTGAAAAAGTCAGTTTTCGCGGATGTGCGAAACCTTTTGCACTATTTCGCTGTTGTGATCGGTGGTCCCCACAGAAGCATTTTATAGAAAATCCACCCGGTCCATTAGATTCAGAACGAAATTTCAGTAAAGAATGGGTGATTTTGAACGTCCATTGACGTGGTCCAGAGAATAAATCACAAAAGGATCAGTTTTGAACGTTGTAGGGCAGTCCTTCTGTGGCCCCTGTATTACACACGTGTGTACGCATGGATGCAAAAGGTCAGTATATTTTTGTAGTATTCGAGCCCCTCTACACGGTGAATGGATCAGATTGGCCGTACGGTCCATGGCGGGGCCCACAACCGTCCACAAAAACAGCCAGCGACCGTGCGTCCGCTGCCAGTGCAGCCGTTTCGCGTGAGGAGTCGGTCACACCCGACTTTGACTGGATCAGGTGGTTCGGTGCGGTGCTCGTGCACAAGTGTTATATGCACACGCTGCATATGTGGGGTCCACCATGATGTTTTTGTGAAATCTGATCCAACCATCTGATTAGTCTCCTCATTTAAGGCGTTGATACCAAATTTGAGGTAATTCCAGATGTCAGGTGGGCCCAGAATCGACCGTTTATAAGCTGATCGGTCAGTTGGAGTACTTTTATGGTGATCCAAGAGCTGAAATTTGAAATGTACGGTTAATTTATGGCCCTTATTTCATGTATAAAGTTTCGAACCGATCAGATGTCGGGAACCATGTGATCTTGCATTCTGGATGCGTTTCAAGCCACTTGAATTTCAGTTTCTTAGTTTTCTCGGATTTCTGACCGTGTATATCTGTCAATCTTGATCCCCTGGAGAGTGTCCCATGCTTTGGTGAATTTGGAGCGTTAAATCCATGCATTTAGTATCCTATTTCGATCCAAGCTTGTAAAATCAACCTACAACATAGACACGTTTAAATCAGCCGTTAAACACTATTATGCTTGTAAATTCGGACAATATTTGGGGTCTAATATGCACTATTTGACCCTCAACATAACCCCCAACCAGCATTTTGTTAGTCCCGAGAAAATTATGCGAAAAATAAGTTAAGAATTATAGGAGAACTTTCTATGAAATCGAGTGAGATTTTGAACAAGATACGAGAAATTTAATATTCATGAATGTTGGAAATTGTTTTCTCCTGGACTCAAGCACACATTAAACTTCATTAATCAAGTTTAAAATATTAATCCATCAATTAGAATAATTCTAACATTGAGATCCATGGATGTATAGTGTAATCTCGGCTTAGTAATATTAAGAGATCCAATCATCCGTTTCATGATATCATTGGTAACCAACAAAACAATTCATGATAACCAAGACTTAAAACAAAACTTGCCTCACAAGTTATCTTTTCATTTTCTTTCAGCCTTTGATTTTAAAAGTAACGTCAAGAAGAGGTATCCAATCCTCACCTACCGGGAGCAAACCTATAGTGAGGACTGTACTCCTATACCTTTTTCACATATCATTCATGGGGAATTAACTCTACACCTATAGGGAGCAAACCTATGGTGAAGATTAATTATCCAACCTTTTCAATTTTTATACCATGATGGCAAGATATTTCAGGCTGGTTCCTTTCGTGCTTAGTGATTACCAAGTTAATCCCTCGATATGGAACTGAAATCTAAATGTGTAGGCGAGACGTGACATGTGAAATCTTGATTTAATCAATGTTTACAGCCTCTAATCATGGATTAATAACTTGATCTTAACTGCGAAATTTAATAGATACTGAATCCAAGAGTCCTAAATATCAACATCACTTATCTTGAACTTCTAAATCAAGGGTATCCATCAAAATCACTTCAAATTCATAAAAATTTTCAGAGAAATTTTAAAAATTTTCACAATTGGCACAATTGTTGCTCAAGACCAAGAAAATACGGATTAGGAAGCCTAATCTCCCACCCCCAACCTAAAATCTACATTGTCCTCAATGTAAAAGATATGAGCATGCAATGCACATGGAATAACGAAAGTAAAGTGATGGGAGGATAGTACCTGGATAACGAATCAAGAGAGATTTTCCACGAGATCACAGTATGGAAGTTGGTTAGCATGAGAGAAAAAGAAAAACAGAAATAACGAAAATAAAATCCTACCTATACCACTTTTGCAGGTGCTCTCGATTGCATTTAGCGTATGCAACAAGCCTTTAAACCCCTAGGTTACCCCTAGTGGACGAGTTGTAGTCTCGTGAGGATTTGCAGTAATGTTACCCACAAACATTGACTCATCTAACTAGAAAAATGAAATGAAAAGCTGGGTTGCCTCCCAGGAGCGCTAAATTTACCGTCTTCAGCCAAACAAATAAAGCAACAATCCTAGTCCTATGAAAGCGATAACCCTACCTATACCTCCATCAGACTAGGAGATCAGTCCTGGTAAACAGGAGCAATCAGAGGCATGGACATGTCCTCTGAATTAAATGTCTCGACAAATGACTTTAATCGATGTCCATTTACTTTAAACTCCTTGCCATTGTCGGGATCTCTTATCTCGACGGCCCCATGAGGATAAGAAGTAACAACAATGTAAGGGTCGGTCCAACGAGATCGAAGCTTACCCGAAAAGAGATGTAGTCGAGAATCGTACAAAAGGACTTTCTGACCTGGCGTGAATGATTTTCGAAGAATATGTTGGTCATGAAACGCCTTCATCTTGTCCTTGTAAATTCTCGAGTTTTCATATGCATCGTTCCGGATTTCTTCAAGTTCATTTAATTGAAGTTTGCGTAATGAGCCAACGTTGTTCAGATTGAAATTTAGATTTTTGATCACCCAATATGCTTTATGTTCCAATTCCATAGGCAAGTGACAGGCCTTTCTATATACAAGTCTAAAGGGAGATGTTCCAATAGGGGTTTTAAATGCAGTACGGTACGCCCATAAGGCATCGGTCAAGCGGATTGACCAGTCCTTACGATCAGGGTTAACCGTTTTCTCTAGGATATGTTTGATCTCTCTATTGAAAATCTCAGCTTGTCCACTTGTCTGTTGATGGTATGGGGTGCTCACCTTATGAGAGATACTGTATTTCTTCATTAAACTCTCAAATAGTCTATTGTAGAAGTGTGAGCCCCCGTCACTAATGATGGCTCGAGGCGTTCCGAACCGCGATAAGATATTCTCTTTCAAAAATTTAATGACCGTGCGATGGTCATTTTTACGGCACGGAATTGCTTCAACCCATTTAGTGACATAGTCTACTGCGAGCAAAATATATAGATTTCCAAATGATTGGGGGAATGGTCCCATGAAATCAATGCCCCAGCAATCAAATGCTTCAATGATAAGGATGGGATTCAAAGGCATCATATTTCGACGGGACAATGCTCTCAATTTTTGACAACGCTCACAAGCTTTGCAAAACTCATGAGTGTCTCTGAACATAGTGGGCCAGTAAAAGCCACACTGTAGAATCTTGGTCGTGGTCTTTTTAGCAGAAAAGTGACCACCACAGGCCTGTGAGTGACAGAAGGAGATGACACTTTGATGCTCATCGTCTGGCACACATCTCCTTAAGATTTGGTCTAGGAAATATTTAAACAAATGTGGATCATCCCAGAAAAAGTTACGCACCTTGGTAAAGAATTTCTTCTTATCTTGTGATGTCCAGTGTGTCGGTATGGCACCTGTAGAAAGATAATTAGCAATATCAGCGAACCAAGGTGAATGGGAGACTCTAAACAGTTGTTCATCAGGGAACATGTCATTGATATGAGTCGCCTCAAGGGAATCAGAGGTATTAAGGCGAGAAAGATGATCAGCCACTACGTTCTCTACTTCCTTTTTGTCTTTAATTTTCAAATCGAATTCTTAGAGTAAAAGGATCCATCGTATCAGGCGGGGCTTAGAATCATTTTTAGAAAGAAGATACTTAAGTGTCGCATGATCTGTGTAGATGATGATCTTGGATCCGATCAGGTATGATCTAAATTTGTCCAAAGTGAACACTACAGCTAAGAGTTCCTTTTCCGTAGTCGAGTAGTTCACTTGGACAGGATTTAGAGTCCTACTTGTGTAGTGAATAACGTAAGGTCGCTTATCTTTTCTCTGGCCTAAAACCGCTCCAAAAGCATAATCAGAGGCGTCGCACATAAGTTCAAAAGGAAGACTCCAGTCGGGTGGCTGCATGATAGGTGCAGTGGTTAACATGCCCTTAAGCTTAGTAAAAGCTTCTTGGCACTGCTCAATCCACTCGTATAGTGTATCCTTTTGAAGAAGATTACATAAAGGACGAGAGAGGAGACTAAAGTCCTTTATGAATCGTCTATAAAAGCCTGCGTGTCCTAAAAAGGATCGCACGTCTCTGATATTCTTCGGTGGAGGTAAGTTAGAGATAAGATAGATTTTTGCCTTATCTACCTCGATTCCTTTGGACGAGATGATATGCCCAAAGACAATTCCCTTTCGAACCATAAAATGACACTTCTCCCAATTAAGTACCAAATTTTTTTCTTCACATCTTTTCAGCACACATTTAAGACTTGCTAAGCACTCGCTGAAAGATGAACTAAAAACAGAGAAATCGTCCATGAAGACCTCTAAATATTTTCCCACCATGTCAGAAAAGATACTCATCATGCATCGCTGAAAGGTGGTAGGGGCATTACATAACCCAAATGACATCCTTCTGTAAGCAAAGGTGCCATAGGGACATGTAAATGTGGTCTTTTCCTGATCTTCAGGGGCGATTTCGATCTGATTATAACTTGAATACCCATCAAGAAAATAATAATAGGAATGACCAGCTAGCCTTTCCAGGATTTGATCAATGAAGGGTAAAGGAAAGTAATCTTTCCTTGTGACGGTATTCAGCTTTTTGTAGTCAATGCACATTCTCCAACCAGTGGTAACTCTGGTTGGCACGAGTTCATTATTGGCATTGGCTACGATGGTGATCCCCGACTTCTTAGGAACTACCTGAGTTGGACTCACCCATTGACTATCGGATATGGGGTCTATGATCCCCACATCCAATAGTTTGAGAACCTCGGCCCTAACCACTTCCTTCATGTTTGGATTTAATCTACGTTGTGATTGCCGAACAGCCTTTGCATTGTCCTCAAGATATATACGGTGAGTAGAAATCGATGGGTTAATTCCCTTGAGGTCCGCTATCGTCCATCCAAGAGCTCCCTTATGCTCAAAGAGAGTAGATATCAGCATACTCTCCTATTCTTTCTCCAGGTGGGCAGAGATCACCACCGGGTATGTCTCATCTTAACCTAAATAGAAATATTTTAAATCAGAGGGCAAAGGTTTTAGGTCAAGCTTCGGTGGTTTGAGGTTAGACGGTAGAGGCACTACATCATTTGGGGCAATTCTTCAATTTGTGGCCTCCACCGGTTAACTTCAAGTACCGGTGCAGTATCGAGCATGGCACACGTCTCCCTAATTATATCATCATCAAGATCATGGGAGTGGGTCAGGCACGTCTCTAGAAGATCAGAGGATAAGGTGAGAGGCGTTCTATCTTTCACAAAAGAATCAATCATGTTAACATCGTGAAAATCGTCATCATCCTCTGAGTTGCTGCCGTTATTGAAAAAGATATTCGATTCCAATGTCAAATTTTCAAAGGACATAGTCATGACATCATTCCTGCAATTGATAATTGCATTTGAAGTGGACAGGAATGGGCGACCAAGAATGACGGGAATCTGAGTGCTCGTGTCATTGATGGGTTCGGTGTCCAAGATGATAAAATCAACAGGGTAGTAGAATCTATCCACCTGGACCAACACATCCTCGATGATCCTTCTTGTTATACGAACAGAACGATCAGCAAGTTGTAGTGTAGTTCGAGTGGATTTTAATTCCCCCAAACCTAACTGTTGGTATACCGAGTAGGGAATCAGATTGACGCTTGCTACTAAGTCAAGAAGTGCGTGGTCAATTCGATAGTTCCCGATTATACATATATGGTTGGGCAACCGGGATCTTTGAATTTTTGCAGCACATCTTGTTTCAGGATGACACTCACTTTCTGAGTCAAGGAAATCTTCTTTTGAACATTTTTTCGTCGTTTGGTAGTGCATAAGTCCTTTAGAAATTTAGCATATAAAGGAATCTGTTTTACAACATCAAGTAGAGGAATGTTGACTTTCACTTGTTTCAACACCTCTAGGATATCCTGAGAGTTAGATAGACGTTTTGGTCTTGAGCAACAATTGTGCCAATTGGCAACGGAACCAGGGAGATTAGGCTTCCTAATCCGTATTTTCTTGGTCTTGAGCAACAATTGTGCCAATTGAGAAAATTTTTAAAATTTCTCTAAAAATTTTTATGAATTTGAAGTGATTTTGATGGATACCCTTGATTTAGAAGTTCAAGATAAGTGATGTTAATAATTTAGGACTCTTGGATTCAGTATCTATTAAATTTCGCAGTTAAGATCAAGTTATTAATCCATGATTAGAGGTTGTAAACATTGATTGAATCAAGATTTCACATGTCACGTCTCGCCTACACATTTAGATTTCAGATCCATACGAGGGATTAACTTGGTAATCACTAAGCACGAAAGGAACCAGCCTGAAATATCTTGCCATCATGGTATAAAAATTGAAAAGGTTGGATAATTAATCTTCACCATACGTTTGCTCCCTATAGGTGTAGAGTTAATTCCCCATGAATGATATGTGAAAAAGGTCTAGGAGTACAGTCCTCACCATAGGTTTGCTCCCGGTAGGTGAGGATTGGATACCTCTTCTTGACGTTACTTTTAAAATCAAAGGCTAAAAGAAAATGAAAAGATAACTTGTGAGGCAAGTTTTGTTTTAAGTCTTGGTTGTCATGAATTGTTTTGTTGGTTACCAATGATATCATGAAACAGATGATTGGATCTCTTAATATTACTAAGCCGAGATTACACTATACATCCATGGATCTCAATGTTAGAATTATTCGAATTGATGGATTAATATTTTGAACTTGATTAATGAAGTTTAATGTGTGCTTGAGTCCAGGAGGAAATAATTTCCAACATTCATGAATATTAAATTTCTCGTATCTTGTTCAAAATCTCACTCGATTTCATAGAAAGTTCTCCTATAATTCTCAACTTATTTTTCGCATAATTTGCTCGGGACTAGCAAAATGCAGGTTGGGGGTTGTGTTGAGGTTGGTTTTCAGCCATAACGTCCTCTAACTTAGGAGAATTCAAGTGGTGTCTAATCCTGCGATGGACAGTCAACCCCTCAACTAATCCTCCTTCAGTCACGAGACGTCGAGTATTGTCGCATGCCCACTGGGGCATAAAACACACTCAGCCCTCAAATTCTAACTTAAACCTAAGAGAAAGGAAGAAGAAATCTAGAAAATAAAAGAGAAAGATGGAAAGAAGTTACCAAATTTGAAGTCCTAGGTTAAGAACCTGCAGAATAAACAAACAAGTTAGTTTTTAAACAAAAAGTCTATAAAATAGAGAAATTCTAAGAATAGAATAAGAACCAAAGTTAGGATTTTTAAAAATATTTAGAATTAGCAAGTACTAAAAAGAAGAAATAAATCCTAATCTAGAATAAAGAGGAAGAATTTAAGAAAGAATTTACCAATTTTGAAACTATCTTAGAAGCCTACAAAACAGGGAAGACAAGTTAGTTTCTAAAAATTGAAAAAATCTAAACCTAATCTTAAACTAATCCTAAAACTAATTAATTTCAGGAAAACGTAACCGACAGTCCCCGGCAACGGCGCCAAAAACTTGTTCACTCCCCAAGTGCAGGGTTGTGATGTAGTAATAACTCGGTAAGACTGAGGTCGAATCCCAAGGGACTGAAACTTGTACGTTATCTAAAATTAACTGGAAATAGAACTAGAATGAGATGAAATCTGAATTGAATTATAAATTGAGGAATAATTATAAACTATTAATCTAAAACTTATATGAGAAATCAGAGGTAAGGAAACTAGGGATTCGGAGGATCCACTTGTAGAGATCAGGGAGATCTTATGCCTGTTTCATGAATCATGGAATTTACTGAACTGTCATTGATCTAGTTTTCAAATAGATGAAAGGAAGATGAATTAGAATGGATTCTATCACCAAACCATGCCCAAAGACTAGGTACTTTCTTGGGTTCTCTACATGATAGACGGTTCAGATCTGCCATATGATCAAAGATGGTGGGCCAAAACCGCCTGAAAAAGTCAGTTTTCACGGATGTGCGAAACCTTTCGCATTATTTTACTGTTGTAATCGGTGGGCCCCACAAAAGCATTTTATGGAAAATTCACCCTATCCATTGGATTCAGAACGAAATTTCAGTAAAGAATGGGTGGTTTTGAACGTCCATTGACGTGGTCCAAAGAATAAATCACAAAAGGATCAGTTTTGAACATTGCAGGGCAACCCTTTTGTGGCCCCTGTATCGCACACGTGTGTACGCATGGATGCAAAAGGTCAACATGTTTTTGTAGTATTCGAGCCCCTCTACACGGTGAATGGATCAGATTGGCCGTACGGGCCATGGGCGGGGCCCACAACCGTCCGTAAAAATGGCCAGCGGCCGTGCATCCGCTGCCAGTGCAGTCGTTTCGCGTGAGGAGTCAGTCACACCCGACTTTGACTGGATCAGGCGGTTCGGTGCGGTGCTCGTGCACAAGTGCTATATGCACACGCTGCATATGTGGGGTCCACCATGATGTTTTTATGAAATCTGATCCAACCATCTGATTGGTCTCCTCATTTAAGGCGTTGATACCAAATTCGAGGCAATTCCAGATGTTAGGTGGGCCCAGAATCGACGGTTTATAAGCTGATCGGTCAGTTGGAGTACTTTTATAGTGGTCCAAGAGCTGAAATTTGAAATGTACGGTTAATTTATGGCCCTTATCTCATGTATAAAGTTTCGAACCGATCAGATATCGGAAACCATGTGATCTTGCATTCTGGATGTGTTTCAAGCCACTTGAACTTCAGTTTCTTAGTTTTCTCGGATTTCTAACCGTGTATATCTGTCAATCTTGGTCCTCTAGAGAGTATCCCATGCTTTGGTGAATTTGGAGCGTTAAATCCATGCATTTAGTATCCTATTTCGATCCAAGCTTGTAAAATCAACCTGCAACATAAACACGATTAAATCAGCCGTTAAACACTATTATGCTCGTAAATCCGGACAATATTTGGGGTCTAATATGCACTATTTGACCCTTAACAAACACCAGAATGGCTGATAGAGTGACTTTAATACGGCGGTTAATCAATGAATTTTGGAGTTGATCAGAAGCATGATGTGATGTTTTCGGTCCACCTAGATTTTATTTTTTTATTATTATTATTTAAATGATCTCTTTTTGCATTTATTAAAAGAGGTCCGATTTACATCTGGACTTCCCCGGGAGAAAAAAAAAAGACCTGGGAAGCGCCTATCATGATAAGCTACCGAAAGGAAAAACGAGCATAACACATAAAAACAAATGTGGGGACCCTGTTAGCCGAAGGAGAGATCCATGCCCTACTGATCCCTAATGGCTCCTAGCTTGACCTTGTCTAGGAAAATCAGGCCTCTGAGAAGATGTGGGAGGTCTGTATACCTGGGGCAAAAAAATTAATGAGGATTGGCTATTGCTTTCTAATCTTGCTAAGAAGCTAGTTGGCACGTTACCTTCCCTAAAGATGTGCCTAAATTCAAACTAGCTGAGAGAGCAATGCCTGTTTATCCTAGTGATCCAATATCACCATTTATACCTAGGGAGAACGCACCTGTTCATGACTTGCACTACTAGCTTAGAGTCGAATTCTACTATCACATTTGAAAATCTCATGGCAAGGCAGTGAGATATGCCATCATATACTGCACGAAGCTCGGCATACAAGTTTGAGCCCTCCCCGTAGCCCTCATAAAAGGTAAAAAACAGAGAACCTTTGTCATTTCTGCAAATGCCTCCCCCTCCTGCTTTCCCGTGGTTCTCTGTTGAAGACCCATCCACATTTACCTTGACCTAGTTTGCAATTGGTTTGAAGCATTTAACTACCAAAGGAATAAAAGAATGTTTGGCCTTATCTGGAGCACCTATCGAGCGAGTATAATGACCATCATCGTGATGGGAATGGATTTCACCAATGGTGCCTGTGATTGTGAACGTCCACCTAGAAACTTGAGTAATGAGTGTCACTGAATTTGTGAATTTTTCCTTAAAAATTGTCGAGTTTCTGTATTTCCATAGTTCCCATAACAGAAAAGAAGGGAGAAGCTTTTGGATAAGAGGGGATATATTTCTGCCAGTTGAAGAGTTCCACCATTGCATAAGCCTGACTTCAATAGAAGTTGTTGCCATGATGTTAATGCCGAATTCCACCCTGAAATGAAAAAGGTTGATTGAGATCTATTTTCTGTCGACCGAGATCTATATATTTTCATTAATTGAGAGACTGTTGATATCTCGGTCGACCCGAAGGTGTGACCGATCGGAATGCGTAAATGTAGGATTTTATTTTTAATTCTACATGGGGTTATATAAATCATGTTAATACGATATTAAGGTAACTCTAAGAGAATGAAATGAGCTTAACATATTTTCAAGGGTTTTGAGGGAGAAGCTAGGGTTTTTTATCTGTTAAGTTGTTCCATCTCTTCTTACTTTCTTATTATAGTGGATTGTTCGTTGCTTAGTGTCGTTCTTTTTTTTCCCTCAAGGGTTTTTTCACTTAAAATCCATGTGCGCTCTGTAGTTGCTTGAATTTTTGTTTCTTTATTGTGTTACATAATTTTGCCTGAGGTTGCTTCTACACCGAACAAGTCATGTTAGATCTTGTCGTGTCTCCAACAAGTGGTTTTAGAGCGGATGTTAGGTTTTTAAGTTGAATCTGGCATTGAGGGGATCAAATGTGAAGTTTGATATAAAGAAATTCATAGGTAAAAATAATTTTGAATTATAAAGGTTGAAGATGAAAGCCTTCTTAATTCAACAAGGGTTGTAACATGGGATAAACTTGATCAGAGGGTGATTAGCACAATTCAATTGTGCTTGGTCGGTGAGTCCTTTATGATGTCATTAATGAGACGACTACCACAGGCCTATGAGTGAAGTTGGAAAGCATTTACATGACGAAATCACTTTTCAATCGCCTATATCTAAAGAGACAAATTTATAATATAAATATGGTGGAAGTGTCGGATATTTCTGAGTATATCAACGTCTTCGACAAACTAGTTTGCAAATTGGCAAATGTGAAGGTGAAATTTAATGAAAAAGATAAAATCCTAATTTTGTTGACATTTCTCTCAGAGTCTTATGAGTATCTATTGGATACTCTATGCTATGGTAAGGATACTTTAGACTTTGATACCGTTATCTCATTCCTTTAGTCGAAGTAGTTGAAAAGGAATGACAGTGAAAAATATATTTCTACAGGTGCATTGGTTACTAGGGGAAGATCGTCTAAGTGAGTGAATAGAAAGTCGCAATTAAAGTTCAAATTGAAGGGAAAAGTAAAGTTAAAGTGTTAGAATTGTGGCAAGATGAGATATATGAAGGACTATAAATCTCAAAACCTAAGATGAGAAATCAAATGATTTGTCAAAGGAGGCCAATTCAACAGAATCTGATGTAGGAATGAGTAGTTGTGATGTGTTATCGGTGTCTAAAGTCAATGATTTATACAATAAATGTAAGAATGGATAGATTTTGGATACGGGTGAATCGTACCAAATGTGTCTTCATAGGAGTTAATTCACCACGTATAACGAGTATGATGGTAGCCCGATTCTTATGGGTAATGATCATGCTTGAAAGATTATAAGAATTGATTTGGTTTGCATCAGGATGTTTGATGGGATAGATCATACTCTGACATATATGACGCACGTTCTACATTTAAAGAAGAATTTGATATCTTTGGGAGCGCTCTTGAGGCACTCAAATGTAAATTCATAAGTTATAAAGGTGTCCTAAAAATTTCTAAAGGGGCACTCACTGTAATAAAGGCATAGCAGAGTGAAAACCTTTATAAGTTTATTGAAAACACTATATCGAGTGGAGCTGTAATGTCTGTAGTGGAATTCACATAGCATGTGTGTGGCATGTATACCTATGCCACATGAACAAGCACGGTATGAAGGTACTTCTTGATCATGCTTTAATTCCTAACTTTAAAAATTTTGATTTAGATATATGTGAGCATTACATATAGGGAAAACAATCAAGGTTATCGTTTTAAATTGAAAAACATAGTAGTAAATGTCAGCTTGATTATGTGCACTCAGATGTGTGGGGCCCGTCATCCATTGTTTCCGAAGGAGGGGGGCCCATCATCCATTGTTTCCGAAGGAGGGTCATCATTTTTTGTCACATTTATTGATGACTTCTTTAGAAATGTGTGGGTTTATTTTTTAAAAAATAATTTCAATCTTTTCTTCACTTTCAAGGCATGTAAGGCAATAGTTAAAAAGCAGATAAGACAAAAGATGAAAGGGGGTATCGTGAGGCATAACATATTGAGGTATATACTATATTACAATGGTGTGGCGGAATATATGAATAAAGATTCCATAATATGTTGAATAATGTTGGGTTAGGCAAAGAGATATGGGTTGAGGCCGTAAACACAACTTGTTATTTAGTGAATTGATTTCCATTTATATCGATTAATTATAAAATTTTAGAAAAAGTATAGAGTAGTCAGGAAGTTGACTACTCGGGACTGTGGTTTTTTGTTGTGATGATTACTCTGATATATTGTCATTTGGGAGAGATAAGATATACTAAAGGGCGAAAATGTATACTTTTGTTAGCTATGATGATGGTGTGAAAGGATGAAGACTGTATGATCAGATTTCACACAAGATCATATTTAGTCGGGACGTCAAGTTCAATGATAGTTCCTTATTTTGTAAGGATGAGTATAAAAAAATGAAAAAAAAAATTAAAAAAATTGGTCGTTAATGTTGAAACAAATAAAGTTGAAACATTTAAAGAAGTTGAGCCGCAGGAAGATGTACAGAAAAAGGTGGTGGCACCACCTCTTAGGAGAAATCTACTGAGAGATAGTAGGATACTTTTGAGATATATGGATGACTTAAATATTGTGTTTACCCTTATTAGGAATAAAGGAGATCCATCTACATTATAGGAAGCATTAAATAACATAGATGCTAAGAAATGGATGGTGATAGTGCATGATGGGATACGTCCTCTATACAAGAACGAAATGTGAGAGCTGATGCCTATTGGAAGGAAAACGATTAGGTGTAAGTATATTTTTATAAAAACTATATAGGTACAAAGCGAGTTTGGTTGCGAAGGGTTATGCTTATAATGAATACATCCACTTCGGTGAGATATTTGCGCTAGTAGGTGACGCAGGGAAGGACGTAAGGTCGAGCACCGCCTTCCTCAAGATGATAAATATTCCAAATCCACAGAACTTCTCTGGACTCCTCACAGAGACTTCTCGAATCCACGAGGAAAGAAAGTAGAAAATAAGAATAATTTCTAATAAATTCGAAATTGATTAATGAATCCCTAAAATTGAGTTCACAACCCTTTAAATAAGGGAACCAAGCAATAAGAAAGAAATCAGACTCAAACTACAACTAAAACTCCTAGAATTCGCAACTTACTATAAATAGTAAACTTACTATTTATAGACGGTCATGATGTCTACTAGTGCGCAAGGTTTTCGGCCAAAAATAGTAAGTGTCCTATTTAGCTTCACCAAACCGTTCTCCTAATTATCCTAAGAACTTTTCATGTTGGACACAACTCCTAAAGCCCAACAAATGAAAAGTTATACTCAAACTAAAACTTACTATTTATAGTAAAAACAAAATTAAAACGAGGAAACGACCGTCGATCAGGGGGTTTCTCGCAAATCTAGGCTGCATAACCCGGCATAGTGGGGTTGGTTGGCTAAAGTAGCTCGTTCTACCCAAAAATCATATATTTTACGTCGGATAACTCATTCCGGATTGTGAGATACGCCCGATCTAAGATCCGATGGTCCGGATCACTTTTGTCGCCAACCGTGCCTTTTCTGATCCATCTTGGCCATAAAATTTTCCGTGACCCGCTCTACATCAGTCCCCTCCACTTGAAAAGAACTCATCCTCGAGTTCTCCTCCTACAGTGGTTCATGATACTCGATCAGGTTCGCAACGTTGAAAATCCGTGAGATCGCCATGTCATCTGGAAGATCAACAACATAAGCATTGTCATTGATCTTTCGGATGATCGGTACCGGTCCAATCTTCTTATTCTTCAGCTTGTTGTACGTCCTGGTCAAAAATCTTTCTTTTCACAAATGGACCATTACCTGGTCGCCCACCTTGAACACCTTTTTTCGACGATGCTTGTCCGCTTGTTCCTTATACTTTTCTTTCGAGGCATGTAGCTTAGTCTGCACCTCCGCATGAATATCCATGATCCTTTCTACCATATGTTCTGCTGCAATACTCATGCTTGGGAGCTTGGGCAGAGGGACCAAGTCTAGTGTGTGGCGAGGTACTCGTTCGTAAATAACCTGGAACGGGGATTTCCTTGTTGAGCGGTTCACCATGTTGTTGAATGCAAACTCCGCTTGAGACAAGGCCAAATCCCACTGCTTCGGTTTCTCTCCTGAAATACATCGAAGGAGGTTTCTCAAAGTGCGATTCACAACCTCAGTTTGACCGTCAGTTTGTGGGTGGTAGGCGATGCTGAACTGAAGTCGTGTATCGAATCAAGTCCACAAAGTTCACCAAAAGTGGCTTATGAACTTCATGTCACGGTCAGAAGTAATAGTTTTGGGAACCCCGTGTAGCCGCACAATTTCTCTGAAGAATAGATTCACCACGTGTGTTGCATCGAGAGTTTTCTTGCATGGAATAAAGTGTGCCATCTTGGAGAAACGATCTACTACCACGAACACCGAATCCATGCCACGTTGTGTTCGTGGGAGACCAAGAACGAAGTCCATAGATAAATCCTCCCAAGGGCCATCAGGCACGGGAAACGGGGTATAGAGGCCCGTATTATGAGATTGCCCCTTGGAGGTTTGACAAATGTAACAACGTTAGACTGTCCTTCCCACATCACGTACCAACTGCGGCCAGTAATACCGTTCTTCCACAAGAGCTCGCGTCTTGTCTCGCCCAAGGTGTCCACTGAGGCCACCTCCATGTAGCTCTTGGATAATCTGCTCCCTTAACGAACTGTTCGGGATGCACAATCGATTTCCTTTAAAAAGGAACCCGTCTTGTATATGTAAGTCGTCGGAGTGACCTTCTTGGCATCTAACCCATGCGTCCCTGAAGTCGTCGTCATCGGCATATATGTCTTTGAGGCACTCGAACCCGATGACTTTGTTGCTCATAGTTACTAACAAATTTGCACGGCGACTTAACGAATCGGCTACCTTGTTCTGTTGTCCTGACTTATGTTTTAACACGAACGTGAATTCCTATAAAAACGAGATCCATCTAGCATGCATACGGTTAATGTTAGCTTGACTATTAATAAATTTGAGAGCTTGATGGTCCGTGTAAAGTATAAATTCCCTTTGGCTCAAATAATGTCGCCAATGTCACAGTCCCTGGACCACCGCGTATAACTCGATCTCGTATGTAGACCACTTCTTGCGTGCATCGCTAATTTTCTCACTGTAGAAGGCTACCGGCCTACCTTCTTGAGACAAAACTCCCCCAATTTCGACATATGAGGCATCACATTTGACTTCAAACAGTTTGTCGAAGTTGGAAAGTACAAGAACCGGGGTCGTAGATAATCTGTGCTTGATTTCGGCAAAGCTCTTGTTGGCTTCGTCAGTCCACTGAAACTGCCCTTTCTTCATGCAATCTGTGATTGGTGACACAATAGTACTGAAATTTCTCACGAACTGACAATAAAATGTCACCAGTCCATGAAAACTTCGCACTTCGTGAATATTTGTGGGAACTGGTCATTCTCTGATTGCCTTCACCTTTTCCTCATCCACTCGAATGCCCGTGGACGTTACGACAAAACTAAAAAATAATAGGCTATTAGTCATGAAGTTGCACTTCTTTAAATTGAGATACAGTTTATTTTCAGTAAGCACCTGGAGGACCTTCTTGAGGTGTTCCATATGGGTAGTTTCATCTTGACTGTATATCAAAATATCATCGAAATAAACCATAATGAATTGTCCAATGAAAGGTTTCAGAACTTGGTTCATCAATCTCATGAACGTGCTAGGCGCATTCGAAAGATCAAAGGGCATGACCATCCATTCATACAATTCTTCCTTGGTCTTAAAGGCCGTTTTTCACTCATCATCCGGTCGTATTCGAATCTGATGATAGCCACTCCTTAGATCCAATTTAGAAAATATTTTGGCACCCTCTAACATGTCCAGCATATCGTCCAACCGGAGTATAGGAAACCTGTACTTTATGGTGATTTTGTTGATGGCTCGGCTATCGACACACATGCACCAACTCCCGTCTTTCTTTGGAGTTAACAGAGCTGGTACAGCACATGGACTCATGCTTTCTCGAATAAGACCCTTACGGAACAACTCTTCCACTTGCCCTTAAAGAATCTCGGACTCATTCGATAATGAGGCCGATTGGGTAGACTGAACCCGGGGATAAAGTCGATATGGTGTTGGATATCCCGTATGGGAAGCAACCCATCGGGAAGGTTATCGGGCCAGATTTCTTTGAATTCATGTAGCAAGGGCTTTAATTTTTCAGGGATGATGGTAGGCTCGAGTTCTTTTTCTTTTACAATTAATGCATAAGCCTGTCCTATTTCTTTAGATTCTTCCACGAAGTCCCGTATGGTTAAGAGAAAATGACCCTCCACTTTAGAAGTTCAGGTGGTCCCTCTGGATCCATAGGGGCCATTATGGTCTTCCGGCCATCCTTGACGAAGATATATATGTTATCTCGCCCTTTATGAGTGGCATCACGGTCAGATTGCCAGGGTCGACCGAGTAGTATGTGACATGCTTCCATGTCAACCACATCGCATACTACTTCATCCTTATAATGTTTACCAATTGAAAAGGATATGGTGCACCGTTCAGTTACCTTTGTTTCACTGACCTTCTTGATCCAACCAATTGTATATGGAGAGGGATGACGCTCTGTTTTCAATTACAATTTCTCCACCATGACTTTGGAGATAATATTTTCACTGCTGCCACTATCAATAATCACGTCACAAACCTTTCGATTCACCGTACACCTAGTGCGGAAGATGTTATGCCTTCATGGATGCACTTCTTTTCTTGGCGCATATAATAACCGCCTCACGACGAGTGACTCGCCGCGATCTTGCTGAACCCAACTTGATTCATCTACCTTGTCCTCAGTGGTATGCTCCTGCTCTTCATCATCTGAATCTTCATCGGCGTTATCAGCACTACCATCATTGAGGGTAAGGTTCGTGACCTTTCGCTAAGGACAAGTATTTGATAGGTGGCCCGGTTGGCCACAACGATAGCAGTTGTCAGGCCGGGGTTGAGCGTAAGGGTTCAGAATTCTACTTGGACCAGCAGCAGTCGATACGCCCCTTTGGGGTCTAGCTTGTCCGCTTCCCTGATCTCGGCTCTCAAATGTAGGAGGTTGAGTGCGTGCTCCTACCGGTTCCTTCCCCTTAGACTATATAGCTCCCTAGGGTGGACCCGCCGTAGTGATCCTTGTGGTAGAATAGGGCCGTGTGGTAGAACGTTCAAGTTGTGCTTCTGCCCGAGTAGCCAACTTGATCGCATCATTCATCGTCCAGACGGGCTGCATCTGGACCCGATCCTGGATCGTCATACGCAGTCCACCGTTGAATCGGGCGACTTGCTGCGATTCAGTCTCGACTAAATCGTTATGCGCCGCCAGGCGGTAAAATTCTTCTGCTTATTCTCTCACCGACCGATTATCCTGTCGACAATTTTGGTATTATTGAAATAATACCTGATCGTAATCGCTAGGGAGGAATCGGGTATGTAATAGCTGCTTCATCCATTGCCATGTGCGGATTGGTGCTTTCATCTGTCTAGTTCGTGCGAGTTACAGTTGTTTCCACCAAGCTGAAGTTCCTTCTTTCAACTTGTAGGCCACAAACTTGACCTTCTTTGCTTCAGGGATATCCATATAGTCGAAAAATCGCTTAACTTTAAAAAGCCAATCGAGGAAATCCTCAATGTGTAGTTGGCCATTGAAGTTAGGAATATCAACCCACATCTTAAATTCTTGATGTGTTCGATATACTCGATCGCCGCCTTGTCTGGGGTGTTGAAAGATTATGTTATCGATTTCCTCCTCACTGGATCCCTCTTCCTCAAGAATGACCCGTGGATGCATTGCTGGTACTATCCTGCAATCAGGGCGATTGCGAGTTTCAACAATCGGCGGTGGAAGATTACCACTAGGAACACGGAGTTGCCCTAGGGTTTCTGCCAAGAGATTCGCTATGCGGTCCATAGAAGCCTGCAGCCCTTACATGGCTTGTCGATTCTCTTGCATGGTTACTTCGAAAACTGCCGCCGTTAAAGGTAAATTTCCTGGGGCACCGCCCATGGGATTGTTGCCCGACCCGTCGTTAGAAGCCATCGATCCGAGGAGAAACCTCTCTCTGATACCAAACTGACGCAGGGAAGGACGTGAGGTCGAGCACCGCCTTCCTCAAGATGATAAATATTCTGAATCCATGGAACTTCTCTGGACTCCTCACAGAGACTTCTCGAATCCACGAGGAAAGAAAGTAGAAAATAAGAATAATTTCTAATAAATTTGAAATTGATTAATGAATCCCTAAAATTGAGTTCACAACCCTTTAAATAAGGGAACCAAGCAATAAGAAAGAAATCAGACTCAAACTACAACTAAAACTCCTAGAATTCGCAACTTACTATAAATAGTAAACTTACTATTTATAGACGGTCATGATGTTTACTAGTGCGCAAGGTTTTCGGCCAAAAATAGTAAGTGTCCTATTTGGCTTCACCAAACCATTCTCCTAATTATCCTAAGAACTTTTCATGTTGGACACAACTCCTAAAGCCCAACGGATGAAAAGTTATACTCAAACTAAAACTTACTATTTATAGTAAAAACAAAATTAAAACGAGGAAACGACCGTCGATCAGGGGGTTTCTCACAAATCCAGGTTGCGCAACCCGGCGTAGCGGAGTTGGTTGGCTAAAGTAGCTCGTTCTACCCCAAAATCATATATTTTACGTCGGATAACTCATTCCGGATTGTGAGATACGCCCGATCTAAGGTCCGATGGTCTGGATCACTTCTATCGCCGACCGTGCCTTTTCTGATCCATCTTGGCCATGAAATTGTCCGCGACCCGCTCTACATCAGTAGGTTAAGCAAGTATATATCAGATTTGTACTAGTGTTGGTTGCCTAATACAATCTAGAATTAGAATAATTAGAAGTGAAGACTGTTTTTTTACATGAGAAACTAAAAGAGTAGATCTACATGAAGCAACATGAAGGGTTCGAGGTATAGTGAGCATCAAATAAGGTTTGCAGGTAAATTAAAGAAGTCATTATACGACCAGAAATAGTCACCTAATCATGTGGTATTAAAAAATTAATTTTTTCATGTTAAGCTAATGGTTTATTAGAAGCAAGTTTGATTATTATGTTTACTTCAAATCATTGAGTGATGATGAATTCATCTATTCTGGTACTGTATGTTGATGATATGCTTATTACTAATTATAGCATGTCTGAAATCAACATAGTAAAGGCTCAGTTATCCATGACATTCGAAATGAAAGATCTGAGAGCCGCAAAAAGGATTATTGGCAGTGACTTACATAAAGACAGGAAAAGGAGCAAGTTATAGTTGTCTTAGAAAGAGTATCTTGAGAATGTCTTGGTCAAGTTCAGACTTCATAAGGCTAAACCGGTTAGCACACCCCACCCTACTAACTTTCATCTTTTTTCAGAGTAATTCTCTATGTCAGATGAAAAAAATGATGTCTTGTGTTCCCTACACGAACGTGATTGACAATCTTATGTACGCAATGGTTTGTACTAGACCAGATATTTCACATGTGGTGGGTGTTGTGAGTAGATACATGTCAAACCTTGGCAAATAACACTGGGAGGCAGTGAAATGGGTACTTTATTACATACGAGGTACGACTGAGTACGTTTTATCATTCGAAAAGTCTTAGAGACTAGTAAGCTATGTGGATGCGAATTATGCTAGTAATGTGGACAATAATAGAAAGTCGACTTATAGTTGCTCATTTGTGTTAGTTGGTGGATTGATCAATTAGATGTTGAAGCTTCAGTCAATTGTTGCTCTTTCCAAAGATGAATATATGACAGTAACAGAAGCATTCAAGGAAGTTGTTTGACTAAAAAAAAGGAAGTTGTTTGACTAAAAGGGATAATGAATGAGTTGGAGCTTTAGAAAGAAGTCGTGCCTGTGCATTGTGACAGCGAGAGTGCGATCGATTTGGCGAAGAACTCAATGTACCATTTTTGGACTAAACACATTGATGTTCGTCATTATTTTATCTAATAGATGCTAGAGAAAGGAGGTGTTACTCTTGAGAAGATTTACACCAGTGAGAATTTGGTGGACATGCTTACGAATGTAGTTCTTATAGAGAAGTTCAAGTTATACTCAACTTTTTTGGGCTTGGTAAAAAGGGAATGATGATAGAGTGAGCATAAGAAATGCCGATTATGGTTCTACTATAAAGGAGAGTAGAAATGGTGATAATAACTTAGAATAATGGAGTTGGAGGATTAAAACTACAATGAAGATTGTTGATAGAGTGCCTTTAATCCAGTACATTTTTGTTCGGTCAACCAACGAATTCTTGAGTCGACCGAAGCACGGTGTGATGTTCTCGATTGATCGAAAGTACAACCGAGCGAAATGTGTAAGCGTGAGTTTTTATTTTTAATTTTGTACGAGGATTATATAAACCGTGTTAATATAGAATTAGGGTAACTCTGAGAAAATGAAAGGAACTTAGCACATTTTCAAGAAATTTAAGGGAAATGATAGGGTTTTTCATTTGTAAGTGATTCCATCTCTTATAACTTTTTGATTATAGTGGATTGTTCATCATTTGGTATCATGATTTTTTCCTATAAGATTTTTTTCATGTAAAATTCATGTGTTCTTTATAGTTGTTTGAATTTTTCTTTTTCTATTGTGTTGTGTGATTCCATCCAAAGTTACTTCTATACAGGACACGTCATATTAGGGCTTATTGCATCCCTAACAAGAAATGTTACCTTTAGGGCATATTTGGTTATGAGATGACATAATCAAAGCAATGGAGATGGAGATGGGCCTGGGAAGTTAATTTTTATCATTAGCCTTTATGGTCGAATCAATCAAAATGCCGGAAAGGCTGCTTAGCTCTAGCTCTTTACATTTTAAAGGGGAAAACCAAAAACACCTTCCATTTAATTTTTCCCTCTGAGCATGTAGATAAGTTTTCCATTGATGTGATCTTTTCTACTTTTGGATTCTTTAGCACAACAAATTAGGTATCTGTTGTGAGAAAAATATGAGAACTTTACTTATTACCCAAACAAAAATCTCGAAATTGAAATCTAAGTTTTTTTTTTTTGTTTAACATATGCGAATGCACATATCAAATAAGTGTAAACTGTAGCAGGCTCCCTCCAATTTCAATGTGTTTCCAATTTTAACATGTGGTTGAAGCAAAATACAACAACAATATAACCCACCTAAGCACAACCCATTTAGTGGCTCCAATGGTCCAATTAGATCAATGGTCTGGATAGCACTGCATACCCTTGGGAGATAACTGATGGGGATTTTTCTCTTCAGGCTAGACCGGTCGAGTGCCCTACTCGATCGGTCGAGGGTGACACTTGACCAATTGAGTGGGGCTCGACTCAAAGTCCAGCGAGCTTAGTGAACAGTGCTCGACCAATCGAGGGCTTGACTCGACCAGTCGAGTGAACAGTCTCAACCAGTCGAGGACTCTGCTCAACTAGTCGAGGCTACTCAGATTCAATCTGGATTTTGTGGGGATTGCGAAAATTTGAGGCGGTTTTCAAAGAGGTGTGGAAGCAAGTTGTCTAAACTATAAATAGAGGTCCCCACGGCTTTTCTAGTGTATTGAGAAGGGTATTCTAAGGGTTTTCACGACCAAGGTATGTGTGTGTGTGTGTGAGAGAGAGAGAGAGAGAGAGAGAGGGAGAGAGAGGAAGCTTGTGGAAGGGAGAATTCACAGTCAACGTCTCAACGCTTCTATATCCTCGTGACCAGTGAGATCTCTCCATTTTTCTTTATTCTCTTATTGTTTATCCACTCCTGCGTGAGTAAAGAAGGTTTGATCCAAGCAATGTGTGCTTGTGATCGGTTGTAACGTTCTACTTCATAGTGGATTGTTGATCTTGACGAGGTCCCATAGTTTTTACTTCTTTGAGGGTTTTTCACATAAAAATCTCTTGTGTCATGTGGTTTGTGCTTTAATTTATTTCATTACTTTATTATCCCATAATTCTGGTATATTTGGGAGGCTAGATCCTAAGGTTTTGTGCAACAGCCCCTAACAAAGTGGTATCAAAGCATTCAGGTTGGTTGAATAGAGTGGGATCGGTTCTGAATTATGGAAGGTGGCTCATCAAGGATGATCAGTCTCAACGGTTCTAACTGAACCATATGGAAGGCTAAGATGGAGGATTTATTTTATTGTAAGGACTTATATTCTCCAATTCAAGGCATATTAGCAAAGTCAAACGATATGACAGATGATGATTGGAAGAAATTAGACCGGAAGGCGATGAGGTTTATTAAATAATGGTTGGACGATTCCATATTCCACTGTGTCTACGAAGACCTCAGCCGCTAGCCTATGGCTAAAACTACAAGGGCTGTATGAGAAGAAGACAGCCGGCAATAAGATTTTCCTGATACGACAACTTGTGAATCTCAAGTTGAAAGATGGTGGTTCTGTGGCTGAGCACATGAATGAATTCAGCAATATATTGAACTAGCTCTCCGCTATGAAGATGGACCTGGACGATGAATTACAGACCTTGCTATTGCTTAGCTCATTGCCTGATAGTTGGGAGACATCGGTGGTGTCTCTAAGTAACTCTGTGTCAGATGAAAAGGTGTCCATAGAATATGTAACCAATTGTCTCTTCAATGAGGAGACAAGGAGAAAATCTCAGGGGTCCACTCAGCAAGAGGCCCTTGTGACACAAGAACGGGGGAGAGAAAAGAACAGAAAAGGGCGGAAAGGCCCAAGATTAAGAGACAAGGTGAGTACTAGGAAGGATGTTAAATGCTTGAATTGTGGCAAGAAGGGCCACTATAAGCATGAATATCGTAAGAATAAGAACGACAAGAAAGGAAAAGGAAAGGAGAAGGAAGATGAATTAGATTCCACTGCGGTCACTTCAGATGGCGACATTGTAGTTATTCTTTCAGTAGATCATGATGTTTGTCTCACGGCTACGAGTCAGGACACCGACTTGGTGATAGACTTGAAAGCCTCGTTTCATGCGACTCCACGTAGGGACTTCTTCACAAGCTACATGTCAGGTGACTATGGGACCGTGAAGATGAGAAATTCTACCGTATCAAAGATCGTAAGGGTCAGTGATATTTGTGTGAAGACCAATGTGGTATACACATTAGTTCTCAGGGATGTGAAGCATATCCCAGACCTTCGCCTCAACTTAATGTTGATGGGAAGGCTGGATGATGGTGGCTCTGAAAGCGATTTTGTTGGTAGGCACTAGAAGCTCATCAAGGGTTCGTTGATCACAGCCAAAGAAAAGAAGTGTTGCACCATTTACAAGGCAAGTGTCAGTGTGTACAAGGGTGGGTTGAACATAACGGAAGATTCAGCTATTGACATGTGGCACAGACGTCTAAGCCACATGTGTAAAAAGGGGCTTCAGGTACTGCAAGAAAGTAGCTCCTTCCAGATATGATAGGTATACCTCTCAAAACCTGTATTGATTGTTTATCAGGAAAATATCATAGAGTTTCATTTGTTAATCTACTTCTCATAATAAAGTGCATGCATTAGATTTGGTTTATTCTGATGTTTGTGGTCCTATGAGGACAAAAACCTTAAGCGAAGCATTGTATTTTATCACTTTTATAGATGATGCATCTAGGAGGTTTTGGGTTTATTCTTCGAAATTCAAGGACGAGGTCTTTGGTGTGTTTAAATTGTTTCATGTTATGGTCAAGAGAGAGATAAGTTGATCATTGAAGTGCATCCGCACTGATAATGGTGGTAAATACATCGGTGACTTTCATGAATATTGTAAGTCTCTAGGTATATGACATGAACAGACGGTTCCCAAGACCCCCCAACATAATGGTGTGGCTGAGCGAATGAATCGCACAATTGTAGAGAGAATCAGATACATGTTATCCCATGCGAAGTTGCCCAAGACGTTCTGTAGACAAGCAATGCACACAGCGGTATATTTGATAAACAGATCTCCATCAGCCCCGTTGAATGGAAAAGTACCTGAGAAAGTGTAGACTGGATAGGATCCATCGTACAGTCATCTCAAGGTGTTTGGATGTAAGGCATTCGTTCACGTATCAAAGGACGAAAGGTCCCAGCTCGATATGAAGATCAGACAATGTGTGTTCTTAGGTTACAGTGATGAAAAGTTCAGTTACAGATTGTGAGATCCGACCGAAAAGAAGTTCGTCAAGAGCAAAGATGTGATTTTCTTTGAAGATTAGTGTATAGAAGACATTGGTAACCAGAGAAGAACCAGCCTAGTTCAGATGAGCTAGAGGATATAGATCCGGTTATTCCTCCCGTGGTGCCTGATGACGGGGGAGTACAACAAGGTACAGAGGACGAGAGAGTTCCTACAGAAGATGGACCGGGGGAACAACCCCCACTTGATCCACCTGTTGAGCCACAAGTGAAGAGGTCATCTAGGGACAGACAGTCATCCAAGAGGTACTTGCCGCATGAGTACATTATGCTCACTGATGGAGGAGAGCCAGAAGATTATTTTGAGACCCTAGCTGACGAGCCTAAGGGGGAGTGGTTGAAAGCTATGCATGAGGAGATGAAATCCTTGCATAAGAACCATGCCTATGATGTGGTGAAACTGCCTAAGGGCAAGAAAGCTCTGAGCAATAAGTGAGTGTTCAGAAAGAAGATTGACCAGAAGAATTCACAAATGACAAGGCCAGACTTGTGGTGAAAGGGTTCGATCAAAGGAAACGTATAGACTTCGAGGAGATATTCTCACCAGTGGTGAAGATGACATTCATATGGGTGTTGCTTGGGTCGACGGATAGCATGGATCTGAAGATAGAGCAGTTAGATGTTAAAACTGCCTTTCTCTATGGTGACCTGGAAGAAGAGATCTACATGCGTCAACCAGAGGAGTTCGAAGTCAATGGCAAAAAGTATATGGCGTATAGGCTGAGGAAGAACTTGTATGGGCTGAAACAAGCTCCAAGGCAATGGTATAAGAAGTTCAACTCGCTCATGTTAAAGCATGGATATGATAGAACGGAGTCAGACCACTGTGTGTTCACGTGCAAGTTCTTAGATGGTGATTTCTTAGTTCTGTTGTTATATGTCGATGACATACTCATTATGAAAAAAGACATCAAGAAGATTGACAGGCTAAAACAGGAGTCGGGCAAGTCGTTCGCGATGAAAGACTTGGGCCTAGCTAAACAGATCCTATGAATGGAGATAACCTGTGACAGAAGCAGTAGGAAGCTTTAATTGTCACAAGAGCTGTATATTGAGAAAGTTCTAGAGCGATTCAATATCAATACAGCGAAGCCAGTCAGTACTCCGCTGGATGATCACTTTAGATTAAGCGACATGCAGTGTCCTAAGATGAAGGCAGAGGTGGATGAGATGCAGGAGATACCCTACGCGTCAGCAGTGGGAAGTTTGATGTATGTTATAGTGTGTATGCGCCCAGACATAGCATACACAGTTGGTGTTGTCAACCGGTATCTTGTCGATCCTGACAAAGAATATTGGGCAGCGGTGAAATAGATATTGCGATATATAAGAGGCTCATCCAGGTTGAGCCTATGCTATCGTGATGGAAAACTTATGTTAGAGGGCTACACAGATGCAGATATGGTAGGTGACATAGACTCTAGGAAGTCTACATTGGGGTTGATGTTTATATTTGCAGGGGGAGCGATCTCTTGGCAGAGCAAGCTATAGAAGGTCGTAGCATTGTCGACGACAGAGGCCAAGTACATTGCGGTTAAAGAGGCATGTAAAGAGATGTTTTGGATGAAGAAGTTCCTACAAGAACATAGCCTGAAGCAGGAGCAACACGTGGTCTATTGCGATAGTCAACATGCTAGTCGCTTGAGCAAGAATTCATGTCAGCACTCCAAGTCGAAGCACATAGAGATTCGGTATCACTAGATCAGGGATACCTTGGAATAGAAGGTGTTACAGTTTAAGAAGGTCCACACAGACGATAATGGGTCAGAAATGATGACTAAGACTTTTTCTCCTTAGGCTCAATCAGTCAAGTGCCCTGCTCGACCGGTCAAGGGTGGTGCTCGACCAGTCGAGCAAGCTCAGTGAACAATGCTCGACCAGTCGAGGGCCTAGCTCGACCGGTCGAGTGAACAGTCTCGACCGGTTGAAGACTTTACTCGACTAGTCCAGGCTACGCAAATTCAATCCAGATTTTATGCGGACTACGAAAATTTAAGGCGATTTTCGAAGAGGTGGGAAAATAAATTGCCTAAACTATAAATAGAGATCCTTATGGCTTTTCTAGTGTATTGAGGAGGGTATTCTAAGGGTTTTCACGACCAAGGTGAGAGAGAGAGAGAGAGAGATAGAGAGAGAGAGAGAGAGAGAGAGAGAGAGAGAGAGAGAGAGAGAAAAGGAGAGAGAGGAAGCTTGTGGAAGGGAGAATTCGCAGTCGACGTCTCAACGCTTCTACGTCTTCGTGATCGGTGAGATCTCTTCGTTTTTTTTTTATTCTCTTATTGTTTATCCACTCTTACGTGAGTGAAGAAGGTTTCATCCAAGCGGCGTGTGCTTGTGATCAGTTGTAATGTTCTACTTCATAGTTAATTGTTGATCTGGACGAGATCCCGTGGTTTTTACCTCTTTAAGAGTTTTCCACAAAAATATCTCGTGTTATGTAGTTTGTCTTTTAATTTATTTTATTGCTTTATTATTACATAATTCGAGTGTTTTTGGGAGGCTACATCCTAAGGTTTTGTTCAACGGCACCCAACAATAACCGGTCCAAATCAGATATGTGTAAAGTGAAATCCAGGTTGCACAGTGCCTTGGGTGATAACCGCAACAACGTAATCATTGCGATTTCCAATTCCGTGCCAAGGATTCCTCCATTCCAAACATGCACTTAACCAATTCAAAGGTAAGGTGTCATTCTGGGCTGCTTTGAGAAAGTAAGAAGGTATTAAGAAAATAATAATAATAATAATAACAGTTGTTACCTCGCCGACTAGTGATCAGGCGTTGATGTGCATGCCTAACATCAGTGTGTGAAGAGAAATAAATAAAAAAATAAACATAGGTGATATAAATATTTTACTGTCCGTAGTTGTCAGGGAATAAGTTACAGGATACTTGATTGAACGCCTATTCCTATCCCTACCCGTCTCCGGTTGGGAACAAAAGGGCTCTGACGTGCCAAGCGTGATGTATGAGTTTTATCCACGCCGTCCGTCCGATCGACTTTGCCATGTCCTTGTATCATTTTAGCATATGAGCCCAAAAATACGCGGACGAAAGGCGAAGTAGCAGTCGTAGCGTTGAAACCTACTTATGGCCCACCATAATGGTTAAATGCCAACCAACCTGTTCACAGCTATCAGCTTTATCCAAAACCAGTGAAGCTACCGACAAGTTTTTAACAATTGGAGTTCAATCCTCACTGTACATGTAGTCCACTTGAGCCTTGGATCTGCTGCACAGGGGGCTTATACACTAAATGGCAAATCTAATTAAAAGCGTGGATAAAATCCATATATTTATGTGTCCCCTCAGAGCCCCTGCTTTGTTCATGCTATTGCGTTAGTTTTAGGTCTGTCGGTGGGCCGCGCTTGGTGTAATTCTCGGCCCGGGATTTTGAACTGTTTCGGGCCGGGTTGTCAGGGCCGGGCCTATCCAAAATTCTGATTTAAGCTCAAGTACAACCCATTAACTGATTAACACCCCTAATTATTTCAGTGCTCGTAAGGAAGAAAGAAAATAAAAGTCATGCCCCAATTGATACAAACCGGGAGCGGATCCTGTGATCTGTGTGGGGGCATAGAGATGTCTGTGACAAATCCACCATGTCCATCGGCTTGAAAGGGCACAATTGGACATGATTCTAAAAATCAGGTAGATCCAAAACTCATGTGTGCCACATCATACGCAACAGTGGGGATTGAATGCCCGGCAGTGAAAAAAGTTTTGTATCAGGATAATATTTTTTCCTACAGTTTATCGGAGTGGTAATAATTCTATGAACGGTTTGGATGACATATAAACATCATGATCAACTCAAGGAAGGTTTCAATGGTGGACGTTGCATTTCCTACCTTTTTGTTGGTGTGGCCCACCTGAGTTTTGGATCTACTTGATTTTTTTACTCCTGTCATATTGTGATCTTTCGAAACAGATGGACAGAGTGAATTTTTCACCGACATCTCTGTGGACCCCACACAGCCCCGGGCACAGAGGGCCAATCCTGTCATATTTTGATAGAGCAGTCCTTGCGCCAGGGCCTGACCAATTCATAATCCATGCTGAAGATGGCCCTAGGCCCGGACCTCGGCCGCCTTCAGTGGGTTCCATGGTTTCTAACCCGTCACTGCTTGCAATTTGAAAAGTACAGGCAGGGAATCATTAATGAGTGTGAGGCTCTGATGGCATCCAGGTCAAAACTCATCTTTCATTTGTGGGAGTAGATTAAATGAGACCCAACCCTGATGCGGTGAGATATGATTGAGCCATGTGGTATTATCAAAGATTATGTCATCCACAGCATATTTGAAAGTAGATCAGTTTACTTTTCCGCCAAGGTGTTCAAACAAATATCACCGCATCACGGGTCTCATCTTGCAGGTTTATAATTATCAAAATGCATCCCCATATATTTGTAATATATCGAGACTTTCCAACGATCCAAACCACTTATAAAATTATAGGCCTCATTTTGTGTAGGGTGTTGTTAATTAGATATGTTAAATTTGAAAATCTTCAACTAGTTGTGAGAAAGTTCGGCTTGAAGTTCAGTAACAATGTATTCAGAATTTTCAAGATCTTCGATCAGTCAAATAGTCCCTCAATTAGTCGAAGATTTGGCTCGATCAGTTGAGGGTTACGCAGATTATGTGTGGATTGTGTAAATTTGAGGCGGTTTTCATGTAGGTGCAAAAGTTGGAATTCCTCACCTATACATAGGAATCCTTATGGCCTTTTTAAAACAATCAAAAGGCTTTCCAAAGTATTTTAAAGAGTTTCTAAAAAGAATTCTAGGATTTCAAAGGATGTAATAAGGGTAAGATTCGAGATTGTTCGAATCGGATAAGTTATTTCTCTTTGTAATTTCTACTTTCATAATAAATTTTTGTCGCTTTGTGCCCTTATTTTTTTCGAAAGAATTTTTCATATTAAATCTTTGTACTCTCTTGTGTTTATGTGGTGCTCTTTAATTACTATCTTAGATCTTGTATGATTCTGAAGCCCAATCCCCAACATACAGGGGATACCCAAGAAAGTCTAGGATGGAAATATATATCGAGTGTATGACTATGTAAAGAATAAAAAGAGTCAAATGATCTAAGGGTTGAAACGTTGTAATCTAAGAGTTTTTATTTTTCATACATCCCCATCCAAGGTGTAGCTTATCATATACATGGTTTAGATCACTAAAAGATGACACTATCCTATGGCCACACATGAAGATGTATTTCAGTAAACCTCTATTTTGTTTGTGCAACAAAACAAGCACTGCATTTGCATGCATTGAGAAACACATCCTAATTTCTTACTATTGCCAGTTTAAATATGTATGATTTTCGGTATACCTCTTTAACTGTAAAGTGCACGAATCATCTGTAGTTTGATGCAAATTAGAGAAATGCTGAGTAGGAAGTAGGGCAAACAATTTTTATTAGGAATAGGGGCTTCCCACACGCATGTACACGGCAATCCATCCGCACGTACAGCATGTATGATGTGGCAGACATGCGCTATATCCACACCATCCCATGTAAATGCCCTGGCCCATAAATCAGGCATCTGCAACTACATCTTACGAAACAAATAGAGTATGAAAAAGGCTCACTTTCTCTAAGTCGTCCTTTCGTTTCTAACAATATGATCATCTAGATGAGTAGACCATCCTGATTTTTGGCCCACAAAATCTCGACTGGGGGACCCATTTGACAGATGATTCAGATCACCCATGTGTCATGTTGGCACGTGTAGCGGCATGGAGATGGATTTCCTTCTACACACGCGCACCGTGTGCAAGGATTATCTAATCCCTTGGGTTTGGTTTAGTCATCACCAGCGCATCAAGTACTATCATATGGGCAAGTAAGATCTGAGGCATTACATAAAATCTGGTACTAATTATATATATTTGCAAGTTATCATAACATATAGTTTCGTTGACTATGGATGGAGTATGCTGCTTGATCTGCAATATTTTTACCTAGCTAGCAATTGGAGTTAGATTGCGTGTTTGTAAAATCTTCTCCATTTCAATTTTTGCAAGTTATCATAACATATAGTTTCGTTGACTATGGATGGAGTATGCTGCTTGATCTGCAATATTTTTACCTAGCTAGCAATTGGAGTTAGATTGCGTGTTTGTAAAATCTTGTCCATTTCAATTTTGTTATACTCTTGCGAGATCACCATAATTCTTTATCATATTTGCTTGTATTTTTTTTTTTGTTTGTATTTTTATCATCTTTGTACAATTTTATTGATTATAAACTAATGGAATAAGAGAGAGAAAATCATCTCAAATTTTATGAAATATTCAGAGTTGTCTGATCTAGGTCATTAGATCTGACATCTGCCATTGATTCTAGCTGGCGGCAGACTAGATGTGCTCTAGTCCATAGCAGAGACATAGACCGCAAAAAGGTTGATTGGACCTTCCTCTAAAGGATTCTGGTTAGATTGAGCAGCTGGATAGACATGGAGGAGAAATGATGGTCCAGTTCTAGGTTCTCCGTCCTGATTAATGGCAAGGCTTGTGGTTTCTTCAAATTATCTAGATGGCTGCGTCAGAGTGACCCAATCTCTTCCGCGCTCTTCATTCTTGGCGGCTTAAGTTCTTAGCAGGGGCTTCAAGAACTTAATAGAGAAAGGATTCTACCAACCTTTCTTGACGTGTAGAACATGCCCGGTGGTCTCTCACCTCCTCTTCGCAGATGACACAATTTTTTTTTTGCTAATGGCAGCTTTGCATCGCAGAAGAAGGTCAAAAAACTCCTCAAAGGTTACGAGAGAATATCATGCTAGAGATCAACTTCCACAAAAGCTTCTTTATTCTCCCGGCTCATCACTCTGAAACGCATGTTAGATCGACTGAAAGGATCCTAGGCTTTGGTAGAGGCACTTATCCTTTCACCTATCTTGGGATTCCCATCTTCTAGGGAAGATCGAGGAAAGCGTATTTTCAAAACCTTCTAGATAAAATTTACACGAGAATCAGCGACTGAAATAGCAGAATTCTAATGCAAGCAAATAGACAGATCTTGATCAAGCACGTCCTGGCCAGCGTCCCGGTCCACACACTTGCGGCCACGGAAGTTCCTGCTAGAATTTTGGACGATCTTAAAGTGCAGCTTTTGCAGATTTCTTCTGGGGATGGGAGGGCAATAGTAAACGCTATCATTAGCTCAGCTGGAAGAAGATTTTTCTTCCAAAAACTGAGGGTGGGTAGGGGTTGAGAAGCCTCAAGCTGGTCATGAGGGCCTTTCGCATGAAGATGGCATGGATCGTCACTTTAGGGGAGATTTTAGCTGTTGGAGCAAGTTTATGAGAGCGAAATACGCCCATGATTTTCAATCTTTTTGAGGTGCCAGTCTGTCCTCGTCTGCCTCACCAATCTAGAAGAACATCTGTAAATTGAGCATGATTGCGGCTGCTCATCGGCAGAGGGGATTGCGCTTTCTGGACTGATGACTGGTCCGGTCTGGGCCCCCTTATCGATTGGAAACTGCCCCCATTGTTGCGCAGTACCCCATTGTTGCGCAGCACGCCAACAACGCAGTGAGCCGAGATCTAATATCAGGCCTCACCCACAACGATAAACATGAAGAAATATAAATTAGAAACAGATCAAAGAAATCCAAACAAACCACAAGACAAGATATACGTGAAAAAACTCCAAACTAAGGTAAAAAATCACGGATGCAAACTTTCACTATGAAGAAAAATAAAGATTACAAAGAAAAATACTAACCCCTCCCTTGGAAGAATATAGAAAATCCTTAGCCCACACCTTAGAAATATTTTTCAATATTCCTTATCCCCTAGAAAAGCCTTAAGAACCCCTATTTATAGTTTAGGTAACTTCCCTTCCGCACCCTTGCGAAAGACGACACCAAAATTCGCAGTCCGCATCAGGTTCGGAAACGAATTTGCGTAACCTTCGACTGATCGAAGGGAGCTACGACCTGTCGAACAATTCCTTCGACTGGTTGAAGGACCAAAAACATGAAAAAACAGGACTCGCTGGACTTTGAGTCGACGATCCATGACCGGTCGAACAGGCCCCTATGACCGGTCGAACAGCTCCTACGACCGGTCGAAGGTGGCCCAGATGTGGCTCCATTTTTCAACAATCTTCCACTTGGAGACACATCGCCATAAATCTCCGTCTTCTTCATTCGGAGTGCACCACCTCCCCGTCTTCAAGCCTGAAGACCAATCAAAGCTGAACAACGCTTCAGCTTCTCCCGTGTGACCGTCTTGGTCAGCATATCTGCAAGATTCTCACTTGTATGAATTTTCTCCAGAGCAATCAATCCATCTTCCCGTAACAAACGTATGAAGTGATATCTGATGACAATATGTTTGGTCCTTAAATGAAAGGCTAAATTTTTAGCCAAGTGTATTGCACTCTTACTGTCATTGTACAGCTTGCAATCTACTTGCTTCTTACCCAACTCTTCCATAAAATCTTGCATCCACACCATCTCCTTACATGCTTCTGTAGCCGCAACATATTCTGCTTCTGTCGTACTGATAGATACTATCTTCTATAACTGAGAGACCCAACTGACTACAACACTACCAAGAGTAAACATATAACCTATAGTACTTCTTTTGCTGTCGATATCTCCTGTCAAATCTGAATCCACGTAACCTTACAGCTTGATTTTCGATCCACCATAACACAGCCCTAAACCCTTAGTACCCACCAGGTATCTGAGGATCCACTTCACAGCTTCTCAATGTTCCTTCCGGGATTGTTCATGAACCTGCTAACTACTCCCACTGCTTGAGCAATGTCTGGCCTCGTGCTCACCATAGCATACATGAGACTCCCAATAGTTGACGCGTATGGGACTTTAGCCATGTAGTCCCGTTCCTCCTGCCTCTTTGCACCTTGCTACTTAGATAGCTTGAAGTGGTTGGCTAATGGAGTGCTAACCGGCTTAGCACCTCCCATATTGAATCGATCAGGTACCTTGGCTATGTACTCTACCTGTAACAAAATCAGTTTTTTGTTTTCCCTGTCACGCTTTATCCTCATGCTTAGGATTTATTTTACAACTCCTAAATCCTTCATGACAAATTCTCTAGATAATTGTCTTTTGAGATCTGAGATGTCCTTCATGCTTGAACCGACAACAAGCATTTCATCAACATACAGTAGAAGGATGATGTACGACGTATCAAACTTCTTCAAGTAACAACAGTGGTCTGCATGACATCTCTTAAAACCGTTTCTCGACATGAAACTATCGAACTTCTTGTACCACTGTCTCGGGGCCTACTTCAGGCCATATAGACTCTTCTTCAGTCTGCACACCTTGTTCTCATTACCTGGTGCCACATATCCTGTCGGCTGATGCATATATATTTCTTCTTCAAGGTCCCCATGAAAAAAGGTTATTTTAACATCTAGCTGCTTTAGATGTAAGTTCTCTGTACCCACTATACTCAAGACCATGCGAATCGTAGACATTTTCACTACCGGTGAAAATATTTCAGTGAAATCGATACCTGCCTTTTGTTGAAACCCTTTCACAACCAATCTAGCCTTATACCATTTCAAACCATCGTGATCCTCCTTCAGTCTGTAAACCCACTTGTTATGAAGAGCTTTCTTACCCTTGGGTAGAGTGACTAGTTCCCATGTACGATTAGACTCAAGAGAATCCATCTCCTCATCCATGGCCTGCTCTCACTTAACCCGTGTATTTGACTGTAATGCCTCTTCAAAATATTCTGACTCACCATTATCTGTCAGCAGTAGATAATGTAAGCCTCTCCTGAGTAGACCTCCTCACAACCGGTGTTTGCGGCTCTGCCTCATGATGCTCCTGTGCATGATCATCCTGTGGCGTTGTAAAACCCATGTCCAGTAACTCTTCCAACTCTACAAATTCCTTTTTCTCGGCCTTATTTTCTTGCACACTGTCCTTATGCATCACTTTTTCATTGAAGATTACGTCCTTGCTTCTGATGATTTTCCTATTTTCTGCATCCCAAAACCTGTAACCAAAATCATGCTTCCCGTAGCCTATAAACGTGCCCTCCTGGACTTCGCATCTAGCTTGTTTCTGTGCTCTGCATCAATGTGAACATATGAAGTGCAACCGAACACTCTAATATGTGTAAGGTTCACTTCTTTTTCAGTTCACGTTTCTTCTGGTAGCCCACCATCGAATGGTGCTGAGGGACTTCTATTGATAAGATATACGGCAGTATTTACAGCATCTGCCCAAAAGGTCTTGGGTAACCCTACATGTAACCTCATGCTCCTGGCGCACTCAAGGATGGTCCTGTTAATGCGCTCAACCACACTATTCTGCTGCGGTGTCCCTGAAATTATTTTCTGATGTTTAATTCCACTTGCTGCACAATACTCCTCAAATTTCTTGTCACAATACTCTCCCCCATTATCAGATCTGAGACACTTTACTGTTTTATCTGTCTCGTTTTCTACCATAACTTTTCACTTCTTAAACACATCAAATACATTAGATTTATGCTTTAAGAAATAAACCCACAGTTTTCTACTAGCATCATCAATAAAGGAAACAAAATAACATGAGCCATCAAGAGATGATACCTGTGTCGGTCCCCACACGTCAGTGTATACAAGCTCCAATAGATGCGTCTTTAGAGCACGTTTTGTCTTCTTGAAGCTTACCCTCTTCTGCTTGCCATATACGCAGTCCTCGCAGAATTCTAAGTCAAGAGACTTCAGCCTTAGTAGCTTCCCTTTTGACAACAACAGTTTCATCCTTTTCTCACTTATGTCCCAACCTCTGATACCATGACTGCCCATTCACTTCAGTTAATGCGACTGCGAGTGAACTATACGACTCTGAAGTCACGTACAAGGTACCTTCCTTTTTGCCTCGAGATATCACCAAGGCACCTTTTGTGATCTTCCAGGAATCACTGGTGAATGTCGTCACATAACCGGTATCAGCCAACTGCCCCACTGAGATCAGATTCATTCTCAAACTTGGTACATGTCTGACATCATTTAGTTTCAAAACCGTTCCGTCTTTCTGATTGACCTGAACGTCTCCCTTTTCAATAATGTTGCATTGCTCATCATCACCCAGGCAGACTCTCCCAAAGTCACCTAACACATAATTACACAGAACTTCCTTACATGAAATGGCATGAAATGAAGCACCCGAGTCTATAATCCAAAACTCATTCCTCGCATCAAGAGACAAGATCAACGCCTCTGTGTCGCTCTCCTCAGACAGATTCATTGAATCCTTCCCGCCTTAAGAGCTTCCATTTTATTTCTTAAGCGCCCTGCAATCACGTTTCATGTGCCCCTTCTTACCACAATGCTAACACCCGTCTTTGTCTTTCGGTCACATGGACTTCTTCCTCGACTTAGAACGTCCGTGTTTATTGCATCCTTTGTTCAGCGATCTTCCTCTTCCTTTAACGTTTAAAGCATTTCCTGAATCTCCTGAAACTCCCGATGCCTTCCTTATAGATTCTTCACTGAGAATTAGACCGGCCACATCATCAAATTTCAGCTTTGTCGACCCTGAAGAATTGCTCACAGCAATCACCAAACCATCCCAACTGTCTGGCAGACTGGATAAGATCAATAGTGCCCTGACCTCATCGTAAAAAACGATGCCAACGGATTTCAACTGGCTCGTGACTGTATTGAACTCGTTTAGATGTTCAGCCACGCTCCCACCATCTGACATCTTCATGTTGAATAGTTATTTCATAAGATGAACCTTGTTGGATGCTAAGGGTTTTTCAAATATGGTGGCTAGGGCTTCCATCAATTCTTTTATCGTTTTCATCTTGAATATATTAAAGGCGACACTCTTTGACAAAGAGAGTCGGATCGTTCCTAAAGCCTTCCTATCCAATAAAAATCATTTATCATCTGTCATCTTTTCTGATTTCTTCTCTTTTCCTTCTAAAGGAATGTAGAGGTCCTTCTGATACAGATAATCCTCTATCTGCATCTTCCAGAAGGTAAAATTTGAACCATTAAACTTCTCAATTCTAATTTTTTCATCTTTCGCCATCGCTCCCAATAGAACTAAACCAATAGCTCTGATACCAGTTGTTACGCAGCACGCTAACAACATAGTGAGCTGAGATCCAATATCAGGCCTCACCCACAAACGATAAACAAGAAGAAATATAAACTAGAAACAGATCAAAGCAATCCAAACAAACCACAAGACAAGATATATGTGGAAAAACTCCAAACTATGATAAAAAACCACGGATGCAAACTTCCACTATGAAGAAAAATAAAGATTACAAGGTAATATACTAACTTCTCCCTTGGAAGAATATAGAAAATCCTTAGCTCACACCTTAGAAATATTTTTCAATATTCTTAATCTCCTAGAAAAGTCCTAGGAACCCCTATTTATAGTTTAGGTAACTTCTCTTCCGCATTCTTGCGAAAGGCGACACCAAAATCCACAATCCGCATCAGATTCAGAAAAGAATCTGCGTAACCTTCGACTGGTCGAAGGGTGCTACGACCGGTCGAACAATTCCTTCGACTGGTCGAAGGACCCAAAACATGAAAAAACATGACTCGCTAGACTTTGAGTCGACGGTCCACGACCGGTCGAACAGGCCCTTACGACCAGTTAAACAGCTCTTACGACCGATCGAAGGCAGCCCAGATGTGGCTCCACTTCTTAACACCCATCATCCTCCATCCACCATCCTATTAAGGTCAGCGGCGTGATTGGACCATCGGGATGGTCCAATCAGTCCCAACTTAGCCACCTACTCCCACAGTCCGTCCTCGACCGTATCTCAAAAGAGGGAATATGTACCTCTGCCTCAACTGATAAATGCATCTGGTTGGGGTCCATGTCGGGCGAGCCTACTGCAGGCCTTGCTTAGAATAACATCCGTCCTCGTGGCATTTTGCAATCTTAGTTGAAATGGGTGTGGCACCCCAAGCTCCCTCTCAAACTCTCGCTTCTTACATGGAAAATAATCCACAAGGCTATCCCGGTGGATGACATAATTCAGAGGAAAAGGGCTAGCATCATCTTGATGTGTTGGATGGCCTAAAGGAGTGTGTAAGGCGGGGATTCCCTAAGGTAGAGGTGGCAAGCGACTCGAAAGCTATGGTCACTGCCATCCTAAACCCTGCCTTGTTTTCATGGCCCATATGGTACTGGAAGGTGAGGATACGTGCTATCATGAGAAATATGGATGTTCGAATCACGCACACTCATAGGGAGGCCAACTCAGTTGCAGATGCCCTAGCTCGTTTAGGGAGTGATGGTCATGAACTAGATAGGCGCTTCCGGTCTTAGAGAGATCTCCCCACTCACATCCGTGGTCTGATGTTCCTAGATAGAGTGGGCCAAGGCAACCTAAGGGTAGCCTAATTACAACACTCTTTTTAGTTATTTTCATCTTATGATGGGCGTGGCCAAAAAATCTTTTGATGTAAAGTGTTCAATTTCCTTTTAATAAAATTTACATGGTTAAAAGAATTATATATATATATATATATATATATATATATATATATATATATATATATATATATATATAAAGCTGGCGACAAACTAAGCTTCACCACGCACCAGATCTAAACACCATCCCCAATCTTCTTCTTGATGCCTTATTACGGATCTGATGTGTTGATTATCCCGCTTATTACTGCTGATCAACAAAGATCTCTGACATGTGGCCCACAGAAGATGTTGTTATTACATCTATTGTGACGCACCATTTGCCATTTGTTGATTGTGTACTTCTTAATATGGCCCATTCATCTGGGACCACATTTTTTTGGGCCACTTGTTACTATTTGGGCCTGATTCTAGGACAATCAAGCCATTTTTTATTTGGACCAATTGTGATACTTCCTTGACATCAAGATTGCCCAATCTACTCGTGACATCTTCATATAGCAAAGAAAGTATACTTTAAATCTCCTTGATAACACAAGCATACTAGCATGCCGGCCTTCAGAGACACCCATCGAAGCAAATCATTGGATATTTGTTATTCAATCCTCCCTTCTCAATGATTCTGAGCATTATCGTCAACTTGTTGGAAAACTTATATACCTACTGATCACTCATATGGATATCGCTTATGCCGTGAGTGTTGTCAGTCAATTCATCCAACAACCATACTCACACCATCTTAAAGTAATCCACTGTATTCTTTGTTATCTTAAGAAAGCTCCCAAATAGGGCATTCTATATTTTGATCATGGTCATCTTGACATTTGTGCTTATTGTAATGTTAATTGGGTGGGCAAGTTGTGTGAGTGATCATTGATCTGTATTTAACTTTTGTATATATGTTGGTCTAAGGTAATTAATTTAGTAATATAGAAGAGTAAGAAACAATCTGTTGTTGCTCGTTCATTTATTGAAGTAAAATATCACTCCATGAGACATGGTATCAGTGAGATTCTCTAGCTTTGTTGTTTTTCAATGAATTGGGCATTTACATATAATCTCATATACCCCTATTATGCGATAATTAAGTGGTCACTCATATCACCTCCAATAACGTGTTTCATGAACGTGCTAAGCATATTGAAGCAGACTGGCACTTCGTGCGGGAAAAGTTATCTAATGATAATTTGCACTCCTTATTAGTCTTTAAAGAACCAACTTGTGGACATTTTTACCTAGGTGTTATCCGGCCACGTCTATTTGACATTGTCTTCAAGTTGGGCATGTCTGACATTTATGATCCAACTTGATGGAAAATATTAGTGCATATACTCATGTGCTCTTGCAGAACTACCATATTTCGTTACCATGTTTGCACTTATTCTACTTGTTCTCTAACCATCTTTGTATAATTTTTATGATTATAAATTAATGGAATGGAAGAGAAATCATTCTAAATTTTTAGAAATTTCAAATTTCAAAGTTTGTGTTGAATCTTAATGCATTAGAACCTTTGAGAAAAATTTACATGCACAAAATCTCAACTTACCGGAGGTGTACACCAATCTCCACCGTGTACGAAGTAGAGTTGTGAATACCAACACATGTTAAAAATGGATTTTCTGGAATCCATTTTTCCTAAATATTTGTTGGGATTTCCACCTCATTATTGAAAGGCCACCGTCTTCAAAGTAGGTTAGTTTTGACCTTTTACACAAACATTAATTAGAGTGTATGACGTTCACAACGCGTGGAGAGAGGAAGAGAGGTTGGTAGAGTAGTGAAGGATGGATAACTCGCAGGGGTTCCCACTAGGGTTTTTTTTTATTATTTTTTTAAGCTATTTCATATATAGGGGGAAAAAATGTACAAGGCGGATTTTGGGCAGTCCCATAAACAAAAAGGGAAACAGGTCCGCCTATCATGGAAAATATGCAACAAAAGAATTTAGCCCTCCCTCAAATTACTCAGAAAAAGGAGACCTCTAATGGGAGAGGGGAGCTAGCTCCGCTGGATATGGGAAGAAACTGTGCAACTGGCCACCACTACCCCTGCGAGCTAACGCGTCTGCTCTGATGTTTGCCTCCCTTTTGAGTTTCTTTCATCAACGTGGGTTAAATGATTTAACATGCATGAAATTTACGTCATCTATTAGACAAAGCATACCTTGTTCTATACCTTGTTCTGCCTTGATGGGGTTTCTTTCATTGAGGTGAGTCAAATGACTTAACATACACAAAACTTATATCATCCATCAGACAGCGTACCTTGTTTAGCCTTAATTTGTTTTTGTTTTTTTTAAAAAATAAATGCTAATTCAACTCTCAGGTAGGTTGTACCGTTAAATTATACCTAAAACTTCAAATTTTTATGTGGCATAACCAACCTAAGTCTTGAAATATTTTGATCTTGGGTATTTCTTTCATCGCAGTGAGGCAGATTAGAAGAATGGATTGGAAGGCATGTAAATACTATGATAGGCCCTACACAAAACTAATGATGGGCATTCTTTCCCAACTATTTCGCATGATTTGGCCTACTTAAGTTTTGGATGATTATGATTTTTAGTTTCAATGGCTAGAAAACATACCGGGTAGACAAGATGGATCTCATGAAAGTTCCACCCTAGTGGCTTTTTCTTTGCCAAAGTTACCCCATTGCTACCTAGCTGTGCCATTGGAGAAGTGAGAGTGACATTAATTTCCTCGTGTAATCTTAACCTCAAGTTGTTAAACGTATATTTTCAAATGCCTAAAATATTTAAACTTTATTTAAAAGGTCTTTTCATTTCTGTTAAATATACAAATTATTTATTTTTTTCATTTCTGTTAAATATACAAATTATTTATTTATCTGCCGTTTGGGGGCAAAAGTCTCCCCCACCATTCACTTTCATGCAACCTGTGTAGGTTTTGGAAAATAAGTTTCGAGAACTGATATATTATCAAAGAAAGGGGCAAATATCATAAGGTTAGGATCTTCCTTTCTGTACAACCATTTGTTAGTGGGCCATGCACTTTCAACAGTTTGGCAAGTAAACCTGGGCCACACGCATAGGAACTGAAAACTCAACGGTGCTCCGTGTAATTCCACCTTTCCAGGTGATCTCTTGCTACACGGATAACGTGCTTACGCTAGAAAGCCTGCTGACGTTTTCTCAGAGGCATACCAAAATGGGTTTCTTATAAACCTGGTTTCGTGATCCAAACAAGCCCAAATTATTTGTTTGGTGAAAATGTCGTCACTTATGAATGGCAAGGCTCTGCTAACCCCCACGCGCGCATAAGGCTTCTCTTCTACACATTGCGCTAGCAAGGCACACGAGCATGAGATCCAAGCTCTTTATCAGGTGGGTCAAATTGCATGATCTAGGTAAACAGGTGGCGCCGCAATTTACAAAAGAATTAGACGAATGAAAATGATTTTGGTAATTTTTATTTTAATACCATCCGTCCATTATTGTGGAGCACCTGACTGGAGGACTGTCTGATTTCCAGAATGGGAGATATAAATGGTGGGCCCGACGTGCTAGAAGGATTCGATCTCATCCAAATATCACGATGGTACCTTTGATGTCGTGTACATATACTGCCTAGCATGGCCTTGTCTAAAACAGGTTATAAGAGGTATTTAAACGGTCAACGGGTAGGATGTTTAGTTATTGTAACGTGGCAAATAAAAGTTCCGTCTTGACTAAATATTGTATATATTAACTGAAGTTGAAATCCTACCTTCCCTGGCAGATAGAGCTGTGGCACGTGTGACCAGGTGACCAGATCCAGGATTATCATCAGGCCGGCCCAACCGTGTTTATGGACTGTCCAAAAATAGGGATGGGACCCACAAGGACGGAAAAAATGAACGGTAAAAAGAATTTACACAAGGTTCACATTTGATGGACGCGAATTGGAGGGTGACCCAATGGAAGCGGATTGCGTCGTATCCCCGCGGAACGGTAATCCGTCGGGCAGAGCTCTTTGGGAACCACCGTGATGTGAACTAAGGATTAATTCGGCCACAAAGTGGGTATTGAAGGACAACCATTAAAAACTTATTGAGAGCTACAAAGTTTCGGATCAAGCTGATATTTGTGTTTTCACTTCATCCAGATCTACATGACCTTATGAATAGGTTGGAGGGTAAAAAAAAAAAACATCACAGTGGCCCTTAAACAGGTTTCAACGGTGGGTGTCATTATCACCACTTCTTCCTTTGGTGTGGTCCAACGGAGATCTGGATCTTCTTCATTTTTTAACATGATACCTTAAAATGATCTGTTAATAGGTATGAACGGAGTGGATGAGACGTTCACATCACGGTGGCCCCCACAGAGCTTTGCCCGGACGGATTACTGTCCGGGCGGGGGTAGGACGCAATCGGCTTCCGACACCAACACTACGTAGCTACGTGGTGTCCAGACTCCGTGGGCCCCACCGTGATGTAGGTTTTTAATACACGCCGCCCATCTTTTTGACAGGTCACATTAGGGCATATGCCCAAAATTGAAGAATATCTAAAGCGACTATGGTATATAGGAAACAGTGGGGATTGAACTCCCAACGTAGAAAGCTTCTATTTTGGACACAGAAGTTTTGGATCAGGCTGATATTTTTATTTCCCTTCATTCAGGTTTGTTGGAATTCATGAACAAGTTGGATGACAAATAAACATCATGTGGTCCATAGGAAGGTTTCAACGGTGGACATCATTGTCCCCATTGCTTCAAATTTGGGCTCGTGCCCTAAAATGAGATGGAAAAATGGGTGAATGGCGTGGATAAAACACATACATCACGGGTACATCATGGTGGGCCTCACAGATCCTGACACCACGTAGCTACGTGTTGTTGGAGTCACCACGCAATCCGTGTCCATAGTTGATGTACATGTGTCATGATCGAACTGGACTGATCTTTCCTTCATGGCCTGAGAAACGGCCTGGATCTCACATACACGGACACGTATAGCCACGTCTTGGTCTCGCAAGACGCCATAGCTATGCTCAGAGGCTTGCTGGAATACAAAATGTGACGTGTTGCAATAGATACCTGTGGACCTTAGCGACACCTTCAATGATCCAAATCATTAATCTGATGGTTCTCATGTTGAATGGAGAATATCCGAAAATGGAACTCTTAGATCGGAAAGTTTTAACCCCTTGACCATTTAACTCTTTTTTCTTTAACTATAAACGGTTTCCGAAACCTTCGAATAATCAATCCTTGATATATATATATATATATATATATATATATATATATATATATATATATATATATATATATATATATATATATATATATATAGAGAGAGAGAGAGAGAGAGAGAGAGAGCCATGCTCCCTGCGGACCTATGCACGTGCGCACGTTTGCACACGTGCCATGGGTGTCTAATCTGAACGGTTCATGTGATGCGGAATTCTATGAAACCTCATGTGACAAATTTTCACCCCAATCTAAAATTCTGGTGGGCCATAGCAAAGAGAAATGCAAATCAAGGGAGGAAACTGTTTTCACTTTTCATGGCCCATCAAGTTTTAGATCAAAGTAAAACTTTGGCGTGGGAGGTTTCACGAGGTGCTGCTTCACATGTACGGTTCAGATTTTGAATCCACATCACGTGTGATAGGTTTTCAAAAAAGTTCGTACATAGTACGTACGAACCGGTTCACAGGTGAGCGTTCCGCTATATGAGTCATGCTCCCCTGTGCACCTAGGCACGTGCGCACCTTTGCTCACATGCCATGGGTGTCTAATCTGAACGGTTCATGTGATGCGGAATTCCATGAAACCTCATGTGATAAATTTTCACCCCAATTTAAAATTCTGGTGGGCCATAGCAAAGAGAAATGCAAATCAAGGGAGGAAACGGTTTTCACTTTTCATGGCCCATCAAGTTTTAGATCAAAGTAAAACTTTGGCCTGGGAGGTTTCACGAGGTGCTGCTTCACATGTACGGTTCAGATTTTGAATCCACATCACGTATGATAGGTTTTCAAAAAAGTTCGTACGTAATACGTACGAACCGGTTCGCAGGTAAGCGTTCCGCTATATGAGTCATGCTCCCCTGCGCACCTACGCACGTGCGCACCTTTGCACACGTGCCATGGGTGTCTAATTTGAACGGTTCATGTGATGCGAAATTTCATGAAACCTCATGTGATAAATTTTCACCCCAATCTAAAATTCTGGTGGGCCATATCAAAGAGAAATGCAAATCAAGGGAGGAAACTATTTTCACTTTTCATGGCCCATCAAGTTTTAGATCAAAGTCAAACTTTGGCCTGGGAGGTTTCACGAGGTGCTGCTTCACATGTACGGTTCAGATTTTGAATCCACATCGCGTATGATAGGTTTTCAAAAAAGTTCGTACGTAGTACTACGTACGAACCGGTTCGCAGGTGAGCGTTCCGCTATGTGAGTCATGCTCCCCTGTGCACCTATGCACGTGAGCACCTTTACACATGTGCCATGGGTGTTTAATCTGAACGGTTCATGTGATGTGGAATTCCATGAAACCTCATGTGACAAATTTTCACCCCAATCTAAAATTCTGGTGGGCCATAGAAAAGAGAAATGCAAATCAAGGGAGGAAACTGTTTTCACTCTTCATGGCCCATCAAGTTTTAGATCAAAGTAAAACTTTGGCCTGGGAAGTTTCACGAGGTGTTGTTTCACATGTACGGTTCAGATTTTGAATCCACATCACGTATGATAGGTTTTCAAAAAAGTTCATACATAGTACGTACGAACCGGTTCGCAGGTGAGCGATCCGATATATATATATATATATATATATATATATATATATATATATATATATATATTCTTTTGTTTATCATCCATTCACCATGAGGCCCATCATATAAACGGTCTAGATTGTTGAAAAGGACCTTGCCCTATAGTCTAAAATGCCGACGTATCCTATTGCAATACGTCGGGATGCATGCTAGCAAACGTTTCTTACATGAGGTCCTTCATGCACGTAAGCTTCTCTATATAAGCAATGTCCATGTTTCATCCATGAAATCCACTTCCACTTCTCATCCTTCCAACATGGAAATCTACAGAAACTTCAAACTCTTTCTACTCCTCTCCTTCCTAAAGTTCGGTTGTAGCCAAGATCTCCTTTCTTGTCTATCCTCTGGAGGAGTAGCAAACGTTACCACTTACTGCAGCCCTAGTTATCCTCAGCTCCTCAATACATCCACCAAGAACCTAAGATTCACCAGGTCCAATGTTTCTAAGCCATTTACTATCATTTTCCCAACCAATCAAAGCCAAGTATCAACAGCGATCCGTTGTGCACGAGAGGGGTCTTGGACAATCAGGGTCCGATGTGGGGGCCACAGTTACGAGGGCTTATCATCCACTGCAAACACCCCCTTTGTGATCATAGACATGACGAACCTCAACCGGATCACCGTCAACTTGACGAGTGAGACTGCTTGGGTTGAAGGTGGTGCGACAGTAGGCCAGATTTACTATGCAATCGGCAAATCAAGTAAGAAGTATGGATTCTCAGCCGGCATCTGCCCAACTGTGGGCAGTGGTGGCCACTTGAGTGGTGGTGGGTATGGCGCCCTCGTGAGGAAATACGGGCTCGGTGCAGACAACGTAGTAGACGCAATACTGATCAATGCTGCAGGCCGTATACTGGACCGTGCAGCAATGGGCGAAGAAATCTTTTGGGCGATCCGAGGCGGCGGAGGGGGTAGTTGGGGTGTAATTGCCGCTTGGAAGATCCGGTTACTCCCAGTACCCGAAACTGTCACAGCGTGCCGAGCCATGAGAGTCGGGACAGTGAGTCAAGCTGCCAATTTGTGGTACAAATGGCAGATGGTTGCACCAAAACTAGAGGATGAATTCTTCCTCAGTTTTGTAGCAGTCCCAAGAAATGACACCATTGGGATAGGGCAGACATTTTTGGGATTGTTTCTTGGGCCCAGAACAACAGCCCTCAAGAACATAGGCAAGGCCTTCCCTGAATTGAAGTTCACAACCCAAGAATGTAAAGAAATGACTTGGGTTGAATCCGTTGTCTATCTTTGGGGTGCAGCAGATGTGCCCACAGTAGAAGATTTGAAGAATAGGTCAACCTTCCCAAAAAGCTTCTCCAAGGTGAAATATGACTATGTAAAAGTCCCAATCCCATTTGATGTCATGAACAGTACTATGGACATGGTTTCAAAGCAAAATAAATCATCCATCCTATTAGATCCTTATGGTGGGGCCGTAAATAGGATTAGGAGTGATGCTATTGCTTTCCCACATAGAGGAAACCTTTATGCCATTGAGTATTTCATAGATTGGCAAGCAGTTGATGATAGGAACAATGATGAGTATCTTGAATGGATTAGAAGGCTTTATAAGTTCATGGAACCGTATGTTTCAATGGGTCCAAGGGCTGTGTATGTGAACAACTTGGATCTTGATCTTGGAGTTATAGACTGGAGGATGCCTGGCTTGAGTGGTCCTCTTGCTGTGGAGTTGGCTAGGGCTTGGGGCCACAAGTATTTTCTGGGGAACTATGAAAGGTTGGTTCGAGCCAAAACGGTGGTCGATCCTTTCAATGTGTTTCAGAACCCCCAGAGCATTCCACCTCTAACCTTAGCTGGGATTGCTGGTGTTGAAAGTGAGTTAGACGATGTTTTGTAAGTGGTTGAGAATACAAGCTCGACTTCTTCAATTCCGTGTTTTATTGCTTCGAGCTTTAATTTCCTGTTTAATAATGTTGTTTTGTTTCTACGTTTGTAGAGCGTCACCTTAAAGCCCCTCGAGGCATTGTAGTTTGTCTTTTGTAGGGTTCTTTGACCCATTTCTCGATATATGTTTCAGTGTTTTCTTGAGTTTTTTTTATTTTTTATTTTTTATTTTATGCGTACGTGTAACAAAGTACACGTGGCATGTAGATCGTCGTCGTGATTGTCCATATCATTACAGTAGATTTGTCATTGGTTTGTGAGATGTACTTTATGAATCCTGTTTCACCGACCATTTTTGTCTAAAGCTACAATCCTCGGTAACATGTGCCGGACATGTAACTCAAACGACATCTATCTCATGGATCCTCTCGTTCCAAAATCAGCTTGAAAAAACCATCCTAACTTTTGATTGATGGAGATTGTTTGAATAAAAGGGCTTCGACATGTGGTGAGTGGCTCAATGATGGATTGACAAAATCCCCATGTTACGAGAGATTTTTAAGTAGTTTAGTGGCATCAAACGTAATTCATCAATAAAACAGCACTAAGATTTAAGGAGAAAACTCCACCTTTCGTTTAAAAAATCAAAACCAACCAATTATTTCTAGATTTTTTAACATAATTACATCCGATTTCGTAAATGGAAGAAATCCTAATATAATCTTTGACCTCCATTATTTCTAATTCTAAACCATCCTTTTCATAATATATTAAAAATGAATAAAATATCCCTCAATACAATCTAAATGTTACAAGGATTTTAAAAATTCTCACTCAGTGATCTAAGGCTCATCTGAGAGCTAACTCAGTAAGCTTTTAAAGCGTACCAATTTCATGTTGTTCCTAGTCTTTCAATAACTATAATGTGTGCCTCAAGAGAAGTGATGTAAATGCCCAAGGAAAGTTATTACCTTTGCTAAACAAACTAATTAGCAGAAAATTAAAAAGGTAAACTAAACAAGGAATCTTGTTCCTTAAGAAACTTCATATAGGACCTACAAAGGTTTGACTGATTAAATGATATTACCAAGCAGTAAATCATATTTATTATTAAAATTGTGATACCAAAATCACTATAAGTCTATTCACTTTTATGAGCCCATATGACTCATGTTTCACATGCTTACAAAGGTCCAAATTGTTGGTGGACCCTTGAGGGATATTTTTGACATTTTTCTCTTGAAATGGTGGCTTTTAGGGTAAGTTATGTTATAGTTAAAAGAGAGTTACCATATTTTTTAATTGTTTTTAGGTATTTTGAGAGCTTCCCTAGAGGGGCAGAGTCAGGGTTTTTAACTGTAAAATTTTTCCATCCCTGTAATCTTTTTTATATTGATCGTCTTTTTATATATTGGTTTTTTCTACAGGAGTTTTTAACGTAAAAATTGTGTTCCTTATGTGGTTGTTTAGATTTTTTATTTTCTCTTATTTGTTTCCATCTAAATTAAGGTGTTTTCATAGAGCCAGTTCTCCAACATTAGATCTTCTAGAATCAAAGATGATGCTCTATACATGATCCATTAAAAAGCTAAGGCAATGGATACTTTGATCATAAGTCATTGTGGCATTAATTGTGTTGAAGATCTTGGCCTGGATATTGGTTGCATAAATTTTGGATGTACTATTTTCATTTTAACCATTGTTAGGACTTTGAACAATCTTAACCTTTGATTCATGGACACTTATATCAAGAAACATGAAAGTGATTGATTTTCATTTCTAACCATCCAATAAATGGCCATTATTTAAATAGCCCCGATAATAAAATAAGCGTCCCTTTTCTTTCACAATACGTCTAAATTGGCATTCATAATTTATGGCTTAATTGAATTACTTATATGCCAGAGGTAATGCATATCTACCCAAAGTATCAAGGTTTACTACTAAACTTTTTTCTTTATCTTTTTCTTTTATTATTAGTATTATTGTTATTTCTATCGAAAGGTTACTGTACACCATCTGTAATTTAGTTGATGCTAGAAAAGAACTATACAACTCCAAGGGAGGAATCATTGGGGCCATTGCAAATTCCTAAGTTGAATCCTCAATAAACTCTTCACCTCAAGCATCTATATAGTGTTCTTAGGCACCCATTGCATCATTGGGACATTTCTACGAGTACGGGGTATACGAGGCAGGTGCACTCGACCAAACTGTCCTCCAGTTTCTCCAGTAATATATTTTATTTCTTAAAAAAATAAAAATAAAAATAAAAAAGACCTATGCTAACGTACCATGCCTCACTTTAGGTCACTTATGCTGACCGATGTTAGGGGCATCGATGGGCCGGGCTCGAGCCTGTAAAATCAGGATTTTGAATAGGGACAGCCCAATGGCCTGGCCTGAAACAGTTCAAAATCTAGGCCAAGAGCAACCCCAGGCCCAGCCCGTTGACAACCCTAACCGATACCAATGCAGATGGAACTTTCAGACAAAGTGTCTGCATGGAGCTTTCAGACAAATTGTATTTGGACACTGAGATCATGGATTCAAGTGCTCATGTGGTGTTGGTGTGGGTGTGAGGGCATGTGTTAAGAAAAAACATGAAAATCCAAAATTTAGGTAGACCACCAATAGTTCTGTAAAGGAATCATTGTGGTGTTTTTATGCCATCAAATCTGGTCATCTGATGTGCGTCATCAAGATGCAATAATCGTTCCAAAACTCAGGTGGGCCATAACATCCGACTTTTAGAGGTTTTAGTTTAATTTTATACTGTTCCCAGTTGGGTGGCCCACTTGATTGTTGAATCAGCCTGATTTCTGGGATCAAGGGCAAATAATGATTGATGTACCTGATGGAAAGGGTTGATCTCATTCTGGTTTCGCTATTTCTCTGGAGGAATGCTAATTTCAATAGTTCGCATCCACGTTAGCACTGGTCACGAATGGGAGCAAGGTATACGCATGCAAGATCACACCCACTTGCCAGTGGATCCGAAAAATATAGATGCAATATTATCTAAAAATTGTACTGTATATGGTCATCAGATGGGCCAAACTATCAGAAATAAATGGGTTGGGTTTGGGTTAGAATGTGACCTAATACATGTGGCCAACCTGACAATTGCATTCACTTAATTTTAGATGTGAAATGTTCGTATGCTAGAGTGACTAGCTTTCACATGTGGCAATGGGCTTGGTTGGCCCGCTCGTTAACTGGCTCGCCACGCTGGTGATCCGGTTTGGGCCAAGCTAAACGGTGAGTGGGCTAGGCTTGTGTTAGAATGTGACCTATGTAAGTAAATGGGCTGGGCATGGATTGAACCTTACCCAACCCCACCTACCCATATAACTTATCTAGGCGCTGGACCAGCTTGCCCAACCCATCCATTTCCAAAACCCTAAACAAATTAACAGACCGTATGCATAGATACATCCACATGATGTATGTATGTTTGTAGTCTTTATCAATTGGGCTGGTCTGGCTGGGCATACCTTCAGTCCCATGCTGACTTGGGCCAGGTTGGTCGAGCCCAAATCAATTACAGTTAAATGGGTTGGGTCAGGTAGATCTTGTTCTTGATGAATTTTAAGTGGGTCAGATTTATTGATCCTGACCCAATTAAACTTAAATAGGCCAGGCTTGAGCTTGATGAATTACGAGCGGGTTGGGTCGGTTGATTATAAGTTGTGGATTGGGTTTGGGTTAAAATACTAGAGCGGTTTCATAAATTGGTTGGGCCTTGGGCTGAACCCAATCTGGTGTGAACCCAACGCATTGCCAACCATACGTTAATCCCCACCATCACCTATCTCCTACTCAGTAATGCGACGACATTAGGACACCCATCACCCTTAATATTCCTCACTGAACTGAAAAAGAAAAAAGAACTGGAATATCAGATCGTTCGGATCTTCCCGTAGGTGATGTTCTTGGGGCCAAACACCAAGTATCGGGCCCATTATCTGAACAGACTGGATAGCTGAACAACGGTACTCACTAGGGAAAACTGAAACCTGAGGATCTATTAAATATCCTAAGGTCGAGGATCATACGTTAAGTATTGCATTTCCGAAGCGCAGGCTCCTGTCTCCGGCCTGAAAGCACACGCCCCACACACGTGGAAGTTAGTCAAGAGTGCGTAATCAAATCGGTTTGCCTTGGAACTTTCGCTGTCCAGAATCTACGCATCTAGAGTTAGGCCTTGTTTGGCAGCGAGGAATCGGAGGGATTCGTTGGGATTTACTATCGGTTTTGTGGACGCGGGTTCCCTGCGAAAGCCTTTCGCAGGAAGTTCCTGCCAAGGATGCTGGGTGGGGCTCACTGACATGTTTATGAGAAATCCACCCCGTTCATCCGCTTTGAGAGCTCATTTTAATACGTGAGGACAAAAATGAGGTGGATCCAACATTTAAGTGGGTCACACAAAAGGAAAGAGTGGAGATTTAGTGTGAATCGTTGAAATATTCTTGGGGCCATAAAAATTTTGTGACAGGAATTTTTTTTTTTCTTTTTAAAGTATTTTCACTTCATTCAACGGTAGAAATTTCTTTCTCCAATTTTCCCTCTCGTGTTACACACTTGAGTTTTACATCCATCCAATTTTTGGTCACATTTCCTAAAATGAGCATATTCAAAATAGATGGACGGGTGGATTTCTCACAAACGTCTCTTTGGGCTCAACCCACCATCCTTGCGCCGGAACTTCCTGCAAAAGGTGAACTCCCACCTGCCGTATTGCTATTCGATACATCTGGACTCTGGCGTTTCTGTCTGGGATCATCTTTCAATTATTCTGGACCGTTAATAGGATAGGCCTCACCTTAGATGAGGAATACTTTGAATTACAACGGGATATTTCATCCTTAAGACTATTTTCTTTGAAATATCCACGGTCTTCTTAACATTTGAATAATCATAGAGTCAAATGGTTTCATCCGGTAGTTTTTTTTATGGCTATTCCCTAGTTCACGATGAGGTTTGTTAGTGTGTTTTTATGGGACGGCTCTCCAGGTCGGATCTTCTCCCACCTGTACAATCAACAATATAAAGGGGACCCTGGCTAGAGCCGGGGAACCTCCGATGCTTAAGTCAGTCTTCTGATCAATGACAAAGGGTTTTTTGAGTTTTGTCTTGCGTACCTTTCATTGTAAAGAAAATGGTTATTTATAAGGCCGGATGAACCTTATCATGCGAGGATTTCTCTCCTTCATATTTGGAGATTTGATCCTCTTCACTAATTGCGCCCGATCCCGAGGATCTCGTGATCGGACATCCGTATTCTTAAATTTTCGGAGCGGTATTTGCATTCACACCGCCTTCTCTTGTCTAGGCTCGGTGGTTACCGACTCTAGGAGAGTCTCGGCCGGCTCAAGAGCATAAGTTTTCTGCCTTCTCATGGACGGAATAGTCTCGGTGTTTATCCGTCATCCTTCCTTAATCCATGACCGACAGAACCAACTCATTGGGTCGGTTTTATTCTATCGGTCGGGTGGCTTATAACATGCTCGGCCTTTTGTGGGCTTACGCAGACGCAGTTAACTCTCCGACCGAGTAACTTTAGTCATCTTATGCTTATGTCTCTTGACCTTTCCATTATTCCCTCGGCTCCGACCGTTGTCTTGGACTCTTTGGGCAACGCCAGTGGAGCCGACCTACTCGAAATCCGAGTCTCCGGACTTAACATATTTTTTCCCAACAGTGAGCCCCCCTTACTCCTTGTGTCGTTCACGGCACCAAGGAGCAATGAGTTTTTTAGGTCGGTTCGTATTAGAGTCCGAGGTCATGATGAAACATTTAATGCCCTTTGCGTCGTCCCTAACGTATGACGGTGCATCTCCTGAGGTCGCACGCACGGCCAACCATCAGGTCGTTTGGTCCGCTTATGGAATTTGGACGCGTGGCAATGCTGTTACCGCTGTCAGCCGACGTACGCCACGTGTCGAGCGGGGGAGTCGAGACGAACGTCGTTTCACTTTTTCATTAAATGCCTCTGCCACATGGCATGGCTATAAGAAGGTCGGGTGGGAGGAACGTATGAATTTTATTTTCGCATTCCTTCCTCCTGCCCCTGTATCCTCTTCTGAGCTTTCCTTCCTCTTCCTCTTCCTTTCCTCCATTGTTGTTCCTTCCTCCGTCAACTCCTTTTGCATTCGCTGCTCTCTTCCCCGGTGAGTTCTTTCCTTCCACTCCTATAGACGTTAATGGCCACGCGTGGCTCCCAAAGCCCCTTGGAGGGGATGTCCGGAGATGAGGGTGTGTCCCAACATTTCTGAAATGTTGTGAAACTACCCTCTTTACTGACGGAGTTCGCTGTTAGCACAGATGCCGCATTCCAGCTTGTAAGGGGGTCCGATAACTCATTAGCTGAGCATCCCGCTCAAGCCGGTCCTTCCAGTGGCGGAGTGTCTATGGTAACCCGTCTAGGAAGACTCAATCTCGGGATGGATCAATTGGATGAAGAAGAGGGAGAAGAGAAAATAATTATAGGTGAAGGGGTCGCTGTCCCAGATCCTGAAAACTAAACTGTAGAAGCCTCTGAGCCGAAAATGATCCGAGCGGTCTCGTTACCTCGATTTTGACTGAATTCGACCTAAACTGAATCCGAGCTGGGTTCCATGTCCCAGACTCGGTCATACTTCGTCTTCCTCATCCAGAAGACTCGCCTGACCATCCCCCTGCGGGGATGGTCACGATTTTTCAGGTCACGATGCAATGTGGCTTGCGCTTGCCACTTCAACCCATTGCTCGTGATTTCTTGTCCCGCATCAAACTCGCTCCCAATCAGATTGTTCCAAACACATGGAGGAATTTATTTGGGTGCACTGTGCTATGGGCCGAGTTAGAGCAGCCCCCACTAACTGTTGACGAATTCCTCTATTTATACCATGTAAGACCAAACCCAAATTTTCCTGGCCTATACTTCCTGAGTGCATGGAGAGGCAAGGGCGGGTCTCTGATTACCGACCCACCCACTTCTAACAAATACTAGAAGGAAAGGTGATTTTGAGCTTGTAGACAATGGGAGTCGGCCGATTCATGGTCGTACGAACCTCGAATCTCTCGCTCGTTCGGGAAAGCAGGTGACTCGATGACTCGGCTTGATAACCTTTATTCTTCTTCATTGTCTTGTGTTGATCCTGACCTCATGATGCTTTGCAGATACCCTGAAGAAAAGAGGGAAGCTCGGGTCCGGTGCTCTAGCTCAGATCAGAGAACTAAAGAAGTTAAGTACAGAAGACCGATCTTGAAAACTGCTTCTACAACCTGAGCGTCTTTGTCTCGCGGGTTTAGATTCATTTGTCTCGGGTAATTCTTCCCTCTCTATTTCATTCTCTCGGTTTCCTATCTAACCCATCTTCATTCTTTTTTTCAGACCTTCCCGAGGCTCGCCCATATCTCAAGTCGGCTTCTGATAGCATGGCCGAATCTCGCCCGTCCCTGAAGCCAATCTCCAAGGTCAAAGCCCCTCCGAGGTCTGCTCTGTTGTCGGGGTCTCGGCCTTCGAAGCAATAGAAGACCGCGGCAAAGGCCAAGGAGCCAGCTGCCCCGTCTGCTCCTATCCCTGATGCCCCACAGGTATTCGTGCTTTCCGACCCTGATGAGAAGAAGCGGAGCCAAGTCATCCGGTCTCTCAGTCGGCTCCCGAGCCAGGACCCGTGGTAGAAGAGGTCTCGAGGCCCAGAGAGGTACCAAGCAGTGAGTCCTCGAGAGGGGAGATGACTTAACAAGAGTTGTCTCCCTTCTCCAAGGTCATCTCGGGGATGATCCCTTGGGCACTTGCTCACGGGAGCGAGAGAGATTTCTCCAGCTTTTATAATGCCCCGACCCTACAGACTCTCGGGCATACGGCGAGGCTACTTTTTGAGATAAAATCCTTTCTTTTCTCTTCTTTATTATTTTCGACTGAGTCCTTGCTTATAATTTACTGTCTTCCGTTCGCAGTTGGCCCCCTGCGTTGTTAAGGCCTGCTCAGAACTGTTCGCTGCTCAAAAGTTCGCGGCCGAGACAGAGACAGCGAAGAGGGTTGCGGCTGAGGCAGAGGGTCGCAGAGAGATCGCCGAGGGTCGCATCGACATTATGACTAGCGATTTGTCAATCGCCAGGAAGGGGACCGAGGATGCCAGGAAAGCAGCCGAGAATGCAAGGATGGTTCTTGAAGGAGCCAAAGCTGACAATGCTCATTTGACCTCACTCCTAAAGGAGGCTGAGGAAAAGCACCAGCATCTTCTTCAAGTTCATAGTGCTTGCGAGAGCACTCTCACCCGAGCTAGGGCCGACACTGCAGCCCTTATCCAGGAAGCTCAAGAGGAGGCCTGCTGAGCCAAGGAGGCACAGGACCAAGCCGTAGACGCCTTCCTTGAGTCCTCAGAGTTTGAAGAGAAAAAGGACCACCTTTATCAAGGTGGTTACAAGGCCTGCGTTTTGGAGATGAAGGTGGCCTTCCCTGACTTCGACCTCTCCGCTTTTGAAGCCGATAGTCCTGTAGCCGAGGCTACTGGCTTTGATGCCACCGACGGAGAAGCTCCTGTCACGGATGTTGCCGCTGACGAGGCTGGTCCTTCTGACACTTTCTAGGGGGTGGTCCCCGACTGAGAGAGGTCATTTACTCTGTCGGAAGTTGTGTCATCCCTCTTTCTTGTAGTTTTACCATTGGCTGTAATCTGACGCAAAATACTTAGAAAAAATGAAACTTTTAGTTTTATTGAATTGACTTCAATTACATCTCTCTTCCATCATTCTTTAGTACTTTCTATTCTGCCTTACGGGTAATAGATCTTGAGATATTCCGCATTCCAAGGGTGAGGCAGCAATTGTCCATTTAGGTCTTCCAGTCGATACGTTACATGGCGGATGGTGCTGGAGACGATATAGGGACCTTCCCAATTGGGTCCCAATGTGCCCGCCCTAACTTCCTTCGTGTTTGGAAACGTCTTTCGGAGGACCATATCCGCAGCTCGAAATCGTCTGACTTTGACTCGTCTATTGTAAAACCGAGACACTTGTCTCTGTCGAGCCATCATTCGTAATTGAGCTCTTTCTTTTCTCTCTTCCAACAAATCGAGCCCGAGTGACAGGAGTTCATCATTCTCCTGTTCACTGAACGTATTGACTCGGGCCGAGCTAATACCGATCTCAACCGGAGCAACTGCTTCCGAGCCATAACAAAGGGAGAAGGGAGTTTCTCCCGTGGCAGTTCGAGCTGTAGTTCGATAAGCCCACAATATATTTGGAAGTTCCTCGGCCCATGCTCCCTTTGCTTCATCGAGCTTCATTCGGAGATGCTGCTTTATAATTTTGTTAATGGCCTCGACCTGTCCATTCGTCTGAGGATGATGAGGCAAGGTGTACACGTTTCGGATCCCGAGATTGCTGCACATCTCACGAAATTGTTTGTTATCGAACTGCCTTCCGTTATCGGTAATGATAGTCCGAGGTATCCCGAACCGACAGAAGATATTTTTCCAAACAAATCCTGTGATTTTTTGCTCGGTAATCTTTACTAATGGCTCAGGTTCGGCCCACTTCGTGAAATAATCTACTGCAACCACAGTAAATTTGGTCTGACCCTTCCCCAGCGGGAAGGGTCCGATAATGTCGATCCCCCACTATGCAAAGGGCCATGGTCCAGACATCGGAGTCAGTTCCTCAGGGGGTTACCTCGGGATAATCGTAAATCGTTGACACTTGTCGTACTTTTGAACGAACTTCTTAGTATCATGTTGTATAGTCGGCCAATAATACCCCTGCCGTAATACTTTATTGGCGAGCGAACGTCCCCATGAGTGGTTTCCACATATTCCTTCATGTATCTCCCGTAAGACATAGTCGGCTTCGTGGGAATCCACACATCTTAGTAAGGGAGCATAAAATCCTTTCTTGTACAGTACCCCATTCAAGATGGTGTAACGCGACGCTCGAACCTTTAGCCACCGCGCTTCGGTGTGATCTTCTGGTAGTTCTCCATCGTTGAGATAATGGACGATTAGACCGAACCAAGTAGGTTCCGAGTCGATAGGAAGTATAGCCGAGTCTATCGGCTCATTTATACTAGATTTAGTTACGTATTCGATTGGAACCGACCGAGGTATGTCGTCTTTGTCGGTTGAGGTGAGCTTTACTAACAAGTCAGCTTTGGCATTATTGGTCCTAGGTATCCGAATCACTTCACATTTTTGGAATCCACTGATTAATTCTTTGGCTTTCTCCATGTATGCCTTCAGTTGTTCTTTCCGAGTTTGATAAATACCAGAGACATGGTTAACGACCAGCTGCGAGTCACTGAAAACATTGAGATGAGTTGCACCTAAACTTGCGGTGAGTCGAAGGCCAAGTAACAAGGCCTCATATTCTGTTGTATTGTTCGACGATTGGAATCCAAGTCGTATGGCATACTGTATACAAGTTTGATCAGGAGTTTTCAATACTACCCTAGCCCCGCTTACGTTAGAGTTGGATGAGTCGTCGACGAATAACTTCCAAGGAGCCAGGTCAGGTAATGGGCCGAGAGAAGAAGAAGTCACTACTTCAGTAACCTCTTCAGAATCAGGCATTGTGTTATATTTGGAGGTCACTTCAACAAGAAAATCGACGACAGCTTGTCCTTTTATGGCCATCCTTGGCCTATACTGTATGTCGAATTCGCTCAGTTCGACAGCCCACTTTGTAAGTCGGCCGGAAGCTTCTAGCTTTTAAAGAATCTGGCGCGAAGGTAAGTCGGTCGCAACGATGATGGTGTGAGCTTGAAAGTATGGCCGGAGTCGTCGTGAGAATACTACTAGGGTTAAGGCTACTTTCTCGAGCTGAGGATACCTTGTCTCTGCCGGTAGTAAGGTTTTGCTGACATAGTACACTAGTAATTGTCTCCCTTCGCTCTCTCGTATTAGGACCGAGCTGACAGCTGCATCGGATACAGCCAGATATAACAATAAATCTTCTCCTGGCTCAGGTTTAGACAATAGTGGTGGAGACCCGAGATAAGACTTCAGTTCTTAAAATGCTTTCTCACACTCTTCCATCCATTCCATCGCCTGTCGTCCCTTCATTTGCTTGAAGAACGGCAGACATTTATCTGTGGCTCGGGACAGGAATCGGTTAAGCACAGCTACTCTCCCTATCAGTCTTTGAATGTCTTTAATTATTTTTGGAGACTTCATATCGAGCAAAGCTTTGATTTTCTCGGGGATCGCTTCGATTCCTCGCTGACTAACGAGGAAACCGAAGAATTTTTTCGAGCTCACACCAAAAGCACATTGCTAGGATTTAACTTCATTTTGTACTTACGTAAAGTCAAGAACATTTCTTCTAGGTTCGCCACATGGTCGCCGGCGCGCACACTTTTGACGAGCATATCATCTATATATACTTCCATAGTTCAACCGATCTGCCGAGCGAACATTTTGTTCACTAACCTTTGATATGTTGCTCCGGCGTTCTTCAAACCAAATGGCATCACTCAGTAACAGTAAAGGCCTTTGTCGGTGACAAAGGTAGTTTTTTATTTATCAGTTTTATGCATTACAATTTGATTGTAAGTTGAATAGGCATCCATAAAACTAAGCAATTCATGTCCTGCAGTACTGTCCACCAACTGATCAATGCGGGGAAGAGGGAAGCTGTCCTTGGGGAAGGCTTTGTTCAAATCTATATAATATATACAGAGACGCCACTTCCCATTAGTTTTTCTCACGAGCACAACATTGGCTATCCAATCTGGATAGTATATCTCTTCAACTAATTTGGCTTTAAGGAGCTCATCGACTTTCTCTTCAATGATAGCGTACCTTTCTAGGCCGAGAGGACGTCTCTTCTGTCGGATGGGCCTGTAAGTTGGGTCGATGTTGAGTCGGTGCGTTATAACCGAGGGATCAATTTCGGGCATATCTTCGTGGCTCCAAGCAAATATATCGGCATACCGCAGAAGCAAGGCGATCAGTTCCTCTTTAAGAGGTGAAATCAGAGACGAGCCGATTTGCACTACTTTCGAGTCATCTGTCTCGGTTAAGGATTTCGAGACGAGTTCCTCCATCGGTTGCCCCCATTCGTGAGATCCGATTTGAGGGTCTAATGATTCGATCATCGATATCTCCGTCAGCACTTTGACTGCGGTCGCGTAGCATCGCCTGGAGTCTTGTTGATCTCCTTTCACAATTTCTACTCCCGATTCAGTCAGATATTTCATGAAAAGGTGGTATGTAGATACCACGGCTTGAAGGAGGCTTAGGGATGGTTGACCGAGTATAGAATTGTACACCGATGGTTGGTCCACGACCAGGAAGTCGACCATCATTGTTGCCTGGTGAGGTACAGTTCCAGCAGTGAGTGGTAGTGAAGCGATTTCCTCGGGAAGTACTTGTCCACCCGAGAATCCTATGAGTGGGGTTCGGACCAGTCGTAAGGCCGATCGTCCTATGTCCATTTTGTCGAATGCTTGGGTGAACAACACATCAGCCGATGATCCCGTGTCCACTAGTATTCGGAATACTTTTCTATTGGTGATAGTGAGGGTAACCATGAGCTCATCATCATGAGGATGATGGATGCCTCGAGCATCTTCCTCAGTGAATGAGATGTAATATTTCTCTTTTCTTTTCTTTGGAAGGCCGGGACAGCAAAAGGATCTCAGATTCCGGACGGTTAATGCTTCTGACGTGATTCTTTCGTGCATTGTTGGAATCCCCACCGCCCTGATGTCCTCCGATAATCGTCCGGATTTCTTCCGTGGGCCGATCTTCGCTCGGTCCTGCTGGAGCACCAGATCCTTCCAAATGTTCTCTGAGTCAACCTTCTTTAATTAGCCGCTCGATTTCATCTTTCAAGTGATAACAATCACTCATGTTGTGACCATGGTCACGATGATAGTAGCAGTACTTATTCTTATTTTGTCGATTCGGGTTCCCTCGGAGTTTTCTGGGCCAGTTGACGAAGCCCTCGTTCTTGATTTCCATCAACACCTGCTCCTGAGACTTGTTCAAAGGGGTGTATGTAGAAAATCTTATGTCGGGTCGTTTGCCCGACCTGCTATCATCTCGTGCCTGATCATCTTTTAACTTCTTCCCTCCGGCTAAGTCGGCTTCTTGCTTGGCCGACTCTTTAGCCAAAGGTTTTGCATTCTGGACCTTCTCGCGCAAGAGTCGGGTCTCTTCAGCATCGGCATATTTGTCCGAACGAGCCATAAATTCGTCCAAAGTCTCGGGCGAATTCTTGTCCAGGGATGCCAAAAAGGGCTTATCTCTCACCCCTTGCATGAGAGCGTTAAGCGCTGTCTCCTCCGAGTGTCTCCGAACCTGCAAAGATTCAAAGTTAAAACGCTTGATACAATCTTTCAACAGCTCTCCTTCCTTCTGAACTATGTTGTTCAGATGTGCGGGCGGCTTTAGCTTTTTCTTTCCGCCGATGAAGTTTTTGAGGAAAGCGTCACTGAGTTCAGCAAATGACTTTATCGACTTCGATTTCAATTGTTTGAACCAAAGTCGGGCTACGTCAGTTAGTGTGAGAGAGAAGGCTCGACACATAACAGTATCCGAGGCATCATGCAACTCCATATAGGTTTTGAAGCATTCAATGTGCTCTGTCGGATCGATTTTTTCAGAAAAGAGGATTATCTAAGGTAAGCAGAACCTCTCCGGTAACCGTGTCTGCATTACTTCGTCCACAAATGGAGAAGTTTTTGCCTCAGATTTGGTCGGGTTTGTGTTCCAACCATGCTTCATGTCCGTCATCTCTCTTTTCATCTTTTTCTGGACCTCATTCTTGAAGTCTTGTATATCAACATTTCAAGGTTTAGCACTCTCCGCCGTTTCTTCTAAAGGAAGTCGACTTCACCTCCTCTGATCTATTTTATGTCCCAAATCAGAGGGAGACAAAACGGCCGTTGCAGAGCGAGCCGGCGCTAGCTGACTCGATTCTCGAGAAGACTGTGGAGTAGCAGGCTGTGCTACAGATAGTGGCGGGAGAACCTGCGCTGACTCGTGACGCTGCTGCATCTACTGATTACACAGTTGCTCTAACGTGTGTTTCATAACAGTCATCTCAAAAAGCATCTCTTAGACTTCTTGATCCAACTGTGCGTTCCCTGAGCAGATGTCGGCTGGCTGGTAGTCGGAGCAGATGTCGCAGGCGGTGCCACCGCAGGTATCGTTGGGGGAGCTTCCTGAGCTGTACTGGCAACGGCCTCCCCCGTTTCATCTTGATCCGCCCTCCTAGTTCTTGTCATTCAACAGATCGTAAAAAATGGTTTTTTGCTCGTCACCCACAGACGGCGCCAAACTGTTGGTGTATTTTTATGGGACGACTCCCCGGGTCGGATCTTCTCCCACCTGCACAATCAACAATATAAAGGGGACTCTGGCTAGAGCCGGGGAACCTCCGATACTTAAGTCAGTCTTCTGATCAATGGCAAAGGATTTTTTGAGTTTTGTCTTGCATACCTTTCATTGTGAAGGGGATGGTTATTTATAAGGCCGGATGAACCTTATCATGCGAGGATTCCTCTCCTTCATATTTAGAGATTTGATCCTCTTCACTGATTGCGCCCGATCCCAAGGATCTCGAGATCGGACACCCGTATTCCTGGATTTTCGGAGCGGTATTTGCATTCATACCGCCTTCTCTTGTCTCGGCTCGGTCGTTACCGACTCTAGGAGAGTCTCGGCCGGCTCAGGAACATAAGTTTTCTGCCTTCTCACGGACGGAATAGTCTCGATGTTTATCCGTCATCCTTCCTTACTCTGTGGCCGACAGAACCAACTCATTAGGTCGGTTTTATTTTATCGGTCGGGTAGCTTATAACATGCTTAGCCTTTTGTGAGCTTACGCAGACGCAGTTAACTCTCCGACCGAGTAACTTTAGTCGTCTTATCCTTATGCCTCTTGACCTTTCCATTATTCTCTCGGCTCCGACCGTTGTCTCGGACTCTTCGGGCAGCGCCAGTGGAGCCGACCTACTCGAAATCTGAGTTTCTGAACTTAACATATTTTTCCCCAACAAGGTCCATCATATAAATGGTTTGGATTATTAAAAGCGACCCTGATCTAATGGCTATCATCCAAATACTTATTGTAATACAATGGGATTAGTCTGACAAACTTGCATTAGTGAAACTTAATTCGAAATTCTAATTGCATTCGCTCGAGTGCACCTTGCCTTGCACGTTCGTGGAGAAATATTGGGATGTATCCGATTTCAGGCAATCCTTATCATTCATCTGTTTTGTACAGGTGTGGATGTGGACCTTGCTTCAAAGTGTTGTCTATGCGGTTTTTCTTTTCTTTTCTTTTCTTTTTTTTTTTTCTTTTTACACGCGCACACCAACCCCCCCCCCCCCCCCCCCCCATGCGGTAGTGGGATTTCACCACCTGTGCTTACGTGAACCCTTGACCCAGTGTTGAAACCCCTGAGAGTCTACCACTAGATCAAGAGTAAGGACCCTTCTCTATGCGGTTGGATAGCCAAGAACCACTTCAGGACCCGTACACATTTGTTCTTTTTTGCGTGAGGAGTTATTTGATACTCTAGCCGAACATGGTGGTCCACATGCATGCGCTCAAAATTTGCACAAGTTGCATATAGCAATTCAAATCAAACAATCCATATTATTGGACATAAACTGTGATACCCTGGCCCTCCAATACATGCGTATTGGATATTTTTGGGTATTACCAGAAATTTTTTTGATTAAAATATATAATTACACGTGCTCACATGAGTGTAAGCTACAAAAGCTAGGGATTATGAACCTGAATAACTTAGAAATTGTCAATGAACTCTAACCCTAAAAACCCATAATTCAATTAAACCCTGTATGTCAACTGATGGAACCATATAAGGACACTTGCGGGACCCAAATCATTGGATTTTCGGTTCAATAAATTCCAACCGTTTAGTTGGATGAAATACATACTAAAATGCACTAGATCAAGTGTTCAATTTAAGCGATCAACTAATAGAACACATGTTAAAACTCTATGACCTTAAAACAATGAAAAATTCCCACTTATGATATGTGATGGTGCTCTATCTGTTCAACCTACAGACCCAATTGGTTTGACCAAATATGTAAACCTAAAAACCTGTGAAGTATATGCTTTGTCAGTTGGATGGACGGACCTATCGGTTACTATGGGTACGACTGACAACACCTCTCAATCTAACCGACAGTCATGCATTAGTTGTACACCTGCGAACCACCAATCTTTTATTTGGGGCTATAAAAGCCCATTCCCCATTCTCTCTCTGTTTTCGTAGCCCGAGAGAGAGAGAGAGAGAGAGAGAGGATTACCGCTTCGAGCCGTTGCATGCCCTTCAACCGGGATATGCATGTCGCGTTTACCTGATCCGGAGCATGCATGTCAGACTTTGAGGTCCTGGATGGCGATTAGAAGATGCCCAGCTGCATGCTTAAGCCATGTGGTGGTGTAGCAGTACAATACCATAGGAGCTACCCTAATCGAATGTCAGAAACTTAGGAATCCCAATTTGTACGGTGATGATTTATCTATCAAGCTTTTCTCGATATTTTAGTTCAGCAATGAATTACTCATACGCATGGCATGTTACTTTGACTTTTATGAATTGTTTATAATTCTCGAAATCTATATTTGCATGGGAATCCTTTGTGTAATTTTCTCATATATGAATTCTAACATGCTATCTTATAAATTATACGTGTTAGATTGATAATGTACTCAAAATTATAGAAATAATGTGACTAGATTATAAATATGAAATGTGTGGAAAAATATGAATTATTTATGAACTATTTATGTGGTTTTATTTGCCACTTTTATGAATTATCTATGTGGATTTTCTTGCCACTTTTATAATTGTTTGTGGCGTTGGATTGTCATTTCTATAAACTTAATGGAAGTATACTTTTTTTCTTTTTTTCTTTTTTTTTTTCTCCTGAGAAATTAACCTTCATTCATCATGATGCAAAATTTACATGAAAAGATTGTGTCCATAATTGGACTTTTGATGGAAAAGATTTTTTAGATTATTATGTTGCTATATATTTAGAAGGGCCACTAATCGAAGGAATTTCTCATAAATGAATTACTTGTAAACTGGAGTAATAACCGTTAGGCTAATCATGCATCCATGGCATGTGAATTTTACAAGGTGGCTGGCCGGTATAGGCAATAACTAAGTGTATTTTACCAGCTGTCTAATTTACTATGGGTCACCTTTTTATGTGGATTTTACCAGTTGGATAGTCACCATGAGTCGTCATTTTTTCTAAATTTTATCAGGTGACTAGTTATGAGCTATCCTTTTGTGTGAATTTTACCGGGTGACTAATCAGTAGTATGGAATGAGCAGACAAGTAACAATGGTAGCAGAATTAGATGGGATATTTCAAAGACTATTAATGTTCCGGAGGATGGAGAAGTTGAACACACAATTCAGGATTTTTATGACAAAAATGTCAAAGAAAAAGAAAAAGAAATGACCCTTGATGACTATGAGAACCTGTTTGAGAAAAAGAAGGCTTCGGAAGTTCAGAAAACTGAGGAGATAAAAGTTGCCCCTAACAAAGATTTTAAGTTGATGCAACTTGGTAGAGAGAGAGAGAGAGAGAGAGAGAGAGAGGACAACCATTTTGTTAAGTTGAAGTCTGGAAAGGACAAGCTTTTTTTTTAAAGTAAAGTGGCAGATGCCACAAATTTCATTAATCACAGCAATATACAACCCTTTGAGTGGGTCCGAACAAAAAAAAAAAATGGACCGCACCTATCATATGGCCAGTGACTCCATAAAACAAAATGAAAGAAACAAAACACAATAGTGGGAAGACAAAAGAGCAACCAAGAAGACCAGGGAGCTACTCTGCTCCTCTACATCGTTCTGATCGTCCCCAACCCTACTCTATCTAGGAACAGGAGGCCTCTTATCTAGGGCGGAAGGGACTCAAAATTATTGAAGAAGACCATGCCTTGGTTCTCACTACCCAGGCAAGCCAGGGCGTCCGTCGGGGCATTACCTTCCCTATAGATGTGGGAAAACAAAAACTGCCCCTACCCTTCATCCTAATGATCTTGTTGATCCAGTAGTACCATTTCCAACTCGGTTGGGAAAAACCGTTCAACACATTCACCACTTGGAGCGAGTCTCACTCAACTATGATACGATTAAATCCCTTGGAGAGGCAGTGGACCATCCCATCATGCACCACCCGAAGTTCCTCATAGGAGTTTGCTCCCTCTCCATACCCTATGGAAAAGGCAAAAAGAAATTTCCCCTTAACTCCCTTGCATACTCCACCACCCACAGAGCCTAGGTTCATTAGAAAGGAACTATCTGCGTTAACCTTCACCCACATATCAGCTAGTTTTGACCACTTCACCCCCTCAGCACAGCGTCTCGAGTTGGCCACAACTTGGTACAATGAATCCAAGGCAGAAATACTATAGATCGCAATTGGAGGGGCTAGCGAGATCCTGGACAGATGTTTCGTTGGGTCACATTGGATAGTGGACTACAAATGGTCGACAGCCACCAGTGGACTTTCGCCACCAGAGCAAGGAGGAAGCATGATTTTCCTTCAAAACGCGCCGAGTCTCTAGCTTTCCAGACTTTCCACATCAGAAAACCTGGTGTCAAGAGCCTAGTCATGGACTGATTGCTGTCGACAGACTGCGCACTCCACCATTGTAGCAATTTGGCCTCAACCGAAGTTGTAAGACTCGTATCTTAGTCCATACCGTTCTGTAGACTTTCGCGGTCTTACCGGTCGAATTCCGGCAACATTCGACCCTTAATCGATATTTGCGCACGACCCTAGTTCATACGCCGTCAACCCGTATCGACTCAACCCAAGACCATTACTATAGCGACCGTGCCATCACTGCGGTTTCGATGCCGCGACTTGCGCACCGAGGCGATATCCTGGTCTAAAGATGTGGGCCAACGTTAGGTGCGAGGAAAACGCTGAGCGTTGCGAAACCCAAGAGAATCTCTACGAGATGTCACATCAATGTCATCAATCAATCAAATCTCATCACACACATGTCAAGTACATGTCAAGTACACATCACCTTTCACCTATTCCCAAGCAACCACAAAGTCAAGAATCTCTTACAAAGCCCATACCTTTCTTACACCAAAAACCCTCAATGTCAAAAAGTTCTGACACCTCCCATGCCTTTTTTACATAAAAGGCCACAAAAGTCAAGGTTTTCTTACACACCCATCACTCACCACATCCATCCATCACCCATCTCTCTCTCCCTTTACAACTCTCTCCCTCATTTTCAAACTCAAAATCCCAAAGGAGAGAAATTCCATACGTATGAGAATTCTCCAAGTCTTCCAAGCACCAAGTGTGGCCCACCTTTCCTACCTCTTCATCTCCCATCCTAGTCATTCATTCCTCATCTCACCCATTAGAATCAAAGCTAAGGAGCTAAGGAACCCATAGGAGCAAGAAGATCGAACGGTGGGTGCTTGATAATGGTAGTTTTTTCTGTTTTTGAGATGGGCCAAGTAAGGCCAATCGATCAATGGTTTGGATCTTACTTGGGACCCTAAAATGTGGCCGATCGCCCACTTGATCATCATGATCATTCCATGATGGGGCCATTCTCCATGGATCTCATCATGATGTTTATTTCATGGCATTATGAAGGTCATCTAGACCGTCCATATTGGTGGGGAAAGGATCCCCACCATTGATTTTCAATTTTGGTGGTCCCATGTGTTAAGGGATTCATTTGATGTATGATTTGTTTTACAAGGGAGGACTCATAGTGGCGAAGCCCTCCATCACAAGCGTGTCCCACCCTCTATCTCTCTATCTCTCTCTCTCCCTTTCTATTTCATTTTTTTTATTATAATATGGTTGTGTGGCCTACTTGAATGGACCCCACCATGAGGCATATACCCTAACCAAACTATCTACAAGTGTGGCCCACTTTGCGTGAGTTGTATCTACACCATCCTCCATGAGGTGGCCCACCTAAACAGGGCCCAACTCAATGCTTGTGCTGAAACCAAAGCCGTCCAGCGTCTGGGACGCTGGACATGAGATAAACACAAATATAGGCTTAGTTGAAGCCATGGAGGTAGACCATTGGTGTAGGCCCCACCTTGATGTAAATATCCAATCCAAGCCGTCCATCCTCTTACCAACATCATTTTAGCCATCGAGTAGAAGAATGGGGCTGATCTGAGCATCTGGTGGGCTATAGCATAGGGAACTTTGGTGGTCACCCTTAAAAAAATTTTCTGATGATTCTATGCACCCAAAAATCCCAAACTTTGGACTCATTTTGTTTGTCTCGAGCTGTAGAGTCCCATGGTCGGAATGGATTTTCCAAACGTGGGTCCCACCTGTAAGAAACCAGAGGAAAATGAATTTTTTTAAAAAAGAAATAAGAAAGGAAAGAGGGTGTGCTGCTGGGCAGCAGCTATCAGCGCTGCCAGTGCCAGGCTGATGGACGAGCAGTCCCACGGCTGCTGCCATGGGCCCCACCATGATGTGTACGTGATAATCCAAGCCATTCATGAGGTGGGCCCCTTCCTCAGGTGGGCCCCCTCCAATTTTCAACTGAATCCAAAACTCGAGTGTCCCACATTGCAGGAAACAGTGGGGTTGAACCTCTACCATTGAAACCATTGTTGGGCCCATCTAAGTTTAGAATCAATCTGAAATTTTTGTTTTCACTTCATCCAGGTCTGAGTGACCTTTGAACGGATTGGATGGCATGTCAGCACTGAGGTGGGCCCCACATGAGACCCACAGTGATGTATGCGTTTGCATCCACCATCCAGGCGGACGGTGGTACCCTCCATGACGGTGGCCCGCTGTGGTGCGTATGCATGTGTGCATGCGTGTGGGTGTGTGTATGTGTGGGGTTATGCATGTGTGTGTGTGTATATATATATATATATATATATATATATATATATATATATATATATATATATACATATATATATATATATATACATATATATATATATACATATATATATATATATACATATATATATATATATTATTGTATATACTATATACATATATATATATATATATATATTATTGTATATACTATATACATATATATATTATATTATATTATGTAATATACCCGATGGTGGGCCTTGTGGGCCCCACCATGATGCATGGGTTGCGTCTAATCCGTCTAACCATCTTAGAAGCTCATGGATAAAAAGAATGAGCCAGATCCATAGTCCAAGTGGACCCTACCTTAGCATGTTTCAAGGTCCATCTTAATGTATTTGTAGTAGGTCATTGGGGGCCCACTTTGATGTGAATCTAAGGCCCATGGGATTAGGCCCATTTGATGTAATTTAAGGCTATGGGAGTGGACCCATTTGATGTATTCCAAGGTCCATGGGATTGGACCCATTTGATGTATTTTAAAACCCATGGGAGTAGACCCATTTGATATGTATAAGGCCCATGGGTCGAGAACCATTTGATGCATTTTAAGGCCCACGGGTTGTGACCCATTGCAATGCACTTAAGGCCCATTGGGGCGGCCCAGTGGTGTGGCCCACCTGATGAATATAAGGCCCATTGAATGTGGCTCATTCGATATATTTAAGGCCCAATGAGATGTACCTAAGGCCCATTACAATGTGTGACCCCAACACGGATTATGTAACGATCGTGCCTTGGGAGCAATGTTGGTTTGACGTCCACATTGCGAGTGTAATGCTGGTCAGATGTCCACATTACGACTCTCCTTATGGCCCATTATTAGTCCCATACTTATTGTATATAGGTCGTCCAGGCCCATCTGCATTGTAAGGATAGTTCATTTCATTATAACATGTTTAGTATAGTTCCATGACTTATGATCATACGCGTCATATGTATGCTTGATATGAGACGTGATTGATCATAGCATATGCCTTCGGGCAGATTGTTTATGGGACTCCGATTAGGCGGTATTGCCCTACATGAGCGCTCAATACACGCAGGATTTACTGCATGATTGGATAGTGTGATTCATGCATTTCGCATTATGTGATATGATTACTATACGCCTTAGCGACATCGGGGCCATAACCTCCACAGACAGATCATGGTTGGCAGGATTAAATACCAAAAATATCGTTCTACATGGGGTGCTATAGATATCCCTAGGTGAAAGTTCCTAAACCCTTATGGTACCAAGAGGTTGCTCCAACGTCTAGACCGAGTGGGTAGATGAGCGTTGAGTGCCGAGTACCAGACGGTTGCGCTCTCCACTTGTCATGGTCGGTTGGAAGGGGGTGCGGCCTTACCCGCCCGAGTGTAGGGGGCAATGCTGGGCTGAGTCTGACGAGCTCGAGGAATGGGTCCGCTATCGACGAATCGAGCATGATATTGGCAGACAGATAGTGAGGTCTCTTCCACTTATCTTATTGCTAGCGATGTGACGGCGATCTGGTTTAGAGTGTACTAGACCCTGGTGATATCTCAGAGTTAAGCTGTATTGACATGTGGGCTTAGATGAGGATTGTATGCTTGACTTGCATCTTGCATCGCATAGCCTTGGTACGGCTCATGATATTATGGATCCATCTGCATATTCTGTATTACTCTGATATTGCATGATCATATTACTACCTTGCGCACACACTTTCACCACCCTCTAAGCTTTCTATAAGCTTATGCATGACTGTTGTGTGCAGGTGATGTTGGGACGCAGCAGCGCTGAGACAGGAACACTTGCAGATCATTTTGGAGCTTTTGTTCCTTACCATTGTATTTCCCTTTATGCTCATTGTACTTGTAAAGTTTTTTATCATAGTGAAAATGTAATGGAGTTCTTGGTTGTTGTTTGTGGGTTATGCCTTTGGTTATGCTTATTACAAATCAAACTGACGTTGAAAATCCTCATCGTATCATCCCAGGATCGGAACCTAGTGAATGGGCGCAAGGAGCCAAGAATGGAGTTCTACGGAGGCTGTCGGCGTCGGATTTGACAATCAGAAATTTTGTGAGCCCGATTTCCGATTTTGGGGCGTGACAGAGGTAGCTGGCAAGACGTTTAGCCCAAACAGAATGCCGAAGTGCTGCCACACCTGATCCACCATCCTACTATGTAGCAACAGATGGTTGATGGATTCCACTGAAGAGCCATTCGCCGAGGTGCCACTACAACACATACATTTGGATGCCAGGTGAATCCCACGGGCCTGGACCACGTCATCGACCGGCAGCGCCTTATGCAGCACTTTCCAAAGGAACATCGAGATACAGGGGGGCATCTTCGCATGCCACACTCCGGACTCTCAGCTTTTCGAGCATAAGGCTGCCTACTTATCGCCCAAGTTGATTTGACAGTGAAACTACCAGATGGGGAGAGGGGCCAAAAAGGTACATCTAGGCCATCGGAAAGGCAAAAGCCCTATTAAAAGATGACGTCTATTGCTTCCTACGGCCAGAATTGGAAAACTGCTAAGGGATGGAGAGGGCTGTTGATGTTGAGGAAATGGTGGACCTTCCAAGGCCGAAGGGAAAGAGGAATAGGAGCCGTCGCCAGGTTTTACAAGGGGCACAGGCCCGTCCAGTTGGAGCTCCAAAGATCGCAGCTACCTAAACTAAGCTTCCACCAAACCGTTGCATCAAGAAGAGGGACCACTGCGCAGATCTTTTTCCACAAACGAGAGAGGGCAGCGGAGGAGTTGTCACCATATTTGGAGCTCATGAAAGAGCCCCACAAACTTGCGGTTGCGCCGAAATAATACACCCAAGCCATCTTTAAACGGAAAGCTTTCATTGTCTTTGAGAGACTATGAATACCCAAGCCACCTTCGTGCTTAGGAAGGGCCACTGTTTTCCAGTTATGCCAATGCATCTTTCTTCTACCCTTGGCCTAGCCCCAGGAAAAATCAGCAAAACACTTTTCTAATACAGTAAGAACTTGTGCTAAGAGGTGAGTGGCCGCTAACATATGGATCGAAATGCTACCTAGCACGTGCTTAATAAGCACCGCTTTTCCTGCTTATAAGAGGCATTTCACTTGTCATCCGCAAATACGGCCTGCAATTTTGTCAATAAGTGGCTGGAAATTACAGACTTTCACTCAACCTGCCACAGTAGGGACACCTAGGTACACCAACACAGCCGTAGACCTAGGGATGTCCAAGAAGTTCTCAATCGCCTGAGCTCTAGCCACTGAGAGCTTGTTGGAAGTGAACAAAGTGCTTTTGCAGAGTGCTTAAGAAGAAGAAGGATAGACTTGGAAATGAAGAGAAAGTAAGTATGTGAGCATAAGTTCATGGGAGGTTTTTTTTGGGCTACTTGCATTGAAGTGGAACATGTCGCTTCTGCACCTTGCATTGAGGATCTTGGCCAGTTCCCCCACTTTGGTGGAGCAGTGAAGGTATGATTTTTGTTTGGGTGGTAAGTATCGGTATACGTTCTCTACCAACAGATAACAGATATTGATTTGACTTAAAAGACTCTTTTTCGTTTCCATATACCTCTGATGTTAACAATTTTTTTTCTTCTTAAATTATTATAGTTATATTCAAAAAAGAATGAAATTGTGAAGGCTATAACATGCTAAAATAATTTTCACCTGCATTTAGAACATGAACTAAGGAGCTGTCTTCGAAAATTGAAAATGAGCTTTTACATTACTCCAAAGCAGTGTTCTATGTTATTTTAAAGTTGAGCATGTTTATAATTGAATATTTTTTTCTTATTTGTTGGAGTTCATGTGGTTTGTACTTATGCAGGTGATAAGCACACCCCGATTGGGAACAATAAATCTTGAGGAATGGCCAACATACCCAATGTCTAAGTAATATTTCTCCACAATAATGACAATATCTAAATATATAGTATAATGCACCTATTATATATATATATATATATATATATATATATATATATATATATATATATATATACACACACACACACACATATATATAAAGTGAAAGCACACCCTTTGTAACTTTGCGGATAAAAAATTATAAGCTATACATGGACAAAAGCAGATAAGAACAAAAAAATGAGCACATGTATAAAGGTCTCATTGTCTAGGTGTTCTTAGCTTGCGCCTCTCACTTGTTCATAAAAGCAACTACTCATAAATATAAAAATTTGGGTGATGTGCTCGTCTGGGGGAAGGGGGGGGAGGGGGGGCAATCGCCTAAGGTCCCCTAAATATGAAGGCCCTATATTATAGCAAAATTAAATTTTCTTATTTTATTAAGGTCCTATATTATAGTAAAATTAAAATTAAGAAGAAGAAAAAAAAATCTAAAATTTTTAAAATAAAACTTATTGAAAGGCTTACAAAATAAGAACATCTAAAAATTAGTTTATAAATTTGAAATTTAAAATACAAAACAAATCCTAGAAACTAGTACTATCAATAATAACAATCTAAATCTATGTCTCTTTTCAAAATAATAGCATCATTCCCAATAAATTATTCTCCTAAAACCTAGGACCACAACTACCTACTTTATTGCTAATTAATTTTGAATTTATTAAGCATCATTTTTATGACCTGCCTAAGGCCTCCAAAAATGTTTAGCCACCCCTGGATGTGCTTCCACCTTTCCAAAAATAAAAAAATAAAAATCTACACTATATAAACATTAGAAAGCTCATTTTAGGGCATGATCCTAAAAACAAAGCTGACTCAAATCTTAGGTGGACTACACCATAGGAAAGAGTTGTGATTGAATCTCCACCATTATAAACTTTATAGAATCCACCAAAAATTTTATTTGTCATCCAACCTGTTGATAAGGTCAAAAACACTTAGATGAAGAGACCACACAAATATCATATTGATACAAAGCTTTTATGCCCCACAAGAAGTTGTTAATGGTCAATCACCACTGTTTCCTTTTTTTATTTTTTATTTATTTTTATAAAGGCACTAGCCAGATGGATTTCATTGATCATCAAAATATACAGCCATTTGGGTGGGCCCAACAAAAAGGATGGCGGCCTCACCTATCATGTGATGCAAACTGGACAAGAAGGTTAAAATATAACATTCAAGGAAGAGAAAAACTCTACAAAAACTGAACCTACAAGAAGGAAAATAGCACTCCAATCACCATTGTTTCCTGTACTATGGTCCATCTTAGATTTGGAACTGCTTCATTTTTTGGACCATGCCCTAAAATGAGCTTTCAATACAGACGGACAGCATGGATATAGTCACATACATCACAGTAGGCCCCACAGTCAGTGATCCCACCCACCTCGGTGGATCCAGGGTCTCACTTAGTCCACTCCTGCTTTGTCTAGTGATTTTAAAGAGTTATGCACCTCTACTCATTAAAGTAAAAGCGTGCTTCTATTGTATATTCGTGTTTTCCGTTTCTCCCAAAATGGCAATTCATAGAAACTCCATCTTCCTCCTCCTGTCACTCTCCTTGCTAACTTGCTCCCTAGGCGAAGATCTCCTTACGTGCCTATCCTCTGGAGGACTGGAAAACTACACCATAGTTAACACAACCACTTACAACTACCTCCTTCATTTCTCTTTAAATAATCTTCGATTTGCTAGACCCAACGTCCTTAAGCCTGTTGTGATCATCTTGCTTGAAAATAAAGATTCTCTAGTGATCGCAGTTAGATGTTGCAATCAAGGGTCATGGACGATCCAACTAAGGAGTGGGGGCCACAGTTTTGAGGCTCTATCTTCATATGTCGACATACCGTATGTGATCATAGATCTTATGAACTTAAAAAAAATCACAATTGACTTAGAATCCGAAACAGCTTGGGTTAAAGGCAGTGCAACAGTGGGTGAGCTCTACTATGCAATTGGAGCGTTGAGCAACCATCATGCATTTACAACTAGTATGTCTCCCACCGTTGGATGCAGCGGTCACTTCAGCGGAGGTGGCAACTACTTTTTGGCTAGGAAGTATGGGGTGACTGCCGATAATATTGTTGATGCGATCCTTGTGAATGCAGATGGAGAAGTGTTAAACCGTGAATCAATGGGGGAGGATGTGTTCTAGGTAATTCGAGGTGGCGGAGGCAATGTTTGGGGTATCATTTATGCATGGAAGATTCAATTGGTGCAGGTGCTGGCAAAGGTCACTACTTTCATTGTTGATAGGCGCGGTGCGAGAAATCCATTAACAATGTTAATGTACGAATGGCAGCTTGTAGCTCCAATGTTAGAGGATGAGTTCTACATAATGGCCAGCATGTTGGTATCACCTGAAATCAAATTGAATTTCAGGGGACTATATCTTGGGCCTGCTTCATCAGCTCTTCATTCTATTACCCGAGCATTTCCAGAACTGGAATTTACAGAAGAAGACTGTAAGGAGATGAGCTGGGTCGAGTCTATTGTTTATCTTTGGAGCATGAAGGAGGTGCAGACCGTCGAAGATCTGAAGAACCGGACTACATACCCGAAATCATACCATAAAGTGAAATTTGACTACATAAGGGATCCGATTCCGATAGTTGGGATTGAAGGGGCATTGAAGATGAAAAAGGATCCTGGAGTGTCCCTCTCATTCATCCAATATGGCGGGAAGATGAGTAGGATAACTAGCGATGCTATCGCGTTTCCACATAGAGATGGCAATATCTATGCCATTATCCACAGCATGATGTGGAACGAAGAAGATGATTGGCGGTGGACAGAACACATGGATTGGATTAGAGGGATTTATGAGTACATGGCGCCATTCATTTCAAAGGATCCAAAGGCTGTTTATGTCGAATTGCTTGAACCTTCTTTTTTTTACAAAAAAAAAATAAAAAAAAATAGGGTGTATATATATCCCCAAAAATAAGGATTTACAGCAAAAGGACTCCCTGTGACCAAAAATAGTCAGGAGAGCCCGAAAAAACCCTGTACAACTTCAACAAGACCCAAACACCTATCAATTGGTCTCCCTAATTGAGCCCAACCCCATCTTATCTAGTCTATAAAGGCCCCTAACACCAACTAGGAGGTCAAATATAAATAGGAGAGTTGACTGCAGTTGATGCATCGCCATTGCCTTTGCCAGACCATCGGCAAGACCGTTTCCTTCCCTAGAAATTCGGTTAATCAAAAAAATACATCTTTCCTTCAATCTACTAATCTTAGTCCACCAATAACACCACTTCCACGTTGGAGAGGACTTTCCAAGAAAGGCATCTACCATACATTTGGAATCTGACTCCAAAATAACTTGATTGTATCCCCGAGTGACACAAATAAACATCGCATCGTATAAGGCCCAAAGTTCCACTCTATTATTTGAAGTAACTATATAGCAAAAAGAGAAAACGAAGAGGAGGGACCCAGAGGAGTCCCTACCGATCCCCCTCACCAGATGGGCCCAGATTTTCCAACGCTGCGCCGTCCACATTTACTTTTATCTAACCATCCCGCGGCTTGGACCATTTGATTATCTGAAAGGACTTCACTCTGGGTGGTTTAATATAGATTTTCAGGCTTTGGAAGAGAGCTAAATCTGACCTACTAGTGGGCCTGGAACCAGAAAGACTGATGTTGAGCTATGAAAACCACCATTTGACCCGGTTCACAATCTTGAACACATTGGGGCTGATCCCATCAAACCGAGCCGCATTTCTCGCCTTCCACAACTCCTAAAGGATCAAGCACGGACACAAACTCTGCATTCGGGAGGAGCTGTTGTGGGGGGACTGATTACTCCACCGGGATCTAAGCCTATCCCAAATCATTTCCTGACGTGGAAGGTGGAACCTGAAAATGCCATTAAAAACTGACCACACTTGCATCGCGTGGGGGGTAGAAGATTGATCAAGATCACAGCAAGTGCATTTAGAGACAATATTAATGCCTTTACTCTGAATTCTGTCATCTGTAGGAATCACCCCTTGAAGCAGTCGCCAAAGGAAAACTAATATTTTGAGGGGGAGGTTTGGATTCCAGATCTTGTTTACCCATACCGAATCCTGACCTCTTGTTCTACAAATGTCCCAACTAGATTTTTCCATGAATTCCCCTTTGCAAACAAAAGGCCGGAAGCGAACATCCAGATCAGACGAGATGCAGTAGCCACCAGCGTTGATGTGATTAACGATCTCCACCGGCAGCAGGTTGATAACAGGATGTAGCTTTTGAAGGCCGTCATGATCAGGACATCCTTGACTCTAAGGAGGAGGACGTCGGGTGAGATCACATTAGTGATATAATTTTCCAATTTCCCAAGGTCGATCCAGTTGGAGCTCCAAAAATTCATCTCCCCTTTTCCTACATGCCATTGGGAATTAGAATCAATAATCTAGGTCATTTTTACCACTTTCTTCCAAAGAGGGGAGGCATCGTGAGGAAGGATGTTGTCTGTAGCATGAAAACGAAGCGGGCCATATTTAAAGAGCATAAAGTCGGCCCAAAGACTTGAGTCGTTGCTACTGACCAACATCCACGCCATCTTTAGCGTGAGAGCTTTTAAAACCTCTTTAAGCCTTCTAATTCCCATCCCGCCCTCCTGTTTTGGCAAAGCGATTTTCTTCCAATTTAACCAATGTAGCTTATTCTTATCATCCTATCAACCCCAGAAGAAATCAGCCATCTTAGCTTCAATTTTTGCTAATACTTGAGCAAGAATAGTGGTAGCCGCCATCGTGTGGGTAGGAATGTTGCAAAGGACATGATTGATTAGGGTGCATCTACCGGCTTGGGATAGATAGCGTGTCGTCCAGCCAATGATCTTAGACTGAATTTTATCTAACATCTGATAGAAAAGAATACTTCTAATTCTTCCTCTGATTAGGAGAACACCTAAGTAGGTGAAGGAGGTTGTGGAGCCACAAATGTTAAGGACTCTCAATCTCCCTAATTCTACGAATAGGGAGAGAGGAGGCATGATAGAAATAAATTTTTGACAAGTTAATCTTTTGACCAGAAGCCGATTGGTAGGCAGATAGGAATTTGGCCATAGCCATAATTGAAGCTTTGCCACCATTAAGAAAAAGAACTGTGTCATCCGCATAAAGAAGGTGAGTGACCTGTTTGCAGCCCCTCTTAAGCTTGAAGGGGGTACAACAACCACTGGAAACCAATTTAGCAAATCCTAAGCTGAGGACCTCCACGGCTAAGATAAAGAGGCTTGGGGATATGGGATCCCCCTGGCAAAGGCCTTTGAATGATTTAAAGAAACCTACACCCTCCCCATTAATCAAGGCTGTGAACCAAACATTGTCCCAACATTTTTCAACCATTCTAATCCAAGGAGTATTGAAGCCAAACTGTTGCAGAACCTACTTGAGGAATGCCTATTCAATTCTGTTATATGCCTTCTCCATATCTAACTTGAGGATAACATTACCAGCACGGACTTTTCAATCGACATTCCTAAAAATCTCCTGCTTGAGAAATTGCTTAGACCTTGATCTTGGAGTGATGGACTCGATGGATGGTGGAGATGATGCGGTGGAGATTGCAAGGTCGTGGGGTGAGAAGTATTTCATGGGGAATTATGATAGATTGGTGAGAATTAAGACATTGATCGATCCTAATAATATCTTTATACATCCATAAAGTATTCCTCCCTTGAGCCATTGCAGCTTGAGAGAGAATAAAGGATGGGGATATCCTAGGAGACAAACGTGTCAACCTGGAAAATGGATATAACATCCAAGCCGTTTATTGGGTGGGGGGCTCATCATGTTGACCACCCATTTAGAAGATCAGTCGAATCAACTATCAGGTGGGTGCGCAATCAAAAGAATTATCTTCCAGGCTGTTTAGATGGTCGGCCCTTCTGTTTCTTGATGTGTGTCCTATTTAATTGTTTTACCTGTTCAATTTTTTTCATGTACATGGTGATTTCCACGGGAAACATGTTTCTGATGTGATATGTCGTGATTGAATTTAGCTTTTGGTTGGGCTTATGTTGTTAGTAATCTTCCTGTTACTAGGTTGTATTTTTAGTGGGATAATCCTTCCGCTTGAATTCTTGGTTTTGATACGTTGCATGTTTAAAAGCTTACCCTACCTGATGAATGGACCTGATCTCTGACATGGCGCCAACAACTAGGTTTTGTCTTCGTTGCAGGAAAATTGGTTGCTAGGCAAAAACCAAAATTGACGTACGCGGGTTGAATACTACCCCGCCAGTCCCTAGTTAAGAATTGATAAGGGCTCTGAGGGGCCACTCTGATGTATGGATTTTATACACATTGTCCATCCATTTTCTCTTTCATTTTATGGTACAAACCCCAAAATGAGGCATATCGAAAGTTCAAGCGGACCACACCACAGGAAACAACAATGATAATAATACCTATTAGAGAGAATTTGAGCCGACTCTAATTGGCATAGACATAGCTCGGCCAGTTGTATGACTGGGGTAGGGAAAAGGGATGGCCGAGTAAGATAAGTTGACCCGTGATCTGGAATGGGCTATATTACTCTGTCTAAGTTCTTTTGTAGAGCTTTCACATTGGATTGGAACCTAAAAGAAGTCATTATACACATCGTTTGCTTAATCCGAGTAGGTACTCATCGGCAACACGACTAAACTGTCATAGGAAGTACTCGAATTATAAAGTTGGCTCGAGGAAAGACAAGTCCTACAATCGTGCTCGAGGTTTAACTCCAGTAATGCATGATGGAGTAATATCCGACGCATGATGTCACGCTCCAAACCTGAAAATCGGATTCACAGGAATCCCAATCGCCGAATCCGATACCGACAGCTTCCGTAGTACCCCATTCTCGGCTCCTAGCATTTATATGCCAGATTCCGATCCTGGGATCTTACAAGGAGAATTTTTTATTTTTTATTTAATGTACATTTAACTAGTAATAAGCATAACCACAAGATTATCCAATTCACAAAGGCAACATCATCATCACATATCCACTAATATAATCATTTGACTATAACACTGAAAGGGAAATACATAAATAGAAAATCAAGCTCCAGAAGACCACTGCACGCTCCAAGCTCAACACTGCTGCAACCTAACATCACTTGCACGCATCTATCGTGCATAAGCTTATAAAAAGCTTAGAGGGTGGTGTAAGTGTATGTAAGGTAAGTGTCAAATAAGCAATATCAAAGTAATCAGAGTAAGCGGAAGTACTGACAAGTCCATAAGTTAATCAATATCAGAATACACAATGCAAATCAGTTATGCAAATGAGGAGTCAAAGCGAGCCAAATATTAGATGCCGAGGAAAAATGTCATAAATCATATAATATCAAAATAAGCAGAAATACATTGATAAGTCTATGAGTGTCATCAGTCGTACCAAGGCTATGCGATGCAAAGCATGAGTTCTAACGGTCATATCAATGCAGAAACATGGCAACCCAAAATGCTACGTATTGCAAATACAATGTAATATGCGGTGCGAATGAAATGACCAAGCTAGAGTGAAGTCGGGATAATAGTACGTAGTATCGCAAGGTATGGGGTCCATCACAAGGAACTTCTATCCAAACCAGTTTCATACCTAAATTTAGATAGTTAGACTCAATGTGGTAAAATTCTGGTCTCAGGTTAGTCGCGTGCCCAACCGAAATCCTGGCCATGCAAAGGTAAATAATAATTAGTTACGCACCACCAGCCCGAGTGGTTAGTGAATGAAATGAATGCATGAGTATGCAACTCCTACTCAATAAGTCCACATATCAGTACGGTTCCTCTCTGAAAAATCACCGGGGTCTATTACACTTCAAACCAGATTACCACCTCATCGCGCGTAACAAGGTGAGTGGAAGAGACCTCACTATCCCCCTGCCAATATCGGGCCCGGCTCATCGATAGCGGACCTATTCCTTGAGCTGGTCAGACTCAGCCTAGCATTGTCCCCTCCTCTCAGGCAGGTAAGGCCGTACCCCTTTTAACCGATCACAACACAGTGGGAGACGCGGCCTAATGGTATACGCCCCTCATGCGCTTAGGCATCCACTTGGTATACACGTTAGAGCAATCTCTTAAACCAAGAGGGTTCTGGGACTTTCACCTAAGGATATCTATAACACCCCATGTAGAACAGATTTTTGGTGTCCCACTTAGCCATTCATGAAATACCTGTGAAGGCTACGGCCTTGACGTCGCTAGAGCGTATAATGGTCATGTCACACAAATGTGAGATGCATGAGTCACATAGTCCAAGCATGCATCAATCCTATGCATGTCATGCTCTCATGTGGGGCATCTCCGCCTATCGAGGAGCCCTATGAACACCCTGTCCTATGGCATATGCAATGGTCAATCACATCTCATAACAAACATGCGGATGATGCGTATGGGCATATATTATGATGTTATGCTGTCACATACTCATAATTGGTATCAATAACCGGCATCAAAAATTGGCCTCGACAATGTGGACATGTAACCAACATTGCCCCCAAGGAATGGCCACATAGAGCCAAATATATAATGGGCCCACGACCTCACACAAAGGCCTAATATACAACACGATGGAGCTTACACAAGGGTTTAATACACATCACGATGGGCCATTCACATGGGCCTAACACAGATCACCATGGGCTCCATCGCCCGGCCCTCAAATGCATCACAATGGGGCTCATCACATAGGCCTAGATAATCGGAATTGGCCTATACAATCGGCCTCGACAAATCGGAATAGGCCTCGATACTTGGCCTCGACAATCGGAATCGGCAAAGTAGTCATGTCAATTAGAATCAGCAATCGGTCATGACAATCGGGATTGATCGATAGTCAAAATCAACAAATCGGTTATGTTAATCAGCAATCTATCGGAATCGATCGAGAATCGAAACTGACAAATCCGTCACCTCAATCGGGATCGACAATCGGTCAATCGGAATCGATCAATAATTAGAATCGGTAAATCAGTCATGTCAATCAGAATCAACAATCGGTCACGACAATCGAGATCGATCGATAGTCAAAATCGACAAATCAGTCACGTCAATCGGTAATCGGTCACGATAATCAGAATCGATCGATAATCAGACTCGGTAATTCGGTCACGATAATCAGAATCGACTGAACAAGGTCTAAGGAAAAGTCACAATGTGGGCATTAAACCATCATTGCCTATGAATGCGGCCATTAAACCAACATCACTCCCAAAGAGTGGCTCACATAGAGCCAAACATAAAGTGGGCCCATGGCCTCACACAAAGGCCTAATGTACAACACAATGGGCCTCATACAAGGGCCTCAGGCAACTACCATGAGCCATATCAATGGGCCACACCAACGGGCCTGATATATACAACAGGTGAACCCTGATCATAGGCCGTAAACACACAATAGGTGGACCCTGCACATGGGCCTCAAATACATTACATGGGCCTTACACATGGGTCTTGAATACATCAAATGGGCTATGCAACATGGGCCTAATACGTGTCATAATGGGCCTCAACTACGGGTCGCATGTACATCATATAGGTCTCGACAATCGAGGTTAGCTTCGATAATCGGTACCGATAATCAACATTGATAATCAGCACCGACGATCAACATCGATAATCAGCATCGACAACTAGCATGTATAAACAATGCGGGGTTCATAGATGGATAACCAATTAACCATACTGTAAAGATCGGCTTTCAGTCGTGGTTATATACAATCCGATAGCACAGAGCCCTCTGTCTATGACGAATGGGGCCCACTTAATTAGGTTAACCCCTAAAGAGAATGGGCCTAATAAGGCCTAAGGGAAGGTCACAATGAGGACATCTAACCATCATTGTCCATCAATGTGGACATCTAACCAACATTGCTTCTTAGGAGTGACCTACATAGGGGTGAACATAAAGTGGGCCCATGGTCTCGCACAAAGACCTAATACACATCACTATGGACCGCATCACATGGGCCTCGAATACATCATATGGGCCACAAACTATGGGCTTCAAATACACAAAAGGTGGGCTTTACACATGGGCTTATACACATCAATTGGGTTACATCAATGGGCCTTAATTACATCACAATGGACCACATCAATGGGCCGCACCAATAGGCCATCATATACATCGAGTGGGCCGCATCAATGGGCCTTAACCCATGGGCCACAAATATATCAAGGTGGGCCTAATCACGTGGGCCTCATTTATATCCAGGTGGGCATCAACGTCGGGTCTCATATATCACATCGGGCCGAATCAATTGGCCGATCGAAGGGGCCGCACCAATCATCCGTTAATAGAGACCATTATAGAGCATTAAATAAATAAAATGAATCATATCCAAAGATCACTTGGACCAAACTACAACTAACAGAGGTGATACTAACTTCTCACTTTCGACTTCCAGTGGGCCCACCACAACATTTAATTTCCATCTAGACTATCCCCATGGTCACAAGGACCCGAGGGAGATAAATGTCATCTAGATACAAGGCTTTTGTAATCCAAAAGGGCTTTCAAAGGTAGGCATCCACTCCACTATTTTCTATAGTGTGGTCCATCTATCAACTGGATCTATCTCATTTTTAGTCCCAAGCCTTAAGATGGGCTTTCAAAATGGTTGGATGGCTCGGATGCAACCCATGCATCATGGTGGATCCCATAGGGATGGGAAGGATGGACGGCATAGATGAGGTACATACCTCATGGTGGGGTCCACACTAATGGAAGGTGTGGATCACAATACATACATCAGTGGATCCCATACGGGGCCCACTGTTCACACCCCAGTGCAAGGTTGTGATGTAGTAATAAACTCGGTAAGACCGAGATCGAATCCCAAGGGACTGAAACCTGTACGTTATCTAAAACTAACCAGAACTACAACTAGAATGAGATGAAATCTAAATCAACTAGAATTTAAGGAATAATTGTAAAACTGTTATCTAAAACTTAGGAGAAATCAGAGAAAGGGAACTAAGGATTCAGAGGATCCACTTGTAGAGATCAGGGAGATCTTACACTTGCTTCACGAATCATAGAAGTTAAACTGAACTGTCGTTGATATAGTTTTAAAGAGATGAAAGGTATATGAATTAGAATGGATTCCATCACCAAACCATGCCCAAGAGACTATAGCAAACAACAGAATTAAACTAGTTACCAACTAATCACATGTATGAAGGTTAGGAAGGGTACCGACATCCGACCATGTCCAGGAGACTGGTGAACAATAGGGCTTCCTGACGTCATAAACATAAAAGGAAAAGTAAATATTCAAAGCCATTGCAGACCCACTATAATTTCAGTCACAATAGACCATTAAAGACTAAAAATATTTGCATACTAATCAAACTAAAATCAACTTCAATTCATACATTAAAATTAAATTAAAAGCATAGAATCTCCCATCTCACTACAAGCTTCACCTCTTAGGCCTAGCTAAGAGGATTAGCCAGCCATGAATGGGCTGGAATCCCTTAAACAAAGCAAAAGAAAAGAAAAGGAAAGAACTACTCTAACTCTCTCTCTCTCTCTCTCTCTCTCTCTCTCTCTCTCTCTCTCTCTCTCTCTCTCTCTCTCTCTTCTTCACGTTCAAAACCAAAGATGCCCTAGCCCAGCTCTTGCTCTCCCTTTTTATAGATGATGTAGTCACGTGCATAGTCGGTTTGGAGAATCCATGCAAAAACTTCAATCGGAAGTTTTCTTTTACGCAACAAGAGAAAACTGTGAAATTTTTGCCCTTTGCTGGCATTCTTGGTTTCCACAAACGACTCAAAGAAAGACGTCCCTACAGACGTTTTTGACCCCACTACAAGATAGACGGTCTGAAGTATCCAATCCGATGCCGGCCGTGATCACATAACGGCCCACAGTGGCCGTTTTCTCGGACGCAGAGTCTGCGCAATTGTCCGCTGTGACGATGGTGGGACCCATTCTTGATGTCAGCCATGAAATCTAGTCTGCTCACCAGATTCTTCTCGAAAAATAAGTTGAAAATGATTGGATTTGGATTAAATTCGGAGTGGCCCACATGGTTTTCCACTCAGTCGTCCATCTTGCGTTTGAACGGTTGGGAACCAATCCTTGCTTTTCTTTTACAATTCCGTCACCTAGGTCTTGATGATGTGGGCCATAGAATTCTGATGGACGGTTTAGATCAGATCATTGCAGCACGGTGGTGGGCCACTAGGATCACGTGCAATCTCTGTTCGCAGCTTCACGCAAAACAGAGTCTCCTCAGCTTCTCTGTGACGATCGGTGGGCCACATATGGATGCTGTACAGTGAATCCATTCTGTACATTAGAATCTCCTTGAAAAATCATTCGAAAATGGATGGTTTGGATTGGATTAGGTGTGGTCCACCGTTCTGTCCATTTCATCGTCCGACCGGCGTTTGAATCTCCTGTACATGCATTGTTTGCTCAAAATCAAACCGCAGATCCTTGTGTGGTTGGTTTGACCACCCGAACTCGTTGAACGGTGTAGATCATCAAAACATCAAGTGATGGTAGCCCAACTGCATCCGTTCGTAAGAACGCTGGCGAAAGAAGAAACAAAAATGGAAATTTTCATTTTTCATCGGTCAAAGGCTTATTTGACCGTCTCTGATGGATTGGTGCACCGCGAGTGCACAGGTAGGTTATGCACACCCATCTCAGATGGGTCCACATGCGATGGTTCTGAGCAGTCTGCTCCGTTCATCCGTTTCCTTAGCTAATGTAAGGGGTCGAACCTAAGTTTGAAGCATATCCAAAGATCAAGTGAGCCCCAATTCACAGATCTATGAGCTGATTTGTCCGTTGAGCCACTTCTACAGTGATCCGATGGTTGAAATTTGATATGTACGGTTAATTTATGGTCTTCAGGTCATGTATATAGTTTTAAGCCGTACAGATGGTAGGAACCCCATAATCTTGCATTCTGCATGATTTTCAAGCACTTGAACTTCAGTTTTTCACTTTTCTCAGATCTTTGGCATGAAATTTCATCGATCTTGGTCTCCTGGCGTCCGTTCCTTGCCTTTGATGCCATAAGAGCATTAAATCCATGCTTTAAGTACCCTTTTTCAGTCTATGCTCGTCAATCAACCTTGCAACACAAATACGATAAAACGGGCCATTAAACAGTATCATCCCCGTAAATTCAGAAAATAATTGGGGTCTAATATATAATATTTGACCCTCAACACAATCCCCAACCAGCATTTTGCTAGTCCCTAAGAAAGTATGCGAAAAATAAGTTGAGAATGAACTCGAGTGATTTCTTAAAAAATGATTCAAATACAAGAAATTTAAAATTCATGAATGTTGGGAATTATTTTCTCCTGAGCTCAAGCGCACGGTAGACTTCATAATCAAGTGTAAAGTATTAATCCATCAATTAGAAAAATTTTAAACATTGAGATCCATGGATGTATAGTGTAATCTCGGCTTATCATCATTAAGAGATCCAATTGTCAATTTCATGATATCATTGGTAACCAACAAGAAAATTCATGACAACCAAAACCTAACCTAAAACTTTCCTCATAGATTAGCCTATCAACTTTTAATTTTTCTATTCAAAGTAATGCCAAGGAAGGGAATCAAATCCTCACCCATAGGGAGCAAACCTATGGTGAAATCCAATCGCCTAACATTTTTTGAATATCAACCGTGGGGAGTCAAATCCTCGCCTATAGGGAGCATCTTTATGGTGAAGACCATTTTCCCAAATCTTTCCAAAAGTATCTTCTTCGTCTACTTTTTTTCCATATCAATCCTATTATGCAAATATTTCAGGCTAGTTCCTTTCATGCTTAGTGATTACCCAATTAACCATTCAATATCAACTGAAACCTTAATGTGAAAGCGAGATGTGACATGTGAAATCATGACTCAATCAATGTTTACAACTTCTAATCATGGATTAATAACTCGATCTTAACTGCGAAATTTAACAGATACTGAATCCCAGAGTCCTAAATTATCAACATCATTTATCTTGAACTTCTAAATTCAGGATATCCATAAAAATCACTTCGAATTCATAAGAATTTTCAGAAATTTAAAAAAAAAAAATTCACAATTTTTCACAATTTTGCTCAAGACTAAGAAAGCACTGATTAGGTAACCTAATCCCCCACCCCCAACCTAAAATCTACATTGTCCTCAATGTAAAAGATATAATATACAATACACATGGGACAACGAAAGTAAATGAGAGTGATGGGAGGATACTACCTGGATAACGAATCGAGAGAGATTTTTTAAGAGATCGCTGGGAGAGAGCAGGTTAGTACGAGAGAGAAAGAAAATTAAAAATAAATATAAAAATCCTACATATACCACTTTCGCAGGTGCTCTCGATTGCATTTAGCGTATGCAACAAGCCTTTAAACTCCTAGGTTACCCCTAGTGGACGAGTTGTAGTCTCGTGAGGGTTTGCAGTAATGTTACCCACAAACATTGAATCGATCATGCCGCAAGGTTCCCCTTCCGGCCAATATCTTGATAAGTTTCTCAGTAAATTCCTCAACAGGATCATCCAAAAGCCTTTTTTGCAATAGGCTTGGGCGCCTGGAGCATGACTTTCCAGAGAAACTTATGTACCTCATAAGAAATCTTCCATTGAATTGCTTGAGGTATCCGTAATATATACGATTCACCTATGAAAGAAGAAGTTTCAACGTTAGTATCGTATGGTGAATCAGAGACTACAAGTAAATAAAGTTTAGAAAACTTCCAGAGAAGTGTTGTAGTCTTAATATATTCTAAAGCTCCAAACTTTGGTTCAATTTTCAACTCCTCTTCCTTTATTGGTAGACGTTTAGGATCAGGGGAAGAGAGGGTTTTAGAGTAAGGGTTCTCTCGGTCAGTGACGACTATGGGAATGTTGTCTCGCAGGGCATCCGCTTTGTCTCTTAACATGGGATCGTTTGAAACTACAAAGTGTGTCAAGCAATCCCAAGAGTTAGGAAGTTCAGCTGAGTGGGACTTATTGTGGCTTGTGATGATCTGTGCAAAGAATCCATCGTCCTTGAAAGTAAATGGAGGTATGCTCTCTTACTCTTGCCCTACACAGACAAATTGAGGGTCAGTCGACGAAGAATTGATAGGCGAACTCTGTTCATTGATACTACTCAGAAGAGACATTGAATCGTCAAAACTTGATAGTTCAGATGGTGGCCTCAACTGAGTGGTTTCAAATTCCAGAGTTGTATCAGGTGGCTCGTTCATCTCCTGAATCACATCATCATTTGATTCAAAGAAGTGGTCCAAACATGTTTCACAAGAGTTAAAAGGGTCAGTTGTAAGGGGCTCATCCTCCACCTTTGAATCAAACATGTCAGGTGAGGGGAGTGGCTCATTATGACTGACCACTTCATGTACGTCTTGATCATTAACCTGGACCAAACTTGAGATGGATTCCAGGGGGACTGTGGCTGCACATTCAGGATTGCAATCATGCTCTAGTCTAGTGCAGTGCACATTTGGGATGGGATCAACTTCCTCACATTTTACACTTAGCATGGCTTGAGGTTCAAATAAACTAACCTCCTCATCATTGAAATCATGTGTGTCATGTAAGGAAGGTGTGTCATCATCAATGTATTTAAAAGACACCCATGTATCTTCATCATTCTTTCGAACAGTCATCGAGATTGACTCATCAGGAAATTGAACCACATGCTCATTAACGGACTCCAACTCCTCATTCTAAATTCTAGATTCTTTTAAGAGTGAATGCGGATCACTTTCCTTGCATTGTATTTCTGGATTGGGTTGTGGTTGGGATGAGCAAGCCTCCTCTATCTTTTCAAGGAGCGACATGAGTGTTTCCATTGCGTTTCAGATTTCTTTAAGACAGGCCATGTCACTCTGATATGAATCCTCTTGGATCGTTTCTGGTTAGATCTCAAAGGTAGGAGATCCAAGAGAATAATCATTATAACATGTTATTAGTTCATTTTCCTAATTTTGATGTTTTCACTGATTGTAATCATACGGATCATAGGTGGGAGAATTTGATGGTTGATAATACTTATTATCACTCATGATATAATCACGCATTATTTTCTTTTTATCGGATGGGTGATAATAATTCTCACAACCATAGCTGTGATAACCCCAGCACTCATGTACTGTTTTGTTAATCCGTGGGGTGTAATTGTTCTCCTGCATATAATCACGTAAGGACTTCTTAACCGGTGGATCTTTATATTCTGATTGGTTCTCAATGATAGTTTCAGAAAATTTTTGAGATATAAGTTAATTTATCTCATCATTATCCCAAAATAGCTTATTCTTCTCGGCATACTGACGTTGTCACTCGTGCATATACATGATGAAACCCTTAAACTGAATTTAATCCTACGAAAAATAGAAGAAAAGATCCTATAGGAATGTAGAAAGTAAGAGGAGGAGAAGTTAGGAAGAAGTTACCCGATTAGAGATTCCTAAGTTAAAACCTGAAAAATAAAATAAAATAGGTTAGTTTCTAAAAGTCTAGGAAAATTTTTTAAAATAAAACCTTAATTCTAAAAATAGAAAAAAAAATGAAATTAGAAAGATATCACCAATTAGAAGTTCCTATTTCAGAATCCTACAAACAGAAAAGACAGGTTAGTTTCTAAAAATCAGAAAAATCTAAACCTAAAACTGAAGTTAGTAAAAATCATAATCTTAAACTAATCCTAAAACTAATTAATTTCAGAGAATCGTAGCCGTCAGTCCCTGGCAACGGCGCTAAAAACTTATTCACACCCCAAGTGCAAGGTTGTAATGTAGTAATAAACTCGTTAAGACAGAGATCGAATCCCAAGGGACTGAAACCTGTACGTTATCTAAAACTAACCAGAACTACAACTAGAATGAGATGAAATCTAAATCAACTAGAATTTAAGAAATAATTGTAAAACTGTTATCTAAAACTTAGGAGAAATCAGAGAAAGGGAACTAGGGATTCAGAGGATCCACTTATAGAGATCAGGGAGATCTTTCACTTGCTTCACGAATCATGGAAGTTAAACCGAACTACCGTTGATATAGTTTTAAAGAGATGAAAGGTATATGAATTAGAATGGATTCCATCACCAAACCATGCCCAAGAGTCTATGATAAATAACAGAATTAAACTAGTTACCAACCAATCACATGTATGAAGGTTAGGAAGGGTACCGACATCCGACCATGCCCAGGAGACTATGGTGAACAACAGCGCTTCCTGACGTCATAAACATTAAAGGAAAAGTAAATATTCAAAGTCATCGTAAACCCACTATAATTTCAGTCACAATAGACCATTAAAGACTAAAAATATTTTCATACTAATCAAACTAAAATCAACATCAATTCATACATTAAAATTAAATTAAAAGCATAGAATCTCACATCTCACTACAAGCTTCACCTCTTAGCCCTAGCTAAGAGGATTAGCCAGCCATGAATGGGTTGGAATCCCTTAAACAAAGCAAAAGAAAAGAAAAGGAAAGAACTACTCTAACTCTCTCTCTCTCTCTCTCTCTCTCTCTCTCTCTCTCTCTCTCTCTCTCTCTCTTCTTCACGTTCAAAACCAAAGATGCCCTGGCCCAGCTCTTGCTCTCCCTTTTTATAGATGATGTAGTCACGTGCATAGTCGGTTTGGAGAATCCATGCAAAAACTTCAATCGAAAGTTTTCTTTTAAGCAGCAAGAGAAAACTGCAGAATTTCTGCCCTTTGCTGGCATTCTTGGTTTCCACAAACGACGCAAAGAAAGACGTCCCTACAGACGTTTTTGACCCCACTACAAGATAGATGGTCTAGATTATCCAATCCAATGCCGGCCGTGATCACATAACGGCCCACAGCGGCCGTTTTCTTGGACGTAGAGTCTGCGCAATCGTCTGTGACGATGGTGGGACCCATTCTTGATGTCCGCCATGAAATCCAGTCCGTTCACCAGCTTCTTCTCAAAAAATAAGTTGGAAACGACTGGATTTGGATTAAATTCAGAGTGGCCCACATTTCCACTCAGTCGTCCATCTTGCGTTTGAACGGTTGGGAACCAATCCTTGCTTTTCTTTTACAATTCCGTCACTTAGGTCTTGATGATGTGGGCCATAGAATTCTGTTGGAAGGTTTGGATCAGATCATTGCAGCATGGTGGTGGGCCACAAGGATCACGTGCAATCTTTGTTCGCAGCTTCACGCGAAACAGAGCCTCCGCAGCTTCTCTGTGACGATCGGTGGGCCACATATGGATGTTGTACAGTGAATCCATTCTGTACATTGGAATCTCCTTGAAAAATCATTGAGAAATGGATGGTTTAGATTGGATTAGGTGTGGTCCACCGTTCTGTCCATTTCGTCGTCCGACCGGTGTTTGAATCTCCTGTACATGCATTGTTTGCTCAAAATTGGACCGCAGATCCTTGTGTGGTCGGTTTGACCACCCGAACTCGTTAAACGGTGTAGATCATCAAAACATCAGGTGATGGTAGCCCAACTGCATCCGTTCGTAAGAACGCTCGCGAAAGAAGAAACAAAAACAGAAAATTTCATTTTTCATCGGTCAAAGGCTTATTTGACCGTCTCTGATGGATTGGTGCACCGTGAGTGCACAGGTAGGTTATGCACACCCATCTCAGATGGGTCCACACGCGATGGTTCTGAGCAATCTACTCCGTTCATCCGTTTCCTCAGCTAATGTAAGGGGTCGAACCTAAGTTTGAAGCATATCCAAAGATCAAGTGAGTCCCAATTCACAGATCTATGAGCTGATTTATCCACTGAGCCACTTCCACAGCGATCCAATGGTTGAAATTTGATATGTACAGTTAATTTATGGTCTTCAGGTCATGTATATACTTTTAAGCCGTACGGATGGTGGGAACCCCATGATCTTGCATTCTGCATGATTTTCAAGCCACTTGAACTTCAGTTTTTCGCTTTTCTCAGATCTTTGGCATGAAATTTCATCGATCTTGGTCTCCTGGCATCCGTTCCTTGCCTTTGATGCCATCAGAGCATTAAATCCATGCTTTAAGTACCCTTTTTCAGTCTATGCTCGTCAATCCACCTTGCAACACAAACACGATAAAACGGGCCATTAAACAGTATCATGCTCGTAAATTCAGAAAATAACTGGGGTCTAATATGTAATATTTGACCCTCAACACCCATCATAATGTTCATTTTCCGCCCAGCCTGTTGGCAAGGTTACACAAACATGAGGCCCACTATAATGTTTACTTGCACCCAACCTATTGATGAGATCACATGGACCAGGGGCCCACCATAATGTATATTTATCGTCTAATCTGTTGATAAGGACACTCAAACCTGGGCCCACCATACTGTTTATATGTCATTCAAATTGTTGATAAGGTCACGTGGACCTAGGGCCCACTGAAATGTTTGGTTTCCTCCTAACCTGGGGCCCACTGTAATATTTATTTTCCACCCAAACCTATTGATGTTGCTGCATAGGCATGAGGCCCACCGTGCTGTTTATATGCCATCCAAACTGTCCACAAGGTCACGTGGACCTAGGGTCCCTTGTACTGTTTATTTGCATCCAATCTGTTCATAAGGTCACGTGGACCTTGGCCCACCGTGATATTTATCTGCCATCCAAACTGTTCACAAGTTCACGTGGACCTAGGGGTCCACGGTGATGTTACTTGCCATCCAACCGGTTGATAAGGTCCCACGGGCCTGGATTGAGGAAAAATAAATTTCATATTAATACAAAACTTCCGACCCATAAAGGGTTTCAATGGTAGACGTTCAACCCAACACTATTCCCTGTGATGTGGGTCACCTGAGTCGTGTTCGCAGCTGATTTTTGGGTGGCCTGTCGCTAGGGGGTGAGGTCCACCATATGCACGGTGCAGATGTTCGACTCACATCACGGTGGGGCCTGAGATGGGGCCCACTGTCCAGCCCGCATAGCAGCGGACGCTGCTGACTAGAGCGTCCAGAGACGCTGACAGCAGCAGCGTCTCTGCCTCCTTTTTTTTAAAAAAAAAGTATTACTAAGGAATTTTCTAAGTGGGGTCCTCATCAGGGAAATCTGCCCCTTCCATTGCACTTTACGCCCCCCAATTGCACTCTACAGCTCAAGACAATCACATTGAGTCCAATATTTGATATGTTTTGGGGTACAGAACATCAGGGTGGGTTTTCAACGGTAACGATACTGTTCTCTATGGTACGGCTCATCTGATGATCAGGTTGACGTCATTTTTGGGCTCAACGCCTAATATGAGCTGAGAAAGAGAATAGACGGCGTGGATTATATACATACATCAAGGTGGGGCCTGCATAAGCGGCCCACCCCAAAAGCCCTTTTTTTTATAGCTTTGTTAATACACACCCATGTCAATACACGCACTCCATGTTGGCTACACCCCACCTTCTTCATGTCCAGCATCCAGAGATGCTGGATGGCATGGATAAGCACAGTGGTGGGTCCCACACAGTCGTGACCCACATTTTATCAAGGTGGGTCCCACATGAATGGGGCCCACCTGATTTAAATCAATCTGATATTTGTGTGTTTCCACCACCATAAGGTAGGGTCCACATGACTTGGACGATTTGGATAAAACATACCTCAAGGTGGGGTCTATCCAAGTGGGCCACACATCATACCAAAAAAATGAGAAAGAGAGAGAGAGAAGCACCCACCTTCAAAACTACTCCTTCCGCATTAGGGCGATCTAGCTCCAAGGAGAAAGAATCAATGGTTGAGATTAGATTTTAGAGGTTGGATGATGGGGTATGAAGCTTCATGGTGGGTGGAAAATGAAGGAAAGCTTGGACGTTGGGAGTTTTGGGATTGCCTAGAGAATGAGAGAGAGTGAGAGAGAGAGAGAGATGGGAGTGATGGGGGTACTTTGTGTAAGAGAGTGTTGACTTTAGGGGTTGCTTGGGGATGGGGTGATGTGTACTTGACATGAAGTGTGATTGATGGGATTGATGGGACATGATTTGAAATCTTTATTAAGTTTGCGATTGCGCAGTGTTTTCTCGAACTAAACGCGAGCCCACATCTCTTAGCCTGGGTATCGCCTCCTCGCGCGAGTCGCACCATCAGAATGGCGGCGACGGCGCGGTCACTAGGATATAAGCCTCGAGTTAAGTCAACTCGGGTTGACGGCATGTGAATCAGGGTTAAGCGCAAATAACGATTAAGGGTTAAAGGTTATAGGAATTCGACCCTGGAATATTGTGGAATCCTACAGAACGGTATGGACTAAGATACGGGTCTTACACATAATCTCTGGGTAACCGCTAACTTTAGCGCATGCAACGTTCATGTTAAATGGTGCAAGTTGTGCTGAGAATGACACACATGATCATTCTATTAAAAGGGTATAAATAGATAACTCATTAGCATAGACAGGTACGTGAAATCTCTCACCCAAACCCCCATCTACACTACTTAGACTAGATTCTTAGCCTGACTTTAGCATCGGAGGGTCCCCTACTCTAACCAGGGTCTCCTTTGCCCTTCTCTTGTGCAAGCTTACAAAGCTCAGCGCGAGTGCTCGGAGCTCGGCGAGGGTGAACCAATTTTTGCATCAACTTTTTGGCGTCGTCTGTAGGAAACTGAAACAAAAAACTGCTTTTACTGCACTAGAGAGAATAGTAAGAGGAAAGAAAAAAATGCATACACCAATTGTCCCTATTAATCCTGAGCCATCCAGGGTGCAAAACTCAACTTCTGGACTACAGATAGAATCTACACTAACAAAGCCAACTTAACGATCCAGGAATCTAGGAAATAAATATCAAGTGGTTACAGCACCAAATGGAGATGTTGGTCAACAAGGTCAGCCACATGAGGCAGCAGATGAACAGGTAGTATCCACCTCAGGACCAAGAGGAAAATGCTCCGATAATCGTAAAACGTCGAGCCCCAGCAGTATCTCGAGACACCTCGTGAGGGGCATCTACACGGGTCCCGATGCGGCCGCAAGAGCCATCGAACCGAGCCCCAATATATGTCTTTGAGACATCGGCACAGTCTCCAACTGATCTCTGCCACGAATTAGAACAGATAAGATATGAAAGAACTCCCAAACCTAACCAAGTTCAAGAAGCAGTGGCTGAGAACAAAGATCTGTGGAAAACTCAGCTTGAAGATTTCGAGGCCAGATCGACACGATGCGATGGGCGTACCAAACTCAAGTTCCCACCGTCATAAACGCAATGATGGAGGAAACCAAACCCCATTCACTAGCGAAATAATGAAAGCGATGGTGCCACCAAGGTTCCGAATGCCTCCTATCACGCCCTACTTGGGCTCCGGGGACCGTATCAAGCACATGGAATCTTACTGGTCATGGATGGAGCTCTAGTCAGCCACCGGGCCTATTATGTGCCAAGCATTCTCAATCACGTTTACCGGAAGCAAGTGAGGCTGGTATCGACAGCTGAAGCCGAGGTCTATCGCTCATTCGTCGAGCTAAGTAAGGCGTTCCTCACTCAATTCACCATAGGGAAGCAAAGTAGGAAACCCTCCACACATTTGCTTACCATCAAGCAGAAAAGAGGGGGAGGCCCTGAAGGACTATGTCCTCCAATTCAATGAAGAAGTAATGCGAGTCAATGATAACTCAGACAAGATGGCTCTGGCTGCGATAATCTCCAGTCTTAAAGAAGGAAAATTCCTATTTTCAATAGGCAAAAACCATTCGACCTCGATGGGAGACTTTACAAATCAAGCAGAAAAATATTCAAATGTCGAGGACTTCTTCAGCTCCCGAAAAGGGACTCATCACACAGGGAGCTCCTCCGAAGATAAAAAACATAAAGATGCCCCTTTCTAGCAGAATGCAAACAATAAGTCTCGGAGCACAACATCTCTTGGAGATGAAGAGGTTTTCTCTTTCCTGACCCCAACACTTCATCCATAGCTGCGCAAAGTAGCTTAGTTGAAAGAGATGGCTTCATTAAAAACTTAAGATTGATAGGACTGTGTATGAATACTAACCTAAAGAGAAAGGAGTGAGTTTAAATTTGCAAAATTCAAACTGAAAAAGGTCGTCTGGATTGATAACATGGTGTCAAATGCGTTGCTCGACGTTTACAATCTCACCCTAGCAATCTGGGTCCGAAGAAGGGAGGAGAGCTTAGGAACACCCTTCGGATAATCTATCAAAGAATAGTTAAGGTCAGATGAGAACAATACAATGCGAAAGTTGACTATAGAATAGACACCTCAAGAAATCTGACCTAGAGTAGAAAATTTTGTGGGGACCCTGACCCGTAGACCACTGAAGCCCAAAACTACTTATTCTTCCAATCCTCGTTGGAAGTGAGGAGCATGGTAACAAGCCTAGAACCCTGCTGAGTCCTCACCAAGAAATAATACCAGCATGGCTCGTGGCGGTCGTGCTTGGCTTGGTAGATGGCCATAAACTCATCAGGGGTCAACCGACACCAGATCAAGTAGGTCGATATCAGCATCCTCCAAGCATTGGGGACAAGCTGGCTCGAAGCCAACTTTACACGTGCGGTCATGGCTCGCACGAAGGGGTGAATTAGAAATTGAAGCCCATACTAGAAGGCATAAATGAAGATTGCTACATCGCCTTCAGTTAGGTCCCCAGGGGCATTCAGAGGAGTTGGAGCACGGATGTGTACCAAGCTCGGAATCTAATAAATCGCTCGAATCTCAACCATCTAGGATTCTATCAAGATCTAGCCCCGAGGACGAGCTCGACAAGTTGGCTTCCTGACACTCTAGCAATTGTCATTCCCATAGGATCCCAAGGTATTCTCTTGGAACCCTTAGAGTAAGCACCAGCTTTAGTGCCCTTATCTTTTCTGGCACGAGGTCGGAGGGATATTGCTTCTAGTGGACCTTTCAAAGCCTCGCACCTAGATTCTACACTCTTTGGCTCTAAATCCTCCTCAAATGCATAGACTTCGTGAGCTTAACCCGACCCATTCGACATCACAGAACGAACGAAAAAGGAAATAGATAAGAGAAAAAGGTGAACGGAGAAAGAAAAGACTCACCAGAAATCGCCCGCTCCAAGAGTTTACTAGTAGAAAGCATCTTCTAGGAGAAATAGAGGAGAGATCCAAAATGGAGGGGGGGGGGGGGGGGGATTGACCATTTGTAATGATGATGAACAGCTTTATGCAAAGTTGGAATGCCACAGAGCCGAACCCTACGGTGTACGTGGCAATAAATCATTGGTTCAGACTCACGTCCACCAAGCCACGCGTGCTCGCATTTAATGGGAATTAATGTGCAAACGCATTCCCATCTCCTGAAGCCTACGCGGCAGCTCCCTGTTTGCTCCAACAATTCGAATCCTTAAGCGTCGCCACGTGTTCGCCAACCACAAGTTCAAAATCAAAAAGTTACCGTCGTAATACGACAACCTAGTAACAAAGAATCATGATTACAATAATCTGCCTCGATTCTGCTAAGTCTTCATCATGCAGGGTGTGGCATTCCATCTCCCCATGCACTTACTCATTGAGTCCGAGCTTGAACTCAGAGAGTAGGGGGCTTCTGTTATGAGAGAATTTGAGCCGACTCTAATTGGCGTAGACACAGCTCGCCCAGTTGTATGACTGGGGCAGGGAAAAAGGATGGCCGAGCAAGATAAGCTGGCCCGTGATCTAAAACGGGTCATATTACTCTGTCTAAGTTCTTTTGTAGAGCTTTCAAATCGGATTAGAACCCAGAAGAAGTCATTACACGCCTCGTACACTTAATCTAAGTAGGTGCTCATCGATAGCACGACTAAATTGTCAAAGGAATGACTCAGATTATAAGGTTGGCTCAAGGAAAGACAAGTCCTACAATTGTGCTCGAGGTTTAACTACAGTAACGCACGACGGAGTAATATCCAGCGCATAATCTGTGGGTAATTGCCAACTTCGCCGCATGCGTCATTCACGTTAAATGGCGCAAGTTGTGCCAAGAATGACGGACACGACCGTTCCATGCAAAAAGTATAAATAGATAACTCATTGGCATAAATAGGTACACAAAATCTCTCATCCAAACTCCCATTTACACTACTTAGACTCAGATTTCTGGCCTGACTTTGGCATCGAAGGGTCTCTTGATCTAGTCAGAGTCTCCTTTGTCCTTCTTTTGTGCAGGCTTATAGGGCTCCGCGAGAGTGTTCATAGCTTGGTGAGGGTGAACAAGATTTTTGTACCAACAACACCCACCGTTGAAACCTTTCTAGGGCCCACCGTGATGAGTAATTGCTATCCAACCTGTTCATGAGGCTACGTTGACTTGGATGAAGGGAAAACGCAAATTCAGCTTGATTCAAAACTTTTGTAGCCCCAAAAAGTTTTCAACGATAGGGGTTTAATCCCCATCGTGTGGTCTACTTTGGCCTTGGAACTGACTTGATTTGGGCTTGCATCGTAAAATGATGCGGAAAAGTCGATGGATGGTGTAGATAAAAGCCATACAACACGGTGGCCCCTCAGATCCCCTGTCCGTTCCCGGGAAGGGACAGCCCGGCAATGCCCAAACCGTGTCGAAAATCGACCACGTGCCCGTCCGGCCGTAAGTGGGCTCCACCATTAATACCGCAAAAGTTGGAAACGCATTGCCTACTCCCCCTGCCACCGGCCATTGGCTGATGGTCGGTGCTCCGTGGACCCCACCATGATGTATGTGTTTCATTCATGCCATCCATCTTTTTTTTTAGATCATTTTAAGGCATGAGACCAAAAATGAGGTATCTTCCAATCTCAAGTGGACCACATTACAGAAAAAAGTGTTCAATGAACGTCGACAATTAAAAAGTTTTTGCGGTCATAACAGTTTTGGATCAAGCTGATATTTGTTTTTTTCCCTTCATCGGTGTCTGTATAACCTAATCATCATATTGGATGTCCAGTCACTTTTTTTTTCCTATGGTGTGGTCCACCTAAGGCCTATATCCCTCTCATTTTTCGTATAAAATCCTAAAATTATCTGTAAAAATGGATGAACGGAATAGATGACATACTTACATCATGGTGGGGCCCAAGGAGCACCGAACACCAGCCACGGGGCTGGTGGCAGGGGAGTAGCCCATCCGTTTCAAAAGTTGGACGCGGATTAGCTACTGGCAGGGCGAGTAGCGAGACTACCTACTGAAGTGACGTCACCAAGTCTCGTAGGCCCCACCATGATGTATGTACTGTATCCACACCATCCATCAATCCGGAGAGAACGTTTTAGATGATAAGCCAAGAGAGTGGTGCCCACCGTTGAAACCTTCCTTGGTCCACCATAATGTTTATATGAGATCCAACCTGTTCATAAGTTAGCACTGACATGGAAGAAGGGATACACAAATGTCAGCTTGATCGAAAAGTTCCCAAGCCCCTATAAGTTTTTAATGGCGGGCATCACTCTCTCTACGTTTTTTTCTGTGGTGGGATCCACTCGAGCTTTATATGAGACTCATTCTTTGGATCATACCTTAAAATGATCTCTCCAAATGAATGTACCGTATAGATACAAAACATACATCATGGTGGGGCCTACAATACTTAGTGACGTCACTTCAGTAGCTAGTCTGACGCAGGGATGAACGTGATGAGGTCGATCACCGTCTTCCTCAAGGATAACTACTCCGAATCCATAGAGCTTCTCTAGACTCCTCACAGAGACTTCTCGAATCCACGAGGAAAGAAAACAGGAAAATAAAAATAATTCTAATAAATTCGAAATTGATTGATGAATAAATAAAAACGAGTTTACACCCCTTTAACTAAGGGAACCAAGCAACATGAAAGAAATCAGACTCATACTACAACTAAGACTCCTAGAATTCGCAACTTACTATAAATAGTAAACTTACTATTTATAGACGGTCACGATGTCTACTAGTGCGCAAGGTTTTCGGCCAAAAATAGTAAGTGTCCTATTTGGCTTCACCAAACCGTTCTCCTAATTATCCTAAGCACTTTTCATGTTGGACACAACTCCTAAAGTCAAACGGATGAAAAGTTATACTCAAACTAAAACTTACTATTTATAGTAAAAATAAAATTAAAACGAGGAAACGACCGTCGATCAGGGGGTTTTTCGCAAATCCGGGCTGCGCAACCCGGCGTAGCGGGGTTGGTTGGCTAAAGTAGCTCGTTCTACCCCAAAATCATATATTTTACGTTGGATAACTCATTTCGGATTGTGAGATACGCCCGATCTAAGGTCCGATGGTCTGAATCACTTCTGTCGCCGACCGTGCCTTTTCTGATCCATCTTAGCCATGAAATTGTCCGCGAACCACTCTACATCATAGTCCCGCTACTCAAACCTGTCAATAGCTAATCGTACTCATTGTGATCGTAAACTTTCCCTTGCGATGGCGATTGCCTACTGGCTACGCGAGTAGCGCGGTGGAGTGTCATACGTGCCACAATGATATATTTGTTTTATTCACTCTCCATTCATTATTTTATTGACCCTGGAAATGAAGCAGATCCAAATCTCATGAACGCAGAACACAAAGATCAGCTTCACATGAAACTTTTGTGGTCCCTAAAAAACTTTTGATTATGAGCGTTGAACCATGACTGCTTCCTCTAGTGTTGTACACATGAGATTTGTATCTACTTCATGTTAACGATAGTTTCCTTAAATGATCTAGAAAAATGGATGGATGGTGTAGATAAAAAGCATCCATCATGGTGGGGTCACCGATCACCGTCCGGTAGCTACTTGCTACTTAAAAGTCCATACCATTCATCTGTTCCTAAAATCTATTTATATCTATACAAACTAGTCATACCCATTTAAAAATTATTTTGTATGAATCTGATTGTTTTCATGTTAGATTGGGCTGAATTTTGTGCTCTATCATAATTAATTAGCGCATTCCAAACAAATTTGGTTTATCAAATCAATTTTAGGATGACCGGATCATATAATTTGATCAATCTCATCATTATAAAGTATTCTTGTAATTACACTTCTATTAAACTTGGGCTATAATATCAAATTTTCAACATCTTATTTTTTTTATCCCAACCCTTCTCAAAATCTCAATTTTTTGAAACATTGTTATTATTTTTTTAAATCATATAACTTTAATTTTCAAAATCACAATTTTTTAAAACTTTCCAATTTTTTTTTTTCAAAATCTCGGTTTTTTATATCTCAAATTCTTTCAAATTCTCAAAATTTTTAAAACACTTACATGTTTTTCCAAACTTTTGGACATTGTTATTTTTTTAACTTATCAATTTTCTTTTTTAAAATGTTAAATTTTTGTCAAAATCTCGGTATTTTTTAAATCATTATCAAAATTTTTAATTACTTAATTTTCATTTTCAAAATGTCTTTTTTTTCAAAATTTTTAACAAAATCTCACTTTTTTTATAAAAATTTTTGAGTTTTTTTTCAAAATACAAATTCTGAATTTTTCTTTTTTCAAAATCTCAATTTTTTCCCAAAATTTTAATTTTTTTTTCAAACTTAACAATTTATTCAAACTTCTTAAAAATTTCAACATGCCAATTTTTTATTCAAAAGCACCATTTTGTTTTCAACATTTCAATTTTCTTTTTCAAAATGACATTTTTTTTGTCAAAATATTGGTATTTTTTTAAATCACTATTTTTTATTTTTCAAAATCTCAAATTTTCTTGAACATTTTCAAAAAAAAATTTCAAAATCACATTTTTTTTTTATTTCTCAATTTTCCTATCCAAAATGTCAAATTTTTTTGTCAAGATATCGATTTTTAATTTCATTTTTTCTTCAAAACTTCTATTTTTTGAACTTCTTCATTTTCTTTTTTAAATTATTTTTTTCAAACCTGTTAATCCTTATTGAACTTTTCAATTTTTTCACAAAATAAAAAATCTCGATTTCAAAATATAATTTTTTTCAAAGCTGTCAAATTTTTCATAATTTTTTTTAATCATTTCAATTTTGTTTTTCAAAATATCATTTTTAAAAAAAATATATTGTGTTAAAATTATCAACTTTATTCAAACTCCTTAATTTTTTTTAAAAAAATCTAGATTTTATTAAATCACTAATTTTTTTTTTTCAAATCTCAATTTTCACAAATATTGTTAATTGTTTTTTAAAACTTTCTTAACTATTTTTTTTCAAAATCATAAAATAATAATAATAATAATAATAATAATAATAATAATAATAATAATAATCTACTCAATTTTTGTCACGCCCCAAACTCGAAAACCGGGCTCACAGAATTTTCGATCGCCGAATCCGGCGCCGACGGCCTCCGTAGAACCCCATTCTCGGCTCCTAGCTCCCATTCGCCAGGTTCCGATCCTGGGATGCTACGAGGAGGATTTTCAATGTCAGTTTGATTCGTAATAAGCATAACCAAAGGCATAACCCACAAACAACAACCAAGAACTCCATTACATTTCCACTATGATAAAAAACTTTACAGGTACAATGAGCATAAAGGGAAATACAATGGTAAATAACAAAAGAACTCCAAATGATCAGCAACGTGCTCCTGCCTCAGCGCTGCTGCGATCCAACGTCACCTGCACGCAACGGTCGTGCATAAGCTTACAGAAAGCTTAGAGGGTGGTGAAAGTGTGTGCACAAGGTAGAATATGAATGCAATGTAAGAGTAATGCGGAATATGCGGATGGAACCATAATATCATGAGCCATACCAAGGCCTATGCGATGCAAGACATGAATGGTATCGGCCATCCCAAAGCCATGCAATGTATAATGCAACTTAAGCATACAAATCCTCATCAATGTCCACACATCAATACAGCTCAAAGTATGAAATATCACCAGGGTCTAGTACACTCTAAACCAGATTGCCGCCACATCGCGCGCAATAAGGTAAGTGGAAGAGACCACACTATCCGTCTGCCAATATCGGGCGCGACTCTTCGATAGCGGACCCATTCCTCGAGCTGGTCAAACTCAGCCAGCATTGCCCCCTACACTCGGACGGGTAAGGCCGCACCCCCTTCCAACCGACCACGACATAGTGGAGAGCACAGCCAACTGGTATTCGGCACTCAGTACTCATCTACCTACCCACTCGGTCTAGACGTTGGAGCAACCTCTTGGTACCATAAAGGTTTAGGGACTTTCACCCAGGGATATCTATAGTACCCCATGTAAAACAAGATTTCCGGTATCCAATCCTGCCAACCACGATCTGTCTGTGGAGGCTACGGCCCCGATGTCGCTAGGGCGTACAATAACTATGTCATACAAATGCGGAATGCATGAATCACGCTATCCAGTCATACAACCAATCGTGCGCATACCGTGTGGTCATGTAGGGCAACACCGCCTAACCAGGAGCCCATAAACAACTTGTCCGAAGACAAATGCTATGATCAGACAATTCTCACGTCAAGCATACATATGATGTGTATGATCATGAGTCATGAGACAATATTAAACATGTATATGAGATGAACTATCCTGACAATGCAGATGGCCTGGACAATAAGTATGGGCCTAACAATGGGCCCTAAGGAGAGTTGTAATATGGACATCCAACCAGCATTACCCTCGCAATTTGGACGTCAAACCAACATTGCTCCCCAGACACGATCTTCTTAAACGTCGCTACATAACCTGAATTGGGATTACACATTGCAATGGACCTTAGGTTCATCCCATTGGGCCTTACATATATATCAAATGGGCCATATCTTATGGGCCTTTTATCCATCAGATGGGCCATATAAATGGGCCACACCAATGGGTCTTATGTGCATTGCAATGGGTCAAAACCCGTGGGCCTTGGATTACATCAAATGAGCTTAGTCTCATGAGTCTAATATATGACCAATGGGCTACACCAATTGGGCCCCACATGTAGATCAAGTGGGCCTCAACCCATAGACCTAACATGAGTTCCATGGGCCTAAACCCCTAGGCCTTATGGTACATTAAATGGGCCTAAACCCATAGGTCTTGTATGCATATCAAAGTGGTCCTAAATCCCTAGGCCTTATATCCATCAAATGGGCCTCACCCATAGGCCTTTCATGAATCAAATGGGCCTGATCCCATGGGCTCTAAATTACCTCAAATGGGTCCAATCCCATGGGACTTGGAATGTATCAAATGGGCCTAGTCCCATGGACTTGCAACACATCAAATGGGCCTAAGTTCTTAGGCCTAAAATGAATCCAGTGGGCCTAGCCCATAAGCATTTCATAAACCAAATGGGCCTAACCCATAGGCCTAAAATGATCATTTCAAGTGGATGAACGGTCTGGATGCATCGCCTGTGACAATGGTGGGGCCCACATGAAGGTGTACTATCGTGTATAATATATAATATATAAACTACATATAATATAATATATACAATATTAAATGTAATATATATAATATATTAATATATATATATACACACACGGCACTCAGCACCCACACGTGGGGGTGGGCCCCACCGTCCAGTGGGAACGGCGTGGATACAACACAAAATTCACTAAGGGCGTCACCGTCCACGGACCGTGGACGGTGTGAATGAAATACATAAATCACTGTGGGTTCCACGTATGTGGCCCACCGCGATGTTTATTTGAAATCCAACCCGTTCATAAGGTCACTCTAACCTGGATGAAGGGAAAATATAAATTTCAGCTTGATCCAACACGTCAGTGGGCCCCAAAAGGATTTTAATGAAAAATTTTAATTCACACTATTTCACTTGGTGTGGGCCACCTGAGCTTTGGATCTACTTCATTTTTGGAGGGGGGCCCGCCACTGGGGTGGCCCACCTAATGAACAAGTTGGATGACAAAATAAACATTATCGTGGGGCCCACATGCAGGGCCGTGGGCCACCTCCCCACGCCCGTCCGCCCGCTGTACAAAGCTGCACGCAGGAGCGTGCAGCGCTGCCACCCTCTGGCAAATGCACAGAGGCTCTGCCTCTTATGAAATTTGGGAAAAATCTGTTTTCCCGTGGTTTTTCGCACTTGGGGCCCGCTGCACTACAATCCGTCCCGACCATTATGATCAGCGGCTCGAGGCCGTCCAATTGAGTCCAGAGTTTGAATTTTTTTGATGCTTGGAAGTGAAATAAAATAAGAAAATAGAGTTTGAATGGTGAGGGTGCGATCCTTGACGCTACGGCCCACCAGGTGATCCGTTCAATCTCATTTTCTAGCTCAACGCCTAAAATGAGATGGTGAAAGGAATGAACAGCTTGGATCGAACCTAAACATCAGAGTGGGGCCTATGCAAGTGGGCCACCCTAAAAGCCCTCTTTTTCTTCTTCCTTTTTCTTATTTCCTCTGAAACGTCCAGCGTCGCAGACGCTGGACGGTTTTTACAAAACAAAAAAAAAAAAAAATTTATAATGGTGGGCCCTGATGAAGTGGGCCACCACGGATATTTGACGTGTGTACGCATATAAGGTGGGCCCCACTTGAATAAAAATTGAATAAAAACAATTCTCAAGGTGGGATCCATTCAAGTGGCTCACACCATCCTATTGTAATAAAAAATAAAATAAAATAAAATAAAAGAGAAAGAGAGACATGGAGAGTGGGACACGACTTGTGATGGAGGGACCCCGTCATTATGGGCCCTCCCTTGCAATGAATCATACAAAATAACGGATCCCTTTGATCATGGGACCATCAAAAATGTAAATCAACGGTGGAGATCCATTCCCCACCGATATGGACGGTCTAGATGACCCTTCTAAATGAAAATAAACATCATGATGGGGTCCATGGAGAATAGCCCCATCATGGAACGATCATGATGATCCAAGTGGTCCATCGGCCACATATTAGGGTCCCAAGTGAGATCCACACCATTGATCGGTGGGCCTCACTTGGTCCACCATAAAAATAAGTAAATCTACCCTATAGAGGCACCCACCGTCCGATCTTCTCGCTCCTAGGGGTTCCTTGGCACCTTGGCTTCAACTTCAATGGTTAAGATGAAGAATGGAGGGTTGAGATGGGAGATGATGGCGTAGGAAGGTGGGCCACTTGGAGCTTAGGAATTTTTGTAAAATTCCATACGTGGGACTCTTTGTTGCTTGGAAATTTTGAAATGAGAAAAGAGAGAAAGAGAGAGAGTGATGTAGAGATAGATGGATGGATGGATGAATGATGTTTGTGTAAGAAATCTTTGACTTTTGAGGCTTTTGTGTAAGGGAGGTATGGGTGGTGAAGACTTTGGAAGCTTTTTGTGTAAGAGAGGTATGGGTTTGGGAGACTTTGTGGTTGCTTGGGAAAAGGGATGGAAGTGATGTGTACTTGACATGTGATGGATTGATGGGATTGATGTGATTGATGTGATACATCGTAGAGATTCCCTTAGTTTTCGCAACGCGCGGCATTTTCTCGCACCGAACGTTGGCCCATAACTCTTGACCAGGGTATCACCTCGGCGCGCGAGTCGCGGTATCGGAACCGCGGCGACGGTGCGGTCGCTATGGTATTGGTCTCGGGTTGAGTCGACTCGGGTTGTCGGCACATGAACCAGGGTCGCGCGTCGATACTGGTTAAGGGTCGAAAGTTGCCGGAATTCGACCGGTAAGACCGCGGAAGTGTACGGAAAGGTACGGACCAAGATACGGGTCTTACAATTTTCTTTCTCAAAATGTCGATTATTTAACAAAATCTTGATTCTTTTTAATCTCAATTTTTTTCAAACTTCATTTTCAAAAATCTCAATTTCTAATAAAATATTAAAGATGTAAAGTGGGATTTTTCAAATGATATTGCAAAGCACTTAAATATCAGTTTTAAAGAAAAAAATTTATAATAATTTTCACTCAATTGATTAATATATGTATATATATATATATATATATATATATATATATATATATATATATAACCGATGCATTCAATCAATTGGTACAAAAATAATCTTAGATACAAATAAATACAATTAAACCACTAAAATTGTATTCCAAAACACTTATTAGACTAAAATAAAACACAATTTCCACATATTATAGAAAAAAAAAGGTATAAATGGTAGGGGCAAAAGTCAATTTACGACGGACCATGATCCATCGCAAAAGCAAATAAAATCCGTTGTTAAATGTTTAAAGTTGGGTTTTTTGGGCGGGACTTTGCAACAGGCCAAGATCTGTCTCAAAATCTTCATTTCATTTTAGTGATGGATTTTGGTCCGTCGCTAAATCCCACCACGTGACCGCCGTAAATATTTCTATAAAAGAAGATGCGTGCAACGGACATTTTTCATTGGCGATAGATGAAATCTATCATTAAACCAAGCCTTTTTTGTGACGAATGATGTTCGTCGAAATTTGATGTAGTTTAAATGAAACAGAATATCTGACTCATGTCCCGAAAAATGAGAATCAATTGCCGGATGAATCGGGGGATTATTTGTCATATTTGAGAAATATATGAACTTATTATGCAGGATTAATGAATTATTTATATAGTTACTGTTTAGGAGTTTGTTTTCTTTATTGTATCTATTTGTACATAAATATGATCATGTTGAACAGTATTTGATTTTTATTTTTATTTTTTAAGTTTGAAATGAGTGAATTCGGATGATTCATGTTTAGATGATGTGTTTTTAAATATACGATGTTGAAAATTATAGGAATGTAATATAAACGTAGATGAACGGATGTTAAAATTATAGGTAAACTTAAAATTCATTAAATTATGCATCCAGACAACTATACGAAGAATGAATTAAGTACATTCGGTGTTGAGTCATGAGCCAAAACTCGGCTCTGAGGGTACATATTTTGTATCTGCATTTCAAGGCGTGACAAAAACTTTTAAAACTAGGAATTAACTTATGATCAAGAAGTACTTTCATACCTCACTCATATGACTTAGGTTTGCATACCACAAACGTGTCGACGTAGAATCCACCACAGACACTTTAGCTCCACCAGATATAGTATTTTCAATCAACTAGTAAAAATTACTGCTTTATTGTTCCTTCACTACTATAAGAACCACTTTTGAAACCTTCAAGACACTATCACAACTGAAAAACTTGTAAACAATTGCATCTATGACTCCTAAAGAGATGACTTTTTTCTTTAAGTCTGGAATATGCCTCACATCTATCGGAGTACACTACACCTCATCAAACATCTCGATGCAAACCAAACCAATTCCAATCATCTCACAGGGATGATCATTGCCCATAAGAAGCAACCCACCATTATACTCATTATATGTGGTAAACCAACTCTGATGAGAATACATACGGTACGATGCTCCTTTATTAAAGATCCATTCTTAATACAAATTTTCTGTTTTGATCACCGATAATACATCATAACCGTCTAAGCCTTTACATAATTCAATTGAATTAACTTCCTTATGTGAATCATCTGACTTCTCATCCTTCCTGTCTTTAAAAAACTAATAGTCCTTTTTTAAAATGTCTCATCCTTTGACGATTCCAATAATTCAAATTTTCTTTGCCTCTTGACTTGGATCTAAATCACGGTTTTCCCTTCTTTCTTTCTTTTTTTTTTCCTTTAAAAAAAAAAAAAAAGATCTCTATATATTCCATTTAAACAAAACCATTTACAGATTAGGCTTCCTAGATTAAAAAGGACCGCGGAAAGCTTATCATAACAAAAGGCAAACGAGAGAGAAATTGACTTAAGGGGAAATTACGAGCTAGGAGGAGAAAGAAACTGTCTCATGTCCAATCCAAAATTGCCAAGCAGCTCGAATTGTGGCTACTCAGAACCACTCTCCCCAATTAACCTGCTCTAATCGTGCCCAACCCCACCTTGTCCAGGAAGAGAAGTTCCCTGACTTGAGGTGGGAGGGTAGCAAAACTATTTGAGAACATCGACTCTTAGCTGCCGCTTCCCCGATGAGCCATGGCATTAGCTGAAGCATTCCCCTCCGTGAAGATGTGCGAGAACTTCACTTAACTCGTGGACTTCATGTATTCAATCCTTTGCAACCACGTTTTCCACTTCCAACCAGTAGTAGCTGAGCCCGACAGAAAATTAACTATTAGTTGGGAGTACGATTCAACTATCACAGTTTTCCCTTCTCTGGCTCAACAATCTTCCCCGAGCAAACAACGTATCCGTAGAGGTACCTTCATCGTCACTCTGCTGTCACGACTTCTTTGACTAAAGGGTTATTACAACAATCTTGATGTCCAAAGTATCCCTACTATAGTAATGATTATCAATTAGATACTCGAACGACTTGGTAAGAGATGTCAATAATATTACGGTTTTGTCTTCATACTCGATCTTTACATCAACACTCGTCAACTTGCAAACCAGTTTGTTGAATGTGTTAATACGTTCAGATAAATCCTACCCTTCCACAATTTTCAGAATATAGAACTATCTCATATAAATACTTTCCAACTTTGCTCATAAACTTGTAATGGTCATCTCATTTATGACATTATAAATGAATTTATTAGCCAATGCAAGTACAATTGAATGGTACTAATTGTCATTTAATCCAGTTCATCTCAATTTTATTCATTCATATATTTTGAATGATGCGCTTTCCGTGGAGTGCATACAACAACCCTTGCTAAAGTAAAAGGGCTCTCATCTTCAATCTACATAGTTTAAAGTTGTATTTACCCTTGAATTTATCTATCTTGGAGTTCAAATTCAATGCCCTTCATGTCATATCTCAAGTCCAAACTAACAAACTAACATGGTTTTGATACCACATGTTGGAGATCGGCCCTGTGAAGGCACCTTAATCTGGATTAAAATAAGCAGGAGAAAATGAAAATCCAAGTAAACACATATAGAAAACATAATTTTTATGTGGAAAACTTTTACAGAAAAAAAAAATAAAAAATCATGGCACAAAACGACAATCAATCTAATATTTAGACAAGATTACATGGATTGAGGGAACTTACTGCCCAAACACTAGCTCTCTCTCTATCTCTCTCTCTCTCTCTCTCTCTCTCTCTCTCTCTCTCTCTCTCAAAGGTTCTAAAAAAATATAAAAACAACAAAACATTGTTGCTATCTCTTAACCCCAACATAACTAACCCTAAAAGTCACCATTTCATAAGGGAAATATCAAAACTACTCCCTCTAAGAATCCATTAACACTTGAGCTTTGTTAGCATGTGAATAAACCCAATTGTAATTTTGGTATCACAATTTTAATTTTGGTATCACAATTTTAACATATATCACACCTGTTTAGTGATTGGATCTGGTTTGGTCCGCCATGGTAAAAATACAAGGGGTCTGGTCGACCTATTTCTAGGCCCACCATCTTGGACCTAATTAAAATCTGGTCTAGTTAATTTTATTACAGTATTACATATTTCAAGTGTGCATGTGTCTATCTGCGCTTGTAAATTATTCTAGAAACCAAATGAGTTTTGCCAAGCCATAATACCTGTTATGTGTCAAACTAGCTAGCACATATACGTGATCTAGTCTATCCATTCAAGTGGGCCGACCATGTGAATGCCCATATTTGATGTGGTCACGACCCAAACCCCACCAGAAACGAAGGTCCAGAGACCAGAAGGGAACCCAAAATCCGATCGAACCAGGTCCAGGTCTTAAAAAAACAAGGCCGGGACTCAGAAGGACCGGACCCGAGAAGACCCAACCCTGATTAGGCTAGGTCCCCACTCGTCGAAAACCATACTTGGTTATCAGTCCGGATCATAATCCAATCATCTTCACTGCATGAGGAAATTGGCGATCGGATTATCCCATTATTTAAACTCTAAAATAAGCATAGTTGATTATATCATACCTCTCTTTTATCTTAATATATCTTTCCATCACTCGTGAAGAATACTAAAATAACGCAGGGCCCTTGATGTCGGTATAATTTTATCTTTTCTTCTTCTTTTTTGTTTATTTTTCTTAAACGCGTCCGGCGTGTTCTTTGTGTAATGATATGGATGTCCTCCTTTTCAAAGAAGAATGAATATCTAGGAAGTGGATTGCCTGCTTAATAAGTTAGTACGGAGTAAACTCTGTGGGGTCCACTGTAATCTATGCTCTGTAGGTCTATTTTAAAAGATAATTTTAGAGCTTAAAATCAAAAATGAATTATATCCAAAGCTCAAGTGGACCATACTACAGGAAAGAGCGTAAATTCAATGTCTACCAATAAAAATTATTTGAAGGCTACAGAAGTTATATATCAATTTGATATTTGTATTTTTTTTCCCTTCATCCGTATGTGTGTGATCTCATGAACAGGTTGGATGACAAATAAACATCGTCGTGTGCCTTAGAAAAGTTTCAACGGTGGAAATCATTATTTCTATTATTTCTTGCGGTATGATACACTTTAGCTTTAAATATGCGTCAATTTTGGGGGTCAACCCTAAAACGGAGCGGGAAAAACGGATGGACGGTGTGGATAAACCACGTACATTCACGGTCGATCTAACAGAGTTTACTCATCACGATAAAAGCGGACCGAGTAACGCACTACGCATTCCGCGTCCCAATATCGATATAATTACAACGCGCGTTAGCCGGTGAAAATCTGACAGCAATTAGATTTTTAAAATGCTAAAGCTACGGATCATTACTGGACGTTGCATTGTATGACGTATACAACCTACCTGATGCGGACTCTGATTTCCTGATGTGACTGTGTTGACGTGCCACGAAGATAATAAAATAATGAGACGGATAAAAATACTCAATTAGATCATACGACCATAAATAAGTAGAGACAATGACACTCACCATTGATACTTTTGTGGCACACACGACGTTTTTAATAGTTAATCAGCACTGCTTCCTGTGGTGTGGTCCACCTGAGATTTGGATCTATTTAATTTTTTGTTTTATTTTCTGAAATGAGCTGGAAAATGGATAGACGGTGTGGATATATAAAACGTAATCAAAGTGGGCCCGCGGTCAGGGCCGCGCCATGTTGGGTGAGGTGCGAGCTGCACCTAATCCACGCCACCGATCTGGCTGGTGTGGCACGTGTCGTGCGAAGACGAGCAATCAGCTCCCGAAAGCCTTTCCCGGGACAGGAAGTAGGTGGGCCCACCGAGATGTTAGTGAGAAATCCACCCATGACATGGCCCTAAAATGAGAGATATAAAACTCAGGGGTCGCAAGGTAGGAAAAATTGGGTAGTAAAATCCCAACCGTTGAAACCCACCTAAGCGTACGTGAGGTTTATATGCCATTCATATGGCTCATAAGGTCATTCATACTTGAGATCTTAGTATCGAACCCTAGTCGGGTTGGCTAACAATGGAGGGTGTGTATAGACATGGGTGTGCACTGACAAGCTAACCCATAAAAATAAAAAAATAAATAAATAAATAAAAATGTCATTCTCACTAGGGTAACCTAAAAGCACAAAAATATTATCCTGATAAATAACCTGTCGTCTCATAAATGCTTCTACCATCGACATTCCAACCTTCAGTGTTTCCCATCGCGCGTCCCACTCGGAAGCGGATTAGTTAGTATACCTAACACTAGCCACATAGCTGTTGTATCGATGTTAACAAGTTTGGTAAGAGGTATGTGTTATATCAAATGGTGCATTTATTTGGCGAGTTTGTCTTAAGATTTGAGACGACAAATAAGGTAATTCTAACTCTCGAGTGGACCACACTGCAAAAAGCAGTGGGGATTGAACGTCTACCATTGAAACCCCTTTTAGGGTCACAGAAGTTCTGGATCAATATGAAATTTTTTTTCCTCTTAATCCAGGTCTTTTTGACCTTATGAATATATTGGATGGAAAAGAAATGTTCCGTTGGGCCTTATGAATTGTTTAAGGTGAAAATCATTATCTCTGCAGCTATTTGTGGTGTGGTTCAGATGATCTTTCGATATGATTATTTTTTAGATAATGCTCTAAAATGATTTCTAAAAATAGATGAATCGGTGTACATATAATAAATACATCACTATGGGGCCATGTAACTATGATCTCCTTTGCTCGCTCATCTTCGCAGGACACGTACCCACAACAGTTATGCAGCTATGTAGTTTCTGTGTGGTACACCAGTCAATCCGCTTCCATCCCGCTTCAGTTTTGGATTGCCTTCTTTCGAGACAATGTCCTAACCTGATGTGGATAAACGGATGAACAAGGTAAATTTCTCACAAACATCACAATTAGCCCCACCTAACTTCAGACATGGCATGGGGTACAACCCGTTAGTGATAGGGGTGTACATGGAGTTGAACCGAGTTGAGCTAGCCTCAGCTCGACTTGGCTCAACCACTAGTCAACCTCAGCTCAAACTCATCTCGGCTTAGTCCTGAAGCCTGACTAGTTGGCTCGGTTCGGTCAGCAGCTCGGGCTAGCTCAAGCCAAGGTCGAGCCGACTTGGCCTATGCAGCATTTTCACAAACACATGGACTACACCTTCAAATTGTCATTAAATATAAAACACAAGCAGCAGCTTTACAGGTATTTCATCAAACACCCTGTAAGTAGCATCAAAATCAAGAAAAAAAAAGGATTTGTTTGATGAAACATACATTCCTTACCACCAGCCGACACTTTGTTGAGTCATTTCATCAAACACTTGGTGTGCAACATTAGATAATACTGATTGCTTTGTTTTCTATTTTGCATTTACTTTAATTACGCATATTCATTTCTGGAAATTCCTGCTGAAACATCAACGAATATCCATTTCTTCTTCTTTTTTTGTTCTTTTATTTATATGAATGGAATATTCACAAAATTTACTGCTTTTCGATGTAAGATAACGAGTACCCATTTATTCTCTTTCTTTTTTATCTTACATCAATGGCTGGAAGACCCATCTCAGAAAAAGCTTCAAGATCCAGCTCAAAAGCCATAGAAAATACCCACCTAGGAAAGGGTCAGTAAAAGCCTGGGCCCTGGCTTCTAAAGATTGAACCATTCATCCCAAACACCACCGATTATAATCCAAGAGAATTGAAATCTTGGGCGAAGAGAACCGGTTTCAATCCTAACTTTTCTTAAGAGACCATCAACAACATCAGCATCAGAGAGAGAGGGAGCTGGTCGGCGGGTTGCTGCGGGTTGGGCGGGTTCTTTTTTCAAACAAAGGGGGAAACTGGAAAGGGGTAGATGCTAGGGTTTTTAAACTTTTTATAATACCTAACTGAGTTGATTCGAGTCGAGACGGGTTCGAGCTATATATCGAACCGAGTCGAGTTGAGCTAGGGCTAGCTCAAACTTGACTCAAACTCGACTCGAACTCATTTTCGAGCTCTAAAAACCAACTCAACTTAGATTGAACTCAGCTCCGATTCGAGCTTTTTCGATCCGAGTTGAGCGAGTTGACTAAGCTAGCTCGGTTCGTGTACACTTAGTTAGTGCCCAGCTAGTAACGAATAGGGGTTCTTATGGGCTACCGTGATGTATGGGTATCCACACTTTTCAGCCATTCTTTCATATCATTTTACAAAAGAAACCATAAACGAGGTAGTTCCAAGGCTCAAGTGGACCACACAACGAGATTAAACACCTACATTTTAAACCTTTGTGGGTGCATAAAAGAGTTAGAGATTAGCAGAAGAAAATAAAAAGCTACGGAATCCAATAAAAAAGAGAAACGTGCAAAGGAATAGCTACGGAAAATATCTATGAATAGTTAGAGGATTAGCAGAAGAAAATACAATCAAATTCAATAAACACATAAAAAAATCAAATTTATATTACTTTAGCATAACAAGTAACTCTATCTTAGGAGTAATGGTAATTCAATAATTATAATCTTTAACTGTAATCCAAATCTATGATCATATGTTAAACTTTATCCTTATCCAATACAAGTAGTTCTTTCAAAAAAAAAAAAAAACATTCTTGCAGTCTCTCTTTCATGACCGATTGTAAGTATTTTCTTTTGTTTGATTGCACTGATATACTAAAAAGTCGTTTCTTGTATAAGGCAAGGTGAAACCCATCTTCTAAGGAAGAACCCCACCCTTCAACTATCACCTGATCATTATAAATATTCTGCGAGTGGTTGGGTAAGCGATCAATCTCTTCAATTTTTGGTAATATATTGTCAAGTTAGATGTATTTGCCTATTTCGGTGCTTGGGGTCAAAGTTAATTGGCATGAATCGAATTGTTATATTGATTTTGGCACCCATGCACACACCATACGTGACAAAAAATAAGCTGAGAGTCAACAGTAAAGATGTTATGAATGCACACACTTTCCATGAATTTACATAAACAATAATATATCATTCATTTCTTATTAGTCTATACACAGTGGATGGTCGCATTGCATTAACGACCACGTACTGGTACCTTGTGTTGAGGGAGTCATTCACAATTAGCTAGCCAGACTATTATTCTAGTTATACATTTGATATATATTTATGCACATGATTGTATTTATACACTATACAAATGAGACTCCAAATAATCCAACAAGTTTTAAGGTCTTTCATTTAAGGGTTATGATTGTCCTACTTGCCTACACCAGTTATTATTTTCTCCTCTTTTACCATAATTCCACATATAATGCATGTATGTCATAGTTTTTATTCTTTTTAAGTTCTACATGATAGGCTTTCCTGGGGATTTTTTCCCCTTAGGTAGCCCAAAAGTGTTTGTGGTTGTTGTACATGGTTCCATTTCAATGATATAATACTCAAGTTTTGAAAAAAAAATTATATATATAATGCATGTATGTCATCAATGTGCAAAAATCTATACACAACATACCGATTATATAACACCCCGTACCTCCGATACACGGGTGTTACTTCTTAAAACAATAGTAATGGAAATCAAGAGCCATTGAGTAAGTAACCTGAATTAAACGTGTGCAGGATAGGATCCTCCGTTGACATTGAGACCATCCACCATGGCCCAAGCTGCACTTCACACCAGCCAAGGAGGTAAGCACGAACGAATAACTTAGTTCCAATCAATTTCTAAGTCAACTAGTGATAGCAGTATTCTAAAACTCAATTCATGAGGGTCAACGGGTAACCAACAAAGTACCCATGTGTTTTAAACACGTATTTAATCATTAGAAACAAATATCAAACTCATTTGACTGTCACATCGCGTCATATGGGTCAAATACAACCCCAAGAGGTGTGTAGCGGCTCACTCGAGCCTCACATGTGCCCCAAACTGGGCCGGGGCCCCTATATAGGGACCCCTAGGTGATTGAATGATGTAGATTTATCATAAACATCACAATAGACCTCACATAAGGCGCATGTGCACCTTGTGCTGTTGTGCACGACGTGCACTAGACCAAGGGGAGCGGTTAAGCCATCTTTGACCGATAGAATCCCATAAACCTCCAGAAGCTCTCCTGCCATTTTCAAGTTTTCAAAATTTGGAGCTTCAAGCCCCAAAGTGAGCCTCACCAAGCACTTTCTGGACAACCCAAACTGTCCATTTCACTCATGGTGGGCCACTGAACAAAACGGTATAGGGTCTTGACCCATGCATTGGAACAACAAAGATCAGCCCCAATCGTCCATTTCCTTCATGTGGGGCTGAGATTCAACGAGAAGGACCATCAGGTGGCTTATTGGGCAAGCCAACATCCCATGGACCGGAGGTTATCAGCCTTCCTCTTTGCCAACCAAGAAGAGTCTTCTCACAACCCAAAAATGGCTGACAACTAAGGAAGAAAAAGGAGATTTTCTTCTTTTGGTTAGCAATGGCTGGCACCACCTCAGTCGTCCAATAGGCCATGTGGGTATGAGATGAGATAACCAACTCTCTCATCTCATAAGAAATAAGGGAGAAATTGGAAGATTCTTATGAGATGGAGTCAAGTATTGCCTGGGGTCCAAAAAGTGGTCCCCACACCACTTATGGGACCCATCCAAACCGATCAAACGGTCTAGATTGCCTTAAGAACATTTAGATGATGATTCGCCATTGATGGGTGGGTCATCTTCCTCAAAGACTCACCCAACTACGTCAATAAGATGGGCCCCATTGGCCTGGAAAATGCACTTCTAGGGAGCCTAGGGTGCTACAAACACATCTCCACAAACAGATGGGCCCCATGCACAATGGACCATGGATCCAAACCGTTAAATAGAGGGGACACTAGATGACTGTCAGTTGTCCCTCTCTCAGCCTATAAAATGGGCTCACCCTCCGAGGAATGCACAAAAAGAAAGGAAAAAGGAGGCACATAAAGAAAGGAGAGAAGGAAAGAAAAGAGAGAGGGAGAGAAAGAGAGAGAGAGAGAGAGAGAGAGAGAGAGAGAGAGAGAGAAAGGAAGGAGAGAGAAAAGAGAGGAGGTGAGGGCATGAGCGTCTTTGTCCAGCCAGGCGATAATACCCAGCCCTCTTCTTTTTTCTTCATCTTTCAGTGGATAGTAGCCTGCTGTGAAGGCCAAATATAGCCTGAAAGCAAGCTCTGTTTTAAAGGCCAAACATGGCCTGAGAACAGCCTTTGTTGTGAGGCCAAAAATAGCCTGTGAATGGCCTCAGCAAAGAGCTGAGAATCAGCCTTAAAACAACTTACCAACAAGCCCCTGTTTAAGCTACAAAACGTCTTAGAAAACGGACTGATAACAGTCTAGAAATCTGACTAAAAAACACCTACTTGGGCCATTTTTGGACTGGAGGCATGGCAGGGAAAGAGCCTTTGTTTGAGCTCTGAATTGGGCTGAAAAACAGCCCAGGGGTGGGCCACATTTGGAGTAGAAAATCTAAAGTGCAACGAACCAGAAAACAGCTGACCCTTCAGCTTTAAAATGGTTGAAAACATAACCTATGAAACAGCTAATTCTCAGCTAAAAAATAGCTGCAAAATGCACCGTAAACGGTTGATTTTCCAGCCTGAAAACAGCCTGAAAAGAATAGCTGAAAGCCGGCGATGCAAGGGCTAATTTTCAGCCTTGAGAACAACCAGTCGATGGGCAGTGCTCAAGGCCAACCACCACTGCATTCAGGGCGTGTTCGGACTCCAATAGCCTAGGAAAAATCTCAGCGAGCTGCACCACACACCATCAGTGGGCCCCACGATTTCAGTAGACGGGTCGCACCCTTGTCACGCCCCAAACTTGGAAACTGGACTCACAAAATTCTAGATCACCAAATCCGGCACCGACAACCTCCATAATACCCCATTCTTGGCTCCTCGCACCCATACGTCAAGTTCCGATCCTGAGACCCTACAAGGAGGATTTTCAATACGTACATTTATCTCGTAAGAAGCATAACCACAAGTATACCCAATTACAAAGACAACATCTTCATCACACATCCACCAATATAAACAATATTTGAATACAGTGCAGAAAAGGAAATACATATATCGATAATCAAAACTTCAAAAGATAATTGCACGCTCCAAGCTCAACGCTGCTACAACCTAATGCCACTTGCACGCATCTATTATGCATAAGCTTATAGAAAGCTTAGAGGGTGGTGAAAGTATGTGCGATGCACGTGCCAAGCATATAGATATTAGAGTAAGTGAAAATACTAGCAATCCATAAATCGTACAATATTAGAGTGATGCAGAAACATGCTGGCAAGTTCATAAATACCATCAGCCTTACCTAGGCTGTGCAATGTAAAAACATAATAAGCTAATATCATATACTGAAGAAGCAATGTAGATCAACTATGTAATGTAGAAACATAGTACACCAAATATCAGATACTGAATCCACGAATACCGTCAACTTTAATCAAGTTAGGCAATACAAAAGCACAGTAAACCAAATGTTATGTGCTGAGGATGCAATGTAATATGCGATGCGAATGAAATGACCAAGCTGGAGTGTGAAGTCGGGATGATAGTATGTAGTATCGCAGGCTATGAGGTCCACCACAAGGGACTTCTATCCAAACCAGTCCCATACCTAATTTTGGATAGTTAGACTCAATGTGGTAAACTCCTGATCTCAGATTAGTCACGCGTCCTAACCAAAATCTTAGCCATTGTAAAGGTACACGTAATAAATACTTGCGCACTACCAGCCCAAGTGGATAGTGAATGAATGAGTAAAATGTTGAGTATACAACTCCTGCTCGATAAGTCCTCATATCAACACCATACATCTCTGGGATTATTATCGGAGTTTAGTACACTCTACATGCAATTACCGCCCACTGGACGCACAATCATGCAAGTGGAAGAGACCTCACTATCCGTTTGGCCAATAATTAGCAAATATCTACCCGGCACGTTGATAGCGGACCCATTTTCGAGCTGATTAAACTCAACCTATCTATGCCTCCTACCCTCGGGTGGGTAAGGCCATACCCCTTTCCAACCGACCATGGCATAGTGGGAGACGCAGCCTACTGGTATTCGGCACTCGGGCGCTCATGTATCCACTCAGTCTAGACGTTAGAGCGTCTTCTGGCCATGGACGTTTAAGGACTTTCACCTAGGGATATCTATGGCACCACATGTAGAAAAAAATTTTCAGTGTCCCATCTGATCATCCACGATATACATGTGGAGACCATGACTCTAATTTCGCTAGGGCATACAGTAGTCATATCCCAAAATGTAAGATGCATGAGTTACATAGTCCAATTATGCATCAATCATGCGCACACCGTGCGCTCATGTGGGACGACTCCACCTATCACGGAGTCTCATAAGCAACCTACCCTACGGCATATGCAATAGTCATCCACATCTTATAAAAAATATGCAGATGATGCGTATGGGCATGTATCATGATGCTATGCTGTCACATACTCATAATTAGTATCGTGGCACTGATAATCGACATTAGCCTCGATAATCGACATCGACAATTGACCTCAACAATCCGCCTAACAAAGGGCCTAAGGAAATGTCACGATGTGGACATTTAACCAATATTGCTCTCAAGGAGTGGCCCACATAGAGCCAAACATATAGTGAGGCCCATGGCCTCATACAAGGGCCTCACATACAATCACAATGGGCCTCGTCACATCACAATTGGGCCTCATCACATCATAATTGGGCCACATTACATGGGCCTTACACATCGCAATGGGCCACATCTCATAAGCCTCTTACATCACAATGGGTCGCATTACATGATCGTCATATACAGCAAGTGGACCACAGTACCTCGAATACATCACAATAAGCCGCAACCATGGGCCTCAAACACGGGCCGCATATACATCACAATAAGCCACAACCATGGGCCTCAAACACGGGCCACATATACATCACAATGGGCCGCAACAATGGGCGTCATATACATCAAGATGGGCCACAACAATGGGCCTCATATACGTCAAGATGGGCCGCAACAATGGGCCTCATATACGTTAAGATGGGCCACAACAATGGGCCTCATATACATCAAGTGGGCTGCATCAGATGGGCTGAAACAATGGGCCAACTATACATACCATCAGGTCACATACATTGTAATGAACCTCACGAATAATGGACCTCACACTTACATTGGGCCTCACACGCAAGCCTAATCTAGATCACAATGGGCCTCACTTAAGTGCCACATATACACCACATCAAGGTGGGCCCTGCATATTTCAAATGGGCCCCAACAGATGGACAGTGTGCCCGCTATACACACATCAAGGTGGATCACACGTCCAGCGAACTGGATGACGTGGATTAAACATACATCAAGGTGGGGCCTCACAACACTGCCTAAACTGTCCAGCACCGTCCAGCACATCTGGACGGTGTGGATGAAACAAATACATCATGGTGTGGCCCACAGAACCTGCTGACGTCCTGCAACAGCTATATAGCTAGGTGAAGTACCAGCCAACCTGCTTCCCAGGTGGGTCCACATGTGGGGCCCACCATAATGTTTACTTTCCATCCAATCTGATTATAAGGTCACAAAGACCTGAATAAGAGAAAAATAAATTTCATATAGATCCAAAACTTCTGTGACCCAAAAAGGATTTCAATGGTAGACATTCAATCTCCTGCTGCTTTTGCAGTGTGGTCCACTTGACAGATGGATGGTGTGGATCACAAATGCATCACGATGCACCCCACATAGTCGTCAGATGGACGACATGGAATAGCACATCCATCATCAGGGCCCACCGTCCCTGAATGGTGCAGCTTCAACAAATACATCAAGGAGGGTCCCATCCACACGTGTGGGGTGGGCCACATCCTGGACGGGCGGTATAGGATATAAACACAAACATCATGGTAGCACACAAAGCTGCTGACGTCACAACAGCTATAGTTTCTGGGACCCACCATCTAGATGGACGATGTGGGTACAAAATACATATAACACGGTGGGGTCCCACTGCACGTACGATGCAGGTAAATCCCATATATCACGTGGGGTCCACTCGTCCCACATGGACAGACTATAGGGATATGACACCTACCTTGTGCCAGACCCACAGAACTTGTTGTCGTCAACATAACAACAATAGCTGTGTGGGATGCACCATCTAGATGGACGGTCTGGATGAAGTCAAGGTGGGTCACATGTGTGGATTAAAAACACACACATCATGATAGCCCACAAAGCTTTTAGATCAAGCAGATATTTGTATTTTTCCCTCGTCTAGGGGTGTTAGACGGTGCCAGTAGCTAGCCCGTCTAGGCCTCCTAGTTAACTGGATAGGGTTGGCCGTCCAAACCATGGTCCCACTTGCTGGACGGGAGGGGGGGTGCACACATAACAGTGGAGTCCACAATACATGGAGAGAGAGAGAGAGAGAAGCGGCTTCGCCACTATGAGCCCCTCATGGTTTACAACACAAACATCAAAATGGGTCCCACCACAAGTGGACCCTCAAATCATTAAGACCTAATTCTATGAACACCCACATTTGATCTCCTCTTCCTTTTTCCACCAACACGTTTTAGAGCTCCAAGGGATGCGATTCAACGGTCGAGATGATCTTTGTAGAGTGGAATTGGGTGGTAGGAAGGTGGGCTACACTAGCTTCTTTCATGGAAGCTTGGACAGTTCTCTCCCATGCGAGTTGCTTGGGAGATGGGTTTGAGAAAGAGAGAAAGATGATGTTGTAAGAGAGAGAGGGATGGGTGAGAGGTGATGGAGTGATGGAGAGTGATGGGTGTGTACTTGACATGTATGGGTGGAGAGAGAGTTAAGTTTAAGGGTTACTTTTAGGGATGAGACATATACTTGATTGATAGGATTGATAAGACATGTTCTCTTAGGTTTAGCAAATGCATGGTGTTTTCTCGAACTGAATGCAGATCACATCTCTTGGCCCGCGTATCGCATTGGCTAGTGAGACGCGGCGTCGGAACCGCAGCGACGGCGCGGTTGCTAGTGTACAAGTCTTGGGTCGAGCCGACTCTGAATATGGGATCCAACTCAAGGTTGTGCGCAACTGCCGATTATAGGTCAGGAGTTACCGAAATTCGACCGGGAGGATCGTAAAAGCATATGGAACGGTACGGTCTATGATACGGGTCTCACACCCTACTTGTTTGCCGGTGGGCCTCACCTAAACATCAAGGTGGGCTACACATACCAGGGGGCCACACCAAATCTAAGCATCAAGTGGGCCCCACGGTAACTCACAGTGAGCTACACTATGCAATGCTATGGGCTCTCCAATTTAAGTGCTCCCATTCACACCGTCCATTTATAGGGACGATAGCAAATTTTGTGGGTCCCTCTGACATATATATTACATGCAAATCATCCATCCATTCCTTGAAATTTTTTTGAAACTTAGGACTAAAAATCAGGAAGATCCACCTATCAGGTGGACCACATCGCAGAAAAATGGTGGACGATTGAAACACCTACCGTTGAGAGGTTTGGGGTCCCAGAAGATTTGGATCAATATGACATCTGTTTTCCTCTTAATTCAGGTCTTCGTGACCCTATGAACAGATTACATGGAAATAAAAGTTGTGGTGGGCCGCACCATTTAACTCGGTGGGCCGCACCACTAAAAGCTTGGGTGGGCCGCACTTAATCGATGGGTTGCACCGGAGATTCAATCTTCATGGGCCACACCACCTCAGGATTTTGGGCCTCACCATAAGTTACACTGGGTCAACCCCACATGGACTTAGATTGGGTCCAATAATTGGGCCAAACAGGGCCCACTGTGGCCCAAATTTTTAGGCCATCTATGGATAACAATTATGAGCCCCGATCAGGCCCAAGTTAGGCCACAACTGGGCAGCCAGGTCAGGCCCATTCTAGGCCTGGATTGATGGGCCAAGTTTTGACTAAGGTCACGTGTAGGTGGGCCCTTATCAACATACCCATTTACCAACTTATGATACGACTCTTTTCTTGGAAATAAATTCTAGGGAATCTATTATATGGTATTGACTGTTAGCTAGCTGCAAAAGACTGAACTAAGGGGGAACTACATCTACTCAGGTGATGATTTTCTTCCCCTTGAGCTTTCCATCTCTAAACTAGATTAGGAGTAGTCTTTTATAATAGTTGTAAGTGATCTCATAGCAGTGAATGATCATCCAACCTATTTAATTGGATACCTGCCTCATAGTCTAGATATTATTGGTTAATAATTGCTTGCATGTTTTTAAAATGGGTCAAACCCTTAATCTATATTATCATGTAACCAATCTAGTGAATGCTCCTAGAACCCGTTAAATCACCAATTAGTTTATCTTGGACGCATGATTTGGAATTTCTAGAATACTTAATTTGTCTAATTAAGATGCATGCTTTAGAATTTAGTAAGCTAGGATTATATGATTCCTGAACTGCTTGCATACATGAGTTTTAGTTCATTTATTAAAGCATGTCTGAAAATCTCTATAAGATTGTATTAGTTGTAAGACACACATTATTGAAATCTATAAGTGCTATAGTTTATAGCCCCTTGTTATTGTCAAATTTGTGGTGACAAAGACACTACTTTGAAGCTTGTATATATGATGAACAAAAGAAGCTTTCAAGATCTCAGAAGTGTCCAAGTTCAAGAAGCTTTCAAGATCTCAGAAGTGTTCAAGTTCAAGAAGCTTTCAAGATCTCAGAAGTGTGCAAGTTCAAGTTCAAAGATCTCAAGCTTTGTTATACTCAAAGGTCACTTGTCTTCAAGTTTTAATGTCCTTGCTTCACTATTAAGGTAAGACTGACCTTAGGTTGACCTTTAATGTAGGTCATTTTGGATACATAATCCATATATATTTTATACGTAAATTTGGTCTATTCTAAGACTAGTCCTGCACCTTGTTCGACTAGTCCTAGTACTGGTTCGACCAGTCCAAGAAATTTCACGACCAGTCCTAAGTTGTTAAGGATTTTCAGAATTTTTTGTTTACTCTGCGACCAGTCCTAGTGACTGTTCGACCAGTCGTAGAAATAGTGTCGACTGGTTCTTCGACCAGTCGTAGACCTTCGACTCAAAGTCCAACAATGAAATTCATTGGTCTATGACCAGTTGTGTAGAACCTACGACCGGTCGAAGATAACCTATGACCAGTCGTAGAGTACCCACGACCAGTCGTTAAACCGTCTTGTCTTATTCCGCTTGAAATTTTAAATTTCTGTTGGTTCTAAGACCAGTCGTAGAGGTCTTAAGACCAATCAAAGACGTGTTTCGCTCAACTATAAATAGAGCACGAATCTCAGATTAAAACAGAAAATTCAAGCTAATTAATTCAGCCTTCTGAGAGATAAGACTGTGCTTCGTTCTAAGCTAAGTGTGCGTATTTAATATTCTCTTTCATTAGCTTTTTTAATTGATTTTGTTTCTTATATTCCAATCTAATCTGAAAAGAGAAATTGTTGTTCCCTTTCTTTAGAATCAAAATCAATTAAAGCTAGCCCATTTTGATTTAATTTAAAATCAATTAGAACTAGAACCATTATAATGTGAGTTTGGACATTGAACTTGGACATGCAATCATCTACTCTGACTTAATTCTTCTGGGCTGCTACAACGAAGGAGATATTCAGGTATTTTACATTTAATTGTAAATTTCTTTTTGTTTTTAGTTTTGTTTGAAATTTTTCAAAAAAATCTCATTGCATTGGTTATCTGAGGAGAGCCAAGAAAACTCAGAAGTGGAGTTTTTTAATTGTGTAAGCCCACATAGAAAGACACAATTGTAAGGTTTTAGGTGAATCTGTAAAAATCTAACTTGATAGTGAACACTAATATCCCCTGTGTGAGGATATTAGGAGTGGAGTAGCATTCTAACTGTTATTAAACAGTTGGTGAACACACAGGCGAACCACTATAATCCCTTGTATCTCGTGGTTGAATGGTTTATATTTCATATCTTTTATTATTCATTTGTGGGATGTATATGTGGATGTGAATGCTGTAATCATTTATTTCAAGCATTGTGGGAATGATGTAATAATTTAGCAATTATTTCTTGCGATTCCTTTATCAACATTCTTATTTGTTCTAGTAAGGTTGCCTTGCCATTTCTATGGTGCATGTTTGTCCTTAGAACAATATATAATTGATTACAGTTTATTCTTCAATACAGTTTGAATTTAATTTTCTTTTCCTCTTCAATTTGAGATTTGATACAAAGACCTTTCTAGAAATAAGGTTGTCCTACCATTAAGTCTGATTTTTAGTGTAAGGTTTGTAAGACCCGTATCTTAGTCCGTACCGTTCCGTAGACTTCCGCAGTCTTACCGATCGAATTCCGGCAACCTTCGACCCTTAATCTATATTTGCGTGCGACCCTGATTGGTACGCCGTCAACCCGAGTCAACTCAACCCAAAACCCTTACCATATCGACCGTGCCATCGCTGCGGTTCTGATGCCGCGACTTGCGCGCTGAGGCGATACCCTGATCAAGAGATGTGGGCTAACGTTCGGTGCGAGGAAAACGCCGCCCGTTGTGAAATCCAAGGGAATCTCTACGACTTGTCACTTTAATCCCATCAATCAATCAAATCCCATCAAATCACATGTCAAGTACATGTTAAGTACACATTACCTCACACCCATCCCCAAGCAACCTCAAAAGTTAAAAAGTTCTTACACTCTCATGCCTTTCTTACACAAAAGGCCATCAAAGTCAAAAAGTGTCTTACACACCCATCACCACCACATCCATCACCCATCACTCTCTCCCTTTACAAGTCTCTCTCTCTCTCATTTTTAAACCCAATTCCAAGCAAGAAAAATCCATACATATGAGCCTCTTCCTCTCTTCCAAAAACTCCAAGTGTGGCCCACCTTTCCTACCCCTTCATCTCCCATCTCAACCATCCAAACCTCGTCTCATCCGTTGGAATCGAAGCTAAGAAGCTAAGGAACCCATAGGTGTAAGAAGATCAAGCGGTGGGTGATATTAGATTTCTGTTTTCTATGTTTCTTTTGATTTAAGGGTCCATCTATGTGGGACCCACCTTGATGTAGGCCTTGTATCAAAGAGGGGCCCATAGTGGCGGGCCCCCCCCATCCTTGTCGATCTCTCTCTCTCTCTCTTGTGTATGATGGCTTGTGACTCACCTTGATGCATAAGATCATTCATCCTGTCCACCCATCCCAAACGGCGTGGCCCACCTTGATCATGCCGTTTATTCGGCACCATTCATTATCTAGGCCATCCAAATAGTGGTCCACCCGAATGAAAGAGAAACACAAATATTAGACCCATCCAAATCTAGTGGGCCACGTCTGTGTGGGACCCACCTGAATTTTATTTTATTTTATTTTTTTTTTTAAGTCTGTCTAGCGTCCACCGTCCAGGACGCTGGATGTGTGAACTGAAGTGTGAACCGACCGTGCTGTGAACTCATAGCAGCATTGCCTTTTGGGGCTTATGGGTGGGTCATGTGTACCGGCTCCATCTTGACGTATACAACAAATCTACGCCGTCCATCCTATTCATTGCCTCATTTTAGACGTTGAGTCAAAAAATGAGGTCAATCCGATAATCAGGCGGTCTATACTATAGAAAACTCTGTTTCCTATTGTTCAAAACTATTAGGACCCACCTTGTTGTTTCTACCTGCCAAAAATGCCGAACATTGGACTTGTTCGGCATGTTTTGAGCACTAGAATCCTTTGGGCGGAGTGGATTCCCAAGGAGTGGGCCCCACATGTGAAATTTCGCAACAAAAAAAAGAAAAAGAAAACAAGAGGCAGCGCCTGCTGCCACTGAAGCGTTTTGATGGGCGAGCGACTAGCCACCCATGACTCTAGCCGTGGGCCCCACCATGATGTATATTTTGCATCCACACCGTTTGTACGGTGGGCCACTCCCAGCAGTGGGCCCCCTCCAAATTTCGGCCTTATCCACAGATTAGGTGGCCCACATTGCAGGAAACAGTGGGATTGAACCTCTACCATTGAAACTTTTTTTTTGGGCCACAGAGGTTTTGGATCAAGATGAAATTTGTGTTTTTCCTTTAATTCAGGGCCTCGTGACCTCATGAACGGTTTGGATGAGAAAAACAAACATCACAATGGGCCCCAGCCCCACCCCTTGGACGTGACCTTATAAATAGGTTGAATGGTAAATAAATATTATACTGGGCCCCTGGCCACACGCTGGATTGCTAATAAATATTATAGTAGCCCCCTAGCCCACATGCTGGATGACAAATAAACATTACAGTGGCCCCTGGCCAGTTTGGATGGAAAAAAAATGTTATGGTGGGCCCTACGTGGGACCCACAATGATGTATGTATTTTATTCACACCGTCCACCAGGGACGGTGGGCTCCACCATGGTGCATGTGTTTGCACTACACCGTCTATGGTTGGATGGTGGGTCCCCTATGAAGCATGTGCTCCCTCCATGCTGTCCATTTGTATGGAACGCACCATGATGTGTATGCAGCATCCCAACTGTTCATCCACTTGGAAATTTTTAGGACCTATGGGCTGAGGCCCATCTTGATTTAATTATAGTGTCCATTGAGGTCCACCTTGGCATTTATAAGGCCCATGAGATGGGGCTCATATTGTGGTATTTGTGGCCATTGGAGTGGCCCATCTGATATGAATATAAGGCCCATGGGATCAGACCCATTTTGATGTATTTTAAGGCCCATGGGATTGGACCCATTTGATGTATTCCAAGGCCCATGGGGTTAGGCCCATTTGGTATGTATAAGGCCCATGGGTCGAGAACTATTTTGATGCATTCTAAGGCCCACGGGGTATGACCCATTGCAATGCACATAAGGCCCATTGGTGCGGCCCATTGATGTGGCCCACTTGTTGAACATAAGACCCATATGATATGGCCCATTTGATGTATTTAAGGCCTAATGGGATGTACCTAAGGTCCATTGCAATGTGTGATCCCAACACGGATTATGTAATGATGTTTATGATGATCGCGCCTTGGGATCAATGTTGGTTTGAAGTCCACATTGCAAGTATAATGTTGGTTAAATGTCCGCATTACGACTCTCCCTAGGGCCATTGATAGGCTGTAATTGTTGTGTGTAGGTCGTCTAGGCCCATCTGCGTTGTAAGGATAATTTATTACTTTGTAACATGCTTAGTATAATTCCATTACTCGTGCCCATATGCTCATATGTATGCTTGATATGAGGAATGTTTGATCATCACATAAGCCATCGGGCCGAGACATTTACGGGACTCCTTGTGAGACGGAGTGTCCCACATGAGCACATGGTGCGCACGAGATTGTTGCATGATTGTACAGTATGACTCATGCATCTCGCATTTACTTGACATGTGACATCAGGATCATAACCTCCATAGGCATATCGTGGTTGGAAGGATTAGATACCGAAAATTTTATTCTACATGGAGTGCTATAGATATCCCTAGGTGAAAGTCTCTACACCCTTATGGTACCAAGAGGTTGCTCCAACGTCTAGACCGAGTGGGTAGATGAGCGTTGAGTGCCGATTACCAGATAGTTGCGCTCTCCATTGTGTCGTGGTCGGTTGGAAGGGAGTGCGGCCTTACTCACCCGAGTGTAGGGGGCAATGTTAGGCTGAGTCTGACTAGCTCAAGGAATGGGTCTGCTATCGACGAGTCGAGCCCGATATTGGTAGAAAGATGTGAGGTCTCTTTCACTTACCTTATTGCGCGCGATGAGGCGACGATCTGGTTTAGAGTGTACTAGACCCAGTGATATCCCAGATTTGAGCTGTATTGATGTGTGGACATAGATGAATATTCGTATGCTTGAGTTGCATTTCACATCGCATGGCCTTGGGATGGCCGATATCATTCATGTCTTGCATCGCATAGCTTTGGTACGACTAATGGTTTTCATGGATCCATCTGCATATTCCGCATTTCTCTGATATTGCATGTTCATATTACTACTTTACACACATACTTTCACCACCCTCTAAGCTTTCTATAAGCTTATACATGACCGTTGAGTGCAGGTGACGTTGGATCGCAGCAGCGCTGAGACAGGAGTACCTTGTAGATCACTTTGGATATTTTGTTCATCATCATTATATTTTCCTTTATGCTCATTGTACTTGTAAAGTTTTTGATCATAGTGGAAATGTAATGAAGTTTTTGGTTGTTGTTTGTGGGTTATGCCTTTGGTTATGCTTATCACGATTCAAACTGATTTTAAAAATCCTCCTCATAGCATCTCAGGATCGGAACCTGGTGAATGAGAGCTAGGAGCCGAGAATGAGGTTCTACGGAGGCTGTCAGCGCCAGATTTGGCGATCAGAAATTTTGTGAGCCCGGTTTCTGAGTTTGGGGCATGACAAGGTTGTCCTTAGAATAACATTTGTATCAACCTCTCAAGATCTGAATTTTGAGGTTGCTTTACATTCTTTACATTCCTACATTGGGATTGGTTTACTTTAATTGTTGGTTATCGTATTTGTTTAATTTCTGCTGTTACAAGTTTTATTTGGCATTGTCCTATTCACCCCCCTCTAGGACATATAGCTAGGCCTTTTCAAGTGGTATCAGAGCCTAATAGCTCTTGTTAACTTTTAATTCTTGGATTTATTTCCTGAGCTAACGATTTAAGCTATTCAAGATATCAAATTTTGATAGCCTATCAGTCACTAGGCCACCATCCTTTGATGGCTCCAACTATGCTTATTGGAAAGCTAGGATGAGAATATTCTTAAAATCCATGGATGAAAGTGTGTGGCTGGCCACTGTGAATGGTTGGAACCCTCCTACCACTGAAGTAACTAGAGTTGATGGTTTAAAATCTATGAGAATAACACTGTATTTCTCGTGGACTACACTTCAGAAAAGTGAGAGTTGTGCAAATGCTAAAGCACTAAATGCAATCACTTGCGCACTATCACCGGATGAATTCAAAAGAATTATATCCTGTGATTATGCAAAGTAAGCTTGGGATACATTAGAAATGACACACGAGGGTACCTCAATTGTCAAGAAATCAAAAGTCCAACTCCTTACAACCAAATTTGAAGAAATTGATATGGAGGAAAATGAAACATTTATGGACTTTTATACATAATTAAATGACATTGTAAACTCTATGTGGAGTCTTGGTGATAGAATTCCAAAAAGTAAAGTGTGTGCAAAAATACTACGCTCACTTCGTGAACGGCTCAACTCTAAAGTAACCGCGATCCAAGAACTTCGTGATACGGATAATATGAGGGTTGAGGAGTTAGTTGGTTCTTTACAAACCTACGAGTTAACTTTTAAAGCTCTAAAAGGAAAATCAATTGCTCTTAAAACTTCTAAAAATAATTTTCAAGAAAATTCTGATGTAGATAACTCTGAAGATGATATGACTCTTTTGGCCAAAAAGTTTTATAAAATCTTCAAAAGTAAAAAGAGAGTTGATTTTCAAAAAGGAAATAGTAAGAAAAAATATAAATCTAAATCTAAAACTAGAAAATATTTGAAAGATAGTCAATGTTACAACTGCCAAGAATATGGGCATTTGGCTAACAAGTGTCCTAAAAAGGACAAACCCAAGAAGAAGGGTATGTTGACTACTTGGGATGAATCATCTGATTCTGAAGCTTCTTCTGAATCTGAAGATTCTGAAACTGAGTCGGGCAATGAAGAGAAAGCCCTTATGACTCTAGCCAAATTCACATTTTTAGATAATGATTCAACAAGTGAAGAAAATCTGAATAGTGAATGTGAAAATGAAGATGATCTTCAAGATGCCTATAATGCCCTATACAAGGAGAGTTGTAAAATTACGGTAAAACTGAAACTTCAAAAAGAGAAATTTTCTAAACTCAAAGAAATTTATGAATCTCTTGTTTTAAAAAAGTCTCATATTTCAGACTGTTTTGAAAACACAAAATGCAATTTGGATTTTAAGACTGCCTAAGTAGAAACTCTTAAATCTGAAAATGACCAATTAAAATATGAAGTCTCTTCTATCTTGAGTTTAAAGAAAACTTAAAAATATGTCCAAAGTGATTCTAAATTAGAAAAACTCTTATCAGGATCGAGAAAATGTGGTGATCGATCCGGTCTAAGTTATGAGAAGAATGTTTCTCCTAAACTGAAGAATGCACCTCCTAAGTTTGTAAAAGGAGAGACCTTAAACTCAAAAGGGAAAGGACAAGTGTTTTCTAAAAACCCTAAGTCTATTCAAAAACCTAAAGGAAATTATTTCAACTATATAGGAAGCATAACCAAAATCCTTTGGCTGAAAAGATAATTGATGTACTTAAGGAGCTTCTAAAGTCTAACTTAATAGGTCATACTTATAATTCTTATAATTGGAAGAAGACTAACTATCCACCCAAACCCAAAATGGTTATGAAATGGATTCCAAAGGTCACTTGCTTGGTTGCCCACACTGCTTTCAAAGCTAATGCTCCAGGCATATGACAGGCGACAAGGCTCTATTCATCGATCTAAAAGATATGACTGATGGTTCAGTCACATTTGGTGATGGCAGTAACTGCAAAATTATGGACCAAGGTACGGTTCAACTCTATAACCTTCCGTTATTTAAAAATGACTTATATGTTGAAGGACTAAAACATAATTTGCTAAGCATATCTCAAATATGCGATAATAACCATAGTGTTCAGTTTTCTAATCAAAGCTGTGAGATTCTAAATAACAAGAGCTCAGTAATATTAACTGGACGTAGAACGTCTGAAAACTGATATATTGTTAGTGAATCCAACTCATCTAATTAAACATGTTACATGGTTCATACAGACGAGACTGAATTATGGCACAAACATCTTGGACATGTACACTACCGAAACTTATTTAGATTGAGCAAAAAAGAACTTATAAGAGGTCTATCTAAACTTCAAAAGTTAGATAAGATATGTGGTGAATGCCAGTTTGGCAAATAAACAAGAAAATTACATAAAAAGGTGAATTCCAATACCATATCAAGACCACTCGAACTTCTCCACATGGATCTGATAGGACCTATCAGAACGGAGAGTTGAGGTGGCAAAAGGTATATCTTGGTAATGGTAAATGACTTTACTAGATATACATGGGCAGTCTTCTTAAGGGACACGTCAGAAACCCTTGAAAAAGTAAGAAAAGTTCTTAAAATGATTCAAATTAAAAAAGGTTCTCAAATCAGTAAGATTTGTAGTGATCATGGATCTGAATTTGAGAATAGCGGTCTTGAGAAGTTCCGTTGCGACCAAAGAATATTACATGAATTTTCAATGCCCAAAAATTCACAACAAAATGGGATAGTGGAAAGAAAAAATAGAGTGATATAAGAAATGGCTAATGTTATGTTGAATAGCATGAAGCTCTCTAAGAATCTTTAGGCTGAAGCAGTCAATACAGCTTGCTATATTATTAACCGAGTTTACACTACTAAAGGCAATAATAAAACGGCTTATGAAATGTGGTTCGACAAAAAGCCTATTGTCAAATACTTTTGAGTTTTTGGCAGCAAGTGCTATATTTTACGAGATCGTGAAAATCTGAAAAAATTTGATACAAAAAGTGACGAAGAGATCTTTCTAGGGTATTCTTTAAATAGTCATACTTATAAGGTTCTAAACAAAAGGACCGGTGTGATTCAAGAGTCTATCAATGTGGTCATTGATGATCGCTTAAACACATCAATCTCAAGTTCAGATAATGATAAAGTTCTTATAGTTGATAAACTTGATACTTCATCTAATCAGACTGATTCTGAACTAAGGACTGTTAAAGACCATCTAACTACTCAAATTCTTGAAAACCCTCTCACTGGTGTTCGTACTCGTAGACAACTTGAGGATATATGTAATTACGTATGTTTTACATCCCAGATAGAACCTTCTAGTGTAAAAGAAGCTCTTGCTGATGAAAACTGGATTGTTACGATGCAAGAAGAACTTAACCAATTCGTAAGAAATGATATTTGGTATCTTGTACTTAGACCCAAAGATAAACACATCATTGGAACAAAATGAATTTTCAAAAATAAATCTGATGAGCTTGAAAATATAATTAGAAACAAGCCTAGGCTAGTGGTACAAGGTTACACTCAAATTGAAGGTATTAATTTTGATAAAACCTTTGCACCAATAGCACGTTTTGAATCAATCAGACTATTTATATCCATTGCACATTTTAGAAAAATCAAGATTTATCAAATGGATGTGAAATGTGTTTTCTTAAATGGTGATTTGCATGAGGAAGTCTATGTTGAACAACCAATGGGTTTTGAAGATTCCAAAAATGTTGATCATGTGTATCGCCTTAAAAAGGCACTTTACGGATTAAAATAAGCTCTTAGGGCATTGTATGAGAAACTAACAAAGTTTCTATTAAGCCATAATTTTCAAATGGGATCTGTTGATAAAATTCTGTTTGTTAAAAAACATAATGATCATATTTTAATGGTATAGATTTATGTTGATGACATCATTTATATATCTACTTGTACTGACATGACTATTGAGTTTGCAAATTTGATGAAGTCACAATTGAGATGAGCATGGTTGGAGAAATGAATTATTTCTTAGGGTTGCAAGTAAAGCAACAACCTGATGGAATATTCATTTCTCAATCTAAATGTGCCTTGAATTCAATTAAAAGATTTCGATTTGAGAATGATAAGAACTTTGATACTCCTATGAGTACTACATTGAAACTCTCAAAAGATTCTAAAAGTAAAAATGTTGATTCGAAATTATATCAGAGTATGATTGGTAGCCTATTATATTTAATTGCTAGTAGACCTGATATCGCACTAATTTTTAGTATTTGCGCCAGATATCAATCTGATCCTAAAGAATCACATTTGATCGTTGTCCAGCGGATTATTCGATATGTCGCAAGTACTGTGAATCTCGATCTCTGGTATCCACATGAGACTAGTGTTCAACTAGCTGGGTACTCGGATGCTGATTGGGCTGGTAATCTAGATGATAGAAAATCAACCAGTGGTGGTTGCTTTTATATCAAAAACTGTTTAGTTTCTTGGTTTAGCAAGAAACAAAGTTCTTTATCACTTTCAACAGCTAAAGCTGAATACATCGCAGCTGGTTTTGCATGTACGCAGCTTGTTTGGATGAATCGAATGTTAAGTAATTATAGAATTAAATAGGATTCTATGTTATTATATTGTGATAATTCCAGTGCCACAAATATTTTAAAAAATCCTATTCAGCATTCTCGTACTAAGTATATTGACATTAGATTTCATTATATCCGAGAATTAGTAGAAGAAAAGGTTATATCTTTATAATATATACCTACCGAGAATCAACGTGCTGATATTTTCACTAAACCTCTCGATAAAAGCAGGTTTAACCAAATGAAATTTGATCTTCGCATGTGCATTTTAAGATGATAATTTATGCCTTTTTATATTATATTGTATATTCTTGTTAGTTTAGACTTTAATTTTTGCAATTCATACTGAAAAATTGTGTAAAACTTAATGGTATACTGCATTTTTGGCTGGTACTCGATCGATCGTGAATATACACGACCAGTCGTGGTACCACCATCTATGGAGTGATTCCACTTACCTGACTATAGAGTGAACCACACACGTTTTACCCACCGTTGTTTAGTTACTTTGATCCATACATACCACCTCACCTTGAATGTTGAATTTAATGATTTATATATTTCCTTACTAGTCAGCATACGGTGGTAGCACCTTAACATTAGGAATTGATTGGCCATATGTTGATAGCTTCTATAGATACCCTAAAGTGGTAGCCTCATGAGCTAGGGATGGTGGTTGGAACCTATGCCCAAGCTGTTAGCCTACGCTATTAACTAGACCCCGTAGTGACCTTGGGCTTATTTAAATTAGTTGATTGTAACTGGACTAATAACAGTTTAGCTAATCATGCATACATGGCATAGACCAGCGTCTACCGCTAATGTACGTGATATACGATAAGCAGTCGTTACACCATACTTAGTATGTTTTAGTTGACGACTAACCTCTTTCCGACTAGATGTTTTTTCCAGGTCGATGATTGCATTCCGCACGGTTGACCCCGGGGCGTTGATTGAGTATTTGAATGGGTGACAAGACCAAATTTCACACGGATGAGCATCTCCGGATCTTAACTGCATTCATGCATTCATGCGCATAATAAGACTGTATTTGCTATATATGTTTTGGATTGTCTGTATGTTTTATGTTATTTCTTATCTAAGGTGGTAGTGTGAAATCTTGAGGGGAGATCACACTGAGCTGGCCACTCTTTCATCAATGTTCAATCGTACAGATGAGCCAGGTACAGGTGCTGAAGAGCACCCAAAACTTGCTACCACTGAGGGAGAATACTATGACAAGGAGTTACAATAGGAGGCGGTTGCCTACTTCGGCTTAAACCAATAGTTATCATGGTTACTCTTTGGACAATTACATTTCTTTTTGAAATTTTATATATGGCCCCAGTTGAGTGGCCTTGAATATTCGTTTGTGTTGGGATTATCTATGTTATACTTGTTTCCACAAATCGCACTTTGATAAATTATCTATTTTGATCACTAATTAACACTGGATTTTTGAGAATGGGTCGAGTACTCGAGTTTTCGAAAATCGGGGTGTTACAAATTATGTCTCCAAAATCTATATAGAAATCCTTCGACAAACTATTTTCTATAATTATTGTGGAATTTATACAGAAACCTTGGACAAACTAGAAATACTGATTATGTCCCGAAAATTTTGATTTTTAAATTAATTTAATCTTATATTGCTATAAAACGAATATTTTTTGTAAAAGAAATTTATTTACCTTTTATAAATTATAGAAGATATATATATATATATATATATATATATATATATATATATATATATATATATATATATATATATATATATATATATATATAATTATTTGAATCTAAAAAAATTATCTACTAACTCCAGGTTTAAATTACTTGATATCATTAGGTTCTTAAGTTAATATTATATTTTTTAAAATTTTAAGCTAATAACTTAAATAACCTTATAGGTCAACTATATTTAGTTATTTTAGTTATTAGATACCTATCTCCTTTGGTGTTGTTTATTTTATATATGAGTAAACTCTGCGAGGTTCATCATGATTTATGCATTTTGTCTACACCGTGCATCCAATTTACTAAATATTCTCCAAAAATATCTCTGTCAAAGCCAAAGACACATCATCCAAAATACCAAAAGGTCTATTGTAGCAAACCTACTGTAGCAACAAAAAGCCTAAATACTATAGCAAATTAATATTAACTTTCACTGTAACAAATAGTAAAATCACATAGTAAATGCACACAGTTCCCAAATAATCTCAAACTGGGTACTATTCGCCCACAGAATGTACCCACCGTTTTCTTTGTACAGTTTTGTAATAGTTTTTGTAAAATCTCTATATAAAGAGATATCTTCTTATATTTAAGGGTAGAGTTCGACTAGCGAATTCAAAATTTAGTTCCAGAGAGTGCTTGAATAGCAAACACGTTTGTAAGTTTTCTTCTTCTTTCTTTTAGTTTTCTTCTTCTGTTTAATTTTTTTTTAAGTTGTTTGCAAGCCTGATCATGATCTGGAGCGGTAATGGACAATCCTTCTGATTCAACATATGTAGAACCGTGATGGCTGGACACAAGCATTGGCAGTTCTGCTAGCCAAAATTCTACCAAACCTTCCAAAAGTGTTATTTCCAAAGTAACCAAATGGTTTTCTACCTAAAGTAATTTGGATTATGCAAAATCTACCAAATCAATAGAATCCACAAGCATCGGCCAAACAGCTAATGCTGAAACAATGTCTATCAAAAATCTTGAAGAAATTCAATATTCTGATATCGAACAATTTCTTCAAAATTGGAATCTTCCAAAAGTACTACTAATGAGATATATATATATATATATATATATATATATATATATATATAGAGGGTTCTTTCCAAAATGATGATTCACTTGAATCTGATTTCATCATCAAAATTGTAGAATAAACTCTATCTATTTCTCACCAAAGTGAAGATTTGATTATGCTCTCTGCTAGAGAACTCCAATTTTCTTCCAAATATAATTTCCTTCACCTAGGGCCATAAAAGTTTTGGATCAATCTTATATTTGAGTTTTCCCTTCATCCATGTCCGTATGATCTTATGAATAGGTTAGATGACAAATAAACATCATTGTGGGGCCTAGCAAGGTTTCAATTTTAGAAATCTTTATTCCCACTATTTCTTGTGATATGATCCACTTGATATTTTGATATGCTTCAAATTTGGGCTCGACCCCTTAAATTAGCAGGAAAAACGGATGGACGATGAGGATAGACCATGTGCATCATGGTGGGCCCAATTGAGTTTACTCAGTACAATAAGAGGCGTACTGAGTAACTCAGTAAGCAATCCCATTTCAACTTCCTGAGAGTGGATTACATGTGCCCCGGGGATGAAATCGGATTGCATGTTGACTTAATCAATACGCTTTTATATAGGGCCTATTGTGAATGTATGTCGTTTATCCACATCGTCTATCCATTTTTCCTACTAATTTTAGGGGTAGATGCAAAATTTGAAGTAAATCCAAAGCTCAAGTGGGCCATTCCACCGTAAATAGTGTGGAATAATGATTTCCACTGTTGAAACCTTCTTAGGGCCCACAGTAATGTTTATTTGTCATCCAACTTGTTTATAAGATCATAAAGACATGGATAAAGAGAAACCACAAACATCATCTTGATCCAAAACTTTTGTGGCTAAAAAGAATTTTTCAATGGTGGAGGTTTAATCACATTGTTTCTTGTGGTGTGGTCCACTTGAGCTTTAGATATGCTTCAGTTTTGAGCTCAAGCTCTAAAATTATCTGTTAACAGTAGGGGTGTACATCGAGTGGAACCGAGTCGAGCTGGCCTCAGCCCGACTCGGCTCAAACACTGGCTGACCTCGACTCGAACTCAACTCAGCTTGGTCCTCAAGCCTGACTGGCCAACTCGGCTCGATTTGGTCAGCAGCTCGGGCCAGCTCAAGCCGATTTCGAGCCAAGATCGAGCCAAGTTTTCCATTGAGGCATTTCCACAAACACCTGAACTACAACTTAAAAAATCTATTGTTTTACAAACAGAGGCAATGGTTTTACGGGTGTTTTATCAAACACTTTCTAAGTAACATAAAAACCAAGAGAGAGAGAGAGAGAGAGAGAGAGAGAGAGAGAGAGAGAGAGAGATTTGTTTAATGTACATTCCTTGCTTGCCATTGGCCAAACCTTCCTTGCCACCAGCCACATTTCATTGAGTCATTTTATCAAATAGTTGGTGAGCAACATCAATGGCAAAGTAACCACAAGTCACCAAACTAGTTCAATTCGAGTTTGATTCGAGCTGGATTCGATCCGAGTCAAGTCGAGCTGGGGCCTGCTCGAACTCAGCTCAAACTCATTTTCAAGCTCAAAACATTAACTCGACTCGGCTCAAACTCATCTTTAAACCGAGTCAAATTGGGCTTTTTTGAGTCGAGTTGAGCAAGCTAACCAAGCTATCTCGGTTCGTGTACACCCCTGGTTAACATACATGAAGGGAGTGAAAGATACCTCGTTTCAATACTTGAGGTTGGGTATTGATTCCCAAGTGGGGGCGGCTAACAATATAGTGTGAACTGACCGTATTGTGTACTAACAAGCTAACAGAATATATATATATATATATATATATATATATATATATATATATATATATATATATATATATATATATATATATATATATATATATATATATATATATATATATATATAACGGTGGACCCAGTAGAATTTTCTCAGCACGCTATTGCTACTGTTCCTCAGTGCGCAATCCGCTTCACCCATAGATATGCTTGTGCCCGGGGCTGTCTGCGGCCCACAGAGATGTCCGTTACAGATTCACCCCGTCCATCTGTTTTTAAGATCAAAATAGGATACTTTTTTAAAAATCATGCATATCCAAAACTCATGTAAGCCATACCAGATGAAAGTGAGGATTGAACATTTGGAGGGTGACAGAAGTTTTGTACCTAGATGATATTTGTTACTCTAGTTTACGTGAGTGGTAATAACCAATGAACGGTTTGGACGGCATATAAACATCATGGTAAGCTCTAAGAAGGTTTCAACGGTGGACATTTCCATTCCCACTGTTTGGTTTGTGGTGGCCCACCTGAGTTTAGGATCTACCTGAGTTTTAGAATCCTATTATTGTAATCTTTAAAAACAAATGGACGGAGCGGATTCACAGACATCCTTGTGCGCCCTCACACAACCCCGCGCAGACGAATATCTCCGTGCCCGGGTGCAAATGCATTCCAACCCCTTTACTTCCTGTCGCAGGAAGTTTCCGCGAAAGCGTGGAGGCGAATCGAACGGGAAACGGATTGGCTACTCCCCCTGACACCAGCCCCGGAGCTGATGGTCGGTGCTCTGTGGGCCCACCATGATGTATGTGTTTCATCCATTCCGTCCATCTTTTTTCTAGATCAATTTATGATAGCACGAAAGAAATAAGATATATCCCAGTCTCAAGTGGACCACGTTGAAGGAAACAGTTTTGAATGAACTTCGACCGTTAAAAAATTTTTGGGGGTCATAAAAGTATTGGATCAAGTTGATAATTGTTTTCACCCTTCATCTGGGTCTTTATGACCTAATCAAAAGATTGGATGTCAAATAAAAAGTACAGAGGGCCTTAGGAGAATTTAAATGTTGGATATCCAATCACTAATGTTTTCCTGTGGTGTGATTCACTTGAGATTTATATTCCTTTCATTTTTGGGATAAAAATATAAAACTATATTTAAAAATGGACGAAGGGAGTGGATGAAAAACATACATCATGGTGGGTGCCACAGTGTCAGGGGGAGTAGCCAATCCGTTTCCAATCGAACGGCGTTATACAACCTTTCGACCTATGCGTCGCGACTCAGAGTCATATTAGTATGTGTCACCCATTGAGTCCCACATTTTCTAATGGTTGAATAATCAGTAGCGTCCATCATGTCCACAGTAGCTTGATGATCTTTGATTTGAATATAAAGTTAACAATTTTATTTTCAATGATCCACATTCAATTACATGTATCAGTGGTGATAATCATCCATTCACCTTAAGCTTCTCACCGTGTACCCTCAAGGATGACACCCAAAACATGTACGTCCCAAAAATGGACGGTTTTGATCATCCGACCACATCTAAGGTTGGCCCCAGAGGATAACACATGTGGGTCATTCTTAGTCGCGATGTAGAAAAACCTAACTACTGAATAAATAATAAGAACACAGCCACCTTCGGCTCCTGTCCCAAAAATGGCAAGAAACTCCATCTCCCTCCACCTTCTACTACTGTCCTTGCTAACTTGTGCTCTAGGCGAAGATCTCCTTACATGCCTATCATCTGGAGGTCTACGAAACTACACCACATATCACAAAGCCGCTTATGACGAACTCCTCAATTTCTCTTTAAATAACCTCCGATATGCCGGATCAGACATCCGTAAGCCTGCTGCAATCATCTTACCTGAAAACAAAGATCAGCTCGTGATCGCAGTAAGATGTTGCAATCAAGGGTCATGGACCATCCGACTAAGGAGTGGTGGCCACAGCTTCGAGGCCATATCGTCCTACGCAGACATGCGGTTTGTCATCATAGATCTGATGAACTTAAACCGAGTCACGGTCGACTTAGAATCCGAGACGGCCTGGGTTGAAGGTGGTGCAACACTGGGTGAGATATACCACGCGATCGGTGCGTCGAGCAAGATTCATGCATTTCCAGCTGGCATGTCTCCCACCGTTGGATGTGGTGGCCATTTCAGCGGAGGTGGTAACGGCCTTTTGGCTAGGAAGTACGGCCTATCTGCTGATAATGTGGTGGATGTAATCCTTGTGGATGCAGGCGGAAGAGTGCTGGATCGTGAAACCATGGGAGAGGACGTGTTCTGGGCGATCCGAGGCGGTGGAGGTGGTGGTTGGGGTGCAGTTTATGCTTGGAAGATCCGATTAGTGAAAGTTCCAGAAAATGTCACCGCTTTCCTCATTAGTAGGCGTGGGACGAGAAATCTTATGGCTAAGTTAATTTACGAATGGCAGCTTGTGGCGCCGATGTTAGAGGATGAATTCAATATAAATATCAACGTGTTGGGATCGAGTGAAATTACATTGATTTTCAGGGGATTGTATCTCGGGCCTGCTTCAAAGGCTCTTGATTCTATAACCCGGGTATTTCCCAGACTCGGTGTTACAGAAAGAGAGTTTAAAGAGATGAGCTGGGTTGAATCGGCTGTTTATCTGTGGGGCATGAAGGAGGTGCAGACCGTGGAAGATCTGAAGAACCGGAGCACATCCCAGAAAGCATACTACAAGGCAAAATTCGATTATGTAAGGGATCTGATTCCGATGGATGGGACTGAAGGGGCATTGAAGATGATGAAGAAGGATTCTGGTGGGCTACTCGCATTCATCCCATACGGTGGGAAGATGAGTCGGATAGCTAGCGATGCTATTGCGTTTCCACACAGAGAAGGCAACATGTATGGCATTATGTACTACATGGCGTGGAATGAAGGAGACGATCGGCGGAGGATGAAGCACATGGATTGGATCAGAGGGCTTTATGAGTACATGGGGCCGTTCGTTTCGAAGGATCCAAGGGCTGTTTATGTGAATTGCTTAGACCTTGATCTTGGAGTGATGGAGTGGATGGAGTGTAGGGATGATGCTGTGGAGATTGCAAAGTCGTGGGGTGAGAAGTATTTCGTGGGGAATTATGATAGATTGGTAAGAATAAAGACGTTGATCGATCCTAATAACGTCTTTAGACACCCACAAAGTGTTCCTCCCCTGAGCCGTCGCAGCTTGTGATGCTGAAGAAGAGACAGAATAAGGAAGAGGGAATGGGTGTCCTGTTGAGATGTTTGCATGGACAACTGACCTGTCCCTTTTTTCTTCTTCTTCTTCTTTTTTATTATGTACATAGTGTTTTCCACCTGATACATGGCTCAGATGTGACACGCATACCAGGTTCCCACGTGTCGCTACGTGCGGAGGGAAGGATGCGGAGTCGTAAAACTATTGTTTAGCTTGTATCGTGTTTGAATTTAGTAAATAATTGTGCTTGGGTCGTTAGTAAATGTGCCTGTGATTGCATTTATGTTTTTTTTGGCGTGGAACACGTTCTGCTTGTGTTGTTGCTTTTGATCCGTCGCATCCCCAAGGCCTATCCTACTTCTTGAATGGATCCAATGTTCGGTAGCGGTGTACATCGAGTCGAACTGAGTTGAGCTGGCCTCAGCTCGACTCAGCTTGGCCACTAGCTGACCTTAGCTCGAATTGGGCTCGGCTCAATCCTCGAGCTGACTTGCTAGCTCGACTCGGTACAGTCAGCAGCTTAAGCCAGTTCTAATTGAGCTCGAAACGAGTTCACCTATGCAACATTTTCACAAATATATGGACTGCACCTTCAAATTCTCATTGAATGTAAAACATCAGCAACGATTTTATAATTATTTCATCAAACACCATGTAAACAACATCAAAATCAAGAAAAAAGGAGATTTGTTTGATAAAACATACCTTCCATGCCACCAACGGTCACTTCGTTGAGTCATTTCATCAAACACTTGGTGAGCAACATCAGAGAATACCCATTGCTTTGTTTTCTGTTTTGTATTTATTTCAATTACACACATTCATTTATGGAATTCCTGTTGAAACATTAGAGAATACCCATTTCTTCTTCTTTTCTGTTCTTTTACTTATGCTACCTAACCGAGTCGATCCGAGTCGAGCCGAGTTCGAGCTATATATCGAACTGAGTCGAGTCACGCTAGGCCAGCTCAAACTTGGCTCTAACTCATTTTTGAGCTCTAAAAACCAGCTCGAACTCAGTTCTAACTCATTTTTGAGCTTTAAAAACTAGCTCGACTCGGATCGAACTCAGCTTTGAACCGAGCTGATTCGAGCTTTTTAATGGTGGGCAAGGATGGTTATGAGGTGGCAATTTTTGTGTTTTGAGCCATCGTAGCAGCATCTGGTTCATGGTTGGTGGTTCTTAAGCTGTGCCGTTTGGAGTGGGGGTGTTATTCCTGCTCATCTATTACCTCAGTTTGATTAGGAATGAATCTGGATTTGGTTTTGGCTTGAAGCTTTCTTCTACAAATATAGGGGCTCCCTGTTGTAGTCTTTATTGCAGAAGCGGGTTCTGAATCTTCAAAGCCAGGGTCGGTTGAGGTAGGGGCCTAAATCGTTCTGCTTGGGTCGCCCGAGAGGTGATCCATCTTAATTGCTGCCCAGGTTCGCATCTTCTGAGTTGGGTCAATTTAAGTGAGAGCTGCCCTTATTTTAATTTTTTTGGGAAAATTTTAGTGCGGGCTTTGATGTATATTTTTGTGGTTTTCTGCTTTGTTGGCTATATGATAGGTGTGCCTTGCTGTTTTTGTATATCCATTGTCAAGTCCATTTCAGCTCACGATTAGAATTGAGAATAGAGGGCCGAGTCACCTTAACTCAGCCGAGTCCAAACTCGACTCAGTACCGAACAAGATGGGTTGAGTCCCCCCTAGATTAAAAAATTAAAAAATAAAAATAAAACCATGAATTTAGTGTCCCCTGGCAGCTCTTCAACTTGAGAAAAACACATTTATGCAAGCACTGCTCAACCTCTTCACTAAATGCATTTCCCACATTTTTACTTTCAATGAGAACAACACCAAGCTTAATACTTGCACCATGATCTTTTACCTTGACGTCATTCCACCATTACCAAGGTTTAACGAAGGACAAGCCACCAACAACAACTCATCCATTGTAATTTTGATGACCAAGCTTAATACTCGCACATGAACTTTTAAATTCATTTCACCATTACCAATGGTCGAAGAGGACAAGATTATTTGTGATTAAAATAGGTTTGTTATTTGATATAGCGGAATTCCCTCTAAATGATGGTAAACTCACAATCGATAAATTTAATCGGTCGTTTGAATCGTCGTAGCCGCCCGACGTAATTTCATTGACAATCCTTAACAAACTCGATCTGTCAAGGTTATCCAAAGGGGCTTTCCATTTTCCAAGTTCCAACGAAGCACATGGGAGGGAAATTTGCATCTTCATGAGGCGACTGTTGAATGTTCAGTAGTCCAAAGGCACACAGTCATCCATGGCCCAACATGATACTCCAGCCATATAATATTTCATTTCCCTGTACAAGCCTTCCTCTCTATCACATTTTCACCCTTCAATCTATAGAGCATATGGATAAAGATATGTCAAAGTCACCTCCAGTATACCTGGAAAAGATTTAGTCAAAACGACCTAAATTTAAATTTTGTATATTTTGTATTTATCATTTAGAATGCTTCCATTGAACTGGGAAACAAACCCACCTCATTATGAAAACGAATATAGAAAGCTCTCGTTACTCAACTTTGAGTGGGAGACCTTCACACAAATCTTAAATGTGTTTATGGTATCAGATACTACAACAAGTAATCCTCTATTAATGGCATCTTCATCTTTCAATTTTTTCTACCCATATCCATTATCTCTCAACATCAGTAACTTTGTTTCCATTAAAACAATCTACCCTCTAAACATCACTTACGTTCGTCACTGAACTCTTCCCTCTCGATTGTCTCGCTGTGATTCAAAGTCCGTTAGGCAACAAAAAGGTCATCTTTTTCTCGCACGATTAAAATTGTGAGATCATCTATATAATCAGTCCGAATACTTTCAAAGCAGCCGGTATCTATATGAATCAACTGCATCATATGACCAAGGTTTGTATGGTCTAACCATGTGGCCCAATTAGTACATATAGCCTAAAACAAGGGTCCAATCCAATGGCTTTAAGGTTCAATCAATCTTAACGAGAAGTGAGCCACGCTTTGTTGGGTCTGGGCCATTTGCAACTTGCAACCTTAGTAAATTGAGGCAATGGACTCAAAAAACAAGAGAAAAAAAAAAAAAAACAGAGAGAGAGAGAGAGCTCATGTGCTCTTGAAAAAGAGTCTGAGTGGTCCGTGATTTTAATGATCAGGATCATGAGATGATCTATGTACTCGATCCAGGTGGGTGTGAAGTTGTTTGCAGGCTGCATGGCCCATATGTCTAGTGTACTTTGATTTAGCTCTTTGCTTATTTTTGGGAATATTTTAGTATTTTTATATGTCATTTATTTTGAGCGGCTGGGATTAAAAGTTAGTTTAGAAAATTAATGATGGTTAGGTTTTCCCAGTAAATAACTAATTGCAGGCATTTGAAGCCGTTTTATCAGGACGCAGGTTGAGTAGCGAGACTAGCAATGAAGTGACGTCACCAAGTTTTGTAGGCCCCACCATGATATGTGTATTGTATCCACACCGTCCATCCATTTGGAGAGATCATTTTAGGGCATGAGCCAAAGAATGAGTCAGATACAAAGCTCGAGTGGATCCCACCTCAGAAAACAGTGGTGAGATTGACGCCAACCGTTGAAACCTTCCTAGGTCCACTTTAATATTTATTTGAGATCTAACCTGTTCATAGGTTAACACAGACATAAACGAAGGGAAAACACAAATATAAGCTTGACCGAAAACCTCTCTAGCCCCTAAAAGTTTTTAATGGCGGGCGTTAATCTCCCCACTGTTTTCTGTGGTGGGGTATACTAGAGCTTTGGATACGATTCATTCTTTGGCTCATATCCAGAAATAATATCTCCAAATAGATGAACGGTACGGATACAAAACATGCACCATAGTGGGGCTCACAAAACCCGGTGACGTCACTTCATAGCTAGTCTCGCGACTCAACCTGTCAGTGGCTAATCCGCGTCCGTTATCATGCTGAATCCATTGGCGTACCTATCAAAATTCGGCGACCTGTACGTGTCACTACAACGACTCGTATGGACCACATCAGATTGAAGATGTCATTCATAGTGCGTAAATGGGTTGGGCTTAGACCCATTAGCTCAGCCTATGGGTCCAACGTCTTTGTGCATGTGCAGCCCATCTAATCAACAGATGGATTGGGATCGGACAACCTATTGGTCGGGACCAGGATGGACTTAGACCTAAACAAATTTCCTGTTGTGGTGGACCCACTAGATTCAGTCCTGGGCCTAATAGTGCAGGATGGGCCCACCAGGCCTAGCCCGTAAAGCCTAAATCCATGCCATTCGTAGGTTGACTGACATATTAGACTTGTGAGATTGGGCCACACATTCCACTGTGGATGGTGCATAGCCAACAAATCAATGTGATAGTGACCATCTGATTTCACATATGGAAATGGAACCGGTGACCATTTTACTTGTGATTATCCGTTACATAGATCCAGTTGGACAATTACAGCCGTTAGATGCAGACAGTGATTTAGTTATGCTCCATCCATAGAGGGCAGATATAGCTGGTCTGTCTTTTAAGGCATAAGAGGCTCCATAATTTTGGTTGTGCTATTATGATGTAGAGCTGGTTGCCGACAGTTTTATGACCAAGATGGATAAGAAAAGGCCTGATTGGAATGAGTTATCCAACATGCCATATATGATTTTGGGGTAAAACGAGCTACGTTAGCTACCCAAACCTGCTACGCCAGGTTGCCCACGCTGAATTTGCTATATACCATTAGCTATCGACGATCAAATTCCTATTTTAATTTCATTTTTATAAGTTTTAGTTTGAATATAATTCTTCATCCATTGAGCTAGCTTTTGGAGTTGCGCCCAACATGAAAAGTGTTTAGAATAGTTAGGGGAACATCATGGTTCAGAGTCTGAGGAGTTGAAATCGAAGTAGTTATCCTTGAGAAAGACAGTGATCAACCTCATCACGTTCATCCCTGTGTCATATTCGGCTTGAAATTCGGTTGTTAGTAAGTGTGTATTCTGTTGTCGATCAAAGTTTTCAACATGTTAAAAACTCGAAACAATACTAAGAGAGTTTTGCTAAAAAACCAAAAAATTTCGATAACTTTAGACATGTTTCAGCATAGATTTGAGGCATCCATTTTCAACAATTCTTAGCTTATTTTCAGGAATATTTTAGTTTTTGTTATATTTCATTACTTTTGAGTGGCAGAGATTAAAAGTTAGGTTAGAAAAATAATGCTTTGGATTTATTACAGTTAGGTTTTTCCTGTAAATGCTTCTTTTTACGGTGTAGTTTACAGTTTTTGAGTTAATGAATTGAGTTTTCTTTTTCCCCATGTTTCAGGTCTGTGCTGAAAGAAAATCATTGGTCCTGGTGAGCTACTTGCAGTCTTCTGTTTTTGAGGCCAAATTTAAATTCATTAGGCTATCAAAGGCATTTTGAAGTTGTTTCATCATGCTGATACCTATCACAATTGGGCCGCCCATACATGTCACTGCAATGACTGGTATAGACCGCATCAGGCTGAAGATGTTAGTTGTGGTTAAGTATGGGTGGCAATGGGCTGGGCTTAGACCCATTAGCTTGGCTTAATGGCCCAGATCTAACCTGGCATGTATGGCCCAATTTTAGGTCCAGCTTTAGCGTAGGCCATTTTAGCTCGACCCAACTTAGCACGACTTCATGTGTACATGTGTTCTAGTGTTATCTCATTCGTTGGATAGGCAATCCATACATGTTGCATGTAGGCCTTGGTTCTGTTTTCCTAAATGTTTATTTTTTGTGCATGTGTAGCCCATCAAGGGATAGATTGCGAACGTTCACCATGAGAAATTGGGATTGCATGAATTTTGGGACTGGGCAAGGCCAGAGTCAAGCCCAACCGAATTTTCTGGGCTGAGCCTTGGGTCTTATAGTGTCGAGCTGGAGTATTGGCATAGCCCAAACCCAGCCTAGTCGTGGGTTGACCGACATCGCAGAGATGTGAAATTGGGCCAAATATTAGGTGATAGGTTTCCCACTGTGAATTTGCCCGGTCCATGTACAAGCAACCACATGGGTCCGGGCCCATGTAGACAGAGGAATTTAACTGGCCCACTACAGTAGACAGCGAAACGGATTGGCCACTCCCCCTGCCACCAGCCCGGTGGCTGGTGGTCGGTGCTCTGTGGTCCCCACCATGATATATGTGTTTCATCCATTTTTACAGATAAGGTGGACCACACCACAGGAAAACAATAGTGATTGGATATCCACCATTAAAATCCTCCCAAGGCCTGTACTGTTTATTTGACATCCAATCTGTTGATTAGGTCATACATACCCAGATGAAAGGAAAAAACAAAGATCAGCTTGATCCAAAACTTTTATGGCCCCCAAAAAGTTTTTAATGGTCAGATGTTCATTTAACACTGCTTCCTGTAATGTGGTCCACTTGAGATTGATATGTATCTCATTTTTGGGCTCATACTATAAAATGATCTAGAAAAATAGATGGACGGCATGGATGAAACACATACATCATAGTGGGCCCACAGAGCACCGACCATCAGCCGTGGACTAGTGGCAGGGGAGTCGCCAATCCGTTTCCAGTGGACAGAGGCGCTTCCCCGTCACGTCGCTCTCACTCAATAATGACCGCAGCAGATAGCTGCACAGCAGATGTAGGTTGATGTCTACTTCCCCGTTATAGTTGCTGGTGGTAGAGGTCCTGCTAAATCCGAACTTATCTGCCTAAGAACTTTTAGGTGGGACCCATCCTCCAGCAACCTCAGCCATTGATTTACTTGAACCTGTTATGCGACAGACCATGTTGTAATGGTGCCCCTATCAAATGATCCTAGGTGTTATGTCCATATCTCCCAGCGGCCACCTAAAACGGTGAAGGCCTGGAAGATTGGATCACCAAAGGCGGACCACATAAGTACAGTTCCCTCACCAATTCTGATTGGATATATGTGAATTTCATAAATCCCTCACCAAAAACACCCATTTAACGTAGTGGGCCATGTCCTTGTCTCGTGGTCTTGTAAGGATGGGCTTAGCCTATGATGGGCTGGCCCATAGACTTGAAAGGCCCATCTAGAGAAGTAGGTATTGTAATTGCAGTCCTGATTGTCGGCAAACTTTTTTTACAAAAAAATAAAATAAGGCATGTGATGTTTGGTGACGTTCAGAATTCTTGGCGTGTGAGGGAAAATTTGATGATCCAGACCGTTTATATGATGGGCCTTATTGTGGATTGGGACACCCAAAAAGATCTCATGTTCAATATCTCAATCATTTTTATTGATTTACTTTTCTTTGTGCATGGGCAGTATCCTTAACCTTCTTTTGTGGGCAATTGATCAAAAGGCTAGGATCATCCAATATATTTTATTATTACCGAGACAACTTCCATCGGTTGCGTACTCGATGGTCAACGGTTTGGATAACTGATCGGCTTAAGTAATGATATATGAGTTCCTCCTAGTGACTAATCCAACATTGGATTCAGCTTGGCAAGGATGTGTTGGGTTTGGTCTCGAGCTTGGGCTATATAATCACCAACCCCAATAAAGGTGAGGTCTCGGGTTGCCCGACTCAAATCAAACCTGATCAATATATAAATCATAAATGATAATTGAGTGTGGCCCGCCTGTGTTGAAGGCAATAGAAAATTCCACTTATTGGTCCACATCATTTTTTATGACTTGAGCTAACAAGATATGGTAGATTTCTCTCTCTCAAATAGGTTATGTACTAGACAACATGACTTTAAAGTAATCCTATATTTTAACTTGTTTGTTAAGGAAAAATAAAGTTCTTTATCATAAATAACTACATATATAATTAATAAAATTATATATACAAAAAATATGATGTGTATTGTAATATAATAAAGTAATGTAATAACAAAAATATTAGTATGCATCAACCCGATCAAACTAATCAACCCAACTGATCCCGCTTTAGTGGGGCTTGGGTTGAGAATTCCCTATCCAAGGTTAAGTTAGATTAGGTTCGGTTTGAGGTATAAGAACCTTAGAGGCTAGGATTGAGCATCCCCCCGACCTGTCCGACTTTCAGCCTCCTCCGCGTAGAAAACGCAGGTGAGTTTTACTAAAATAACCTTAGAAGGCGGCGCTTTTGTGTCTACATCATACTATCTACGTGCCATTACCATGATGCGGTGTGGCTGATGGCACGTAACCCTTCGGATGGGAGTTGCCTGTGCTCACACCACAGGAAGCTCCTGTCGTCGGAAGCTACGTGGGCCAGCTGAAATGTCCGTGACACAGTCCACCGGGCTACCCAGCTCATGTCAGGGGATTATCCAAAAATGAGACAGATCCAAAACCCAAGTCACCACACTGTAGGAAACTGTAGAGAATGAACACCATCCAAACCTTTATTTGGCCACGGAAGTCTTGGATCAGGCTAATATTTATATTTTCAGTTGATCTCCTTTATAATTACCTTCTGAACGCTTTGGATGTCATAAACATCTAGTGGCCCTAAACTTACGGTTTCAACATTGGGCATTTCTATCGCCTCTATTTCCTGTACCCCGCATCCCACTACTACAGTACACGTGGCAGGGATTACCAAAATCTAGCTAGAGCTATCACGGATGGGCCATGTTCCAAAATCACGAACATATCAATAACTTTTTTAAAAAAACTTTTTTTAAATTTTTTTTTCCACCGTTGCTTTGAAGGATAATGATTAGATTGCCAAGGACATGTTTGGATCGACAATGGGGATTAAATTGTATTGTATTAAATGTAAAAATACAGGACATACAAGGTTTGAATTGGAGTTGAAATCCGAAAAATATAAAACGCGGAATCAAATTTTTCAAATGGCAATAATGTAAAAATCATATAATGAACCACCTGCGACCAAAAAACCCATGAGCAACTTAGATGAACGGACAAGATGGTAAGTGAACTCCGCAACGTGCACCGGTCTGCTATTACCGTTCCAGACTCGTATTCGGGAGTGCCTCCAGTAACCACGTTGGTTTTGGAAAAGCTGTGGACCGACTTTGATGTATGTATTTTGCTATGCGTACATTCATTTTGCCAAATTATTTTAGACCTTGAGCTCAAATATAAAATAAATCCAAATTCACGTGAAACGCTGGTGATTTCACTCCTTTCATTGAAAGTTTCTAAGGTCATAAAAGTTTCAGATCAATTTAATATTTTTATTTTTCCTTCGTCTTTTATGGCAAATAAATATTATGGTGGGCCACCGATTTTAATGGTGGGCATTTAGAGGCTTACCTGAGATCCGCCTCATTTTTTGGTTTATGCTTTAAGGTGAACTGAAAAAATTGAATGAGCGGTGTCAATGAAAACAAATACATCAGTGGGGCCATAGAGCTTTTCCAGCACCGAAAAACACCGTTAAGGGGTCAGTCCCGACTGTGAGTCCCTTCCTCCGCTGCATGTTCCACGTGCGTTATATCCATCGCAATCACATACTCGCCGCCAGCTGCCATTCCACGTGTCTCCTGATTGCTAAGCTAAGCTAAGTGAAGCGGGGCGCGGCTTCAGTGGATCTGATCCACAGAGCCGGTGGATCCCTGACTGAGGGTAACCATGATGTATGTTCCTTAAATCCACGCCGTCCATCCATTTTGACACCTCATTATAGATCACAGTCCCAAAAATCAAACAAATTCAAGTCTTAAGCGAACCACACCACAGGAACAAATAGTGATTGAATACCCACCAATACAAAATTCTTGGGAACCACTGGAATGTTTATTTTCCTTATAACCTAAGATCACAAAAACCTGAATGAAGCGCCAAACGATTACCAGCTTGATCTAAAACTTTTGCAGCTCAGGATGTGCATATACTTTATTTTTTAGGTCATGGGGCAGCATGGATTTAAAGAACATATATCAAGGTGGGCCCCACAGCAAGGGATCCACCCACTTCGGTTGACAAGGGGATCCAATGAAGCTACGCCCGGATTGCAGGGTTGGTCTATTACCACCGACCTCCGTGGTGGCAGGATTCTATTTTGCTCAATAGGACGTGTCTATTTTACCAACCACATCATAAGAAATGGGGAGATAATTTAAAATTGTCGTTGCAAAAATCTGGTTCATCTTTTTTAGATATTCAGGTGCCTGTTAATTAAAAAAAAAAAAAGACAAAAGAGATCTTAACTAGATTAAGAGACCCTTCAGTGTCAAAGTCAATTCAGGAATATGAGTTGGTAGAATTGAGGAAGTTTGGGTGATAAATTTTGCATACCTTTCACCAATATTAGGCCATCTATTTATAAGATAGGAGTTGATTATGTAGGTGGAGACGTTTCCTAAATTATAGGCACGCATTCAACGGACGTCTCTTAACCGTTTTACATGATCTCTGGTGAAGATAAGATCAAGTAGTCAAACTCTGAAAAAGTTAAGGCAGGTGACCGAGATTGAGGTCTATGGCTAACCTGACCTGCAGAGGCCGATGTGGTATTTGCCAACCTAACTTGGGGATATTATGCCAACCTGACATACGTATTCAGATAAGCTTTGAACCTCCCTTTATCATTGGTCATCGAGGAATATGCCGACCTACCAACCTAACTTCATATGTAATAGGTGACCGACCTCTCTTCCATTGAGAAGCTCATGAGCCATGTCTGACGTTGGTGGAGCTCGTGTGCAGCAGAGATGCTGAGCTAACCTCTTCTTTTTAGCCGGTCAATTTTTACCCGTAAAAAAAACCTTCATAAGTTTTGTTTATTTGTCATTCAACCCTTAACAACGCCAATGGAAAATACAAATATCAACTTGATCCAAAACACTTATGGCATCCAAAGAATTTTCAGCCGTGGACTTCCAAACCCCACTGTTTCCTATAACTTAGTTCACTTGAATTCTTAATGTGCTGCAAATTTAGGCTCATAGCTTAGAATAAGCTCAGAAACGTACGAAAAGCATGGACAAAACATCTGAGTGCACCACGCCACATGTGTGCAACACCTAAGCAGCTCTTCAGGCATCCGTTTCACACGCGCTACTCAACTTAAAACCATCCAAAGCTTGAGCCCACTAGATTAATCTCAGGCCCATATTCAGTTGATCGAACGATCCTAATGCTCCTATTTTCATTTTCATCGTGCTTGTCCATAAATCAGCCAGTTACAACATCCCTTACTGCAACTTTTGTCTAAAGTGGGCCCGTGTTTTGGACGGTTAATACAAGTTGCATGTATGCATATGAGCCATCAGCCTAAGAAAATTTCTTAATGGTTTGAGTATTTGGGTCTTTTCATTAGAGGTGTATTTTCTCTACTATATAACACACCTACCGTGCCCCACCGAAAGAGTACATGTGGACCACTTGCACGTTATATATAAATGGACATGTAGTTGGACTGTTTATTGCATTATTTAGCCTCTTCAGTTTTCTATATATAAAATAAAATAATAATTTAAGCAAATAATTAGCGATTGAGAATGAACGGTGGGGAATTTGTACATTTGCAGATCCATTGTTTTGAGTAGGATGTCACGTGTGACAACTCATTTGGTTTCTGCCACTTGCTCGTGAGTTGTATTCATTTAACGTACTACAATGAATGAGGTAGGAGCCAATATAGTTTTGCCACGTGTAATGTGTCCCAAACTCAGTATTCCTTATTTTATTTTCGGCTATAAACGCCACGTGCTTCATGCATTATTAAGCCTCATCCGTTGTCGGTTATCATGAAGCGAGCTCGATGGATACCCGTACCGACACAAGCTTATCCGTGATACCAAGCAGATATGGGCCCACCTGATGAATGAAGGTCATCCAACCCGTACATCAGATGAGTCACGGAATATCACCTGTAGTTGTCTAAAATCAACCTGATCCAACACGCAAGTGAGCCAAATACAAGGAACAACGACAAAGGAAGAGCTCACACTCAATTTACACAAGGGCCCACCTGAATTTTAAACGATTTAGTCTTTAGCTTGACCCTTTGTCCAGACCAGATGAAAGGTCTGAATGACATGGATTAGCCAGCCATGCAAATCAAAGGTGGGTGGATCGTTCCCTCCAAATAAAAATGGATCGAGTATTGAATGAGCTCTGTGAGGCCTACGTGACTCATGTCTTGCCCAACTAGTTCATTCATTTTAATAGCTCACCATGAGCCTAAAATTGACGTATATCCAAAGTTCAAGTGGACCACACCATTGCATGAATGAAATGCCTGCCGTTGAGAACTTTTTAGAATCACAAAAGTTTATGCCGAAGCTGATATTTATTTATTTGTTCATTGGAGTTTGTTTGATCTTATTAACAAGTTAGATGACAAATAAACATAACTGTGGGCCCTAAAAAGGTTTCAACGGTGGATACCATCATCTCCATTATTTCCTGTGGTCCGCCTGAGATTTAGATGTGCTTCAATTTTGGGATGAGCTTGAGAGTTAGATGTGCTTCAATTTTGGGATGAGCTGGTAAAATGGATGTGTGCCACGAAGTGGGCCTTACTAAGTTCATTCAGTACATATATTGTGTTATTAAGTATGCAATTTACTTCCCTTCAAATTTGTTTTCTGTGGTGTGGCCCACCTAATCCACCCATCATCCTAATTTTATTACTCCATGGTAACATGCATCGACACATATGAGGGACATGTTGGATTTTATGCATCATGTGAACTCCGAATCTGCCCAATACCATAATAGCTTGCAGTAATACCAGTATGACACAGGGATGAACGTGATGAGGTCGATCACCGTCTTCCTCAAGGATAACTACTCCGAATCTACGGAGCTTCTCTGGACTCCTCACAGAGACTTCTCGAATCCACGAGAAAAGAAAGCAGAAAAATATAAATAAATTCTAATAAATTCGAAATTAATTGATGAATAATTGATGATTCTCTAATGTGTCTCCTTACACCATTAATATAGAAAAAAAAAATAAACTAAAATTCGTAATTATCAAAAATAGCAAAATTCTAACTCTAACACAAATCCTAATTCTAATAAAACTCTTCTAAGGCCAAATTTCTAAAAGTAAAAATTACAAATAAACTTTCTCTAAAAAAGTCTTAGTATAACTAAAAATTATTTCTAAAAGGAAAAAAAAAATCTAAAACTCTAAAAAAAATTTAAAAAATCAAAATTACTAAAAATAGTAAAATTTTTCTAAAAATTCGTTTTTGAGATGAAAGTGCGTGTTTTCTGACGAAACGGACAGATGCGACCCACTTTGTGGGTCGGTTCACCTTAGATGGCCCATTTCAGTAAAGATTGATAGGTTGTGCGCCCCATAACGATACCCGGAACAAAAGTTACGATCAATTTACGGTCCACCTCCTTTTGGCTCAACCATACTGGGAATATCTCTATGACACGTTTTACATCACAGTACTTGTTGGGGAAAAATATGTCAAGTCCGGAGACTCGGATTCTAAGTAAGTCGGCTTTGCTGACGTTACCCGAAAAGTCCGAGACAATGGTCAGAGCCGAGGGATCGAGAGAATAACGGATAGGCCTAGAGGCATAAGCAGAAGACAATTAAAGTCGCTCCGTCGTAGTGATAACCTCGTCTGCATAAGCCTGCAGAAGGCTGAATATGTTATAAGTCACCCGACCGATAGAATAAAACCAACCTAACAAGTTGGTTCTGTCGACCACGGAGTAAGGAAGGACGACGGATAATCACCGAGACTATTCCATCAGTGAGAAGGCATAAAACTTATGTTCCCAACTCGGCCGAGACTCCCCTTTAGTCGGTAGCGACTGAGCCGAGACAAGAGAAGGCGGTATCAATGTAAATATCGTTCCGAAAATTCAGGAATACGGGTATCCAATCCCGAGATTCTTGGGATCGGGAGCAATCGATGAAATCTCCGAACAATCAGGAGAAGAATCCTCGTACGATGGGGATTCGTAAGATCTATAAATACCAATGCTCTCTACAGAGGAAGGTACGAGACACAAAACTCATAAAACCCCTTTGCCATTGATCAGACGACTGACTTAAGCATCGGAGGTTCCCCGACTCTAGCCATGGTCCCCTTGATAGTGTTGCTTGTGCAGGTGGAAGAAGATCCGATCCAGAGGAGCCATTCCATAAAAATACACCAACAGTTTGGCGCCGTCTGTGGGAATCGGACAAAAAGCCGTTTTCTGCGATTCATTGAATGGCAAGAACTAGGAGGACGGATCCAGATGAAGCGGGGGAGGCCGCTGCTAGCACAGCTCAGGAAGCTCCCCCAACAGCACCGCCTGCGACCACCAGCCAGCCTAGCCGAGAGAACGCGCACTTAGATCGGGAAGTCCAAGAGATGCGTTCCGAAATGGCGGTTATGAAACACATGCTGGAACAACTGTGTAATCAGCAGATGCAGCAGTGTCACGAGTCGACACAGGTTCTCCCGCCAACATCTGTAGCGCAGCCTGCCGCTCCACAGTCGCCTCGACAGTCGACTCAACCCCAAGGACCGAGTCAACATCAAGGACCGAGTCAGCCAGCGCCGGCTTGCTCTGCAACGACCGTTTTGCCTCCCTCTGATCTGCGACATAGAATAGATCAGAGGAGGAGAAGTCAGCTCCCTTTAGAAGAAACGACGGAAAGTACGGAGCCTTAGAAAGCCGATATGCAGGATTTCAAGAACGAGGTCCGTGAAAAGATGGAAAAGAGATGGCGGGTATGAAGTACGGTCAGAATTCAAATCCGATCAAATCCGAAGAAAAGGCTTCTCCGTTTGTGGACAAAGTGATGCAGGCGCGGTTGCCGGAAAGGTTCCTTCTACCTCAGATAACTCCCTTTTTCGGCAAAACCGATCCGACAGAGCATCTTGAATGCTTCAGAACTTATATGGAATTGCACGATGCCTCGGATGCGGTTATGTGTCGAGCCTTCTCTCTTACCCTAACTGATGTGGCCCATCTTTAGTTTAAGTAATTAAAACCGAGGTCGATCACGTCGTTCGCCGAGCTCAGTGATGCCTTCCTCAATAATTTTATTGGCGGAAAGAAGAAGCTAAAGCCGCCCGCACATCTGAACAACATAGTGCAGAAGGAATGAGAGCTGTTGAAGGACTATATCAAGCGCTTCAACTTCGAATCTCTGCAGGTTCGAAAGCATTCTGAGGAGACAGCTCTTAACGCTCTCATGCAAGGTGTGAGAGATAAACCCTTCTTGGCGTCATTGGACAAGAATCCGCCCGAGACCCTGGGCGAATTCATGGTTCGGTCAGACAAATACGCCGACGCTGAAGAGACCCGACTCATACGAGAGAAGGTCCAGATGCGAAGCCCTCGGCTAAAGAGCCAACCAAGAAAGAAGTTGATTCAACCGGGGGGAAGAAGCGAAAAGATGACAGGACACGAGACGATGGTAGGTCGAAAAAGTGACCTGATAGGAGATTTTCCACGTACACCCCCCTAAATAAATCTCAGGAACAAGTGTTGATGGAGATTAAGAACGAAGGTTTCGTCAACTGGCCCGGAAAGCTCCGAGGGAACTCAAATCGACGGAACAAAAACAAATACTGCCACTATCATCGTGATCACAGTCACAATACGAGCGACTGTTTTCAGTTGAAGGATGAGATCGAGCGGCTAATCAAAGAAGGCCGACTCAGAGAACATACAGAAGGGTCTGGTGCTCCAACAGGACCAAGTGAAGATCGTCCCACGGAAGAAATCCGAACGATCATTGGAGGGCATCGGGGCGGCGGAGATTCAAATAACGTAAAAAAAAAAATCACGCTAGAAGCCTCGATCGCCCGGAGTCTGAGATTCTTCTGCTGTCCCGACCTTCCAAGGAGCAGAAGAGAGAACGATATTGCGTCTCATTCACTGAGGATGACGCCCGAGGCATTCATCATCCCCATGATGATGCACTCGTCGTTGCTCTCCCCATCGCCAACAGAAATCTGAATATTGGTGGACACAGGCTCATCGGCCGATGTTCTGTTCACCCAAGCATTCGACAAAATGAGCATCGGATGCTCGACCCTATGGCCGGTCCGAACCCCACTGATAGGATTCTCGGGTGGACAGGTACTTTCCGAGGGAATCGCCTCACTACCACTCACTGCCGGGTCTGCACCTCATCAGACAACAACAATGGTTGACTTCCTAGTTGTGGACCAACCATCGGTGTATAATGCTATACTCGGTCGACCTTCCCTGAGCCTCCTTCAAGCCGTGGCACTTATCACCTTTCCATGAAATTTTCGACTGAGTCGGAAGTAGGAATTGTGAAAGGAGATCAACAAGATTCTCGAAGGTATTATGCCACCGCGATCAAGGCACCGATGGAAGTATCGATGATCGAATCGCTCGACCCTCGAATCGAATCTTATGAACGAGGGCAACCGATGGAAGAACTCGTCTCGGAACCGTTAACCGAGACAGACATGTCGAAAGTCGTGCTGATCAGCTCGTCTCTGAGTCCACCACTTAAGGAACGAGTGATCGGCTTGCTTTGGCAGTACTCCGATATATTTGCTTGGAGCCACGAAGACATGCCTGGGATCGATCCCTCGGTCATTACGCACCGACTCAACATCGACCCGACTTACAAGCTCGCCCGACAGAAGCGTCGCCCTCTCGGCCCGGAAAGGTACGCTGTCATTGAAGTCGGAAAGCTCCTTAAAGCCAAATTCGTCGAGGAGATATACTATTCAGAGTGAATAGTAAATGTCGTACTCGTGAAAAAAGCTAATGGGAAGTGGCGAGTCTGTATAGATTATACAGATTTGAACAAAGCCTGCCCTAAGGATAGTTTCCCTCTTCCTCGCATTGATCAGCTGGTAGACAGTACTGCGGGCCATGAATTACTTAGTTTTATGGATGCCTACTCAGGCTACAATCAAATTGTAATGCATGAAAATGATAAATCAAAAACTACCATTGTCACTGACAAAGGCCTTTACTGTTACCGAGTGATGCCGTTCGGTTTGAAGAATGCCGGGGCAACCTATCAAAGGTTAGTGAACAAAATGTTCGCTCAGCAAATTAGCCAAACGATGGAAGTGTATATCGACGATATGCTCATCAAAAGTGTACGAGCAACCGACCATGTGGCGGACCTGGAAGAAATGTTCCTGACTTTGCGTAAGTATGGAATGAAGTTGAATCCTAGCAAGTGTGCTTTTGGTGTAAGCTCGGAAAAATTCCTCAGTTTCCTCGTCAGCCAACGAGGAATCGAAGTGAATCCTGAGAAAATCAAAGCTTTACTTGATATAGAGTCTCTGAAAATAATCAAAGACATCCAAAGGTTGACAGGAAGAGTAGCCGCGCTTAACCGCTTCCTGTCCCGAGCCACAGACAAATGTCTCCCGTTCTTCAAGCAATTAAGGGGACGACAAACGATGGAGTGGACGGACGAATATGAAAAAGTATTTTAAGAACTAAAGACTTACCTCGGGTCCCCACCGCTGCTGTCTAAGCCCGAGCCAGGAGAAGCTTTATTATTATATCTGGCTGTCTCCGATGCAGCAGTCAGCTCGGCCTTAATACGAGAGAATGAAAGGAGGCAACTGCCAGTGTACTATGTTAGCAAAGCTTTACTATCGACAGAAACGAGGTATCCTCAACTCGAGAAAGTAGCCTTAACTCTTGTTGTATTTTCGCGTCGACTCCGGCCATATTTTCAAGCTCATACCATCATTGTTATGACCGACTTGCCGCTGTGCCAGATTTTTCAAAAGCCAGAAGCTTCCGGCCGACTTACAAAGTGGGCTATCGAATTAAGTGAATTCGACATACAGTACAGGCCGAGAGTGGCTATAAAAGGACAATCTGTTGCTGATTTCCTTGTTGAAGTAACCTCCAACCATTACAAATCACATGACTCCGAGAGAGTTACTGAATCAGTGGCTTCTTCCTCTCCCAACCCCTCCTCTGACCCGATAGCCTGGAAGCTATTCGTCGACGGTTCATCCAACTCCAAAGCAAGTGGGGCCGGGGTGATATTAGAAACTCCCGATCAAACTTGTATGCAGTATGCTTTGCGACTTGAATTTCAAGCATCAAACAATACAGCAGAGTACGAGGCCTTGCTACTCGGCCTTAGACTCGCCGCAAGCTTAGGCACCACTCATCTCAACGTTTTCAGTGACTCGCAGTTGTTCGTCAACCGAGTTGTAGGCGTTTATCAAACTCGAAAAGAGCAACTGAAGGCATACATGGAAAAAGTCAAAGAATTAATCAGCAAGTTTCAGGAATGCAAAGTTATTCGGATACCTAGGGCCAACAATGTCAAAGCTGACTTGTTAGCCAAGCTTGCCTCAGCCGATGAAGACACCATACCTCGATCGGTTCTGATCGAGTTTGTAGCAAAACCGAGTATAAATGAGCCAGCAGACTCGGCTACAGACTCGGCCATATTTCCTATCATGTCGGAACCCACTTGGTTTGATCCAATCATTCGTTATCTCAATGATGGAGAACTACCAGAGGATCACGCCGAGGCACGGCGTCTAAAAGTACGAGCGTCGCGTTATACCATAATGAATGGTGTACTGTACAAGAAAGGCTTTCACGCTCCCCTATTAAGATGTCTGGACTCCCATGAATCCGACTATATCTTAAGGGAGATACACGAAGGAATATGTGGGAATCACTCAGGCGGATGTTCGCTCGCCAACAAAGTGCTACGGCAAGGGTATTATTGGCCGACAATGAACATGATTCTACGAGGTTCGTCCAAAAGTGCGACAAATGTCAGCGATTTGCAGTTGTCCCGAGACAACCCCCGACGAACTCACTCCGATGTCAGGACCGTGGCCCTTCGCATAGTGGGGGATCGACATCATTGAACCCTTCCCTCTGGGGAAGGGCCAGACTAAATTTGCTATGGTTACAGTAGATTATTTCACGAAGTGGGCCGAGGCTGAGCCATTAGCGAAGATTACCGAGCAGAGGATCACTAGCTTTGTTTAGAAAAATATCATCTGTCGGTTCGGAATACCTCGGACTATCATTACCGACAATGGGAGGCAGTTCGATAACAAGCAATTTCGTGAAATGTGCAGCAATCTCGGGATCCGAAACGTATATGCCTCACCTCATCATCCTCAGATAAATGGACAGGTCGAGGCTGTTAACAAAATTATAAAGCAACATCTCCGGACGAAGTTCGGTGAAGCAAAAGGAGCATGGGCCAAGGAACTCCCGAACATATTATGGGCCTATCGAACTACAGCTCGGACTGCCACGGGAGAAACTCTCTTCTCCCTTTGTTTTGGCTCAGAAGCTGTGGCCCCAATTGAGATCGGTATTAGCTCGGCCAGAATCAATACATTCGGCGAAAAAGAAAATGATGAACTTCTGTCAGTCGGGCTCGATTTGTTGGAAGAGAGAAGAGAAGGAGCTCGATTACGAATGATGGCCCGACAGAGGCAAGTGTCTCGGTTTTACAACAGACGAGTCAAGGTCAGACGATTCCGAGCCAGTGATATGGTCCTCCGAAAGACATTCCCAAACGCGAAGGAAGTTGGGGCGGGCACATTGGGACCCAATTGGGAAGGTCTCTATGTCGTCTCCAGCACTATTCACCCTGGGACGTATCGCCTGAAAGACCTAAATGGGCAACTGTTGCCTCACCCCTGGAATGCCGAACATCTCAAGGTCTATTATCCGTGAAACAGAATAGAATGTGCTGAAGAATAATGGAAGAGAGATGTAATTGAAGTCGATTCAATAAAAATAAAGAAATCCCATTTTTTTTAAGTGTTTAACGTCAGGTTACAGATTAGGCTAAAGATACATATAAAATGGACGACGTAACTGCCAACAGAGAGAGTTATCTCCTTTGGTCAAGCACCGTTCTTCAAGCAGTCCCGGAAGGGTCGGTCCGTCAGCTGCAGCAGGGGCTCCCCCGTCAGTGGTGTCGTCGCTAGTAGCCTCAGCCTCAGGACTGTCGGCATCGAAGGCAGAGAGATCAAGGTTAGGGAAGGCAGCTTTCATCTCTAAAATGTAAGCCCTGTAACCGCCTTGGTAAAGGCGGTCCCTTTCTTCTGCAAGCTCTGGTAACTGAAGAAAGGCATCTGCAGCGCTCTCTTCTGCCTCCTTGCCTCGGTGGGTCTCTTCCTGTGCTTCATGGATGAGGGTCGCGGCCTCACCTTAGCCCGGGCGAGAGTGCCCTCGCGGACGTTGTGAACTCGGAGAAGATGCTGATGCCTTTCCTCAGCCTCCTTCAGAAGTGAGGTCAAGTGGGCATTGTCAGCTTTGGCTCCTTCGAGAACCATCCTGGCATCTTCTGCCGCCTTCTGAGCGATTGACAGATCGCCGGTCATGATGCTGATGCGACCCTCAGTAATCTCTCTACGATCCTTCGCCTCGACCGTAATCCTCCTTACAGTCTCTGTCTCGGCCGCAAGTTTTTGAGCAGCAGTTAGCTCCGAGCATGCTTTGACAAGGCAAGGAGCCAGCTGTAGGCAGGAGACTGAGTTATAAATAAGGACGTAGTCAAAAATAACGGAAAAGTAGAGAGAAAAGATTTTACCTCAAAAAGTAACCTCGCCGTATGCCCGAGAGTTTGTACAGTCGGGGCATTGTAGTAGCTGGCGAAGTCTTTCTCGCCCCCATATGCGAGAGCCCAAGGAATCATCCCCGAGATGACTTTGGCTAAGGGAGACTCCTGTTGAGTCGTCTCTCCTCTCGAAGACTCCGCATACGGTACCACTCTCGGCCTCGGGGCCTCTTCCACCAAGGGTCCTGGCTCGTGAACCGACTGAGAGATCGGAATGCTCGGTTCCGCTTCCTCCATCCTCTCATCGGGGTCAGAAAGCATGACCACTTGTGGGGCGACAAAGATGGGAGTAGGCGAGGCAGTCGGCTCCTTGGCTTTTGCAACAGATTTCTGCTGCTTCGAGGGCCGAGACCCCAACAAAAGAGCCGACATCGGAGGGGCCCTCACTTTGGAGATTGGCTTTAGGGATGGACGAGATCCGGCCATGCTGTCAGAGGCAGGAGCCGACCTAAGAATTGGCTAAGCCTTGGGAAGGTCTACAAAGAAGAATGAAGAGTTAGACAGGAAACTGAAAGAACGAAGTAGAGCGGGACGAGTTACCTGAGACGAATGAGTCTAGACCCGCGAGATGGAGGCGCTCGGGTTGCAGCTGCAACTTACAAGACCGTTCCTCCGCGCTCAGCTTCCTCAGCTCTCTTATCCGAGCTATAGCCCCGGACTCGAGTTTCCCCCTCTTCTTCGAAATATCTGCAAGACATTGTGAGGTCAGATCAGCTGTAAAAAATAAGAAGAAGGGAGAGAGATTATCGAGACGGGTCACCGAATCACCTGCTCTCCGGAACGTGCGAGAAACTTAAGGCTCGTACGGCCACGTATCGGCCGACTCCCACTGACTGCATGCCCAAAACCACATCTCCTTCCAGTACTTGTTAGAAGTGGGTGGGTCGGTTATTAAAGACCTCCCTTTGCCTCTCCACGCACTCAAGAAGTAGAGGTTAGAGAAGTTTGGATTTGGTCTGACTTGGTAGAGGTAGAAAAACTCGTCGACCGTCAGCGGAGGCTGTTCTAACTCGGCCCACAGTACGGTACACCCGAACAAACTCCTCCACGTGTTCGGGACAATTTGACCGAGAGTTATTTTGACTCGGGACAGGAAATCACGAGCAATGGGCTGAAGTGGCAAGCGTAAGGCACATTGCATCGCGACTTGAAAAATTGTGACCATCCCCGTAGGAGGATGGTCGGGCAAATCTCCCGAACGAGGGAGACGGATTATGACCAAGTCAGGGACATGATATCTGGCCCTGATCCGGTTTAGGTCAGATTTAGTTAAAATCGAGCCGACGAGGCCACTCGGCTCATCTTCACCTTCTTCCCCCTTCGAAGAGGATTCAGAGGCTTCCGTAGTTTGGTTCACTGGGTTTGGAATAGCTGCCCCTTCGCCGATAACAACATCATCTACTTCTTCTTCCTCCTGTTGATCCATCCCGAGGTTAGGTCTTCCTGGACGGGTTACCAGAGACACTCCACCACTGGACGGACCGGACTGAGCGGGGCATTCAGCCGATGAGTCATCGGCCTCCCTTACGAGCCGAAATGCGGCATCAGCGCCGACGACAAACTCCGTCAGTAGGGAGGGCTATTCCACAATGTTCCAAAGATGTTGGGACACACCGTCATCGCCGAAAATCCCCTCCCGGGGGCTCTGAGAGCCACGCGCAGCCATTATAGTTTAAAGAGATGGGAGGAAAGAACTCACCGGGAAGAATGACAGCGAACGCAAAGGGAGTTGACGAAGTAAGAAACGACAGTGGAAGGAAGAAAGAAGAAGAGAAAGAAGACTCAGAAGCAGATGCGAGCGAGAGGAAAGAACGCGAAAATAAAATTCGCACAGTCCTCCCGCCCGGCCTATTTATAGCAGTGCCACGTGGCGGGGCTTTTAATGTAAAAGTGAATCGTCATTCGTTTCGGCTCCCCCTCTTGACACGTGGCGCACGTTGACTAACAGCGGTAACGCCTTCGCCACGCATCTAAATCTCATACGCGGACAGAACGACCTGATGATTGGCCGCACGTGCGGCCTCGGAGAACGCAACACCATACGTTAGAGACGACTCAAGAAGCATTAAACGCCTCATCATAACCTCAGACTCTACTACGAACCGACGTAAAAACTCATTACCCCTTGCTGTCGCGAACGACACAAGGAGTAAGGGGGCTTACTGTTGGAAAAAAATATATCAAGTTCAGAGACTCGGATTCTAAGTAGGTCTGCTTTGCTGACGCTGCCCGAAAAGTCTGAGACAACGGTCAGATCCGAGGGATCGAGAGAATAACGGATAGGCCTAGAGCCATAAGCAGAAGACGATTAAAGTCGCTCCGTCGGAGTGATAACCTCATCTGCATAAGCCTGCAGAAAGCTGAATATGTTATAAGTCACCCGACCGATAGAATAAAACTGACCTAACAAGTTGGTTCTGTCGGCCACGGAGTAAGGAAGGACGACGGATAATCACCGAGACTATTCCATCCGTGAGAAGGCATAAAACTTATGTTCCCAACTCGGCCGAGACTCCCCTTTAGTCGGTAGCGACTGAGCCGAGACAAGAGAAGGCGGTATTAATACAAATATCGTTCTGAAAATTCAGGAATACTGGTATCCGATCCCGAGATTCTTGGGATCGGGAGCAATCGATGAGATCTCCGAACAATCAGGAGAAGAATCCTCGTATGATGGGGATTCCTAAGATCTATAAATACCAATGCTCTCTACAGAGGAAGGTACGAGACACAAAACTCATAAAACCCCTTTGCCATTGATCAGACGACTGACTTAAGCATCGGAGGCTCCCCGGCTCTAGCCAGGGTCCCCTTGATAGTGTTGCTTGTGCAGGTGGAAGAAGATCCGATCCAGAGGAGCCGTTTCATAAAAATACACCAACAGTACTAATAGAATAGGATCCTGTTATTTATTTTTTTACACTTGTAAATCTATCATACTGTCCTGCAACTTTAAATTAGATTTTTAATTTCTCAGGCATTTACTATTGTCCCTTAATAGCATAGACCACCGTTAGGTAGTCATCTTCAATTTAATTAACAGTGAGGTTATAAAATCCTAGAATTGCTCGTCTCTCACCTTTTACACCTGCCATCAAACATGAGGTAAGATCAGATGCTAGAGGAAGTCTCTGTGTTGATTCTCTTTGCTATTTTCTCACAAGAAATGCCTCTCAGATTGAACTTGTGTAGATGCAAATTAGAGCTGGACATCAAGTCAAGTCGGACTGAGTTAAGGCTGACTCAACTCGACCTGGTTTTGAAATAGGCCTGACCTAAACTCGATTTGACTCAATACCAAGTCCAGTATGCCTGACTCGATCCAAGTTCGGTCTGGCCTGGACTGATCCGAACTGAGTTCGATCCAGTTAGAAGTACTGAGTCGGGTTAAGTTAGCACCGAGTTGGGTTGAGAGATGAGGGAGGGAGGGAGTGGAGAGGAGAGAGAGAGGTGTTCACTCCCCAAGTGCAGGGTTGTGATGTAGTAATAACTCGGTAAGACCGAGGTCGAATCCCAAGGGACTGAAACTTGTACGTTATCTAAAATTAACTGGAACTAGAACTAGAATAAGATGGAATCTAAATTAAATGTAATTTGATGAATAATTGTAGGTTAATTAATCTAAAACTTGGGAGATATCAGAGAAGGATAACTAGGGATTCAGAGGATCCACTTGTAGAGATCAGGGAGAATTTATGCTTGCATCAAAAATCATGAAAATTACTGAACTGGCGTTGATCTAGTTTTCAAAGAGATGAAAGGTGTATGAATTAGAATGGATTCCATCACCAAACCATGCCCACAGACTATGGCAAACAACAGAATTAAACTAATTACCAACCAATCATAAGTATGAAGGTTAAGAAGGGTACCGTCATCCAACCATGCCCAGGAGACTATGGTGAACAACAGGGCTTCCTAAGGTCATAAACATTAAAGAGAATGGGAATATTAAAAGTCATTGCAGACCCATTGTAATTTCAGTCACAATAGACCATTAAAAACCTAAAATATTTTCATTAAAATCAAACTAAAACCAACTTCAATTCAAAAATTAAAATTAAATTAAAAGCATATAATCTCTCATCTCACTACAAGCTTCACCTCCTAGCCCTAGCTAGGAGGATTTAGCCTGCCATGGATGGGTTCAATCCAAATAAATAAAGAGAAAAAGAAAAGGAAAAGAAAAGGGAAAGAAAAAAACCAAGCTCCTCTCTCTCTCCTCTGACCACGTTGAAACCCAAGCTCGAGCCCTCTGTTCTTCCTCCCAAGACCTTCAATGAATGATCCCCACGTCCAAAAACCTCTTTTTATAGCTGCTGGAAGGCTGGAGTCAGTGACAGAGTTGTAGCAGGACACGGAGTGCAATTTTCGCAGCCAAGTTCGGTGCCTCGAAACACGCCACTTTCCTTGCTCAAATTCCAAAAAAATACCGTCCCTTAGTACTTTCTTGGGTCCTCTACATGATAGACGGTTCAGATCTGCCATATGATCAAAGATGGTGGGCCAAAACCGTCCGAAAAAGTCGGTTTTCGCGGATGTGCGAAACCTTTCGCACCATTTCGCTGTTGTGGTCGGTGGACCCCACAGAAGCATTTTCTGGAAAATCCACCCCATCCATTGGATTCAGAACGAAATTTCAGTCAAGAATGGGTAGTTTTGAACGTCCATTGACGTGGCCCAGAGAAGAAATCATAAAAGAATCAGTTTTGAACGTTACCGAGCAACCCTTTTGTGGCCTCTGTATCTCACACGTGTGCACGCATGGGTGAAAAGTGACAACATGGTTTTGTAGTGCTCGCGGCTGTCTACACGGTGGACGGTTCGGATTAAGCTTATGGGGCACGTGTGGGGCCCACATCTGATCGCAAAAACGGCCAGTGGCCGTTCGTCCGCTGTACGGTTTTTTTCTTTTCTTTTTTTTTTTTTTTTTTTTTTTTTTGAGTTATAGACGGAAACGTCGGTCAGCGCAGCTGACCGACTTTTGGAAAATTTGGCGCACGGCGGGCGTGTGTACACTATGTACACACGCTGTACATATATGGTCCACTGTGAAGCTTCTAAGAAATCCACTCCGCCCATTCTGTTCCTCACATTATTTTACCCGTTGAGAACAATTATCAATCATATCCAGCTGGCGGGTGGGCCCCAAATTGAAGATTGATGGGCTGATCTGCCCGTTAGGCCACTTCCGCAATGATCTAATGGATGATTTTTGACGTGTACGGTTAATTTATGGTCCTCAGGCGACGTATGAAGTTTCGAGCCGAACGGATGGTGGGAACCTTGTGATCTTGTATTCTGGACGTCCTTCAGGCCACTTGAGCTTCAATTTCTAACTTTTCTCGAATTTCTGACCGTGTATATTTGTCAATCTTGGTCCTCTGGAGTGTGTCCCTTGCCTTTGGCGTCAACTGAGTGTTAAATTCATACTTTTAGCAACTTTTTGCAGTTCATGCTTTCAACTACACCTTGTATCACAAACACGGAAAAACGGACCATTAAACGGCATTATGTACATAAATTCAGGTAATAAATGGGGTCTAATATGCAGTATTTGACCCTCAACACAACCCCCAACCAGCATTTTGCTAGTCCCGAGCAAAGTATGCGAAAAATAAGTTGAGAATTATAGGAGAACTTTCTATGAAATCAAGTGAGATTTTGAACAAAATACGAGAAATTTAATATTCATGAATGTTAGAAATTGTATTCTCCTGAGCTCAAGCGCACCGTAGACTTCATAATCAAGTGTAAAGCATTAATCCTTCAATTAGAAAAATTTTAAACATTGAGATCCATGGATGTATAGTGTAATCTCAGCTAATCATATTAAGATTGAATTTGTTATTTCAGGATCTCATTGGTAACCAGCAAGAGAATTCATGATAACCAAACTTGCCTCATAAATTTCATCTTTTGATCTTTTCAACTTTTTATTTTTCCATTAATAGTCATGCCAAAAAGAGGAATCAAATCCTTACCAATAGGGAGCAAACCTATGGCAAAAGACCAATTACCTAAAAATTTTTTTTTTTTTTTTTTTGAATGTTTAACCTTGGGGAATCAAACCTTCACCTGTAGGGAGCAAACCCATGGTGAAGATTAATTACCCAACCTGTTCAATTTTTATACCCTGATGGCAAGATATTTCAGACTGGTTCCCTTCGTGCTTAGTGATTACCAAGTTAATCCTTCGATATGGAACTGAAATCTTAATGTGTCAGCAAGACGTGTCCTGAAATCATGATTCAATCAATGTTTACAACTTCTAATCATGGATTAATAATTCACTTAACTATGAAATCTAACAGATCCGGAATCCAAGAGTCATAAATCCACCATTATGTACCTTGAAAATCTAAATTAGGGGTATCTGTCAAAATCACTGCGAATTCATAAAAATTTTCAGAAAAATTCAAAAATTTTTTCACAATTGTTGCTCAAGACCAAGAAAATACTGATTAGGAAACCTAATCTCCCACCCCCAACCTAAAATCTACATTGTCCTCAATGTAAAAGATATGAGCATGCAATGCACATGGGACAACGAAAGTAAATGAGAAGTGATGGGAAGATAGTACCTGAACAACGAATCAAGAAAGTTTCCAATAGATCACGGCATGGAAGCTTGTCAGCATGAGAGAGAAAGCAGAACAAAAATAACAAAAATAAAATCCTACCTATACCACTTTCGCAGGTGCTCTCGATTGCATTTAGCGTATGCAACAAGCCTTTAAACCCCTAGGTTACCCCTAGTGGACGAGTTGTAGTCTCGTGAGGGTTTGCAGTAATGTTACCCATAAACATTAAATCGATCATGCCGCAAGGTTCTCCTTCCGGCCAATATCTTGATAAGTCTCTCAGTAAGCTCCTCAACAGGATCATCCAAAAGCCCTTTTTGCAATAGGCTTAGCCGCCCTAGAGCATGACTTTTCAGAGAGACTTATGTACCTCATAAGAAATCTTCCATTGAATTGCTTGAGGTATCCATAATTTATACGATTCACCTAAGACAGAAGAAGTTTCAACGTTAGTATTGCATGGTGAATCAAAGACTACAAGTAAATAAAGTTTAGAAAACTTCTTAAAAAGTAATGTAGTCTCAACATATTCTGAAGCTCCAAACTTCGATTTTAGATTCAGCTCCTCTTCCTTTACTAGTAGACGTTTAAGATCAAGGGAAAAGAGGGTTTCAAAATAAGCGTTCGTTCGGTCAGTGATGACTACCGAGATGTTGTATCGCAAGGTATCCACTTTATCTTTTAACATGGGATCGTTTGAAACCGCAAAGTGTGCCAAGCAATCCCACGAGTTGGGAAATTCAGATGCGTGTGACTCGTTTTTGTGGCTTGTGATGATCTGCGCAAAGAATCCATCATCCTTGAAAGTGGATGGAGGTACGCTCTCTTGCTCCAGTCCTGCACAGATAGATTGAAAATCAGTAAGTGAAGCATTGATGTGATCACTCTGTTCATTGAAATTACTCAATTGAAGCGCTGAATTCTCAATTGTTTGCAGCTCAGATGGTGGCCTCAACTGAGTGGTTTCAAATTCCAGAGTCGTAGCGGGCAACTCCTCTTCCCGAATCATATCATCATTCAATTCAAGGGAGTGGTCTAAATATGTCTCACAAGAGTTAGAAGAGTCGGCTGTAAGAGGTTCATTCTCCACATTTAAATCAGGCATGTCAGGTGAGTGGAGTAGATCTTCTTGACCGATCACTTCGTGCACGTCTTGATCGTTGACCTGGACCAGATTTGAGATTGATTCAGGGAGAATTTGGGCTGCACATTCATGATCATCATCCCAATACGCATCATTGTCTAGTCCAGTGCAGTGCACTTTTGGGATGGGATCACTTTCCTCACATTCTACACCTAACATGGGTTGAGGTTCGTATAAACTAACCTCTTCCTCATCATTGAAATCTTGTGTGTCATGTAAGGAAACTGTGTTATCATCAATGTATTTAAAAGACACCCATGTATCTTCACCATTCTTTCGAACAGTCATTGAGATCGACTCATCGGGAAATTGAACCGCATGCTCATTAAGGGAATCCCACTCCTCATTCCAAATTCTAGAGTTTTTCAAAAGAGAGTGAGGATCACTTTCCTTGCATTGTACTTCTAGATTTGGATGAGGCTGGGATAACCTAGCCTCTTCCTTCTCCATAAGGTGTGACTGAATTATTGGAATTGAGGATTTGAGCAGTTCACATGATTGTATGACAAGTTGATTGAATTGCTCTTGTGCTTTCATGAGTTTCTGAAGTGAATCCTCTTGGATTATTTCTGGTTGGGCTTCAAAGGTAGAGGACCCAAGAGAATTATCACTATGATATATAGCTGGTTCAGCTTCCCGACATTGATGTTTCCACTGGTTATAGTCATACGGATCATAGGTGGGAGAATCGGATGGTTGGTAATACTTATTATCACTCATAATATAATCACGTATTGTTTTCTTTTTATCAGATGAGTGATAATAATTCTCACAACCATAGTTATGATAACCCCAACACTCACGTACTGTTTTGTTAATCCGTGGGGTGTAATTATTCTCCTGCATATAATCACGTAAGGACTTCTTAGCCGGTGGATCTTTATATTCTGATCGGTACTCAATGATAGTTTCAGAAAAGTTTTGAGACATAAGTTGATTTATCTCATCATCATCCCAAAATAAGTTATTCTTCTCAGCATACTGACGTTGCCACTCATGCATATACATAATAAAACCCTTAATCTGAATTTAATCCTAAGAAAAATAGAAGAGAAAAGAAAAAAATAAAAAATAAAAAAAATCCTACAGCAATGTGGAAAGTAAGAGGAAGAGAAGTTAGAAAGATGTTACCATACTAGAGATTCCTATATTAAGAGCCTGCAAAATAAGACAAAACAAGTTAGTTTCTAAAACAGTTAGTCTAAAATTAGAAAATTTCTAAAAATCCTAAAAGAGAAAAAATAAAGAAATTAGAAAAGATATCACTAAATTAGAAGTTTTTATCTCTGAATCCTACAAAACAGGAAAGTTAGGTTAATTCCTAAAAAATCAGAAAAATCTAGACCTAAAACTGAAGTTAGTAAAAATCCTAATCTTAAACTAATCCTAAAACTAATTAATTTCAGAAAAACGTAGCCGACAGTCCCCGGCAACGGCGCCAAAAACTTGTTCACTCCCCAAGTGCAGGGTTGTGATGTAGTAATAACTCGGTAAGACCGAGGTCGAATCCCAAGGGACTGAAACTTGTACGTTATCTAAAATTAACTGGAACTAGAACCAGAATAAGATGGAATCTAAATTAAATGTAATTTGATGAATAATTGTAGGTTAATTAATCTAAAACTTGGGAGATATCAGAGAAGGATAACTAGGGATTCAGAGGATCCACTTGTAGAGATCAGGGAGAATTTATGCTTGCATCAAAAATCATGGAAATTACTGAACTGGCGTTGATCTAGTTTTCAAAGAGATGAAAGGTGTATGAATTAGAATGGATTCCATCACCAAACCATGCCCACAGACTATGGCAAACAACAGAATTAAACTAATTACCAACCAATCATATGTATGAAGGTTAAGAAGGGTACCGTCATCCAACCATGCCCAGGAGACTATGGTGAACAACAGGGCTTCCTAACGTCATAAACATTAAAGAGAATGGGAATATTAAAAGTCATTGCAGACCCATTGTAATTTCAGTCACAATAGACCATTAAAAACCTAAAATATTTCCATTAAAATCAAACTAAAACCAACTTCAATTCAAAAATTAAAATTAAATTAAAAGCATATAATCTCTCATCTCACTACAAGCTTCACCTCCTAGCCCTAGCTAGGAGGATTTAGCCTGCCATGGATGGGCTCAATCCAAATAAATAAAGAGAAAAAGAAAAGGAAAAGAAAAGGGAAAGAAAAAAACCAAGCTCCTCTCTCTCTCCTCTGACCACGTTGAAACCCAAGCTCGAGCCCTCTGTTCTTCCTCCCAAGACCTTCAATGAATGCTCCCCACGTCCAAAAACCTCTTTTTATAGCTGCTGGAAGGCTGGAGTCAGTGACAGAGTTGTAGCAGGACACGGAGTGCAATTTTCGCAGCCAAGTTCGGTGCCTCGAAACACGCCACTTTCCTTGCTCAAATTCCAAAAAAACACCGTCCCTTAGTACTTTCTTGGGTCCTCTACATGATAGACGGTTCAGATCTGCCATATGATCAAAGATGGTGGGCCAAAACCGTCCGAAAAAGTCAGTTTTCGCGGATGTACGAAACCTTTCGCACCATTTCGCTGTTGTGGTCGGTGGACCCCACAGAAGTATTTTCTGGAAAATCCACCCCGTCCATTGGATTCAGAACGAAATTTCAGTCAAGAATGGGTAGTTTTGAACGTCCATTGACGTGGCCCAGAGAAGAAATCATAAAAGAATCAGTTTTGAACGTTACCGAGCAGCCCTTTTGTGGCCTCTGTATCTCACACGTGTGCACGCATGGGTGAAAAGTGACAACATGGTTTTGTAGTGCTCGCGGCTGTCTACACGGTGGACGGTTCGGATTAAGCTTATGGGGCACGTGTGGGGCCCACATCTGATCGCAAAAACGGCCAGTGGCCGTTCGTCCGCTGTACGGTTTTTTTCTTTTCTTTTTTTTTTTTTTTTTTTTTTTTTTGAGTTATAGACGGAAACGTCGGTCAGCGCAGCTGACCGACTTTTGGGAAATTTGGCGCACGGCGGGCGTGTGTACACTATGTACACACGCTGTACATATATGGTCCACTGTGAAGCTTCTAAGAAATCCACTCCGCCCATTCTGTTCCTCACATTATTTTACCCGTTGAGAACAATTATCAATCATATCCAGCTGGCGGGTGGGCCCCAAATTGAAGATTGATGGGCTGATCTGCCCGTTAGGCCACTTCCGCAATGATCCAATGGATGATTTTTGACGTGTACGGTTAATTTATGGTCCTCAGGCGACGTATGAAGTTTCGAGCCGAACGGATGGTGGGAACCTTGTGATCTTGTATTCTGGACGTCCTTCAGGCCACTTGAGCTTCAATTTCTAACTTTTCTCGAATTTCTGACCGTGTATATTTGTCAATCTTGGTCCCCTGGAGTGTGTCCCTTGCCTTTGGCGTCAACTGAGTGTTAAATTCATACTTTTAGCAACTTTTTGCAGTTCATGCTTTCAACTACACCTTGTATCACAAACATGGAAAAACGGACCATTAAACGGCATTATGTACGTAAATTCAGGTAATAAATGGGGTCTAATATGCAGTATTTGACCCTCAAGGGTGATGGTGGTGGGTGGTTGTCGGGTTAGGAAGAGGAAGAGGATCTACAAGAAAAGGGGGCTTTAGCCTCGATTCAAAATTGAGGCTAAAAAGGTTAAAAACTGAGGCTAAAGCCTTTAGCCTCAATTATCCAAACCGAGGTTGAAACCCCCTATGGCTAAAGGCTTTAGCCTCAGTTTTAACAATCGAGGCTAAAATGACTTTTATAGCCTCGGTTCTTCAAGTAAGGCTAAAAGACCTTTTTAGCTTCAGTTTTCACGAAATGAGGCTAAATCAAAATTTTAGCCTCCATTGTTTCCAACTGAGACTAAATCCAAATTTTAGCCTCGGTTGCCTCCAATTGAAGCTAAATCTATTTTTAACCTCAGTTCTCAACAATCGATGCTAAAGCCTTTAACCACGGGAATTTCAGCCTTAGTTCTCAACAACCGAGGCTAAATCCAAGCCTCGATTACAAATCGAGGCTAAAGATGTTTAATTTTTAAAATAGTTATTTAAACTACTAATCCATTCATTCAATCAATCATGAAAGCCATAATACCAACAAAATAGTTAACAACTCAATCAAACAATCAATCTCACTTGTTTACTATTTGAAGTTTTCAAAACAAACTCAATCAAACTATTACACAACATTAGGTTCCACAAATAATACAAAGTCACAACGCAAGATTTGGGTATGACTTTTGCTTGGCTGATGAACAACTACAGCTTATTCGGTTGTCTAAAAGCATCTGCAAAGAAGAAGAACTTGCCATTAACAATAATTTATTGTGGAGTCCATCATATCGACAGTTCAAATCGCTCCACTGGCATGTCCTTGGCTCTTAATTTTACTTTTTAACAGCTCTAGAGGTTTCTTTCTCAGCATTTAAATGTCAAAAAAGCAAAGTTACCATATGAAGTCTAAAATAGACTTGTTTGACACATGTACAAGCATATGGATATCCGAGAAAAAACATATGAGAGCAAAAGAAATGAAAGAAACCTTCATTGTTACTTTGTAATAAGACATCAATATCATTGTGATATCTGTTAAAAATGGTACAGATCTTCAGTGGGGGGAAATTGTTGAGAATGTGGAGCCACATTGGGCCGCCTTCGACTGGTCGTAGAACGTCTTCAACCGGTCGTAAGGGCCTGTTCGATCAGTCGTAGAGGCCTGTTCGACCGGTCGTGGACCGGCTCGACTCAAAGTCCAGCGATACTGTTTTTTGCTATTTTGGGCCCTAGGACCGGTCGTAGAGGTTTAGGACCGGTCGTAGGGGAGCTAGGACCGGTCGTAGGTTACGCAGATTGTTTCCGAAACTGATACGGATTGCAAATTTTGGTGTCGCCTTTCGCAAGGGTGCGAAAGGAAAGTTACCTAAACTATAAATAAGGATTCCTAGGGCTTTTCTAAGTAGATGAGGAATATTGGGAAATATTTCTAAAGGTGTGGGCTAAGGGTTTTCTATATTCTTCAAAGGGAGAGGTTAGCATTTTGCCTTGTAATCTTTATTTCTTCATAGTGGAAGTTTGCATCCGTGATTTTTTACCCTAGTTTGGGATTTTTTCACGTATATCTTGTCTTGTGGTTTGTTTGGATTGCTTTGATCTATTTCTAGTTTATATTCCTTTCTGTTTATCGTTTGTGGGTGAGGCCTGAGATTGGATCTCGGCCCACTGCATTGTTGGCGTGCTACTCAACAACTGGTATCAGAGCTATTGGTTTAGTTCTATTAGGAGCGATGGCGGAAGATGAAAAAACTAGAATTGAGAAGTTTGATGGTTTAAACTTTGCCTTCTGAAAGATGCAGATAGAGGATTATCTGTATCAGAAGGACCTCTACATTCCTCTAGAAGGAAAAGAGAAGAAACCAGAAAAGATGACAGATGATGAATGATTTTTACTGGATAGGAAGGCTTTAGGAACGATCCGACTCTCTTTGTCTAAGAGCGTCGCCTTCAACATATCCAAGATGAAAATGATAAAAGAATTAATGGAATCCCTAACCACCATGTATGAAAAATCCTCAGCATCCAACAAGGTTCATCTTATGAAACAGCTATTCAACATGAAGATGTCAGATGGTGGGAGCGTGGCTGAACACCTAAACGAGTTCAATACAGTCACGAGCCAGTTGGAATCCGTTGACATCATTTTTTACGATGAGGTCAGGGCGCTATTGATCTTACCAGTCTGCCAGATAGTTGGGATGGTTTGGTGATTGCTGTGAGCAATTCTTCAAGGTCGACAAAGCTGAAATTTGATGATGTGGTCGGTCTAATTCTCAGCAAAGAATCCATAAGGAAGGCATCAGGAGTTTCAGGGGATTCAGGGAATGCTCTAAACGTTGAAGGAAGAGGAAGATCCCAGAACAGAGGATGCAATAAACAAGGGCGTTCTAAATTGAGGAAGGAGTCCAAGGGACCGAAAGACAAAGACGGGTGTTGGCATTGCGGCAAGAAGGGGCACATGAAACGTGATTGCAGGGCGCTCAAGAAAAAAGAAGGAAGCTCTCAAGGCGGGAAGGATTCAGTGAATCTTTCTGATGAGTGAAACACAGGCGTTGATCTTGTCTCTTGATGCAAGGAATGAGTCATGGGTTATAGACTCGGGTGCTTCGTTTCATGCCACTTCATGTAAGGAAGTTCTGCGTGATTATGTGTCAGGTGACTTTGGGAGAGTCTACCTGGGTGATGATGAGTCGTGCGGTATTGTTGGAAAGGGGGACGTTCAGGTCAATCAGAAAGACGGAATGGTTTTGAAACTGAAATATGTTAGACATGTACCGAGTTTGAGAAGGAATCTGATCTCAGTGGGGCAGTTAGCCAACACCGGTTATGTGACGACATTCACCAGTGATTCCTGGAAGATCACAAAAGGTGCCTTGGTGATATCTCAAGGCAAAAAGGAAGGCACTTTGTACGTGACTTCAGGATCGTATGGTTCACTCTCAGTCCCATCAACTGGAGTAAATGAGCAGTTATGGCATCAGAGGTTGGGACATATGAGTGAGAAAGGGATGAAAGTGTTGTTGTCAAAAGGGAAGCTACCAGGGCTGAAGTCTCTTGACTGGAATTCTGCGAGGACTGCGTATATGGCAAGCAGAAGAGGGTAAGCTTCAAGAAAACAGGACGCGCTCTAAAGACGCATCTATTGGAGCTTGTACACACTGACGTATGGGGATCGGCACAGGTATCATCTCTTGGTGGCTCATGTTATTTTGTTTCCTTTATTGATGATGCTAGTAGAAAACTGTGAATTTATTTCTTAAAGCATAAATCTGATGTATTTGATGCGTTTAAGAAATGAAAAGTTATGGTAGAAAACGAGATAGGTAAAACAGTAAAGTGTCTCAGATCTGATAATGGGGGAGAATATTGAGATAAGAGGTTTGAGGAGTATTGTGCAGCAAGTGGAATCAAACATCAGAAAATGATTCCAGGGACACCACAACAGAATGGTGTGGCTGAGCGTATTAACAGGACCATCATTGAGCGCGCCAGGAGCATGAGGTTACATGCAGGGTTGCCCAAGACCTTTTGGAAAAATACTGTGAATATTGCCGTATATCTTATCAATAGAAGTCCCTCAGCACCATTGGATGGTGGGCTACCAGAAGAAACGTGGACTGAAAAAGAAGTGAACCTTACACATCTCAGAGTGTTCGGTTGCACTTCATATGTTCACATTGATGCAGAGCACAGAAACAAGCTGGATGCGAAGTTCAGGAGGTGCACGTTTATAGGCTACAGGCAGGATAATTTTGGCTACAGGTTTTGGGATGCAGAAAACAGAAAAATCATCAGAAGCAAGGACGTATTCTTCAATGAAAAAGTGATGCATAAGGACAGTGTGAAAGAAAGTAAAGCCGAGGAAAAGGAATTCGTAGAATTAGAAGAGTTACCAGACACGGGTGTTACAGCGCCATAAGATGATCATACACAGGAGCATCATGAGGCAGAGCTACAGACACCGGTTGTGAGGAGGTCTACTCGGGAGAGGAGACCCATGGTCCGATACTTACCCTCTTTACATTATCTACTGCTGACAGATAATGGTGAGCCAGAATATTTTGAAGAGGCATTACAGTCAGATACATGGGTTAAGTGGGAGCAAGCCATGGATGAGGAGATGAACTCTCTTGAGTCTAATCGTACATGGGAGCTAGTCACTCTACCTAAGGGTAAAAAAGCTCTTCATAACAAGTGAGTTTACAGACTGAAGGAGGAGCATGATGGTTCGAAACGGTACAAGGCGAGACTGGTTGTAAAAGGATTTCAACAGAAGGCAGGTATCGATTTCACTGAAATATTTTCACCGGTAGTGAAAATGTCTACGATTCGCATCGTCTTAAGTATAGTGGCTACATAGAACTTACATCTAGAGCAGTTAGATGTTAAGACAGCCTTTCTTCATGGGGATCTTGAAGAAGAAATATATATGCATCAGCACTACCAAAAATTCGGGCAAAGCCGATGGACTTACTGTGGCTTTTGCTACGGGTAAAATCCGTTGGTTTTTCCGACGGCTAAAAGCCGTCGGCGAAAGTCAATAATCCCCACAATTTTGGATGGTGGACGTCCAACCGTCTAGCGTTTTTCCATTTTGTGGTCCACCCAATATTTATTTAATTCTCATTTTTGGGGATCTATCCCAAAATTATGTTTAGAAAATGAATTGACGGCGTGGATGAAATATATCCGTTATGATGGGGCCATAGAGCCCCCCCCTTTGGAAAGGAATGCTTACCGTTTTTTGTTTTCTGTAAAAACCTGAGTTTTGTTCATAATGTAAAATAGTCGTGACTCCTTTATGAAAATAATGGCAATGATACAGAGTTATCCAGACCATTCAAATAATCTGTTTAATGGTAAATGTTTAATAGTTATAATTTTATTTTATAATACTATATTTACCATCCAGAAAATGGTCCGTCTTGCATGTACGACTATCAAAAGAAGTTTTGTTATAAACAATGGTAGACACACTATCGGATTTGAGTGTTTATCTGATTTATAGGAGGAATTCCGAAATTTTGAGCGCCGTTTGCTCTTTTGCCATTTTCATCGCGCGGGTGCCTCTCAGTTCTGCTTTCGTATCTTCCAATCCGAATCTCAGCAATGGAAGTGTTAGATCAAAGATTGAAGATCTAAACTGGGATCACTCCTTCGTGCGGGAGTTGCCGGGAGATTCACGGACTGATGCGATTCCCCGACAGGTTTTTGCTTTTCACCCACGTATTTCTTTTCCAATTTAACAATTAGATTTTTTGAGGGAGAAATATAATAGGATTTACTATTTCTGCTATCGATGTTGGAGAATTTAGATCGTTTTTATTTGATTTAATTTATGACTGGATTGGTGAGTATTTTCCAATTTAGAACACGAAGGGATTTTTCCTCCACTGCGTGTAGCTGCAAAAGAGCGATTTGGCTCTTGATAATCCCTTGGATCACTATTTCAGTTATATTAAAAGTTCTTGATTTGGAATTCCATCTCTTGGATGGTGATTGCTAGTGTTCATTTACTGGTGCGATCAGGTCGGCCCCTTGATGAATGTGTCCTAGCGTAGAAGCAGGTTGGCCCATTGATCAGGTGTGGTGCACATATACATCGAAAACAGGCTGTTGGTTGGCCCCTTTTAACCGTCCACTGTCTTGTACACATGCTGCTTGATGATTGGCAGGCAAAAATATGAGCTACTAAACATTCATCATGGGTCCGGCATGATGAATAGCATGGAACTGCATGCAGGTGGTTGTAGGCATGGGTGGAATAGTTGTGCATATGCCGATCTGTGGCTAGGAATATTTATCCTCAATGACCTGACTTGAGAAACCTGAATGATGTGTTGGTGTTAATTTATTTTGGTTTGCAGGTGAGTCTTGCCTTCTGCTAAAGTGGAGAACCCTGAACTTGTGGCGTGGTCAGAACCAGTTGCTGAGTTACTTGATTTGGATCTGAAAGAGTAAGTGACTTCGCTTGTGCTCCTGGATAGTGTTGCTAGCCTTTTGGTTCCATGTACAAAGCAAATTAAATTGCTAAAACCTTCAGAATCTCTCTCAACTTGTTTATCCAGAGGCCAGAGCTTCTATGTGAATAACCAAAACTCTGCGACCTCACCTTTTAGCACCATTGTTTACTTTACTTTTGATTTGATGGAACATGGGCTTTTCCATCTTTGAGAAATTGGGTCTCTCTGTAGACTTGGTTGCAACTAGTGAAGTCAGTATTTTGTTGGCATTGGATCCCTCAAAGAATTTGCGCAGAGAATCAATTCAGCAGCAGGCAAGCATAGGAGCTTGAGATCGTTACATTTCATTAAGCTTGTTACTTTCTGTCATCACTTGTTGTGTCCAACATTTGGTATATTTGCATTCTGTGAATAGATTCCGGCACCGATGCTGTAATTCACTAGTATGCAGCCAAGTTTGCTATCATTAGCTAAATATATCTGTGAGGTTTGTTGAATGAGGAAAATATACAGGCCTCACCACGGATGGCCCATGGGGTAAAAATCCCTACAGATTGGGAGATCCTAGAACTATGTTATTTGGCCCTTTTTGTGGTTGAATGTGAAGGATAGTAGTAATTCTTTCTTGACTGCCTATTTGTTGGCAACTACTGCAGGGGTTGGGATTTCTCCAATCTGGGAGATTTGCTGAATGGGGCATCCATAGTGCAGCCCCTGATTTCGACTGTTGGGATTAATGAACTAGTGACCACATTGTAGCACTCCTACAATCTGAAAACCTGAAACAGTTATGCAACTCTTTATGAATTATGCGATTGTTTGTAGGATTTTACAGTTTTCTGCATTGGGTTTTGGGGTCTTGTGGAGTGGATATTTGATTTCCTTAAAAAAAAAAAATTCATATTGCCGTGTTTGATGTTGATATGGATTCTTGTATATGCTGAATTGGGTTTTTAGTCTTTGTTTTCTTTTACTGTGATTTTGCTTGATTAAGTTGCATTTGATTTTAACAGGTTCATGCCCATTACAGTTTTGGACCCCTGAGTGCATGTCTATCTATAAATTACTTGGATCAGTTCCTTACGGCACATGAACTTCCTATGAGTTGCAGAAATTGGCTTATTACAGATGAATGATATAAAAAGTAAAAGTTCAGGCTTGAATATTTCAACCATATGTATGATCATTTGTTTCTTTTCCTTTAAATATGAATTCTTTCCTTTACACTGTTGTTTTGTGGGCCATTGATGGTATCTTTCAGTCTTGAATTTTTTGGGTTTTATTTATGTGGTGAGGCCCATCAAATGTCTTGGACCATTACAACATGATCGCATGTTCAACAGCTACAGTACCTGTATGGAAAACACCAATACATTCAAATGTACTGCAGCAAACGTAAGCTACAGGATGTCATGTAGGATGGAGAATTGTCCTTGAGTAAGAAAACTTGAAACCATGTGGATACATTAATTCTTTAGTCAACCACGTGGATACATCCAATTACTTGACATATACAGTTCTAGACTTTTACTCAGATTCAAAAAGTTTTAATCAATTTCTTGTCCTTAAAGTCAAGACCCAATTATTTGGGATTGTTTTCAATCATGTTTTGGGGAAGATGGTATTGTGTTTTCCTTTCTTTTCACTTACCCGATTTTCAAAACGATATGGGTCTATCAGGTTGGTGAATCAAAATTCGTATTTGAAGCTAGGACTATACAGAGAATGGAGCTTCTAGTGCTTAGTACTTTGAAGTGGAGAATGCAAGCTGTTACCCGTTTCTCATTTATAGATTACTTTCTTCAGAAGATCAATGATGATAAACCATCACCAAGATCATCAATCTGCAAGTCCATCCAACTCATCTTAGGAACAATTAGAGATATGTTTTCTTGTGTTCTATTCAATAAATTCCCCATTCCTTTTCAAAATTCTCCTCAGGTGGGCAAGTGAATCAACTGATTGATTTACCTTTGGGTGGAAAAATTCAATGCAGGAGGGATTGAATTCCTAGAATTCAGGCCGTCTGAGGTTGCTGCAGCAGTGGCAATAACTGTAACAGGAGAAACTCAAACAGTGGATTTCAACAAGGCTATTAGTGTGTGATGTGTGATGATGATAATGATGACCACAACGATGTGGGCTGCTTAAAAAATTATGATGCATGCATTGTTGACTTATTTTGATGCTTTTGAGTGGCATGTTTCGATTGTTTAAGCAAACCCCAAACAACCAGGACAAGGTGGTGTTGATGATGATGATGATGATGACACTCTCGTCTGAATTAATAAACAGTAACTACAGCCAAAGATAGCACCCAGCATGCATCAGACTTGACTAATGCAACTGTGAGATCCTGACTCGAGCCAATGGTAGAATGTTGGATGCATGCTACAGACACCCTTTTATCTGGACGATTTATCTGACTAGCCTTACCGCGAGGGGGAATAACTCGAAATCTCACAAGTAAGGAAACCCATGTATCTAGACTGTGATCTTTATCTTTCCAACTGCTATTCATTCCAGATTTTAAAATTCATGGTTTTAATACTCAGATGAGTTGGAAATGATTCATTGGAGTTGACTCAGGCTCAGTCAGACATGATTTGGTTCAACACCAGGAGTCATACCGGCAGAATTAACCCTGACTTTGACATTCAGGCTGATTCATCACAAACTCTGGCAATACACGACTCAACTCAAGAGTAGATGAGTCATCCTGTATCACCAAGTCTTTTAACCCTCTTTTAAAAATTTTCTTATTTATCTACTTACAGATGCTGCTACTTGCATTTCTCCTCCCACCTAACTTGCAACAAACTCAAACCTAGAGCGTGAAGATCAACAACTGATCCCTTCCACTGAGAACGGAACATCATGTCTATCAAATGACAATAGAACTGCTCCCAACCAGGGAAGCAGAGAAAGGAAGTTATATTCTGATTTAGCAATGAGTGTGCAATGATTCCCACCACACTTTTTTGTCAGTTTTGCATGTCTGAAACAGGTAGATGTTAGTGCCAGTCCTGTGACTTGGCTTATTTAATGTTAGTGCCAGTCCTGTGACTGCTGAATTACTCTGTTGGAATCTTGCAGTCATCTTTTGGTGTCTACACAATTCATTTTGCAGAGATGCACGGGTCATGTGGGATCATAAAACTGGGTGTTCAAGATGATTTGGCTTTGTTTCTTTCCGTAATCTGCAGGTATTATTCTCAATCTTAGTTATCACGATTTAAAAGCCTGTAGTTGACTTCTTCTTCATCTTTTAAAAGCCTGTAGTTGACACATGAATTATCCATCAATTCAATAAAAATATAAGAACCCTTTTGTTCTTGGAGATTAACTGCTAATGGTCAGGTTGATCCCTCGACTCAACCTGACCCAACTGCACATCAAGTTGAGTAATTCAGAACACAGTTTGATTAATGCATGTATTGCCAATATTTTTTATTGTGTAAATTCCAGGTGTTGATGGGATTCATCTGCTAGCACAATGGTTTGATTTTCAGATTCATTGCTCCGATGACAACCGGATATCAGATTCATCGCTCCTTGCGTGTGTACTAGTTGATTTTGGAGGTTCTTTTATAATGGTATTGGATATTTGCTGATTTTTATTTTTATTTTTATTTTATATATATATATATATATATATATATATATATATATATATATATATATATATATATATATATATATATATATATATATATATTGTAGTTGAAATGCTGAATTGATGAAGTTTTTACATATGCCAATTAGGCCGTAGACTGCAAATGCTAGTTGTTGTTTCCTTGTGTTTGATGGATGAACTAACTCGAAGGCTTCTTCTTCTTCTGTGCTATTTCCACTATTTATCACCAGAGCATGTTGTTCCCAGCCTCATCATGAGATCAGGAAGCAAGCTTGCTCAGATCAGCGACGTAACATTGCATGCAGAGTAAATTTTTTTTTATTAAATTATTTTATTTTAACAATTACAGAGTTGAAATATTAGAATCCTTTAGAATGGATGGAGTCCAGATATTTTCCTACTTGATTTTGTAACCTGGTCGCTGAAGTTATGGTATTGATATTTAATGTAAACAGATGTCAGGGGCTACTGTCAGCCTCATGGAAGATAGACCTGAGCTAACTGAAAAGGTGGTCCAAATATCCGGAAGTCCCAAGCAGGCGCAGAGAGCCCAGAGCCTTCTCCAGGGATTTATTCTGAGCAGTTAGTTTCTATTTTCCCTTGCAATTTCCAGTTATCAGACCATTCATTTTTTAGTGCTATTTCTTTTCCACTATTAGTTCAGATTTGTAATTTGAGCTGTACTGCTTGTCTTTAACAGCACAAGATGCCACACCAAGCTAAATCTGAGCTATGGGTGTTGTAAGGCCGTGATCTTGTAAGGTAGCAATGGATGCTTTCAGTTTTCACCAGTAATCTGTTTTCCCAGAATCTGGCAGTTATCAACAATCTTTGTATAAACGGTAAGAATGGTTTATTTTTCTTTCTTTTTTCTTTTTCATTTTAATGTCAATCTGCAGTTCTAAGAATAGGAATGCATTCCATTGTCAATCTTTTTTTTTTTCTTTTTTTGGGTGGTGGTTATCTTATGCTGCATCCATCTGCTTTCTTGCACCTATTTATAAATTTCCAGTGAAGATATCCAGAATTAAGCGAGAAATCAATCATAGTTCTAAAACTCGGTGAGTCAACTTGAAACTTAGCCGAGTCAGCTCAACTCGACGGGATTTCGTGCCAAGTCTTTGGAAGCTCACTTAGTTCTAAAACTCGTGAACGTATCGATATCGCCAATATAAATCCCTCATATTGTTCATCTCTCTGCTGATCAAGCACACATGTGGCTGAGTGTGGATGGACAGGGACAACACTCTCCACATGTGTGGAAGAACAAACCTCCTGAATGCTAAAATGTTGCATTTATTGTTCTGTAAATTGTTCAATTAATTTATCTTGATGGCTGTGACACCATGGGCAGGGGTGCATACATGATGCTGCACAGATTAGATAATCTCTGGCCCATTTGATGGATGGATTGGGTCTTGCTCCAATGTGCCACATTGGTGTGTAGTGCCCATTCTTCATGTTTACACGTGGTTGCACGTATGTGGGCTGTTCTTTTTCATAGATTCCAGTAAATGAGTCATTATTATTCTCTAAGCATGTCTGATTTTCTTGGAAGAGAACAGTTCCATAGTTCATAATAGTCACTTCTTGGGCTGCAACAGCCAGATTTTGTTTGGAGCTTAGAATTTGTTAAATCTTGCAAATGGGGCCTTACAAAAATTCAATCCACTTTGAAGACAAATCTGGATGCCTATACTCATAATCCAGATTTTCTTTTTTCTTTCTTTCTTTTAATTGTAATTCTCTTTGACTGTTTTAGATCAATAAGGGACGTCCCCGTATTCAAGGAATGGTTTCAACATGACAATGACGGTAAGTGTAACTCTAAATATCACCTTTATAATCAGAATTTGTGCTCTTTATTGTCTACTTTTGAACTATAATTTTTTTATATAATTGACACCTTTTATCTCGGAATATGATCTATGAAGTAGCATATGAACGCAATCCCCATCAAAATCCACACCTAGGGGAGCGCAAATAAGAGGATTGATCTTAACAGTATGGTCGTCATGCACCTGCTTCTGGATGAAGCAGGTAGATTGTATGCTCATTATGTCCCACATCTGGCAGTAAAATTTTAGCACCCCCATCACATGCATGCTGAAAAAAAGAAAAGAAAGATAACTGCTCTGGAGAGAAATCTTTCATATATGTTCCCTTGTCCTCAAAGAAAATGCTCTTCATAGCCATGTCAAAGAAGATGTTTGAACAATCTCCTGAGATCCACAATGCTACTTCCCAATATGTGTCTGTAACCTCTTAGAACTTTGGAGGAGGAGATGCCATCCATGTTATTTCTCCAGTCCAGTCTACTACTAAATGGCGTGAACACCCTGTCTTCTTGGTGATACCATTGACTAGCTAATGGAGGTTCAGCTTACTACCTGGCCAGAGGACTGTGACACTGAAACTGGATCAGTTTCTTACTACAACATAAAAGCAAAATAAATTAACTTGCATAGCATAGATATCAGACATACCTGCCAAAGAACCTGGTGAGTTGGGTTTGGGGGCAATGTAAAACTGGGTAAGCAAGTACTGAGCTTGAGCTTTGCCACAGTTGGGAGAAAACCAGCAAATGTGCTGCCAACTACTACTACAGGTGCACAGAAAAATGGAAAATTCAAACTGGTATTGTTTACCATGCAGCTTTTCACATATGGTATTTTTGTTGATGTCTAGTAAATTGCCAAAGCACCAAATTCCTAGATCAGTTTCATTTCTACAGTCTTTCAACTTTTATTTACACAATCACACCAAAATTTCGTGTGACCTATTATTGTATCCTAGTTTTAGCTTACAAGCACTAGACATTTTAAACACTTTCTAAATTTTTTTACCCCATTCAGTTTGACAGGAACAATGTTCAAATTATCGGTATTGTTACATGTATTGATGACTTGGCATACAGAAACATGTATCGATATCGGTGATAATATTGCAGATACCTGGTAAGATATTGCTGTATGAAGGAAACATTGGGGAAAGGTTGGAATTTTTTAGTGAAACTTTTGGAGATGTTAAAAGACATGTTTACACACTTGGGACTCAAAATATTATGATGTTATTTCTCCTGGCTATGTTTTAGGAATAGGAGTTAGGAGTCTGACTATGAATGAGGTGTTGTTAGGAAAGTGGCTGTGGAAGTTTGGGGAAGAGGAAAATAGCCTCTAATATGGTGAAGAGTGGGGAGGATGGTTCCCGAGGGCATTGGTGTTGTACAGGGTGTTTGGCATATGGAATGCAATCCCTATAAATGCTACCAGATTCAGAACCGTCATCTCCTTTAAACTGGGAGATGGGACCTGGGTGAAATTTTGGATGGATGGGTGATATGGAGACATGCTGTTGAAGGACAGGTTCCCAAACCATTCACATTGTCGAGAAAGTGACTGAATTGCAAAAAAAAAATAAAGTCCCAATGGTCATTGGGCAATATGCAGTATGCCATGACATACTTGCCACGAATGCATATGCCGTGATGGCATATGTGATCTCTTCACATATATCCGCACATGCTTTTGTTAACATCTCCTGAAGTTTCAGTGAAAAATTTCACCTTTTTCCTAACAGTTCCCCAATGTTCTCTAAATAGGCATAGCTTTTGAGGCTTCCTTTTGTCTGTGATAGAGGTCAAAGACTTCGTGACGAACTGAAAAATCATATTTTCCCTGCCTCCTAGTCTGACTGACTTCTGGAGCGAGGACAGTGCTTTTTGTTGGTGATGTTTTTTCTTTCAAAGGCAAGAAGTGACAATTTTGCTATTGCTTGTACCTTCTTCTCGTGCACCCACGGTGTCAAAGATTTCTCATTTTCTTCACCTACCTATCTTTGTAATATGATGTTTTCTTCATGGCAAAAATCTTGGAAAGATGGGCCGTTTTATTTTGAAAGAACAAGAGGAGAAATCGAGTAAGAATGTAATGCAGAAGTGAACTTGGGTTTTGACTGGGATGTTCAATCGAAAACCAACTTTTACGAGGGGGAACTCTTGGATTATTTATTTTTGGTTCTGCATGGAAAATATGAATAATATCTAGGTGCTAAAATTGCATTTTTGGGAGCTCAAGAGACTCTTAGTTGGTGTTTCAGAAAACTTTTAATATTGCTAATAGATTCCTCGTGTCCTCATCTTCTGCCCTTTTTTGTCCAGGCTTGAAATTCTGTGTGCATACATGTGTTTTCTTATGCATTGTTTTAATGAAGCATGGTGAGAAGTAGCTGAAAATTAGTTGTCCATAGGAGCATGTTGTTGTCCATTGTGTTAATGAAATATGTTGATTATTACCTGAAAATTGGTTATATTATTAGGATTTGTTATTTGGGAATTTTCTTGCAGAGTTCCCTTGTATATTTGTTGTTCCTTTCTATTCAGGGTTGAACCAAGGTGTTAGTGGTCTTCCATTAAAGGGTAGGCCTTTAACTGTAAGTCATATACTAAATTCATCTGCAGTATGGGTTTTTGGTGTTGGTATTTAGTTTGGATATGCACATCTTTCCTGACATTAAAGTATTTCTATTTTCCCAGGGCATTGACCAACTACGGAAAAATTTAGGCCCACAAGTACAGTAGCCTTTTCTACAGTCATCAAATCAGTTTCAGATTTTGACACCACAGCAGCAGCAGCAGCAGCAGCAGCAGCAGCAGCTCCTGGCACAGGCTCAGGTGCGGGGAAGTCTTGGGAGCTCACCCAATTATGGAGATTTGGATCCTCGAATATTTAGGCTTTTACCTAGGGGTAGCTTGAATGGGAAAGATGGTCAGCCCACAGGAAATGATGTCTCTGTAGGCTCCCTAATTCAATCAAGTTCACCAAAGGTCAGATTAAGTCCATAGGATCAAGCAGAATTTCTTGTGAAGGTTAGTTTTACTAAGCCATATATGACTGTAGCCATTGCTTAGTCAAATGAAAAAAAGATAAATACGAGTGAGAATCTAGTTGCCTTGTATCAACGTCCATATCATAATCAATCAAAATATACTGGAAACTAGGAGATAAATTAATTGAAAGAAAAATCAGTTTCTCGTCCTCCATACAACTGCTGGTAGAACCAAACCTGCAGCATATACTTCATGGTTTATCTGCAAATCTACCTACTTCCATATGTATGTATGAATGTGGCTATTTTTTAATAGCATGAGTTTCTATCAAAGTGGCCATGCATAAACATTGGTGAAAGAGGAAGGTGGATATCTGGTGGGGAGCTGATGGTAAAACTTTCGCCAGTATACAATTTTAATGCCAACCCCAAATTTCTGGGAGAAAGTTAAGATGATGATGATGATGTTGATGTTTGCTAGCTTCATCATCAATAGGGTGTCTACTGTTTGGTTTGACATTTTTCTGACCTGCTGACGATTCTTTTTAGATGAACTTCTCCCAGATGAATCAGTCCTCTGCTCAGCAACAACAGGACCAGCTACAGCAGCAGCAGCAATTACAACAGGTTGTACTTGTCTAGAGACAGTTCCTATTTCAGGGTTTCTTTCTTTTCCCAATTTGAATTCACAGCTATTAGAACTGTTAGCAAGAACTATTAAAACACTACAACCTTGCATATTACTTGGTTTATCGAGGATCAACCTCTGCTTGCTTGAGCCTGTTGCCTTTAAAAGAGTTCTTTGATTTTCATGGTGTAACTGGACTTGGCTAATATGTTGAATAAAATGAGAACAATAGAAAATTTAGATGAACACAGTCATTGCCTTTCTTGTTTGGCGGCAGAACTTAAATAGATGTCTTTGGTCGTGAAGTTCCCTCTTGCAACAGGGGAGTGTTTCATAAATAAATGTGCTTAATCACGTGATTGTTTGTCTTCAACATAATCATGTGCAAATGCAACCCAGATCTGAATAGTTGAACGTGGACTGCATTTCTAGATTTAAAGCCAAGGACTTCAAGAAAACCCCCATAGGTCAAGCAGCAAAATAAACAAAGAAACTTAAATGATGTGGTCTTTTTTTTTTTTTAATGCATATATCCAATCTAAATATTTAGAATTTGGATGATATATTTGATTTTGATTTCTTTCTTTTCTATTGTGTAGACTTATCTTCTCATATAGGTTGGTTTGTTCGGAGCTTTGGAGAAATGAGTATATCTAGTTTTGGATGTGTGCGTTGATTAATACACATCCAAAACTAGATATATTAATTTCTCTAAAGTCTTAATGAACCAACTTATTTGAGAAGTAAAAGTCTACACGAAAAGGAAGAAATCAAAATCAAATATATTATCCAAATTCTCTTTTTTTTTAAATTACTGAGGAACGCCGACGGTTTTTAGCTGCCGGATTTTAGCCACAGTAAGTCTGATGGATTTTAGCCGCCAACACGCCGACGCTTTTTAGCCGCCGACAACGTCGGCAAGCAATGCCAATGCACCCTTTACCGACGGACCTTGCGACGGCTAAAAGCCGTCGGGGAAGGTCATTGTTGATGGTTTTTAGCCGTCGGCGGTCCTTTTTTTTGGTAGTGCAGCCAATAGGATACGTGGCACCAGGTAATGAGAACAAGGTGTGCAGATTGAAGAAAAGTCTATGGCCTGAAGCAGGCCCCGAGGCAGTGGTACAAGAAGTTCGATAGTTTCATGTCGGGACATGGTTTTAGGATATGTCATGCAGACCACTGTTGTTATTTGAAGAAGTTTGATATGTCGTACATCATTCTTCTTCTGGATGTTGATGATATGCTTGTGGCCGGTTCAAGCATGAAGGACATCTCAGATCTCAAAAGACAACTGTTTAGAGAATTTGCCATGAAGAATTTAGGAGCTGCAAAACAAATCCTAGGCATGAGGATAAAGCGTGACAGGGAAAACAAGAAATTGGTTTTGTCACAGGCAAAGTATATAGCCAAGGTACTTAATCGATTCAATATGAGAGGTGCTAAGCCGGTTAACACTCCATTAGCCAACCACTTCAAGCTATCTAAGGAGCAAGGTGCAAAGACGTAGGAGGAATGAGATTACATGGCCAAAGTCCCATATGCGTCAGCGATTGGAAGTCTCATGTATGTTATGGTAAGCACGAGGTCAGACATTGCTCAAGCAGTGAGAGTTGTTAGCAGGTTCATGAACAACCCCGGGAAGAAACATTGGGAAGCTGTGAAGTGGATCCTTAGATACCTGGTGGGTACTAAGGATGTAGGGCTGTGTTATGGTGGATCGAAAATCAAGCTGCAAGGTTACGTTCAGATTTGGCAGGAGATATCGACAACAGAAGAAGCACTACAGGTTATGTCTTTACTCTGGGCAGTGCTGCAGTCAGTTGGGTCTCTCAGTTACAAAAGATAGTATCTATCAGTACGACAGAAGCAGAATATGTTGCGGCTACATAAGCATGTAAGGAGATGGTGTGGATGTAAGGTTTTATGGAAGAGTTAGGTAAGAAGCAAGTAGATTGCAAGCTGTATAGTGACAATCAGAGTGCAATACACTTGGCTAAGAATTCAGCCTTTCATTCAAGGACTAAGCATATTGCCATCAGATATCACTTCATACGTTCGTTTCTGGAACATGGATCGATTGTTCTGGAGAAGATTCATACAAGTGAGAATCCTGCAGATATGTTGACCAAGGCGGTCACAAGGGAGAAGCTGAAGCTCTGTTCAGCTTTGATTGGTCTTAAGGCTTGAAGACGGGGAGGTGGTGCACTCCGGATGAAGAAGACGAAGGTTTATGGCAATGTGTCTCCAAGTGGGAGATTGTTGAGAATGTGGAGCCACATTGGGCCGCCTTCGACTAGTCGTAGAACGTCTTCGACCGGTCATAGGGGCCTGTTCGACTGGTCGTGGACCGGCTCGACTGAAAGTCCATCGATGCTGTTTTTTGCTGTTTTGGGCCCTAGGATCGGTTGTAAAAGGGCTAGGACCAGTTGTAGGGGTCTAGGACCGGTCGTAGGGGAGCTATGACCGGTCGTAGGTTACACAGATTGTTTTCGAAACTGATACGGATTGCGGATTTTGGTGTCGCCTTTCTTAAGGGTGCGGAAGGGAAGTTACATAAACTATAAATAGGGGTTCTTAGGGCTTTTCTAGGTAGATGAGGAATATTGAGAAATATTTCTAAAGGTGTGGGTTAAGGGTTTTCTATATTCTTCAAAGGGAGAGGTTAGTATTTTACCTTATAATCTTTGTTTCTTCATTGTGAAAGTTTGCATCCGTGGTTTTTTACCCTAGTTTGGAATTTTTCCACGTATATCTTATCTTGTGGTTTGTTTGGATTGCTTTGATCTATTTCTAGTTTATATTCCTTTCTGTTTATCGTTTGTGGGTGAGGCCTGAGATTGGATCTCGGCCCACTGCGTTGTTGGCGTGCTGCTCAACAACGTTATTCAATACAACAGTCAGTTTATGGATGCTAGCAGAATTTATCAACCTGTATGCATGCACACAAACATAGTACATGTGGCACAAGCATGTGGCGATTGAATGGTAGAAAGAGTGTTAGTATCAACAGATAAAAATCTCACTAGGAATAAACAAATATACTAAAGAGGTATAAAACAGCAAGTTGGTTCAGGTCAGGTATGTAGTAAGGTAGACATTTTGTGTGCGACTTTCCATGTGTCAAATGAACACAACTCCCCGTGCTAACTTCCTTATTACAACCCGAGAAAGTGACTGAACCCAAAAATAAAAACAGAAATAACTCTGCTTTTAACCTTTTGGAACATTAGGTCAATGACAATGGTTAAGTGAGATGTGTGCAGGACCTTCTTGAACACATCTCGCTCAAGTTTATTCAATGCACACATCATGGTTCTTCACAAACTGTTTCTAGGGAGCTATTTTTTTTTAGTCCATGTATGGTGGAGCATACCAGTTCAATTGTGCTTATAACCATCCAAATCTCAGAGGACATGTAATTTTATGGATACTTAAAGCAGGAGAAAAAAAAAAAACCATAACAACAATATATGATTAGAACTCACTATAGAAGGGATTCCTAGATGGGTAAGAACATAAGCATATCCTTGCATGACTTTATCCGAAGGGAATGCCCATAACTGTTGTGTGGATCTTGTATCATGATTGTCGATGAATGTGACACTCTTTTCTGGCCACAATCCAATCATTCCGAGCGGCCTCCCATCCATGTCCTTCATCCGCCACAATTCCCCTTGCACTGCAGCTTGGAGAACCCCTTTAGTTGTAAAATCAAAGGCTGTCGTAATCTACCAGCTGTTTGAACCCAATCCTTGCCACTGCAGCTTGGAGAACCCCTTCCCTTAGCTTTACCACAAGTGCCTGAAATGTGACAACGTCACTAGATGAGATGGCATACATTTAGCTTGTACTAAGGACCAAATCACTGGGTTGAGCTTGTGTATTGGAGCAATGTATGGAAGAGAAAAGTTGTGATCTGAATATTTCAAAGATAATGATGTGAAACAAATAAAAGGGCATCCATTTCCCCATAAATCAATAATATTATTGGCATGTAGATATCTTTCAGATTACCTTTGCTCAAGATGCATCAACAATTGTACAAGATGGCGACGAAGTGTAGGCAGGACATATGCTGGATTCTTTTCAGACGATCTGCCAGCAACTGATATAGCAAACTCTCGAACATCAAAATCCTATGACATGGAAAAGAAGAAAAAAAAAAGATAGCGAACATGCCCCTATGTTCATAAACATTTTTCAAATAAAGATAACAGTTCAAATGCTCATAGAAGAGCCATTGATAGGTTGTAAAGATTGAACTAGAGGAAAGGAGGTAATGGTCTAACAAAAAGCGAGAGAAAAAAGAAATTCTACCGTTCAATATATGGTCTTCACTTCCTAAACAATAGAATAGATCAGAGGCCTGAAATTGACTGAAGAACAGGTCCCCCGAGTCAAAATCAATGTGCATAAAAAGGTACAAACTCCGCAAAAGAGAACTGATCACCAACAACCATCCACATGCTAACTTAGCAGGCAGCCCCATCTCAACTGGCCGCATGTCACATCAGTGGGAGATCGGATCCATGCAAATTGAGACCCACCATGAAGGTCACCTGCCTCAAAAATCAGACCAATCCACTCATTAGGTGGGTTGCACCTGTGTTGTATCAGCACATCAACCCAAAACTCCAGGTGCAGTAAATTAAATTAGACTCGACAGAGCCAAGTTCTTCCAAGCCAGGGGGAGATCATGCAATTGAGGCTTGTTCCCATCGACATAAAATTCCTAGGACTTCTTTTTTTTAGTTATCTACAACTTCGTCTGAAACTGGGAAATATTCTAACTGATTTTAGGGTAGCATATGGTATTCTGGTTGGAATTCTACTGATGAAACAGGCTTTTGAAACATAACCCCAACAAATTCAACTAAGACCATTTATCTACAAGTAACGGTTCACAGGAAAAAGGAAAACTGACAATTTATAACTACAAAAGACAAAATGAGGCCCACCTGATGAACCACCCAGATCTCGCACACATGTGCCACATTGACATGTGATAAGAGTGAGAATTTTAGAGATTCAGTCCACTGGCCAGGAAAGCCTCACCAAGGAAGAGCCACTGCAAAAAAATCAGGCCAACCATAAAGCTGAACAGCTGGATTTTAGTATTGACTGTGGACCATCAGTCAACACTTCTTTTCCACCATCCATCTTTTTCCTCAAATACAGTGGTTAGGATTGTCCAAACTGGCCAGTTTTTTGATCAGCGCACATCCATGGTGGGATTGCCTTGATTAGCGAACAACTCTTCACACTCTTGAAACCTTTACAAGTGGGTGATGATAAAAACAATCTTCAGTGCAAAAATCCACAATCATTCATGATAATTCACAAAACAAAGAAACTCATCAACCCATTTCACAAGAATCATAGACAAAATAGAAATTGAGAGTTTAGAATTTAGGAAAACTGTTATGACCCCACCAACTGACTTCACAATAATCAAAGATAAAATAGAAATTAAGAGCAGAATTTAGGAAAATTGTTACGACCCATTTCATAAAAGAATCAAAATTCAAAGAAAATTGTGAAAACCTGAATAGCAGAGGCATTATCCAATTGCATTTTGGGCCAGAGCTCCTGGAAGACTTCACCGCTGTGGTACAGAGAACCGGGGAGGTACTGGGGACGACCGATGATGGAAAATGTCCTAGCGCACATTAACATGCCGGTGTTGAGGAGAAGCCTTCAATCTTCAAGTTTTCATGTTGCTCGACCGGTCGTGGGAGGTGCTCGACCGGTCGTAGGTTCGAGCCCTGGCACGACTCGAAGTCCAGCGAGTTGTGCTGTTTTTTTTTCCAGTTTAGGACCAGTCCTGAAATTTCCAGGACCAGTCTTAGGGGTCTAGGACCGGTCGTAGGAGGGCTACGACCGGTCGTAGGAGGGCTAGGACCAGTCGTAGGATAGCTAGAACCGGTCGTAGGTTACGCAGTTTGTTCTGCTATTTTGCACGAAACTGCGGATTTGAGTCCTTTCGCAATCGGGATGCGAAAGGGAAGTTGCCTAAACTATAAATAGGTGTTCCTAGGGCTTTTCTTGGTATGAAACAAAGCTTTCTAAAGGGGTTCTAGGGTTTCTAAAGGGTGTATCAAGGGTGAGATTCGAGGTTGTTCGAATCGGGTAAGTCCTTTCTCTTTGTAATTGATGCTTTCATAGTGGAGATCTGTCGCTTTGTGCCGTGGTTTTTTTCTGAAAGGGTTTTCCATGTTAAATCTGGGTGTTCTCTGTGTTCTCTTGTGTGCTTGGTGTCATTGGATTGCTATCCTAGATCTAGATCTGTGTGATTCCGCAGGGCAAAATCCTCAACAAGTGGTATCAGAGCTAAAGTTGGGGCACAGATCTGAATCTGAGGGATTAGTAATAATGGCGAGTGCCAGGTATGAGTTTGAGAAGTATTCAGGAAAAAATAATTTTGAGTTATGGAAGGTTAAGATGATTAGCTTGTTAACCAAGCAAGGCGAGGATGGTGCTCTTGAGGAGCGGAAGTCTACTATGACTGATGATGAATGAAATACTCTTGATAAGAAGGCTTTATCATCGATCCGTTTATATCTCACGGATGAGGTTCTCTACAATGTCATGAGGGAGAAAACTGCGGTTAAGCTATGGGCGAAGTTAGAGGATGTTTATGCGAAGAAATCCTCGAAAAATTGCCTACACTTGAAGCGACAATGGTATAACTTCAAGATGGCAGAGGGCGGAGATCTGGAGGCTCACATCAACAACTTTAATAAATTGGTTTGCAAATTGCTGGATATGGAGGAAGTGATGAAAGATGAAGAACAAGCATGTATGTTGCTGAATTCTCTCTCGACGTCCTATGAGGCATTTAAGGACACTATGTGCAGCATGAATAAAACCCTGAGTGTCGATATCGTTATCTCAACCTTTCAAGGGAAGGCTATGAGACAACTAAATAATGACATGGGGACGACTTCTGATGCATTGTTTACAGTGGGTAGGAATTCTATATAAGGTACAGGTTTTTCTGGTTCTAGATCCAAATCCAGGGGCAAGGGCAAAGGAAAGGTAAAGTGCTGGAATTGTAGGAAGGAAGGACATGTGAAGAGGGATTGTGAAAATCCTAAATTGAAGAGGGAAGATTTTGAGGCTTCATGCAGGGAGGCCAATGTTGTCATGTCAGATGGATCGAGTGGATGTGATGGTGATGTTTTATCTGTGTTTTCGCTCAGACGGTCATACGATGATCGTAAGGATGAGTGGATGCTAGACACAGGGGCATCTTTTCACATGACTCCTCATTGGTGTTGGTTCACCAGCTACAGGGAGTGCGATGGTGGACAGGTATTTATGGGCAATGATATTGTCTGTAATGTTGTGGCTGTTGGTTCTATGCGCATCAGGATGTTTGATGGGGTGGAGCGTACCTTGACAGATGTGAGGCATGTTCCTAATTTGAAGTATAATCTAATTTCTCTTGGTGTGCTTGAGGCAAAAGGATGCAAGTACACAGGTATTGATGGTGCTCTTAAAGTATCCAAGGGGGCACGGGTAATCATGAAAGCGCAACGACTCGATAACTTGTACAAGTTGATCTGGAGCACTTCAAAAGGTGGAGCTACGGTGGATGTAGCGGATTCCACCTCTGCACGTGTGTGGCATGTTGGACATGGCCACATGAGCGGGTAGGGCAGGAAGGCTGAGACGCGCGGACAGGGATACAGAGCAGGTGGAGCAGCCACCTGTGTGAAGAATCACATGGCATGATCGCAGGACATCGGCGAGGTACATGGACGACTCCAATATTGAAGGATATTCATCTTCTATTCAGATGGCTCTAGGTGAGCCTGTTGCTGAAAAGTGAAAGGTGACTGTGGGTGATGTGATGGATTCGTTATACCAGACCGACATCTGGAAGCGGGTGGAGCTTCTAGTGGACCGGAGAGTGGTTGGATACAAGTGGATCTTCAGGAAGATACAGTATAGATACAGGGCGAGGTTGGTACAAAGGGTTATGCTCAGAGAGAAGGGATCGGCTTCTCAGAGATATTCGCACCGACGGTATAGCAAGTATCTATTAGATCCTTGATTGGCGCTGATTGGCCAATGTGATCTTGAGCTATGATGAGATGCAGAAATAAGAGAAGAGGTCAAGGAGCTACACGGTTGAAGAATGAAGACTTGGTGGAGATTGTTGAGAAGAAGCCTTCAATCTTCAAGTTTTCATGTTGCTCGACCGGTCGTGGGAGGTGCTCAACCGGTCGTAGGTTCAAGCCCTGGCAGGACTCGAAGTCCAGCGAGTTGTGCTATTTTTTTTCCCAGTCTAGGACCAGTCCTGAAATTTTCAGGACCAGTCTTAGGGGTCTAAGACCGGTCATAGGAGGGCTAGGACCAGTCGTAGGATAGCTAGTACCGGTCGTAGGTTACGCAGTTTGTTCCGCGATTTTGTGCGAAACTGCGGATTTGAGTCCTTTCGCAACCGGGATGCGAAAGGAAAGTTTCCTAAACTATAAATAGGTGTTCCTAGGGCTTTCCTAGGTATGAAAAAAAGCTTTCTAAAGGGGTTCTAGGGTTTCTAAAGGGTGTGGAAAGGGTGAGATTTGAGGTTGTTCGAATCGGGTAAGTCCTTTCTCTTTGTAATTGATGCTTTTATAGTGGAGATCTGTCACTTTGTGCCATGGTTTTTTCTCGAAAGGGTTTTCCACGTTAAATCTGGGTGTTCACTGTGTTCTCTTGTGTGCTTGGTGTCATTAGATTGCTATCCTAGATCTAGATCCGTGTGATTCCGCAGGGCAAAATCCCCAACAGCTGGAAATGTAGAAGAGTGGTAAGAGGACAAAAACCCGAATACGCTGCCGGAAAAGGAACCCGAAGAGGATATCTAAAGTTGCATGGGCCTTGCTCCGAAGCCGACGACGACAATGCGGGACCTGCGACGGGCGGTGAGGGGAGGAAGGTGGACTGGGACTGGGAGAGCTGCTTTTGCTGCTGGAGCCATTAGTAAGATGATTTTGGTGGGTTTTGGTTTTCATGGCTGAGAAGGCTTTTCTAGTCCATGCAAGAGACAGACAGAGAGAGAGCGAGAGAGCGTTTGTTTTTTATCTTTTATTGTTGTCTTTTTCAAGGGGATTTGTATATGGGTTTTGTTCTTAGGAGCTGAAAAAGCTAGTTGAAAGGCACGTGAGAGAGAGAGAGAGCTTGTTCAACATGGTTACCTCAAACGTTATCCCGTCTAATGCCATTGCATTGCTCACTTCTTCAACATTTCTCATATCCACAAAAGCAAACTTCTTCTTATGCTTGATGTACACATTAACCACAACATTTCCTATAAAAGCAAATGCCTTAAATCAGTTCCCTTCTACATTGCATGACAAAAAGGTATAATCTCAAAATATGAATGGAAGAAAGAAACTACAATACTACTACAATATACAGACCAGGACCAGCACTATTTCCTCCAATAGCAAACATAACACAGCTAAAAAATGTTGCAATTTTCTGTTACAAAACCAAAAGAAGAAAATGAATAGTTAGAGCATTTTAAAAACTTGGATTAGTTGTTGAAAGTTTACTGATATCATGTCCCCTTAAAAAATGAATTCTCCAGGAATAACATATATATATATATATATATATATATATATATATATATATATATATATATATATATATTATAATATGTCTATTTACATTTTTAATCACAAGTATCATTCATCATCCAACCAACTATTAAGAGCATTTATACAAATAAAAGATATCTAACCATGTACACCAACTTGCAACTTAACCTACTGGGAACCGTTATACGCTATAATGTCTTACAGCAGAATGGGTTCTGAGGAGTTACAAGTTGGACCTCTAAGAAAGAATATAAATGATGTCATTAAAATATAAATTAAACAAGATCAATTAAGAACATGCAACAGATCAATTGAATGATAGAGAAATTAACAATCAAAGAACAAAAATTTACGTGTGCACCTAATATGCGATATGTTGATTAAGGAAATAAGCACTATTATACTACCATAAAGAGAAAAATCAGTACAAAGTATACAACTAATGCAACAGTTACCTAAGGATAGCCTATCATGCTTAAAAGGCTAAATAGATCATCATACACAGTCTCAAATGTTAAGGGCATGAAGGCTTGAAATAAGATGGCTCGTTTTTATTCTAGATGTGGCAAATGGTTAGCCACATCAAACCAATGTGGAAATTTTCCACGAAAAAGCTTCATAAAAATGGCATGCACAAAAAATGGCATGCGAAAAAGGTAGGAAGAAAAGCAGCAGCAAAAGAGAAGGTGAAAGGAAAGGAAAACAGAATGTTTGGATGAAAGGAGAAAAGCTACCTAGGTTCCAGCCCAATTTTCTATTTATATAAAAGGAACTTCAGAAAAATACAAATAGGCCTTTATTCCATCCCATATTACAAAAAGGCTTTGATAAAAGTCCATATTAAGGGTGTCTTAGTAAATTCAGCAAAGAGAGAGGGATATTTTGGGAAGAAACATATATTGGAGAGTGTGGAACTTTACTTTGGAGTGAAGGTGGAACCTGCGGACTGAATATATATCAAGCCAATCAATGAAGCCTTCATCTGAATGGGTCCCACAACTGAGAGAATTGTAATCTTGGTATGCAACAAAAGTCCCATATAGTGTAAAAACTCGGCCTAACTCACCTAACTCGACTCAACCATATTTCATCAAGAATAGAGAAAAACTCAGATTGGTTACGACATGATCAAAACATAAGAAAACACGACTTGACTTAAGAAAACTAGGGATACAAAAGCGCTGTTTTCAGGATTTCTAACATGAAATCAATGGAAAGGGAAGACAAGCTCCAGATTTTCAACAAAAGGAAAAAAAAAAAAAACCCAATGATGAAAAATGTTAAAACAAATATATTATTTTATATTGCATGAAAAAGTGAGACTTTTCTTTTACTTTTGGTAATCTCGTGCATGCACCACATAGTAACGAGCATGCTTTGTCGAAGAACCATGATTCATTAAGATCATATAAATCTCGTGTCTTGATCTAAGTGGACCGTGGCCCATACGTGGATTATGGCAATCAGAAGATTACAAGACAGCCCATTAAAATATGAACAGGAGCTCATGTGTTCCAAGTTGTTGGTTTGGTATAAATGAGATGGTGTTGAACTGAAGCAAGTTGCAAGACAAAGCATAGGAAGAGAAAATTCAACAAATGTCTTCCCACATGGATTAAGTTGTGAATTGGCAATAGTTTTGATAGCAGGGAAGCATGAGCAAAGATAATTTCTAACAGGAGATCAGAATCACATGTACTACTAGTAGATAAGAAGCAATTGAAGGTTCCTAAGAATCTGTGTTTTATTGCAGGTTCATGAACGACAAGATACTGGGGAGGTTGATGTTCTCACCAAAGGTACCAAATATTTGGAATCTGGATAAATTTATATTACATGATGATCACTGATATCATAAGTAGCAATTTGTTATCCTAGATGATCTTGACAAGGGAATCATTTGCATACTTGCAATTTGTAAACCATTTTTTTTAAAACTCAACTAGTTGACTCGTGAATCACTATGTCTACTCAGATCAGCATTAAAATGGTCTGATTTCATCTATAACTCTGTACGTTGTGTGACTTGTTTGATTCTTTCTGAACTTTCCTAAGTTTTGCACTTGGTGGACCAGCCCAAGTTGTCTAAGTTGGGTAAGTGCGTGTTTGGATTTGTTAAAATTGAAGAACTTTTCAATTTCAATTTCGAACAATAGTCTCCTGCTCATTAGATGAGCTGTTAGAGAATGCAGGGTCTGTGAGTGATCCAGAGTTTAATCACTGGTAGTGTTACCTTAAAAATAAAAAATAAAAAAAATAAAATCCAATGTTGATTCTTTTTGTCCAATTTAGGTGGAAAATGGCCCCTTTTCAATTTTTGTTTTGAAACCTAAGAAATACAACTTTCTCACTTGAGAGGAAAATTCATTTCCCTTATCGTTCACCATTTAGATCATCGTAACCATGTATGAAAACCCAAACATCTGAGCTTATATTCCAAATCACCAAAAGAAAGAGAAAATCCAATGAAATCTCAAAATGTATTTCAAATACATGATATTACACAAAGATAAATCTCCAAAATCTAAATACAAAAACCTAAATTACAACTTAAATCAGCAAGAATAAAAACAAAATCCAATGAAATCCCTAAGAATAAAGAGACATAAGTTGGATCAAGATCAAAACAGATCAAGCACCAGAAATCAAGAAAAAATTACAAAAACCAAACCCTTCCTTTGTCCTCAAATAATGCCAACTGTAAATCTGAGTAACTTCTTTAAATGAATAATCAAACTGAGAAAAAAAAATCGAAAAGGAAGGCAATATGCATCATCAGCTCAAAACAAAAATAAAAAAGCAAAGCTCGCTCCAAACAATGAGATCCGAAAGGAAAATAGATCTATCAGCAAGAATCGAATCAAAATCCAATGAAATCTCTCAGAATCGAGAGACATAAGCTAGATTCATATTAAAATAGATTAAGCACTAAAAATTGAGAAAAAAAAATCGTAAGTGGAAAAAAAATTGGAAAAAAGTTCACTGTCTTTTGAGGATTTGATGATTGGAGAGAGAGAGAGAGAGAGAGAGAGAGAGAGAGAGAGAGAGAGAGACGGTAGATCTGACGGACGAGAGAAATATTGGAGAAGATAAAGAGAAGAGCTAGGATTTGGTTCAGTGAGGAGCTGTAATCGGTGTATATGCCCCTTGTTTATCTAGCCTACACCGAAATCGGCAATGGAGGAGCAGATTTCATAGCAGAGAACAAGGTTTTGCTCTCAGATCGAACACCAAACCCTAATCGCTGATATTGCAATGTAGAAACTACTTAAATCCAGTAAATGAGCTAGAAACGACAAGATTTTCCACTTCTTAAGCAAGATTTCAGTGAAATCAGTAAAAAAAAAAAAAACTCCTCAGATAGAACAAAAAAAAGTGTGAAAATTGGATTTTTAATGGCCAAATGGGGAAAACGCATGAAAATGAGAGATTTCTGCCCCGATTTCTGATTTTCGGGACGATTTCAGTTGAGAAATCAGTAGAAAAAGAGAGAGAGAGAGAGAGAGAGAGAGAGAGAGAGAGAGAGAGAGAGAATGAGTACCTGAAATCGACGAAAAGATTACTGGTGTGGAGGACAGAATTTCCTTGCGGAGCTTAGGGATTTTGAGAGAGAGATCTGCTTCGAGAGCCCCCGTTTATAGCGCCACACACTAATTACTTCTTAATCTTTTGAAAACTGGATTAGGCCGGCTCTCCAGTTGAGCTGGGCCTGTTCAATCACATGTTATGAATGGATTATTGGAGATCCAAGCTTTCCATATGGACGGCCAACTTTATTTTTAGTCATCCATTTCTTTGGTACTCCATATGGCATCTCTTCAGTGGCCGGATCCTATTTATAACATCTGTAAAATAAGTTTAAAGTTTGTGGGGCCCACTAGGATGTAAGTACTACGTCTACTCATAAGGTGGACCCATTCTGTATCTTAAAAATTAGGCCGACACAAAAAACTGGTGGGCCGCACCATGAGTAGACCAATGAGTACTCAGCACTGAAAAATAGTATCCATGCACCGATGCATTGGCAGACGAATCTTCACCGTTTGATGATGGGCCTAAATGGAATTGGTTTGGGAAGGGTTAAGATCAGGTTGTCTATCACTTTGCACTACAAGAAAAGCTACCTGGATTTCACTGAGGGGCCCAGGACCAAACCATATTCATCTAGCATGAATTTTAGGCCCAGGACCAAATTACAGGCCCAAGAATCAATGCTAAGCATGCTATCCACACGCCAACATGCAAATGGGCAGTTAGATCGTTTGGCCAAAAAATAAGGCTGTTTTGTAAAGGTGAGCCGAGGTGTACAAAACAAACGGTTGAAGAAATCTTTCAAGCCATCCATTCATTTTGTGAAGTGGATTCTGAGAAGTCAAATGGGCCTGATTTATAGGCTAGAATACGTAAAGAGTGTGATCCACCTGATGGAAAGATCGGATCGGTTGACAGGCACTTAGAAATCGCTCATTTTAGGACATGCGATCGAAACTGATGAGGATACAAAATTCAAGTGGGCCATAGGAGATGAAACAGTGGTGAAAGGAATACTCACCGTTGAAACCTTCCTACCTCGACTTTTCGCCTCGGTTCCTATGCAACTGAGGCTAAAAAGTAGACTTTTCGCCTCGATTCCTATGCAACTGAGGCTAAAAAGTAGACTTTTTGCCTCGGTTTCTATGCAACTGAGGTTAAAATGTAGACTTTTGGCCTCGGTTCCTATGCAACTGAGGCTAAAAAGTAGACTTTTTGCCTCGGTTTCTATATAACTGAGGTTAAAATGTAGACTTTTGGCCTTGGTTCCTATGCAACTGAGGCTAAAAATTAGACCTTTCACCTTGGTTCTTATGTAACTGAGGCTAAAAAGTAGACCTTTCGTCTCGGTTCCTATGCAAATGAGGCTAAAATGTAGACCATTTGCCTCGGTTCTTATGTAACTACGGCTAAAAAGTAGACTTTTCGCCTCGGTTCCTGTGCAACTAAGGTTAAAAAGTGGACCTTTGGCCTCGATTCCTATGCAACTGAGGCTAAAAAGTAGACCTTTTGCCTCGGTTCCTATGCAAATGAGGCTAAAAAGTAGACTTTACGCCTCGGTTCCTATGCAACGGCGACTAAAAAGTAGAATTTCCCCTCGGTTCCTATGTAACTGAGGCTAAAAATTAGACTTTTCGCCTCGGTTCCTGTCACGCCCCAGACTCGGTAACCAGACTCACAAAGAACCTGATGGCCGGTTCTGGCCGCAACAGCCTCCGTAGTACCCCATTCTCGACTCCTAAGGCAGGTTCCGATCCTGAGATCCTACAAGGAGGATTTTCATAACAATATAATCATTTCTAATACGAGTATACTCAAGATCACAGTAAGTAAATTTGAGAATAATAAAGGCACACATCACAAAATTCACTATGAATTTGAACTTTTACAAGTTTCCATAAGGTCCAAAAGGACGTACATAAAATAACAGAAAAAAGAAGGAAGAGGATCTGCAACACTGGGTCCTCGGCTCGCACACCAATCCAAGCTCCGCTGCTAAGACGCCAACTTAGGATCTCTTGCACGCATCAATCGTGCATAAGCTTATAAAAAGCTTTGAGGGTGGTGAAAGTGTGTGACACAGGTGCTCAGAAGAAGATAAAGAATGCAGAAGGGAGTTATGATCAATACCAATACCACTAGCCTTACCAAGGCTATTATGAACACAAGAAGCCATTCCAAGACTATATAATGCAATGAGTACTGGGTGTCATGCCAAGGCGATGCAATATGAGGCTTACATAGCCGATGCAAATATAATGCGAAGTAATGTCAGTGCTCATGTCCAATCCACATATTAAGTACATTTTCATCATAAGAAAATCACCGGGGTCCATTATATTATTGAATGACTGCCGCTCTGCAGACCCCGCACAGTCAAACGAGCGTAAGAGACCTCACTACCCACCTGTGGACAGCCAATCACCAGCAAGGCCTGAGGTAGCGAACTCATTTACGAGCAGGTCAGACTCAGCCTAGCAATGCCCACTACACACCAGGCAGGTAAGGCCACAACCCTATCCAACCGACTACACGACAGTGGGAGTCGCGGCCTAACAGTATAAGGCTCTTGTGCGCTCATGTATTCCACCCGGTCACGGCGTTGGAGCAGATCCTTGGTACCATGAAAGTTTTGAGAATTTCACCCATGGGCATCCTATGCACCTGGTATGCTCAAGTAACATTTTCAGTGTCCAAACATGGTCATCCACGATTTATCTGTGGAAGCTACAACCCTGATGAAGAAAGGGTGATAATGCTCATATGCTATGCAATGCCAGATACATGAATCACACAATCAACCATGCATCAATCCTAAGCATCCAACGTGCTCAAGAGGGGATACAACGTCCCTCGGGAAAAGTATCATGCAATGCCCAATGACACGATATGACCACACACACATAGTGTCAACCATGCATACAATGATGTACGTGGTCATGAGGATGAATTCAGTCACACTATAAGGTGATATGCAATGTATATTACATTCCTCCTATCCAAGAAAGAATCAAGACCAGGTACTTAGACAATATCTTTAAAGAATCCAACTTCTAGTGGAGGCCCTTTGTCTGGAGTAGCCCACGAAACTAAGTGTACGAGCTGCTGATCTAAGTAATATAGAAATGAGCCTAACAAGAGTCTAAGATGAGTATCCAATCACTCTTAAATACAACCTGGCCTAAAGGGGTCCATAATGGGGACATTTAACCACCATTCTCCAAAAAGGCATATCAACCATGAATGATGTGGATAGAAGGCCCAAGGCCTATATTTAAGATAAAAATAAAGGTAACCATAGACACATGTATTCCTCATAATAGGCCATAAAAAGATAAAATATCACTTTTAATAACATGGGCTCCAAGAAGGGAATTAAGGCCCAAGGCTCAATTCTCAATGGCTATAGAATCCATGCATTGAGTTGGACTTGATGGGCAGCCCGCTTACACATTATACGACTAAATAAGTTTAAGTTTGGATGAAATAGGCCCAACTACATCAGCCCAATAACTTAACAATTTAAGTGAGCAATCCAAGGGCCCAATACTATCATTATCTTAGCCCACAAGTCCATCAAAATAGTGGAAGTCGGCCCAATATATGGTTGGGCTAAGCTGGGACGTCCCAACCCACTTTGGGCCCATGGGATGCCCCAAAAAAATCTAATCTAAGATGGAGTCCTCATCTGACCACTAAAGGTGAACCAAAAGAATGCACAGATTAAGCCCAAAGATTATAAGAAAACATGAGCATGTAACACGTATACAAGTTCTCAATATGGTGGGCCCCACAGCCTAATAAAGTTTTTACCATAAAATTTTACATTTAAAGCCCTTTGATAAACTTTTGGACAATTTAACTTCCTAAACCTGCTAAGGTCCAGAAATTAGTTAACTATGTGGAAATAATCTCATGAAGGCCAACTATACTCACTGGGGGGCCCCACCAGATGGAGGGTGTGCATACATCATGAATAGATCAAGTGGGCCTGCTAATAGACTGAGAGTCCAGCAGCAACCCAAGGCAGAGAATATATCCATAATCAAGCAATCCAAGACTTGGATGGCCTGGACCAGACATGCATTAAGGTAGGTTCCACATATATACACATTGAGCTTTAAACAAATGGCCTAGGGTTTATGGTGGGCCTTTAACCATCCATAGAGAAACCCATGAGCCTACCTTAGGATCACCCAGGAGGACGTTCAACCTCAACTGACTTCCAAGAGGTAGCCTGCCACTACTCATATAATATAAGGTCTAAAGCCCACGCAATGCATGGCCTAATGGGTCATACACCAAGCCCAACTTATAGGCCAGATAGTGGACCCTCAAGTAAGGTTTGGGCCCAACCACAAAGGTCATAATTCCACATATTGTGGTGAGCTTCTTGGACAGCCTAGTAATTCATTTACATGGGCAAATTTTACATTTAACACAAGTGATTTGGGCCCCACTTTTAGCCCAAGTACAGGGTTAATTTAGTGGGCAACCAAGAGCACAACTTCTTGCATATTATTGCCCTTAAGCCCATCACAATAGATGGGAGAGTATAGCCCCAAGATTAATGGGCCTATCTGAAAGGGCCTAGCTATATGCCCTAGAGGGGGGGTGAATAAGGCTATGTCAAATAAAACTTATAACAGTGGAATAATAAAATAAAACAATCCACAATGCTGAATTAAAAAAGTAACCTTAATAAACTAGTATTGAGAGGTTGATACTAATTCAGTTCTAAGGACAACCTTACACCAAAAACCAAAGGCTTATGGTAGGACAACCTTATTTCTAGAACATCCTTTGTATCAAAAACTCAAACCGAGAGGAATAAATAAAGCAAGAAAAAAACTTTCAGGAAATTAAACTTAAGTTATTACAATATTCCCTACATTGGCTTGAAATAAAATGATTACAACATTCAACCATAGATACAATCCACAAAACTGAATGAATAAAGGAATGAAGAAATAAAGCACATCCACAACATAAAGATATATAGTGGTTCGCCTGTGTGTACACCAACTATTATCCAACAGTCACACAGAATGCTACTCCACTCCTAATATCCTCACACAGGGGATATTATCATGCACTATCAAAATAGGTTTCACAAGTTCACCTAAAACCTTTACAATTGTGTCTTTTTATCACGGGCTTACACAATCCAAAAAAACCCACACAATCCTTGTTTTCTGGCTCTCCTCAGATAACCAAAACAATGAGATTTTTCTGGCAAATCTCAAACAAAACTAAAGAATGTAAATTACACAAATGTAAAATACTCGAATCTCCTTTTGAAGTAGCCCGGTAGAACCAATCGGAGTAGAAGTTTGATTCAACGTTCAAAGTCTAATACTCACTTTATGAATGGTTCTAAGTCTAATTGATTTTAAATCAAAAGGGCTAGATCTATTAGATTTTGAATCCAAGAAGAAGGAATATCCAAAATTCTTCTTTTCTAATAAGATTGGAATGTAGATCAAAATCAAATACAAAACAAGCTAGCAAAAGGAATATTAAATGAGCACAAAGTAGCTTAAAAATAAACACAAACTTATCTCAGAGTATGGCCTTAAGATTGCTTGAATTGAATTGAAAAACTCTGAAATTCGTGCTCTATTTATAGCTTGAAAAATCCCATCTACGACTGGTCTTAGGATCCCTAGAACTGGTCGTAGCTTCAACAGATTTTCAAAGATTTTCGTGGGATAAGGATTAGCTATTCCACGACTGGTCCTGGGTAGCCTACAACTGGTCGTGGGCCACCTACGACTAGTCGTGGGTCACCTACGACTGGTCGTAAGACCTCCAGATTAGTTGCTGGAGTTCGAGTCGTAGGGCTAAGACTGGTCGAAGAACGAGTCGTACAGTTCATAGGACTGATCATAGGATGTCCAGGACTGGTCGTAGGATAACCAGAAAATTTTAAAAATCTTCAACAATCTAGGACTGGTCCTGAAAAACTTAAGACTGGTCGTAGCAGAGCTATGACTGGTCTTGAAGTCCCTAGGACTGGTCTTAGAACAGCTCGTACAAGCATATTTAAAATATACGAATTATGTATCCAGAATGACCTACAATAAAGCCCAACCTAAGGTCAATCTAAGGTCAAACAAACCTTCAAAGTGAGATGAACATTGATAGCCTATACTCTCAGATGACCCTTAAAGAGAAACTTGAGAATTGACGAATCTTGTTGTAGGCCTTCTCGAACTTGAACCTTTCTTGACTTGATAAAGTCTTCTTCTATCCTTGTACTTGTTAGAATCTTGAACATGCATACTTGAAGACTTCTATTCTTGTATACTTCATCCATGACTAGACTTGAAACTTTCTTCATTTAAGTTCTTGTCTTGAAATACGATGTCTTGAAGCAATGAATAGTCTCAAACATAAAACACAAGATATACAAGACATAGATATAGGTTTTGGCACCACAAAATTTGACAACCAAAGGGATAAGAAATCATATCACTTACAATCTCCCCCTTTGTCAAATTTGTGACAAAACACATATCATAAAAGATAAGATAAAAGATAAGAGCAACATTTTCTTAATAAAGAATCATGAGCCATAAAAGCACAAATTACTTTACCCTCCCTGAGTAATACGAGTACTACTCATGTAAACAATAAACAACATGTAAACGTCAAGACTCCATATTATTAATCAATCCACACATATTCCACTACAAGTACTCCCTCTTTCCATACTACTCCCTCTTTACCATACTTATCTCTCCCTTTTTGTCACAAAATGACAAGGGAAAGTCACAATAGAAAAGAGAACAACAACATGGAGAGTAATAAAAAGCAGATAATGAGAAATGAATATGGAAGGAAATATCAGACCTCAAAATATAAATCCTGAATCATTAAGCCATAACCAAGTTAATACAATATCCAAAATAAAAGATAAGATAATGTTATACAAGCCAAAAGATAATCCGCATAATCAGATCCAGAGGAGGGAGCAGGGATAGTAGGATCAATCTGGTGTAAGCCCCTATTAATGCGAAGAAGATATTTTTGCATATATTTAAACTGCATATCGTGGGTTACATCATGTTATCAACCTTCTCCTCCAATGCACGAAGGCGTGCATCATAACTAGATGGATCGTAATTAGGATCATTTGGCGAATCAGTTTCTATCTCATCAAATAACTCATCCATATTAACATCCTGTTGAGGAAGATCGCCAGCTTCCCCTTCATTTCCGGCTTCACCACCATCACCACCAACACCACCTTCATCAACTTGACCAGGAAGCAAATCCAACTTCATCTTATTAAGATTGACATTGTTGAAAATAAGATGATGAATGGGTTCCTCATTAATAGGTGTATTGACAAGCATATGAGTGGCTAACACAGTCATAAGATAACCAAATGGAATATCACTATGACCCGAATGGAGAGGAAACTGTATGATAAAATGACAGATCAATGAAGGAAGGTAGACCATAGTACCAGAAGAAATAGAATGCAACACACGAATCATGAAAGAAGTTAACTTGGTTTTATTACCGGACCGAGGATACAATTTTGAAATGAAAAAGCGATGTAACACTCTGTATCTAGGTAACAGATACTTTGAAGGGAGCGCATTCCCTTTGTGTGTCCATTGCACATTAATTTTGCATAAGTGTCTTGTTAACATGCATTTTTTCGATTCAGATGATTTTTCGATTAGTATATGAATCGGAATACTTTCATCATTAACGTGTATATCCATAATACCCGATATCAAATGACGGTCTGCTTCAAATTTTTCTTCTCTAATATTAATTGAAAAAGTTAAATTATCAAGGGAGAAATCTAAGATACATGCAACCATTGATTATGCAATTGACTGGTATACAGGCCCACCCCAAAGTAAAATATTAGCCCAGCCAACAGATTCAAGAAGAGGAACAATACCATATGGAGCAATGTGATTGAGATCAGCGGGATGCTCAACGATAACCTTACGGACACGCAAATCCTTTACATCTTGAAGATCATCTTCGGCTGATAGAAGGTGCCGTTTTGTTATCGATGTAGATCTAGATAAGGATGGACCACGGGATGTTTTCTTCTTCCCTCTAGCATCCATCTTCAACAAGATATACTAAGAGCAAGAGAAATGCACAACAAGAAGGATGAGTTTTCTCTAGATCAACAATTTGAGAAGAAACTCTTGAAAAACTCAACAAAAAGATGAAATCAAGCTACACAATGATCAAATCAAAGCATAGAGAACATCAAACTTCAAGAAAAATGAAGAAATAAGACTAACCTTGAAGAAATATAAGAAATCCTATGACTGATTGAGCCACGACTCGTCGTAGGTCGGAGTGAAAATGAAGAAGAAGGTGATTTTCTCTAAATTATATCATGTTCACGAGCTCCACAACTGGTCGAGTGCTGTGTACGATCGTTTGAGCATTGACCAAAAATGCATATTTAATGTAAAAAATTAAAATTTCAACACTTATAATACCAAATATAATACACTATGATACATGCAAGCAAGAATACTCAATGTAAAATGCACATACCAAGATCAAATTTTAATTTATTAAACCTGCTTTTATCGAGTGGTTTAGTAAATATATCAGCAAGTTGAGTTTCGGTTGGTATATATTCTAAGAAAATAACTTTTTCTTCAATCAACTCATGAATGTAATGATACCTAATGTCAATGTGCTTAGTACGTGAATGCTGGATTAGATTTTTAGAAATATTTATAGCATTGGAATTATCACAATGTAAGATCATTGAATCTTGATTAATTCTATAATCGCTTAGCATGTGTTTCATCCAAACTAGTTGAGTACATGTATATCCAACTGCAATATGCTCAACCTCAGTAGTGGAGAGCAATATTGAGCTTTGCTTTTTACTGAACCAAGAAACTAAGCAATTTTTAATGTAAAAATAACTACCACTGGTTAATTTTCTATCATCGATATTACCGGCCCAATCAGCATCTGAGTACCCAGCTAATTGAACACTAGTATCAAAAGGATACCAAAGACCCAGATTTATAGTACTTGCGACATATCTAATAATCCGTTTAATAGCAGTAAGATGTGATTCCTTAGGATTAGACTGATATCTCGCACAAATACCAATACTAAACGCGATATCAGGTCTACTTGCAGTTAGATACAACAAACTACCAATCATACTATGATACAATTTAGGATCTATATCTTTACCTGTAGAGTCTTTTGAGAGTCTTAACGTTGTACTCATAGGAGTATCAAAGTTCTTAACATTCTCAAATCCAAACCTTTTAACCAAGTTCGTAGCATACTTGGTTTGAGAAATGAAAATTCTATCAGGTTGTTGTTTTACTTGTAACCCTAGGAAATAATTTAGTTCACCGACCATGCTCATTTCAAACCTTGATTTCATAAGATCTGCAAACTCAATAGACATGTTAGTATAAGTTGATCCATAAATAATATCGTCAACATAAATTTGAACCATCAAAAAATCATTGTATGCTTCTTAACAAAGAGCGTTTTATCGACACTTTCTACTTGAAAGCTATGACTAAGTAAGAATTTAGTCAATTTCTCATACCATGCCCTGGGCGCTTGTTTTAGACCATAGAGAGCCTTTTTGAGACGAAATACATGGTCAGATAACTTGGGGTCTTCAAACCCTGAAGGTTGTTCAATATACACCTCTTCATGTAAATCGTCATTCAAGAAGGCACTCTTTACATCCATCTGATAAATCTTAAATTTTCTACAGCATGCGATGAAAATAAAAAGTCTGATTGATTCAAGGCGAGCTACTGAAGCAAAGTGTAACACGATTGAGTAGATGAGCTTGCATCACTAACTATGTAGCAATTTTCAGAAGTTCTGCGACCAGTTAATATAACAGAACCCTTTTTATTAACTATCTCACAACCTTGATTTGAAAACTTCACACTATGGTTGTTATCGCATATCTGAGAAATGCTTAGTAGGTTGTGTTTCAAGCCCTCAACATATAAAACATTCTTAAATAAGGAAAGGTTATAAAGTTGAACCGTACCTTGGCTAATGATTTTGCAATTGCTTCCATCACCAAATGTGACTGACCCGTCAGTCATATCTTTTAGATCGGTGAATAAAGCCTTGTCGCCCGTCATATGCCTGAAGCAACCACTATCTAGGTACCACTTTGAATGGCTTGTAGCTTTGAAAGCAGTGTGAGCAACCAAGCAAGCAACTTTAGGAACCCATTTCAGAACTGTTTTGGGTTTATGAGTATAGATGGTCTTTTTCTGTCTGTTGTTATAGGAGAGACCTATAGAGTTAGAATTTAATAACTCCTTGAGTAGATCAATTATTTTTTCATCCAATGGATTTCAGTTTTGAAAATCAAAGTTGACATGACTACCTTTAGGTTTTTGAAAAGTCCTTGAATTTTTGAAAAAACCTTGATTAGTATTTTTTTCTTTTGAGGTTGAAGACTCTCCTTTTATAAATTTAGGAGCAATATTCTTTTGTTTAGGAGATGTATTCTTATCATAGCCCAACCCAGATCGATCGTCACACTTTTTTGATCCGGACAATAATTTTTTCAATTTAGGATCACCTTGGGCATATCTCCATTTGTCTTTCAAACTCAGAAGAGAAGCTACCTCATTTTTTAGTTTCTCATTTTCGGATCTCAAATCTTTAATTTTGGAGGTTTTGAAATCTAAATCACATTTGGTCTTTTTAAAAGAATTAGAAATATGAGACTTTTCTAAAACGAGAGACTCATAATCTTCTTTAAGCTTAGAAAATTTTTCTTTTTGTAACTTAAGCTTGACGGTAATTTTACAACTCTCCTTATAAAGGGCATTATAAGCATCTTGAAGATCATCTTCATTATCGCAATCACTATTCAGATTTTCTTCACTAGATATATCATCATTATCTGAAAAAGTGATCTTGGCTAGAGTCATAAGGGCTTTAACATCATCGCCCGACTCGGTTTCAGAATCTTCTGATTTAGAAGAGGATTCAGAATCAGACGATTCATCCCAAGTAGCCAACATGCTTTTCCTTTTTGATTTATCCTTTTTAGGACATTTGTTAGCTAAGTGCCCATACTCTTGACAGTTGTAACATTGACTATCTTTCAAAGATTTTTGAGCTCTAGGTTTAGATCGTCTCTTATCATTTGACTTTTGAAAATCAACTTTTTTCTTGTTTTTAAAAATTTTGTAAAACTTTTTTGCTAAAAGCCCCATATCATCTTCGAAATTTTCTAAATCCGAAGTGCTCTCTTATGAAACATTTTTAGATGATTTGAGAGTAATTGATTTTCCTTTAGGAGCTTTAAAGGTCAACTCGTAGGTTTGTAGTGAACCAACTAGTTCCTCAACCCTCATGGTATCCGTATCACGAAGTTCCTGAATCGCGGTTACTTTAGAATTAAACCGTTCAGGAAGTGAGCGTGTCCAAAATCTCTTGCTTCAAATATATGTTATCAAAGATTCCTAGGGCCGACTGTCCTTAACGAAGATAAAGTGGTCTTCCGACTGTCCTTAAGGAAGATATATATGTTATCTCGCCCTATATGAGTGGTGTCACGGTCAGATTCGTAGGGCCGACCGGGTAGTATGTGACATGTTTTCATGTTAACCACATCACATACTACTTTATCCTTATAATGTTTACCAATTGAAAAGGATATGGTGCACCGTTCAGTTACCTTTGTTTCACTGACCGTCTTAATCCAACTGATTGTATATGGGGAGGGATGAAGCTCTGTTTTCAATTACAATTTCTCCACCATGACCTTGGAGACGATGTTCTCGTTGTTGCTACTGTCAATAATCATGTCATAAACCTTTCAATTCACCGTACACCTAGTTTGAAAGATGTTATGCCTCTGTGGATGCGCTTCTTTTCTTGACGCATATAATAGCCGCCTCACGACGAGTTACTCGAGCGATCTTGGTGAACCCAACTTGATTCATCTACCTCATCCTCTGTGATATGCTCCTGTTCTTCAACATTTGAATCTTCATAAGCATTATCAGTACTACCATCATTGATGGCGAGGTTCGCCACCTTTCGCTGGGGACAAGTATTTGATAAGTGACCCGGTTGGCCACAACGATAGCAGTTGTAGAGCCAGGATTGAGCATAGGGGTTCAGAATTCTACTTGGACCAGCAGTAGTCGATATGCCCCTTTAGAGTTTAGCTTGTCCACTGCCCTAATCTCGGCTCTCAGATATAGTAGGTTGAGTGCGTGCTCCTACGGGTTCCTTCCCCTTAGACTGTGGAGCTCCCTGAGGTGGACCTACCGCAGTGATCCATGCGGTAGAATAGGGCCATGTGGCAGGACACTCAAGTTGCACTTCTGTCCGAGTAGCCAACTTGATCGCATCATTCATCATTCAGACGGGCTGCATCTGGACTTGATCCTGGATCACCATACATAGTCCACCGTTGAATCAGGCGACTTACTGTGATTCAGTCTTGACTAAATTGTTACATGCCGCTAGGCGGTAAAATTCTTCTACGTATTCTCTCACCGACCGATTACCCTGTCGACAATTTTGGTATTGTTAGAATAATACATGATGGTAATCGCTAGGGAGGAATTGGGCACGTAGTAGCTGCTTCATCCGCTGTCATGTGCGGATCGGTGCTTTCATCTGTCTGGTTTGTGCGAATCGCAGTTGTTCCCATCAAGCTGAAGCTTCTGCTTTCAACTTATAGGCCACAAGCTTGACCTTCTTTGCTTCGGGGATGTCCATATAGTCAAAAAATCGCTCAACTTCTGAAAGTAAATCAAGGAAATCCTCAATGTGTAGTTGTTCATTGAAGTTAGGAATATCAAACCGCATCTTGAATTCTTGATCTGTTTGATCTATTTGATCACCACCTTGTCTAGGGTGTTGGAAGATTATGTCGTCGACTTCCTCCTCACTGGAGCTGTCACGCCCCAAAATTTGGGTACCCGAATAGGGTGTCCAGGACCCGAATTCCAGATCCATGATCTATATTAAAAAATAAAATAAAATGAGATGATAAGGTATGACAATTTCATATGCATTTTTTTTTCACACCATAGCCTAATACTTTAAAATCCAAACACAAACTAAAATAACTAATTATATAATTTGTTATTATAGCGATGCATAATTATTTAACTTGACTTGAAATAAGAAAATCAAGCCAAACATTACTACATTCAGAGTTCTAAAATAAAATAAAATTTATCCTATGTAGAATAACATGCCACGTGCATCAAATCACATTCCATGCTCCACTACTAATAGGAGTACCATGCATCTTCAAAATATTCATAACTTGAAACGGTTAAAACATAATAAGTTGACAACTCAATAGGATCACATCAATCCCAAGTTGAAAATCTTACAAAGATATCAAATTTAATATCGACATATTAATCACAATAAGACGAACATTGGATGTAAAATCATAGTAAATAATTTGACATTCATGAATATGGAATGAATAAATAGCTTTTCTAAAGATACTAAGATTTGGAGTGAGCAAAACACTCGTGTGTTGATCCTTTTAGGGAATGACCTATGACAGAGCACCGGTGTTGATCCTTTCAGGGTATGACCCTCGGTAGAGCACCGGTATAACCTTTTAGGGATAAAAATCTAGGGCAGTGCACCCATGTGTACTGATCCTTTTAGAGAATCACCCAGGGCATAGCACCCGTGCCGATCCTTTTGGGAATGATCCTGGACAGAGCACCTGTGTCGTGCTGATCATTTCAGAAATGACCTTAGGCAAAGCACCCGTAAGAATCATTGCATAAAAAAATAAATCACATAAAATGCATCTAACTTACAAGGAAATATGACAGATATAGTGTCAATGTTCACATAATGAACATTCATTATTACCACCAAAATATTAAATGAGAAATAAATAATAATATCATCTTTGGTTCATTCAAATAAAATAAAAAAAAATATCTCAATGTATAGATGATATAAGGAAATTAGTTATGAATTTTTTAATAGGGAATGATCACCTACCTGCTGTGGAAAATTTATTGATGAGAAAAAAATAATCTGAAGCGATGCCGATTCCTACGTGTACTAGCTTAGATGATCAATTCTGAACTCGATGTTGAACCCTCACGGATACTCTCCCTTCTCCTGAGCTCTCTTTTTCTTCTCACAGATTTTCTCTTATGATTTTCTCTCTCATTTTCTCTAAATAACATGAAAAATAGGGTATAAAAATAATTCAGGTGAGTTAGTGGGTTGGAAGTTCATGGGACGGTTTAGATTACTTGGTGGTTCCCACCATGATGGTATCTTGCATGGTGGATGGGTTCCCATCCGTAACCGTACCCCGGAGAAGTGGGAAAGAGAGGGAGTCATGGAGGAGAGAGAACGTCACTTGCTTTGCTATTTTTTTTATTTTTTATTTTTTAGAGTGGGCCCCACAAAAATGATGTGATAAATCCACACCGTTCATTAGTTTTACCCCTCAAAGTTAAGGCATGAGCCCAAAAATGAGGGCCATCCACATCTCAGGTGGGCCACACCAAAGGCAAAGGTGGGTTAACGGTGGAACCCACCATTTAAAAAGAGATATAGTATTACATTCTACCCACCTTAACAAAATTTCATCCTCGAAATTTATATACCTAAAAGAGGTTAGGATACTTTTCTTAAATTTCTTGTTCTCGCTCCCGCGATGCTTCTTCCTCGCTGTGATGACTCCATTGTACCTTCACGAGTGGTATAACCTTTGTTCGAAGTACTTGTTCCTTACGATTGAGAATGCGCATAGGTTGCTCTTCATATGTGATATTTTCTTGAATCTCTAGCGACTCCCATTCGATGATATGAGAATCGTCCGGCTTGTACTTTCGAAGCATGGAGACGTGAAATACATTATGGATATTGGATAACTGAGGTGGTAGGGCCAGCTTGTATGCTACAACTCCTACTCTTTGTAAGATCTCGAAGGGTCCGATAAAATGTGGCGCGAGCTTCTTTTTCTTTCCAAAACACATAATTCCTTTCATTGGAGAAACTTTTAGGAACACATGATCTCCCACACAAAACTTTAAGTCCCTGCGTGATTATCTGCATAGCTCTTTTGAAGACTCTGGGCGAGGCGCATACATTCCCGAATGATGTCAATCTTCTTGGAGGTCTCTTGAATAAGTTCTGGTCCCAACAATATCCTTTCTCCTACTTCGGTCCAGCAGCTTGGTGATCTGCAGGGTCTTTCTTATAAAGCTTCAAATGGTGTCATACCAATGCTGGCTTGGTAGCATTATTATATGCAAATTCCACCAGCGGCAGGTGATTGTCCCAATTTCCCTTGAAGTCGAGAATACAGCTGCGTAACATATCTTCTAAAATTTGGTTCATCCTTTCTGTTTGCCCATCAGTCTGCGGGTGAAATGTTGTGCTGCAATCGAGAGTAGTTCTCAAAGCTTCCTGTAGACTTGCCCAAAACTGCAATTTGAACCTAGGATCTCGGTTGGAGACGATGGATACTGGAGTACCATGAAGTTGGACGATTTCTTTAATATAAATTTTACTCAACTCCACTGCAGATGCAGAAATCTTTATCAGGATGAAGTGTGCGGATTTGGTTAACCTGTCCACGATCACCCATACAGTGTCATGGTGTCGACCTATCTTCGAAAATCTAACTACAAAATCCATGGATATATGCTCCCATTTCCACTTGGGGACTGGTAACGGCTGCAAGAGTCCTGGTGGTCTTCGATGGTCTATCTTCACTTGTTAACACGTTGCACATTTAGATACGTACTCAGTGATTTCCCGCTTCATGTTGTTCCACCAGTATTAGCACTTAACATCGTGGTACATTTTAGTCTCCCCTGGATGGATAGTGAATCTTGATCTATGAGTCGTGTCCAAAATCTCTTGCTTCAAATCAGGTTCCTTTGGAACACATAGCCTTCCATGAAACCTAATCCCTTCATCAGTGCCAATTCTCCATTCTGCATTCTCCTTCCCCATTCCTTCTGCTCCTTTTCTTGTAGCCAAACGTCTTCCTTCTGAGCTTCTAGAATACGCCGAATCTAAGAGAAAATTTTATCATGATCTAATCTCAATTCCAAAGATTAATAAGTTAAACTTAGCTATTAAACTTAAGAAAATAAAAATAAAAATTACACATCAGGGCAGGCTGTGCTACTAGGTTACTTAGATGCGTCTGAGGTTCTTCAAGCTGGAGTTGCAGATCGAAATCTTTGATAGCATTTAGCATCTCCCACTCTTTTATCATTAGGCTGGCTATAGGTCTTCGTGTCTTTCTGCTTAAGGCATCGGCCACAACATTTGCTTTTCCTAGGTGATATGAAATATCAAATTGGTAGTCTTTCAAAAATTTCATCCACCTTCTCTGACGCATATTCAATTCATTCTGGTTAAAGAGATATTTTAAGCTCTTATGGTCTGAATATAAGTCGAATTGCCCCCCATATAGGTAGTGCCTCTAAATTTTCAAAGCAAAAACCACTGTTGCTAACTCTAGATCATGCGTCGGGTAATTTCGTTCGTGATTCTTTAACTGTCGTGATGCGAATGTGATAGCTTTTCCTCCTTGCATAAGAACACATCCTAATCCCTGATATGATGCATCAATATAAACGACGAATCTTTTTCCTTCGATCGGTAATGCTAGAACTGGGGCTGATGTCAACCGCTTCTTCAGTTCGGTAAATGCCTGCTCACAATCTTGATTCCACTTAAAATTCGTATTCTTCTTAATTAGATTAGTTAAAGGTCTTGATATATTAGAGAATCCTTCTATAAATCTTCGATAATAACCAGCAAGGCCGAGAAAACTTCGCACTTCTGATACATTAGAGGGTTGATCCCATTCTAATATTGCTTCAATTTTAGCTGGGTCCACAGATATCCCTTTCTTTGACACCACATGCCCCAAGAATTTTACTTCATACTTTCAGAAGTCACATTTTGATAACTTGGCATACAATTGATTTTCCTTTAACGTTTGCAGAGCGGTCCTGAGATGTTCCTCATGCTCCTCATGAGTCTTGGAGTATATAAGAATATCATCAATGAATACAATAACGAATTAATCTAAATAAGGTTTGAATACCCGATTCATAAGATCCATAAATACCGCTGGAGCATTTGTCAATCCAAATGGCATTACTAAGAACTCATAATGCCCGTAACGAGTCCTAAAAGTTGTCTTGTACACATCTTCATCCTTTATTCTCAACTGATGGTAACTTGACCTCAAATCTATTTTAGAAAAGAACTGTGCTCCCTTAAGCTAGTCAAATAAATCATCAATCCTAGGAAGAGGATATTTGTTCTTGATTGTTACTTTGTTTAACTGATAATAATCGAAACATAATCTCATAGTTCCATCTTTTTTCCTTACAAATAAGACTGGTGCTCCCCGTGGCAACGTGCTGGCTCTAATGAAACCCTGATCTAGTAATTGTTGGATCTAATCCTTTAATTCCTTTAATTCTACAGGAGCCATGCGATAAGGTGCTTTAGAGATGGGTGCAGTTCCTGGCATTAGATCGATACCGAAGTCCACATCTCTCTTTGGAGGTAACCTTGGAATGTCCTGAAAAACTTCTAGAAACTCCCTAACCACAGGTATTTGTTCAATCCCTTCTTCTGATTGCTCGATTGCCACTATAGCCTACAAACCAATCGGCGTATTCCTTCTTCATGTCCCACAGAATTTTAGTGGAGATCATCCTTCTAAGTTCAACGTAATCGTTTTCTTGAAACATTCTATCTTGACACGATACTAGGACAACCAATCCATTCCTAAGGTGACATCATATTCCCTCATAGGCATAATTATGAGATTTGCTGATACTATTTCATTTTCAATTATGATGGGGCATTCTTCACATATTTGCTCTAAATTCATGGACTTACCGAAAGGAGTTGCTACGATAATTTTCTTATCTAATCGTACGGGTAATATACCAAGTGAGCATACGAAGAAATAGGATATAAATGAATGTGTAGCTCCTGAATCGAATAATGCTCTGGCAAGAGATGTAACGCCCCTTGTTTTCAGGACACGAGTATATGACTTGTTTCTCAAAAACCCAAGTGTTAACCTTAAAGGATGGTCAAATTCGAGTATATTTTTTTTTCCTTTATCATAGTAGGCAGATGTGCGTAGAGTGAACAAATTAACATAAGGAAAGTTTCATTATCTTTCGAATATACAAGCAGCCCATAATGACTTATACAAACCAATGTCCCAACATTAATGATTATAAGATTTGCATACATAAAAAATAACAGCAAAAATATAAATGTAAGCCGCATGACCACGCAGCTCCTCTTAGCAATATGGTCGTGCATCCAGGGCACCTGTGCACAGATCCTCATCAAGTCTGAACGTATACATCGTCTGGGTCACCTGTTCTACCTGTACGGTTGTATATTTGATGGATGAGTGGCCAGCTCAATGTGAATTCCCCTTAAGATTACACACCACCGCGTTAGGTAAGCATAGTTATAAAATAACATGTAATCTAAAATAATACATGATGCAGTCTTTTTAAATGCATGGATGCATGAATGCACATCGGCCTGGGGATACACATCCAGCTAAACTTGGGCTCATCACCCATGCAAATCATTGACCTGGAAAAATCAACCAGTCAGACAGGAGTCGATAGTCGGTGGTCTGGGAACTAGCGAAACGATACCCCGACAACTCTAGGGCACATGCTATAACATCCAGAATTAGCCACCCGTCATCACCAATATGTCATGGATGCATGATTAGCCAAATCATTATTAGTCCAGTTGTAATTAGCCAATTTAAATAAGCTCAAGGTCACTACAGGGAGCACATGGCCTAGTGTAGGCCGATGGCTCGGGTATAGTGTCTCATACCACCATCCCCGGCCCATTAGGCTACCATCTTAGGATGTTTAATGGAAACTGATCGACTAGTGGCTAGTCATATTACAGTGTATGGGGCTTACCATCGCATGGTTGCACAATAAAAACATCGAACCCATATAGAAAAAATACCAGGATAAAGGCACATAAGGCAATATCAAAGCAAGCCACATAAGGTAAATATCAAAATAAGCTATATAGGATGAGTATCAAAATCATGCGATAAAAGACCATCCTTGAAAACCATTGGACACAACAACCCTGGATGGTAGGCCCACATCAATGATTAATTTAAACCACCATTCAATAACCACTAAGCCAAAGGTCCATTACTATCACAACTAGTCGGTTTACATCCCAAGTATGAGTATACACACATAGTTGAGGGTTTCTCACTGGTGTACTAGTTTAAGTTCATAAGCAATCCACAAATAATTCACAAGCATGAATAAATATGCAGGATAAACATTAAGCATGTAATATAGTAATTTAATTCTAACAATTAACAAATGTGACTATGAAATGGAGATATCAATTACAAGTTTAAATAAAAACTATAACTTAGGCTAATGGGAAAGTGGAAAGCTCAAGGGGAAGAATCATCACCTGATAGATCGGATCGCCACTAATATTACTAGGAAGCACGTGTGACCTTAGAATCAACTCCTAACATGAATGGTGAATGTTGCACGTGAGATTAGTGTTCTACCAAATGTTTCCCAACTAAGGGTTTGGATTACTTTTAGGGTTTTATTATAGAATTAGGGTTTCATACTAGGGTTTAGGCTTAGGCTAGATTTTTAGGTTTTGTTTATAGGATTTGAACTCTTATTTTGTATAGTCATGGATGATATTATCAAAGGGAATAATAAGTGAATGAGATTAGTCAAATAAATTGGTTATTAATTTAGGAATATTAACCATGACTACTATTATATTAAATTACCTAACAATAGCACACGATGGATCATATTGCTAATAATTCCAAAACAATTAGTAATATTAACAATATCCTTAACATTTAGCCAATATTGTGGCATTAATAGTCATTCTAATGAAAATAAATAGCGTTTTCTAGAGTTAATAATAATATTTTAAGAATGACAAGGTAAAATTTTAACATTTTAATAATGAAGATTTTTATATGAATCAACTAATACCCATATGAACAATCTTCTAATGGTAAATCATATTTAATTTTAATAACCCCAAAAAAAAATGGTAATAACAATAGCGATGATAATTAAAATAAATTAAATCTGGACAAAAAGATGTGGGCTCACCTAGTCAACTCAGTTCGAGTCAAGCTGACTTGGCTCGACACAACCGCCCATTTACTCTCCTTCTCTCTTTCTTTCTTCTTCCCATTTTCTTCTTCTGTTGCAACTAACCAGCCCCGACCTGACTCACACCGCTGGACTTAGGGAGTTCAGCCAAGTCGACTCAATGGTGGCTCTCTCTCTTCCTCTACCTGTATCTTCTTCCTCTCTCCTCCTACTTCTCTCTTATTTATGTGTTTATTTTATTTTTTTTCTCTCTTCACAGCTAGGCCATCAAGGAGGTTGGATCGGAACCAACACAACCCTACTCTTCCCGACTCAGTCCTGGTCGAACCGAGTCGACTTAGTGCGGCAGGAAACCTGTTGCGAGACAACAGTCGTGCCTTCCCTCTCTCTGATTTTCTCTTCTCTTTCTCCATCTCCTTCTTGTCTATTTAAGGAGGTCGGACACTCACATGCACATCAGGCCCACCTCGTGGTTCGGCCAGACTTAGCACCAGTGCAGCGGTCGTCTTGCACTCTTCTCGACTCGGTGCAACACTAAGCCACGCACCCACCTGTTGAGTCTGATGCCCTTCTTTCATCAGCTTCTCTTTCTATATAAGCACCATGATTTCATGGGCCACACCTTGATGGTTTTGGATTCAAAATCCGTCACCTCACCAGCAACGGCGCAACTTCGATGAGGAAGACAACCCGGCTTCAATGGCAATTCTTTGACAACAACCTATTTCTTCAAAACGACACTACTAGGGGGTTTTAATCTTCTTCACAATGCTTGTAGGAGCTGAAAAATGAAGCTCCATCAGCGTTTTCCCAATTGGTTCGAGCTTGAAAGCTCTCGACCCAACTCTCTCGGGTGGCTGCACTAACAAGATGAGAGGACGTTGTAGTTGAATCCCCCTCTTCTACACCTTTTCCTAATTCTTCCAGGCCATTGGATGAAGAATAAATGGTTAGGATTGAGTTGGCTTACATCGGTCTCCAAATACAGCTGGCAAAACCAAACCGTTTGCAGTTTTCCTTTTTACTGTAGGCAGAAAACCTTGGGGCAGTTTTAAATGGGCGGTTAGGGTAGTCCTAAATGAATGGGTAAGATCGAGAGTCTCCACTTCACGCGGATTGCCAACCTGGCAGTTTCTATTTTTGGAAAAGTTTATATTTTTGGGACTAGTTTGCACCTAGAATCATGTGCATTTACAGGTGCGGAATGACGTGAAACTTGTCGGTTTTGGTTGCACGTGTGTCCACTATCAGATGGACAGTTTGGATTGTCCAGATGGACCGTGTAGGTGGGCCATTGATCAAGGGAAACGGACGCTCATCTATCCGCTGTCGAAACCAATCAGAGAGAGAAATCTCTCTTTTCTTTTTTTTTGGAGAGAACGACTGGGTTGACCAGCGCACATCGGGTGCTTTAGCACCGATGCACATGCACACAGATGCGAGGGCCATGGTGATGTTTGTGGGAAATTCACATCGTCCATTCTATTTAGTGATTCCTACCATAGCCCTTACCAAAGATGGGGCAAATCCAAGGTCCGGGTGGGCCATACACTAAATTTTCACTTGTTTTTAGCTCTAATTGTATATTCTAGTTAGTTTGATGGTTAGATCACCTCGAAATTAATCATCGATGGTCAAAAGGTTTCTAATGATCCTAAGGTGTGTTCGGGCGTGTTATAGGGGTCGATCTACAACTCAGGTGGGCCACCCTTTAATCAACGTGGGACTGTGCTCACGTTGAACCAGGAATTCATTTGCGTGCATTGATTCACGTAAAATCTAGACTTGCATGCATGGTTGGGGAAAAATCAGGTGGGGCCCACAGTGATGTTTGTTAGAAAAATCTACTCCATCCACCAGCTTTAGAAGATCATGTTTTGGCCTAAGGCCAAAATATAAGGCAGATCGTAATCCAAGGTGGGCCACACCTTTGCAAGAACGAGTGAGTGAAATTCACACATAAGAGAGGCTGCTGTATATATGAGTCTTCATTTATAATTTATAAATTTGCCCTTTTTCATGATTATACCATCTATCATATGTAACTCCCAACTGCACCGTCTAAATAATATGAAACTTCACCGTTGTTTGTTATTTTTCATGCTCCTTCATTCACCACAGTTTGGGCTCCGATCTCTCTAGAGTGTCCAAGATGCTTTTTCGATGGTTAAGTCTTTCCAAAATTCAAAATAACATCTGTACATATTTAATTGACGAGCAACTCGGTAGTATAAACTCAAATCTGAAGATCTTCATAATGACTGCTTTACCCTAATATTCAGATGGCCCATTTGGTGGATCCAAACCTGATGGATAGTCAGATGACTTGTTAAAATTAAAGAAACTTTACTGTTAGTACTTTGACCTTGTATATAGGTGGATGTACGGTCAATTTTGTAATTGGATGGACATAAAATGAGTTTCTGTAGTGATTAAGGGTAGGACATTTATACCGTTAGATTTGAGTGACTTATTCACATGTATAAGTTCCTCAAATTTTAATTCTAATGGTGGGTTAAGCATATTCCTATAGGGTGAACAAGGTGGATAGATCAGAATCTTGATCTGATAAGTGTACGAATGGATGTAGAGGTCAAGTAGCTGATTTACTATAATCTAAGGGCTGAAATTTGATGTGTATGGTTAATTTATGATAATTAGGCTTGGTATAAAATTTTACATGAAACGGATAATGTAGACCGTGTGAATTGAAATTCAGGGGCCTAGGTCAATGGCATTTTCGTAATTATTGCTGATGTGTGAGTTTTGGAAAATTCAATTGCTCTACATGGTTATATGCATGTTTCTAAGAAGTTCTTACAAAAGAATATATATCTAAATCATTACAGATAGGGAGCTATTCATCGTGTGATTCATGGGAAGATACGTCAAATCACGTGATGGATAGTCTCGTCTTGAAGTCAACTGTCAGATGGTTGAATCTATTGAATGGAGGTAATAACCAACGGTTAAGTTTGTGTCAGGACAAGGATGTAATGCCAGAATATTTTGAGGTGTTACAAGAGAGGTGTAAGCCAAGATAGTACCTTCCACCACATCATTAGTAGTTTCAGCACCATGTTGAGGAGTAATATCTGTTAGGTCCTCATAAGCAGAAGCAGCAGTCTCATACATTTGTGCAGCATCATCTTGAGGTGGTGTTGGATCATCATAGCTTCGATTTGGATCCTCATAATTGTAACACCCCGAATTTTTGCCAACCTGGGGTTAGACGTCCTTAGGCAATGGGTCAATCATAACACCTTGGTAACCTCTCAGAACCCAATTCCAAAGCCAAATAAATCATTTAGAACCTAATTCTTTAAAAATTTAACGTGGATTAACTAGCGCTACACTAGATTACCTGTGAAATAAGCACCAACCACTTTAAATACGATATGTAAGACTCAAAACCTATAGAATCATTGACGTTATCTTACCCTAAAATTCAGGACCAAACTCTAAACCTGTTTGTTCTCATGAACCCTTTGAAACTCTGTATTGGATCTAGACCGCACATCGAAAGTCCGATATCTATAATCTTAGACCATTATGACCGCCTACTTGGACTTGACAATCATTTTGAAAATCAAGCCCAACCGATATCCTAAGACCATTTTACTGAGTCCGGAGTGAAAAGAGTGAGAAAAGAAAATTATTTAGAAAATTAATTCAATTTTTAATAAATCTGGCACGTGTCACTTGCGTGACATTTTTAAGCATTCTGTCCGTTGAAATTTGACCAAATTTCACCCTTGGATCAGGATAGGTGGCCCTTACATGTCATAGCGCTTGTGACCCCGATCGAGTTTCGGTGACCGTTGAACTGAAACTGGTCCGCCACGGTCGATCTGGAAACTTGACCGGACTGAAAACTTATCTTGACCTAGATCCAATATTAGAGAGCTTAAGTCCAACCGCATTTGGTAACAGGACCTCCAGAAGTGCTCCGTTGGATCGAAACAGACCCGATTTGGTTATAACTTACGTATACCTTGACTTAAAGTTTGTTTTGGTCATGTTTGGGCTTATAAAAGGGCCTTAATGTAAGACTCGTATCTTAGTTCGTACCGTTCCGTAAACTTCCACGGTCTTACCGGTCGAATTACGTCAACCTTCGACCCTTAACCGATATCGACGCGCGACCCTGATTCATATGACGTCAATCTATTTCGACTCGACCTGAGTTCTGTACCATAGCGACCGTACCGTCGCTGCGGTTCCAATGCAGCGACTCGCGCGCCGAGGCGATACCCTGGTCAAGAGATGTGGGCCAACGTTCGGTGCAAGAAAAACGCCACGCGTTGCGACACCTAAGAGAATCTCTACGATGTGTCACATCAATCACATCAATCCTATCAATCAATCATCCATCAATCCATCACATGTCAAGTACATATCAAGTACACATCACTCTCACCCCTTTTTCCAAGTAACCACAAAAGTCTTCCAAACCCAAGCCTCTCTTACACAAAAGGCCTCAAAAGTCAAAAAGTGGCTCTTACACACCCATCACCACATCCATCACTCCATCACCCATCATTCCATCTCTCTCTACAACTCTCTCTCTTTCTCATTTGTAAAAATCTCCAAGCAAAAAGAGATGCCACGTATGGAATTCTCCCTCTCCTTCTAAAGCTCCAAGTGGCCCACTTTCCTACCCCATCATCTCTCATCCTAACCATCCATTCCCCATCTCCTCCATTGAAGTCCAAGCTAAGGTGCTAAGGAACCCCTAGGAGCAAGAAGATCGGACGGTGGGTGCCTCTATAGGGTATTTTTTCTTATTTTTATGATGGGCCAAGTGAGGCCTACCGATCCATGGTGTGGATCTCACTTGGGACCCTAAGATGTGGTCAATGGACCACTTGGATCATCATGATCATTCCATGATGGGGTCATTCTCCATGGACCCCATCATGATGTTTATTTCTTTAGAAAGGTCATCTAGACTATCCATATTGGTGTGGAAAGGATCCCCACCGTTGATTTTAAATTTTGGTGGTCCCATGTGTTAAAGGATCCATCCGATTGTATAATCTCTTCAAGGGAGGGCTCATAGTGGCGGAGCCCTCCATCACCAAGCGTGTCCCACTCTCCATGTCTCTCTCCCTTTTTATTTCTTTTTATTTTATTTTACTTGATTTTATGTAATAGGTTTATGTAGCCCACTTAAATGGACCCCACCTTGAGGTATTTTGTCCAAGTGTTCTTCAAGTGGGACCCACCCTATATGTTGTACCCACATCATCCATCTGTGGTGGCCCACTTCAACAGGGCCCACCATACTGTATTGTTTTTTTTTAAAAAAAAAATGAACGAAACCGTCCAGCGTCAGACGCTGGACGTCCCTGTTTAAACAAAAAAAAGGAGACTTTTGGGGTGGTCTACTTGCTTAGGCCCCACTTTGATGTAAGTATGAAATCCACACCGTCCATCCTCTCACCCATCTCTTTTTAGGCGTTGAGCCAAGAGTTGGGGTTGATTGGAAGATCTAGTGGACCGTAGCATCGAAGAATGCATCACTACCATTCAAGGATACTTTTCTTATTTTATTTCACTTTCTAATCATAAAAAAAATTCAAACTCTACTCTTTGGGCTCGTCTTGAGCCAGGGAAACTAATGGACGGAGTGGATTCTCATGTTGCGGACCCCACACGATGAAAACCCCGGAAAAACAGTTTTTCCTATTTTTTTGAAAGAGGCATAGCCTCTGCCTCTCTCTGTCACGGGCAGCAGCTGCACGCTGCTAAGTGCAGCGATTGGGGCGGGCAGGCGGTCAGCGAGCCACCCACGGTTGCTGCCGTGGGCCCCACCATGATGTTGTTTGTCATCCAACCGGTTAATGAGGTGGGTCCCCTCCTCAGGTGGGCCCCCTCCAAAGATCAGCCTGATCCAACGCTCCAGTGGCCCACATCACAGGAAACAGTGTGAATGAACATCTACCATTGGAACAAATTCTGGGGCCCACAGAAGTTTTGAATCAAGCTGAAATTTGTATTTTTCTTTCAACCATGTCTGTTTGGCCTTATCAACGGGTTGGATGCCAAATAAATATTACAGTGGGCCCCACATGGGACCCACAATGATGTATGTGTTTTAAGTCCACCGTCCAGTGGACGGTGGCGCCCACCTTGACGTTGTATTGTCTCCACCGTCCAGCGGATAGTGGAGCCCTTCGTGATGCATGCGTTATCCACACTGTCCAGCGGCAGTGGAACCCGCCATGATGCATGTGATGCATCCAGACCGTCCATCCACTTGATTTGTAAAAAGGGCTATGGGTTAGGCCCATTTGAATTATAAAAAGCCCATGAGTTAGGCCCTCCTTTGATTTATAAAAGGCCCATGGGATTGGGCCCATTTTGAAGCATTCTAAGGCACATGAGATTGGGCCCATTTGGAAATTCCAAGGCCCTCGGGATTAGGCCCATTTGATTTAGTTAAGGCCTATGGGTTTAGGCCCACTTGATCTATATAAGGCCTATGATTTAGGCCCGATTGATGTAGTTTAAGGCCCATGAGTCGAGAGCCAATTGATGTAGTTTAAGGCCCACGGGTTATGACCCATTGCAATGCACATAAGGCCCATTGGTGTGGCCCATTCATGTGGCTCAATTGAAGAATAAAAAGCCCATATGACAAGGCCCATTTGATTTATTTAAGGTCCAATGGAGTGTACCTAAGGTTCATTGCAATGTGTGATCCCAACACGGGTTATGTAGCGATGTTTACAAAGATCGTGCCTTGGGAGCAATGTTGGTTTGACGTCCACATTGCGAGTGTAATGTTGGTTGGATGTCCACATTATGACTCTCCTTAAGGTTCATTGTTAGACCCGTACTTATTGTGTATAGGCCGTTCAGGCCCATCTACATTGTAAGGATAGTTCATCTCATTATAACATGTTTAATATAGCTCCATGACTCATGATCATACGCATCATATGTATGCTTGACATGAGAATTCACTGATCATAGCATATGCCTTCGGGCAGGTTGTTTATGGGCTCCCGGTTAGGCGGTGTTGCCCTACATGAGCGCACAATATGCGCAGGATTTGTTGCATGACTGGATAGCGTGATTCATGTATTTCGCATTTGTGTGACATCGTTATTGTACGCCCTAGCAACATCAGGGCCGTAGCCTCCACAGACGCATCGTGGTTGGCAGAATTGGATACCGAAAATCTTGTTCTACATGGGGTGTTATAGATATCCCTGGGTGAAAGTCCCTAAACCCTTATGGTACCAAGAGGTTACTCCAACGTCTACACCGAGTGGGTAGATGAGCGTTGAGTGCCGATTACTAGACAGTCGCGCTCTCCACTGTGTCGTGGTCGATTGGAAGAGGGTGCAGCCTTACCCGCCCGAGTGTGGGGGGCAATGCTAGGCTGAGTCTGACCAGCTCGAGGAATGGGTCCGCTATCGACGAGTCGCGCCCGATATTGGTAGACGGATAGTGAGGTCTTTTTCACTTACCTTATTGCGCGCGATGTGGTGGCAATCTGGTTTAGAGTGTACTAGACCCCGGTGATATCTCATATTTGAGCTATATTGATGTGTGGACATAGATGAGGATCTGTATGCTTGAGTTGCATTGCACATCGCATGGCCTTGGGATGGCCGATACCATTCATGTCTTGCATCGCATAGCCTTGGTACGGCTCATGATATTATGGATCCATCTGCATATTCCGCATTACTCTGACTTTGCATGTTCATATTACTACCTTGCGCACACACTTTCACCACCCTCTAAGCTTTCTATAAGCTTATGCACAACTGTTGTGTGCAGGTGTCGTTGATTCGCAGCAGTGCTGAGGCAGGAGCACGTTACAGATCGTTTTGGAGTTTTTATTCCTTACCATTGTATTTTCCTTTATGCTCATTGTACTTGTAAAGTTTTTTATCATAGTGGAAATGTAATGGAGTTCTTGGTTGTTGTTTGTGGGTTATGCATTTGGTTATGCTTATTACGAATCAAACTGACGTTAAAAATCCTCCTCGTAGCATCTCAGGATCGGAACCTGGCGAATGGGGCTAGGAGCCGAGAATGGGGTTCTACGGATGCTGTCGGCACCGGATTCGGCGGTTGAAAATTTTGTGAGCCCGATTTCTGAGTTTGGGGCGTGACAAAAGTTGGTATCAGAGCATAACTTGGGAATAACCGAGAACAACATTACATGTCTACTATGAGTGCAGAATGGCTAAGTTCCGAAGTTCGGATAGCTTAGCGACCTTCCGTTACAGACCCTTAACGTGCGTGCCTTCGAGAGTTTTGAAGTTGATAGGCGCCTTCGTTCTTTCCTGTAGGACATGGCGCGTGGGAGAGTTACCGGATCGACTCCCGCACCACCACCTGAGGATCCCGCTCCACCACCTGAGGCTCCACCTTTACCACCTACGCCTCCCGTTCCACCCCCAGAGATCCCTACTCCCTTCTCTGAGGATGACATTCCTCCACCTGAGGCCGATGCGGAGCTGACTGTGCATGTGAGTGCCTCTCAGTTACAGCAAATGTTACAGGCTGTGACAGCCGCACTCTAGGGACAGGGCAGGCGCCCAGTTGTTTCACCAGCTCAAGCAGAGTAGAAGCGCGCGAGCGCCTTACTTCGTGAGTTCAGACGGCTTGATCCCCCACGTTTTCAGGGCTAGCTAGATCCGACTGCAGCAGAGAGATGGCGCTCCGATGTGGAGAAGATTTTCGATACCATGTCATGTACGACCGAGCAGCGAGTCCGGTTAGCAGTATTTCTTTTCTAGGGTGAGGCTGAGCATTGGTGGACCTCTGTTACCCGTGTTGTCGGACCTGAGTATGTCTGGACATGGGAGGACTTTATTGACCGATTCGAGGAGCAGTACTTCCCCGACCATATCCGTCGTCAGCGAGCTTTAGAGTTCGAGACTCTTGTGTAGGGAGACATGACTGTGGCGCAGTACGCAGCCCGTTTTGTGGCACTATCAAGATTTGCACCGTATATGGTTGATGACGAGGGGCGAAAGGCCCGTCATTTCGAGAACGGCTTACGTTATGGCCTTCGAGGTCGTGTCATTGGGCATGAGCTCCCGACTTTCCAGGCAGTAGTGCGAAGAGCTCAGATTTATGAGACTGAGTGGGCTGGTTCTCAGTCTGATTGCGGTCAGAGGAGAGACCAGAAGAGGTAGGCTTCTTTCAGTGATTCCCAGCAGCGTCGACCACAGCAGCAGAGGCGTACAGGTCGTCCAGCCTTCCAAGCACCATCAGCACCAGCAGCACCTCCATCACCACCTCAGAGGCAGTTCACCGACACTTGCTTTAGGTGCGGTGCGACGGGACACCGTTCATGGGAGTGTCCCAGCCCCCAGCAGCAGCAGAGGGCTCCGCAGCAGCCTCCACCGCAGCAGCAGAGACCCCCACAGTAGCAGCGACAGCAGCCCCCACTACAGAGGCCATCTCAGCAGCAGCATCAGCACCAGCCTTAGAGGCCGCAGCAGCAGAGACAGCAGTTTCGACCGCCTCAGTAACCCCAGCAGCAGCAGCTGCATGCTAAGAGGGGACAGACACTTCCCCAGCCGGTTCAGGCTAGGTTTTATGAGGCTCAGCAGGACCCTCAGTCTTCTGGAGGAGTTGTTGAGGGTATACTTCCAGTTTCTGCATGCATTGCACGTGCACTATTTGATTCCAGCGCATCGCACTCTTTTGTGGCCGAGAGCTTCCGTCGATCGACTGGCTTACCGTTGGAGTCTGCTGGTGAGAGCCTATTAGTATCGACTCCCTTGGGGAGGACTGTAGTGTTGAGCCGATTTTTCTCGTCTTGCCCCGTTCTAGTTGGGGATACCTTTCTACCTGTCGATTTGTTTGTATTACCGATGTCTGAGTTCGACGTCATCCTGGGCATGGATTGGCTCGCCGAGTACTATGCTATATTGGACTGCGCCACGAGGACCGTCACGTTCTGTATACCCGGCGTGCCACAGTTCCAGTTTGTTGCATGACTGGATAGCGTGATTCATGCATTTCGCATTTGTGTGACATCGTTATTGTATGCCCTAGCAACATCAGGGCCGTAGCCTCCACAGACGCATCGTGGTTGACAGGATTGGATACCGAAAATCTTGTTCTACATGGGGTGTTATAGATATCCCTGGGTGAAAGTCCCTAAACCCTTATGGTACCAAGAGGTTGCTCCAATGTCTAGACTGAGTGAGTACATGAGCGTTGAGTGCCGATTACCAAACGGTTGCGCTCTCCACTGTGTCGTGGTTGGTTGGAAGGGGGTGCGGCCTTACCCGCCCGAGTGTAGGGGGCAATGCTAGGCTGAGTCTGACAAGCTCGAGGAATGGGTCCTCTATCGACGAGTTACGCCCGATATTGGCAGACGGATAGTGAGGTCTTTTCCACTTACCTTATTATGCGCGATGTAGTGGCAATCTGGTTTAGAGTGTACTAGACCCCAGTGATATCCCATATTTGAACTGTATTGATGTGTGGACATAGATGAGAATCTGTATGCTTGAGTTGCATTGCACATCACATGGCCTTGGGATGGCCGATACCATTCATGTCTTGCATCGCATAGCCTTGGTACGGCTCATGATATTATGGATCCATCTGTATATTCCGCATTACTCTGACATTGCATGTTCATATTACTACCTTACACACACACTTTCACCACCCTATAAGCTTTCTATAAGCTTATGTACGACTGTTGCGTGCAGGTGACGTTGGTTCGCAGCAGCGCTGAGGCAGGAGCACGTTGCAGATCATTTTGGAGTTTTTGTTCCTTACCATTGTATTTCCCTTTATGCTCATTGTACTTGTAAAGTTTTTAATCATAGTAGAAATGTAATGGAATTCTTGGTTATTTTTTGTGGTTATGCCTTTAGTTATGCTTATTACGAATCAAACTGATGTTGAAAATCCTCCTCGTAGCATCCAAAGATCTGAACCTGGCGAATGGGCCCTAAGAGCCGAGAATGGGGTTCTACGGAGGCTGTCGGCACCGGATTTGGCGGTCAAAAATTTCGTGAGCCCGATTTCTGAGTTTGGGGCGTGATACTTAAACCCTTAGCTTTCTAACCCATACGAATTTGGGGAAAACCCTAGGAGAGAGAAGAGAGAAAAGAGAAAGTAAATGAGAAGTTAGGGCTTTCTCCTGAGATTCTTCTCTGTTGTTCCACGTGCCAAATCCATCCATTTGCATCGCTATTCTGACGATTCCAACTTCATTCTAGGTAAGAAAACCCTAACCCTAACCTGATTTGAAGCTCAGACTAGCTGTAGAAGAGTTCTAGCTAACTTGTTTCTTACCATAGGTAGCGTATCTGCCGTTGACGAAGACATCGTTTGAATCCTAACAAATACGCATTTTCTGGTTTAAGGTGCAGACTATATACGCTTAGGTTATGGTTTTCAACCCTTTCAATGATAGTTAATGATTTATTCATGCTGTGGATGCAATTATACACTAAATGTGCTAACCGTTTTGCTTTTCAAATACGTATACTTCATATTGGAAATATCGTATTTCATGTATATGTTAGAATACACATGCGTAAGGAATTTGTTGATTTACTTGTCATGATAAATTGTCGTTGTGATATGCTTAATATGTATGTGGCAACTCCTTGGTGAGAGGACTTGCCCAAATTTGCTACGGTGTCGACATACGTGATGTATGTTGAATAGTGTAAGCTAAGTGTTTGTTTAAATGTCTAAGTGAGTTAGTAGTTAGTAGAGTGTAATTGCTAGAGTGGTTGGGATATGGATCCCCATCACAATGCTTGTGTGAATGATTTCCTTCATGAATCATGTGATTGCTAAATGAGTGTATGATTTCTTCCATGGATTGTGTACTTAGTTAAATCATGATAAATGTGTACATTAATTCCTCCATGTACTATTTACATTCAAGTTATACTTCATAATTGCTCACATGGATGCTGAATATGAATCATATGCTAGTTATTAGCTTTGCTTGTGAATGGGGCTGTACTACAGTCCAGGTAATCGGAAAACGTTCCGTAAATCGTGGTTGAGGTTGCTTTCGCCACACAAGATGAGTTTAGCGAATCTGAGTCGTGCTTGGGGTGTTCGGCAGTGGTTAGGCCACACGGAGTGCTCATGCATTCCATGTCATTCAACTTAATGTGCACTTGGCCTAGTTGAGCTTATCAACTAACCCGATTGATCGATGTTTGTTCACCATACTTGGTCGCAACTGTTTGAACCTAAGGTACCAAACTTACCATTGAAAAGCCTCTCTAACCTTGGTACCTCGATTCCCTAAGACTCATGAACCAGGCATGGTGGTATGGGACACCGTGGTCGAGCTGTCGGCCTACGCTGGGGCCACAAACCTCCTTGTAGTGACCAGTGAGCACCCTACTCTAAGTAGATTATGGTGGCATGGGACACTATATTCTTGCTGTCGGCCTACACTGATAAGGTGATGGGGGAGCGGTGCAACGAGTGTGAGCAACAGCCCTGGCAGCCCTTTGTAATGACCTCGAGCATATTCTGAATCTGCGGAGAGGCGACGAGCCTTCTCGCAGTAAACAGAGTATAAACTAGGCTTGTCGGTGCAACGAGTGCGTGCAACAGCCCTGACAGCCCTTGCAGCGACCTAGAACCGTACTTCATATGAGATATGCTAGAACTGACGACCCTAGAATGGATTATTGTTTGGGTATTGATATAAAGGAGGTACCTTAGCTTCCTAATCCTGCTGTATGAAAAGGACTAATAACAACTCGGTAATCATGTTCATATCGCACTGCATGTGCCTGAAAGATGTGGAGCACTGAGGGAAGAAAGCATGCCACGGACGTAAGATGGTGTCGCATGAGGGAGTATGTCGGTGAGAGCATCCATCATGTCATTTCATCCTTGCATTAATTACAGTATTTAGGAATGTTTGATTGTACTGCTTGATTGAATTGATAATATGTTAACCTTTGCTGTATAGTTTCCACTGAGTTAGCTACTCACTCCCACGTTATGGGACGGTGTTCTGGACACCCACCAGACCCTATTGTAGTTTTAGATGATGGCGCGGCCTGCGAGGTGGAGCCGAACTTATATGATGATGAGGAGGATTTCTCCTGTAGGCGGTTATCAGGTGGGTCTATGTAAACCGTGTTCTGATCGACGGAATTGCAGGGAGGTTGATTTGATGCCATAACACTTGTCATTTTATATTTTTAGAGCACTCATGTATATTCTTTTTAATCATTTTTGGAGTATACATGTATATGTTTAACCTGGAAACATGTTCACACTCTGGAGACCTACAAAAGTTCATATATTCTATATATCTATCACATTCTTCCGCTTGTTAATTTAACTATCTCTGGAGTATGATATGTTGTTTTGGCTTAGTCTCAATCTTGTTTAATGCCATTCTACAGACAACATGCATTCATCATTATCTATGTTGCATAAGTGACGTTTTGGAACTCGGGAGTTGGGTTTCTACTCGACCCCCGATTTTTAGGGCGTTACAATACTCCTGAAGTTGGACTGGATCATTTGTGAATGAAGACAGAGCGTAAACAGGTCCTTGAGCTTGAGGTCGGGGCACCTGACTTTCTAGCCTCAGTTGCTGATATTGGGGAGCTAAAACCTGTTGTTGCGATTGTTGAGGTGGTCTTGGATAAGCTTGAGGGGGTCCAGGCTGCTGGGATCATGGATGTAGCTATGTTTGAGGATAAGGTTGTGATGGTCTCGTAGCTGGCTGAATCATTTGAGGGGGTGGCGGCGGAGGTCGTTGATACGAAGTAGATGGTGCATAATGAAGAGGCGGCCTGTAAAATGATCGTGGTGGTCCTTGATTCCCTGAATATTGAGGATGAGGTGGTAGAAGACAATGGCGGGCAGGATGGCCCACATTCCCGCAATTATGGTAAATCCCAGTGAATTAGGTTAAAAGTTGCGTAGTGGCATGCCTGGGTACTGATGTTGGCATCATCTTCTACCGCTTAGTCGTTTCATGTGATGTGAGAGATGAACGGGGCGTGGTCTTGGCTCCACTCCTCATGTCCTTCCTCAGCTCATGGTTCTTCCAATGCTCATCAAAGTCCTCTTCTATTACGCTAGCGCGTTCCAGTACTTATGCATACGTTTTAATAAGAAATGGTGTCAGTCGAGTACGGATAGAAGGTTCTAATCCCTCAACAAACTTTTGCCCTTTACAAAACTCATCCGGTATGAGAAATGTCACAAATCGTGCCAACTCTGTAAACTTTGCATCATATTGTCGCACCATTATATCTCCCTATTTTAATTTCATGAATTTTTTAACCTTTTGAACAAGCACATATGCTGGAAAGTATTTATCCTCAAACTTTGTGCAGAATTGGTCTCATGTCCACCTTTCTATTCTCGGGTTCTCCCTGGTCGTAGATTCCCACCAATGATCAGCTTTTCCTTCCAACATATATATTGCTAATTCAGCCTTTTATTGCTCGTTACATCTCATAGCTGAGAAAATTTTCTCCATCTGCCTTTTTCAACCCTTAGCTTCACTTGGGTCAGGCCCACCTTTAAACGTAGGCGGTCTCTGTCTTTTAAACTTTTCCAACAAGGATCTTGTCCCTTCAGGGGCTACAAGTGTCGCTTGAGTCTGCTCCTGAGATTGAGTCATAAGCACTTGTGCTCCCATAAATGAGGTAAATCCTTCCATCGCCTGGAGGATCTTGTTAATAATTGTTCCTTGCCTAGCTACATCGGGTAATTGAGTCTCTGATGCGGCCCCGAGGTTCATACTTTTATACATCATAGCCAAGGATAAATAAAGGGAATTATAAATTTTACTGATTAATTTTAAGATTATAGGAAATCAGATGGTTCAATGTAGGCATACATGAAGATTTAAGAGAAGTTGAACTAAGATGTAGTTTAGAACTATATGCAAAAAATTTCTGGTCATAAGGGTGCTATTCTAATTGATATTTTTGATATTTTTAGACATTATTTTAACTTAAAAATTTTCATATAGATATATCTATAAGTCTACTATACCCCTGTAAAATTTTATAATATTTTCATGCCTGTAAAATTTTTAAAAACTCAGAGAGTATGCGTTGTCCAGATTTGGATGATTTCTAGATAAGTTTTTATTAACCTCAAATATATACATCAAGGGTCAGTATTTTTAATTTTTATCTATTTTTTTATAAAATTATATTTATCAAGATTCAATTGAGTTTTTGAATCACCTCAATCGGAGTTTTACTTAAATAGTTATGATTTTTCAAAGTCAGGCATTTTATATTAATATTTGTTGTCCAACCTAAGAAATAGTTAGAAAAATTCTCAGAAAATTCCTAACGTCCATATTTGAATTTGTATGTTAATATACAGCCTAAATGGGATCTAAGTATTATATCATAATAAATTAAAATATCCTACGTATGTATTCTAAATTCCTCATCTCCTAGTTAAGGCCATTTAGGAAGACTTAGAGCTAAATCTCTATTTTAGGTCCATTGTTTAAGATCAACTTGGCTCTGATACTACCTTTGTCACGCTCCAAAATTTGGGTACCCGAATAGAGTATATAGGACCCAAATTCCAGATCTGTGATCTATATTAAAAAATAAAATAAAATGAAAAGATAAGGTATGACAATTTCATATGCATTTTTTTTTCACACCATAGCCCAATACTTTAAAATTCAAACACAAACTAAAATAACTAATTACATAATATGTTATTATACTGATGCATAATTATTTAACTTGACTTGAAATAAGAAAATCAAGCTAAACATTACTGCATTCAGAGTTCTAAAATAAAATAAAATTTATCCTATGTAGAATAACATGCCACGTGCATCAAATTACATTCCATGCTCCACTACTAATAGGAGTACCCTGCATCTTCAAAATATTCATAACCTGAAATAGTTAAAACATAATAAGTTGACAACTCAATAGAATCACGTTAATCCCAAGTTGAAAATCTCACAAATATACCAAATTTAATATCGACATATTAATCACAATAAGACGAACATCGGATGTAAAATCATAGTAAATAATTTGACATTCATGAATATGAAATGAATAAATAGATTTTCTAAAGATGCTAAGATTTGGAGTGAGCAAAACACTCATGTGTGCTGATCCTTTTAGGGAATGACCCACAACAGAGCACCGGTGTTGATCCTTTCAGGGTATGACCCTCGACAGAGCACCGGTATAACCTTTTAGGGACAAAAACCCAGGGCAGTGCACCCATGTGTATTGATCCTTTTAGAAAATCACCCAGGGTAGAGCACCCGTGTCAATACTTTTGGGAATGACCCTGGGCAGAGCACCCGTAAGAATTATTGCATAAAAAAAATAAATCACGTAAAATGCATCTAACTTACAAGGAAATATGACAGATATAGTGTCAATGTTCACATAATGAACATTTATTATTACCACCAGAATATTAAATGGCAAATAAATAATAATATCTGCTTTGGTTCATTCAAATAAAATAAAATAAAAAATCTTAATGTATTGATTATATAAGGCAATTACTTATGAATTTTTCAATAGGGAATGATCACCTACCTGCTGTGAAAAATTTATATGATGAGAGAAAAATAATCTGAAGCGATGCCGATTCCTACATCTACTAGCTTGGATTGATCAACTCTGAACTCGATGTTGAACCCTCACGGATACTCTCCCTTCTCCTGAGCTCTCTTTTTCTTCTCATATATTTTCTCTTATGATTTTCTCTCTCGTTTTCTCTAAATAGAATGAAAAATAGGGTATAAAAATAATTTAGGTGAGTTACTGGGTTGGGAGTTCATGGGACGATTTAGATTGCTTGGTGGGTCCCACCATGATGGTATCATGCATGGTAGATGGGTTCCCATCCGCAACCGTACCGCGGAGAAGTGGGAAAGAGAGGGAGTCGTGGAGGAGAGAGAGATTTGTGGGTGACGTGCTCAGCACGTCACTTGCTTTGTTATTTTTTTATTTTTTATTTTTTTAGAGTGGGCCCCACAAAAATGATGTGATAAATCCACACCGTTCATTTGTTTTGCCCCTCAAAGTTAGGGCAGAAGCCCAAAAATGAGGGTCATCCACATCTCAGGTGGGCCACACCAAAGGCAACGGTGGGTTAAGGTGGAACCCACCGTTTAAAAAGAGACGTAGTATTACAGGAGCCCCATTCCTCAGGAATGACCCGTGGATGCACTGCCCGTACTATCCTGCGCTTAGGGCGATTGTGAGTTTTAGCAATCGGCAGTGGAGGATTACCACCAGGAACACGGAGTTGCCCTATGGTTTCTGCCAAGAGATCCACTATGCGGTCCATGGAAGCCTGCAGCCCTTGCATGGCTTTTCAATTCTCTTGCATGGCTTGCTGATTCTCTTGCTGCGTTGCTTCGAAAGCTGTCAACGTTAAAAGTAAATTCCCTAGGGCACCGCCCATGGGATTGTTGCCCGATCTGTCGTTAGAAGCCATCTACCCGAGGAAAAACCTCGCTCTGATACCAAACTGACGCAGGGGAGGACGTGAGGTCGAGCATTGTCTTCCTCAAGAGGATAATTATTCTAAATCCAAGAAACTTCTCTGGACTCCTCACAAAGACTTCTCGAATCCACGAGGAAAGAAAGCAGAAAATAGAAATAAATTCTAGTAAATTCAAAATTGATTAATGAATGAATAAAAATGAGTTCACAACCCTTTAAATAAGGGTACCAAGCAATAGGAAAGAAATCAAAATCAAACTACAACTAATACTCCTAGAATTCGCGACTTACTATAAATAACAAACTTACTATTTATAGACGGTCGTGATGTCTACTAGTGCGCAAGGTTTTCGGCCAAAAATAGTAAGTATCCTATTTGGCTCTACCAAACCATTCTCCTAATTATTCTAAGCACTTTTCATGTTGGACACAACTCCTAAAGCCCAACGGATGAAGAGTTATAATCAAACTAAAACTTACTATTTATATTAAAAATGAAAATAAAACAGGGAAACGACTGTTGATCAAGGGGTATTTTGAAAATCAGGGCTGCGCAACCCGGCATAGCGGGGTTGGTTGTCTAAAGTAGCTCATTATACCCCAAAATTATATATTTTACGGCAGATAACTCATTCTAAATTGCGAGATACGCCCGATCTAAGGTCCGATGGTCCGGATCACTTTTGTGGTCGACCGGGCCTTTTCTGATCCATTTTGTCCATGAAACTATTTGCGACCCGCTCTACATCAACAGGTATTTCATCAAACACCTTATAAGTAGCATCAAAATCAAGAAAAAAAAAGGATTTATTTGATGAAACATACATTCCTTGCCATCAGCCGGCACTTCGTTGAGTCATTTCATCAAACACTTGGTGAGCAACATGAGATAATACTCATTGCTTTTTTTTTGTTTTACATTTACTTTAATTACACATTTATTTCTGAAAATTCCTGCTAAAACATCAACGAATATCGATTTCTTCTTCTTTTTCTGTTCTTTTATTTATATGAATGGAATATTCACAAAAATTACTGCTCGATGTAAGATAACAAGTACCCATTTATTCTCTTTCTTTTTTATCTTACATCAATGGTTGGAAGACCCGTCTCAGAAAGAGCTTCAAGATCTAGCTTAAAAGCCATAGAAAGTACCAACCTTTGAAAGGGTCAGCAAAAGCATGAGCCATGGCCTCCAAAGATTGAATCATTCATCCCAAACACCGCCGATTACAATCCAAGAGAATTGAAATCTTGGGCGAAGAGAGCCGGTTTTAATCCTAACTTTTCTTAAGAGACCATTAGCAACATCAACATCAGAGAGAGAGGGAGCTGGTCGGCGGGCTGCTGCAGGTCAGGCAGATTCTTTTTTCAAACAAAGGGAGAAAATTGAAAGGGGTAGATGCTAGGGTTTTTTAACTTTTTATACTACATAACTGTGTTGATCCAAGTCGAGACAGGTTCAAGCTATATATCAAACCGAGTCGAGTCGAGCTGGGGCCAGCTCAAACTCGGCTCGAACTCATTTTCGAGCTCTAAAAACTAGCTCAACTCGGATCGAACTCAACTTCGAACCGAGTCGATTCAAGCTTTTTCGATCTGAGTTGAGTGAGTTGACTGAGCTAGCTCGGTTAGTGTCCACCCCTAGTTAGTGCCCAGTTAGTATCAAATAGGTGTTCTTATGGGCTACCATGATGTATATATGGGTATCCACACTTTCTGACCATTTTTTCATATCATTTTACAGTAAAAACCATAAATGAGGCAGTTCCAAGGCTCAAGTGGACCAACAGTGAGATTAAACATCTGCATTTTAAACCTTTGTGGGTGCATAAAAGCTTGAACCAAGCTGAAATCACACCTTAAAATCTGAGTACACTAGTAAAGCCAACTCATGACTTGAATCTCAAGCACTTCATCTAAAAAAAATTATTTTATTTTGATATATACATTTAGTTGACCTTACATAATAGTACACCAAAATTGAAAGGAAATAACTATTAAATTCAAATCTAAATAGATAAATCATCATCTCATATTATCCACTAATTAAACCACTACACTTTAAACTATATTTATCGTGTTACATCAAAACTCAAGAGTTCAAACTAAAATCCAATGATCAAAAGGGTAAATTAGAAGTAAAGGCCCATTTGTTCAAAGTAATCCAACTTAGCACATGTAAGATTAATTAAAGCAAGGTGAGCAAAAAAGAGGTTAGTGGGATCATATTATATTCAATATATGAAATTTCTACAGTTGTTGAAATTTATAAACAATAAAATAATATTTGAATAAGAATATAAAGCATAACGTATCATGAAATTAAATACTAGAATTGTAAATATTGTACCCTATTTTTTACCATTGTGACAAAAGCTAATAGGGAGTGACATGTGGCATTACATAAGAGATATGAAGTGTATGAAAAGATTTCCTAAGATACTCGGAACACTTTTTGTAGAATCATAACTAGTATTAATGTAATGCTAATAAAGTAATGTGATCAAGAAGATAAAAGCTTGATATGCGGTTGAAGAGCAAGCCATGACCGAGAGGAATAGAGCTTGGCCGAGAAAACATGAATAATTAAAAAAGAAATGTAACAAGAGAATGATCTATATGACGACTCTTCGATTGGCATAACCATTCAATAAAAAAGAGAAACGCGCAAAGGAATAGTTGCGAAAGATATCTATAAATAGTCAGAGGATTAGCAAAAGAAAATACAAACAAATAAAATAAATCAAATCAATTACATTACTTTAGCATAACAAGTAATTCTATCTTAAGAGTAATGGTAATTTAATAATTGTAATCTTTAGTTGTAATCTAAGTCTATGATCATACGTGTTGAGGGTCGAATATTGTATATCAGACCCCAGTTACTGCCTGGATTTATGAACATGATATTATTTAACAGCCTATTTTAATCATGTTTACGTTGCGGAGTGTATTTAAGAACATGGACTGAAAAAGGGAGCTTAAAGCATGGATTTAACGCTCTGATGACACCAAAGGCAAGGGACGGACCTTAGGGGACCAAGATCGACGGAATTACATGCCAGGGATCCACGAAAATCGAAAAATTGAAGCTCAAGTTGCTCGAAAATCATCCAGTATGCAAGATCATGGGGTTCCCACCATCCGTTTGGCTTAAAACTTCATACATGGTCTGAGGGCCATTAATTAACCATACACATCAAATTTCAGCCATTGGATCATTGTAGAAGTGGCCCAACAGACAGATCAGCCCATAAAATCTCAAATTAGGGCCCGCCTAAGATCTGGATATGCTCCAAATTTGGTCTCAACCCTTCAAATTAAGTAACAAAGTGGATGGACAAAGCAGATTTATCACGAACATCTCCATGGGACCTACATGTACAGCGCATGTGCAAGGACATAAGTGCACCCGATGTACACCAAAATACCTTAAGTCGGTCAGCGTACGCTGACCGACTCATCTTCTCAATTCAAAAAATAAAAAAATAAGTCGGTCAACGTGCGTTCGTCTCAATGGGGCCCACTCCTCATCTGAATCCTCAATCTGGACCGTCCATTGTGTAAAAATGGGGTATTAACCTCGCCTAGGTGGCCGTTTCACCCCATGCACGTAAACACATGATGAATTCATCCGAAATACAAGATGGACGGCTGGGTTACAATCTCATGGGACACCACGGTTTGGATCTAAAAATGGGCCTTCCCGGATGGTTTTCCGTGAGGATCCCAATGGACAGAATGGATTTCTCCATAAACATCACGGTGGGGCCCACCGACCATCACAGTGCATTCGTGTAGGCTCTATTTCGCAACAGAGCCTGCGGAAGATTTTTATGGGCCACCATCATGAATCGATGGTCCAATCTGAACTGTCCATTAGGAGCCCAAGAGCCCTTTTATCCAAGCTTAGGTGTCGAAATCAAGAAATGAAGCGAAGACAACTGTTGATCTTCTAAACACAAAATAGACAGTGTAACAAAATAAACCGGTGGGCTACACCAAATCCAAACATAACCAGGTCATTCCTAATCAGAATCTCGAGATGAATTCGGTGGACAATGTGGATTTTTCATACGTTAACTAAAGTGGGCCCCACCATCAGAACAACGCGTGTAGGCCCTGGTTTTCTACTGCGAGCACGCTGCTGTGCGTAAAAGCTAGGCACCGCCTCTGGGTGCGAAAGCTCCACTCGACCGACCTCCCTATGGCTATAAAAGAAAAGGAAAAGATGGAGAGTGAGGCATCTTGGAGGCAGCCGTGAAGAGAGAGAGAGAGAGAGAGAGAGAGAGAGAGAGAGAGAGAGAGAGAGAGAGTTAGAGTAGTTTCTTTTTCCTTCTCTTTTTCTTATATTTTCATTGTTTTAGAGAGATATAGTCCATCCATCACGGGCTAAACCTCTTAGCTAGGGCTAAGAGGTTAAGCTTGTAGCATGATGAGAGACTTTATTTTATACTTTTTGTTTATATTGAACTGGTGTTGATTTTAGTTTAATTAAGAAAATATTTTTAGTTATTAATGGTCTATTGTGACTAAAATTACAATGGGTCTGCGATAGCTTTAAGCATGTTCTTTTCCTTTTTATGTTTATGACGTCAGGAAGCCCTGTTGTTCACCATTGTCTCCTGAGCATGGTCGGATGATGGTACCCTTCCTGACCTTCATAGCATGTTGATTGGTTGGTAATTAGTTTAATTCTGTTGTTTGTTTTGTCTCCTGCGCATAGTTTGGTGATGGAATCCATTCTAATTCATATACCTTTCATCTCTTTAAACTATATCAAAGGAAGTTCAGTCTGATTTCCATGGTTACACCCTTCAACTGGATGAAGATGGGACTCTAAGTCCAGTTAAGTTTTTTGTATGCAGGCATAAGATATCCCTGACCTCTACGAGTGGATCCTCTGAATCCCTAGTTTCCTACCTCTGAATTCTTTAAATTTTAGATAATTATTTCACCTTTATTCCTCAATTTACAGTTGATTTAGATTTCATCTTAGGCTAGTTCTATTTCTACCTAGTTTTAGATAACATATAAGTATCAGTCATTTGGGATTCGAACTCGGTCTTACCGAGTTTATTACTACATCATAACCCTGCACTTGGAGAGTGAACAATACGCTAGACTTGATTCTTATCCAATACAAGTAGTTCTTTCAAAAGAAGCATTCTTACAGTCTCTCTTTTGTGACCAATTGTAAGTATTTTCTTTTGTTTGATTGCACTAATATACTAAAAAGTCATTTCTTGTGGAAGGCAAGGCG